>OW240916.1:8700822-8713858 GCA_933207985.1 Pelobates cultripes | reverse complement strand
CTTGTCTGTAGGGAGAGTGTGTGCGCATCAGTGAGCTTGTCTGTAGTGAGCGTGTGTGTGTGACAGTGAGCTTGTCTATAGTAAGCTTGTGTGTGTGTATCAGAGTTTGTCTGTACTAAATTTGTGTGTGTGCCAGTAACCTTGTGAGTTTGTCTGTACTAAATTTGTGTGTGTGCCAGTAACCTTGTCTGTGTGTGTCATTGAGATTGTCTGTCAATGAGCCTATTTGTGTGCATCAGTAAGATTGTCTGTGTGTGAGTATGCGTTACTATATAATTGAATTACCCTAAAAGAACTAATATTTTGAATAAGAAGAAATGTATCAATAAAAAATAAATAAAATATATATATATATATATATATATATATATACTGTTGCATCACCAGGGCTCCAGTATCCAATATATATATATATATATATATATATATATAGGCAATTGAAATAGTTGGCTGCACGCTTGGATTCCCTTAAAATGTAACTTTTATTGAAATATTTAAGAGAAGATCAACGTTTCAGTCCCTCTTGTGGACTTGCATCAGGATCATGACGAAAGTCCACAAGAGGGACTGAAACAGTGATCTTCTCTTAAATATTTCAATAAAAGTTACATTTTCAGGAAATCCGAGAGTGCAGCCAACTATTTCAATTGTGTGTGTATATATATATATATATATATATATATATATATATATGTATATATATTCTACATAGCACAATGAATTATGGGGCTGGCATAGATTTTTTTCCAGGGCTGCTTCGTATCCCCAGTCCGGCCCTGCCCCCAACTCCTTCATGGTCCTACCTCTCCCCCACCTCTCCCCCACCCTCTTAGTGTTCCTCTCCCTACACTCCTCCTTAGTGGTCCTCCCTCCTCCTTCCCCCCTCAGTTGTTTTCTCCTCTCCCCCCCCCCTTGTGCCTCCTACCTATCTTTGTAGCGTGGCCAGGTGGCGCGGGCTGTGAACCGCGGTACAGGAGCTTCTGTTTCCCGTACCGGGCTGGACTGACAGGAAGAACTCTCTCAGTGAGCACTTCCTGTCAGTCCGGTGGGGGTACAGGAAACAGATGCTCCAGTACCGCGGTCTGCCACCCACACTGCCCAGCCACACAACACTGAGTGACTGACAAGAGGGAGCACTGTGTGCTTCCCTCCTGCCGGGTCACTCAAATCTTGTGCCCCAGTGGACTGCCTAAGTCGCCTATAGGATGCACCGGCCTATTTTAACTATACCTGTTGATTAACTATACCTGTTGATTTATGTTACTATCAGAAAATGAATTAATAATGATATGTATGATCCATTTCTACAGTGAGAATATATTTGGGGTAATAACATATTAAAAATAATATTTTATAAAAATTATCAAAAATGTATAACTTTTATTAATATCAAAAATCAATATTATAGCACCGTATCCTTTTATTAATTTAAGCTAAGAGTTAAACCAATATTTTTTTTAACTCGTTTAACCCCTTAAGACCGGAGGGCGTACAATTACGCGCTTTTTTAGGCGTCTCTAAACACCGCCGGGCGTAATTGTACACCCTCTGGTCTTTCCTTACCCGGGAGCCCCCCTGCGGTAGATCCTCCTCCGGTGCCCCCCGGCCATGTGAGAGTGAGGTCCTTGCGAGGACCCCACAATCACATGGCCGGGATAGCTGGCTTCTGTATTGCCAGCAGGGGGGCTGCCTGATTACAGGTGGACCCCCTGCTGGCTGGAAATAAAATTAAAATAAAATTAACAAGTGTAAAAAAAAAAAATTATACTTAGATCATATATATATATAATATATATATATATATATATATATGATCTAAGTATATATAGACACATATACATACACACACATACACTGTCTAGGTGTATTTTACTATTAATATATATATATATATAATTATATATATATATATTAATATCAAATTACACGTAGACTGATAATGATTAAATGTATATATAATTATTGTTATATATTTATATATAATATAAAAAAATGTAATATGTAAATAAATATGTAAATAAAAAATAAACTTAAAAAAATAATAAAAAAATAATTAAAAAATATATAGATGTGTGTTATTTCGTTCTAACTCTATTGTGATATAAATATATATATATATATATATATTTATATCAAAATACATGTAGAACGAAATAATATATATATCTACATACATAAATATTTACGTATATATCACTATATATATACCTATATATAAATAAAAATATTTTAAAAAAATGATATATATATACACATATAGATTCACATACGTATATATATACATATATTAATTCTACATATACATTTATGTAATATTTTTACATAATTAGGTATCTTAATTAATCACAATTAGCGGGACCTGCCTGACAACCCATGCCGAAAGTAAAGGGAATTTTATTTGCTAGCACTATATTTAACCCTATAACTTTTCCAAGACACCATACAACCTGTACATGGTGGGTATTGTTCTACTCTGGAGACTTCGCTGAACACAAATATTAGTGTTTCAAAACAGTAAAATGTGTTTATATATGCAAAAAATACATACAAATATCGTTGAATATTCCAATCAATCGTAGCCTCGGAAAAAATTAAGATAAAAAATAATAGTGCAATACAGTAGATTAAATCTTAAATACAATCAATTATAGCTATGTACAGTCCACTCACATTTGAATGAGCTATAACAGAGCTCTACTGTGAGCTATGTACAGTCCACTCACATTTGAATGAGCTATAACAGAGCTCTAATGGCAAAGCTCATTGCAGCAAATCCCCTGGACTGCAACCAAGGCAGGAATATTAAAGCCTTCCTTTTTTGTTGTCTTCTGCCAGATCTCCTCCCTATGCACATTGCACCTTGAGAACATCCGTGGCAACTACTACGAATCCTAAGACGGGGATTGTACCATCCAGGCGCTTCACAGTAGAGCTCTGTTATAGCTCATTCAAATGTGAGTGGACTGTACATAGCTATAATTGATTGTATTTAAGATTTAATCTACTGTATTGCACTATTATTTTTTATCTTAATTTTTATCGAGTCTACGATTGATTGGAATATTCAAGGATATATGTATGTATTTTTTGCATATATAAATTACTAGGCACGGTATATGCCTTCTTTTCTTTCTATTATTCACTCACAAGGTTGGGGAATCCTTGTTCTGTATACTGCTGCCTGATCACTATAGTGAGCGCCTATCACTCTCTCTTTCTATCCAGTAAAATTTATTAAAACGATGATAATGCCAGTAAAAATTAAGTTTTTTGCATTTTTCATGCACAAACAGCACTTACACGGACGATATTATTGCTGTGATACTTTTTGCTGTTTTGAAACACAAATATTTGTGTTCAGTGAAGTCTCCCGAGTACAACAGTACCCCTCATGTACAGGTGTTATGGTGTTTTCAAAAGTTACAGCGTCAAATATAAGGCTTGCGTTTCATTTTTTTCACATTAAAATTCGCTAGATTGGTTACGGTGCCTTTGAGACCCTATGGTAGCCCAAGAATGAAAATTACCCCTATGATGGCATACCATTTGCAATAGTAGACAACCCAAGGTATTGCAAACGGGGTATGTCCAGTCTTTTTTAGGAGCCACTTAGTCACAAACACACGTGCTATATTTGACCCTGTAACTTCCCAGAACGCCATAAAACCTGTACATAGGGGGTACTGTTTTACATGTGAGACTTTGCTAAATACAAATATGTGTATTTTATTGCAGTAAAAGCAAACAGTATTATGACATTGACAGTTAAAATGTCATGTAGAACTAAAAAAATCAAACAAAATCTTATTTTCTCCAATATTTTTCCTATTACATTAGGTTTCATCGCTAAATATTTGATATTAAATGAAAGCCCTGTTTCCCCTGAATAAAATGATATATAATAGGGTTAAACAAATGCCAGGTTTTGTTTACATTTTGTTTCGTTCACAATGTGTACATTTGGCTCTGTCCCTAAGGGGTTAAACCCTTGAGTACATTTATTAAAGAATTAAGATAAATGATTTAAAAAAATATAAATGCTATGAAACAAAGGTCCAGGAATATCCTGTTATGACAAACATAATTAATTCAAAACTGATAAGGGACTATTGATATCACATATTTATCAAATCAGACAATTCAATGTGTTCTTTCTATAATGAATAATGTCTTTTAAACATTGGACACTTTACAAATCAGAGCAGACAGAATAGCAGAATGCAGCAATAAAACAGATGCTGGCAGGCAGATAAGGTAAATAGTCAGTTAGGTTGTTTAACTATCTCACCTAAGGCTGTAGATCTCAGGGAGAAAACGCTTCAAAACACATGGAAAGCAGATTATAATGTTTCAATACCTTTGAGCTATTTCACACAGTTAGTTCAATTTAATTGTCTTTACCATCCAAAAACAAAGAAAAATCTAACCCTTTGAATAATTCCTGCCTGTTGTTTACTACACTAAACTATTTAAATATTTGGATTCAAGTGGGGGAGGTGTAAGGGGATGGGGTGGAGCTACCTCCTGGCCTGGGCAGCAGCAGATCCGCAGCGCTCCGGTGAGACTAGGCCAGAAATGGGGGCGGACATCGAGATTTCTTCGACATGTGGGACAACTATAAGGGACCACCCAAGCCCCCTCAGCTGATTGAAGCAACCTCACCCCAGGTCACCAAAGCGATACTTGCCAGTCTCTTAGTGGACATCTGTCAGAACATTTCTGCTGACATCTCTTTTTGTTTCCATTCTCTTGATTGGGCAGGAAATACAGCTTACATGATTGAGCAGACCTCTTGTCCATAATGGCAAACTATTGCTTATTTGCCCCCACCAAAAAAAAAACAAACAACAAACTAAAAAATCATTGTGACAGAGCTCCAGGAACGCTTCAGCCGCAGTTGCTGAAGCTTGACTTGGGTCTCAAAGGAACTCTTCCACTTGACTAGGCTGCAACTATTTTCTTCGAAGCAGGTATCATCCCCTCTCACTTTGACTCTAAATCTCCTTTCCCAGGCAGATATGCACACCTCTGCCTGTACTGTGACCAGCAACTGTCTTTAAAAAGGCACTTGTGGCCCTTAGACCTGGCTCTTTTTGACTTATACCGGGACACAGAGACCAAGCATTCAGCCAACAGGTCAGAAGACTCTGTTACTTGGAGCCATGAATAAACCAACCAAGACACAAAATTCCAAAAGAAACTAACACACTTAGCTTTACTAGCCCAAATGTTCATTACATCAAACGTATGGTTGCAAATAACATAATTATAAAGGCGTAATGTAGAAAATAACTAACAAGAAATATCTCCCCTGCCTGAAGAAACCATAATATGCAAATCTACCTGAATATGCAAATTACTGAGTCTTCCTACTCAGGTAGTGCACAAAACAGTTGCTACCAACAGACAGCCCTGTACATGCTCCATAGCCAAATCCATCTAGTTGGTAGAAAGTATCAGCAGGATAGGAGAGCACACAAAACACTTAACACCAAACAACCACATTACAAACACCCATCAAACACTATCAACACAGGGTGACTTTAACATAGGAGTCTTTAGTAGTGTGTGTGGAACCGGAATCAAACACCAGATTTCCAAAAATTAATAAAGTAGTAGAGGTCCAGACACTCCTTGGTTCAAGACAGGTACTTTATTAGTTGTGGTTGTGGTTCCTAATAAAGTACATGTCTTGAACCAAGGAGTGCCTGGACCTATACTACTTTATTAAACATAGGAGTCATCCAGGGACTTACTTGATGTGTCCATCATATGCTTCTGGTGATGGTGACTACTGTCACATATAGTCCACCCCCAAAGGTAGACTAACTAGGTACCAGAACTCCAATCGCAAGGTAGTTGAGTAAACAGCCCCAAAAAGCCCATCCATCCTGGCAGCTTCCTTAACAAAGTTCCACATTATAGATATGGTGTTGAAGAGGAAAGAAAACTGCCTTCTCCATCAGGATTTTCTTCTGCCGCTGGGTAGTGAGGATACTAAAATCCACTCCCTGGTACCCCTGCTGCTTTGGAGGAAGACAGTCTACTTCTGCTCCCTGTGGTCCAAGCTGCCACTGGGGAGGGAAGCAGGCTGCCTCTACCTCTTCTTGCTGGGCTAGTGTCAGGATTACAGTATGATCCAGCACGTAGAATTGTGTAACACAGACGACTGATAGGTAACGTATACAGGAATCACATTTTTATGTTTAGATGAATATGTAACCAACTACCTCTACCTCTTCTCACTGTGTTGAAATTGGCCACTGGGTAGGGAGGCCTGCTACCTATAACTCTACTCGTTGGGTTTCCATCTGCCATTGAAGAGGGAGGCCCTCTGCTCTCTTGGTTGTGATCTGCTACTGGGGAGGGATGTTGATTTCCTCTACCTCCTCTCACAGGGCTGCCAACTGCCACTGGGGAGGGAGGCTGACTGCCTCTACCTCCTCTCGCAAGGTTTGCCTGCTGGACGGAAGAGAGGCTGATGTCTTCCGCTCCCTTGATTGTGATATGCAACTGGGGAGGGAGACCAACAACCGCCACTCCCTTGGTTATATTCTGCCTATGGGGAGGGAGGTGAACTAGTATTTATTCCTCTTGCAGGGTTGCCCACTGCCACTGGGAAGGGAAGCTGACTACCTTTCCTCCGTTAATTGTGATCTGTCGCTCTGGGGGAAAGAAAATCAACATCGCTATCTGGATCACGTGTTCCCACTTCGCTTGTGCATGCAGACGAGCAGTCACCTCAGCTATAAAGTGCTGTATCATCTCCTCCAAGGAGTTGGGCCAATAGAAGGCCAGCCACATCTTCAATCCCTTAAAAAACTTTGAGTCAGAGTTGGTGGATGACATTCTTGCCTGGCTCAACTCTGTGCTTTTACTCAGGACTAGCCTATATCGTCATTACATCAAACTTATGATGACAAACTCAATTTAATAAAAATAACCATAACAAACACAATAGCATATTAATAAAGGAGTAAGTAAAAAAATAACTAACAAGAAATATCTCTCCTGTCTACAGAAACCATAATATGCAAATCTACCTGAATATGCAAATTACCAAGTCTTGCTATTCAGCTAGTGCGTATAGCAGTTGCTACCAAAGAAAGCATCAGCAGGACAGCAGAGCACACAGAACAGTTAACACCAAACAACTACATTACACACACCCTTCACCCACCATGGGCACAGTGTGACTTAAACACATGAGTCATCCAGGGACCCACTTGAAGTGTCCATCTTAAGCTCTTGGTGATAGTGGCTATCTCACACTCCTCTTCTCAACATAATCCCTCTATTATCTGGCTCCAGGACCTACACTCTTAATCATGAATCAAAATGTTCATATTCATTACATGAATCATTTGTTGGAGTGAACTTTTAACTTGTTGTAACAACTTGCCTTTTTTCTTTATGTGTATGATGAAATAACTTTGCACTAAACTCCAGCACTATAGGGACCTTGAACTAAATGCCCCTGGTGTAAACAGCATAAAATATGAAATGGGATTACAGACGGTCTTAGCATTATTTCAAATATGTAGCTTTGATGGAGTTCTGGTATTCAACCGTATCTTCTTTCAGACAAGTTATAGTTTTTTTTAAATAATCAGAGGATATTTTTTACCCTTTTTCCTGCCTACTGTAACCAGATTTCTAAGCAATCTTCTGGTCAGAAATAGCTGAGGTCAAGGGACACAGAAAGAGACACAGCGATTTAGTAATTTTATTAATTTGTTTTTAAAATTGTTTTATCTGGAAGAATGTGCTGAGATTTCTCTAATTTTATTAAAAGAATATCCAAGTAAAAATAATAAAATGTTGAGTTAAAATATCATACTTAATGTAATACATGATTTATGTAATGATAGAGGGCTGTAATGATATTGATGTTAAAAAAAGGTTTGGAGTCCAGCAGCCAGATCAGCAATGTCTTCTGTCAGAAGTAGCCACTTGTTACCCAGGTGGTTGAGCCCCTGAGCTTTGAGTGGCCATCTGGTCTTAAGCAGAGATGAGAGACTGGAACACAAAGATGGTAATCGTAGTGAAGCAAGCCGAGGTCAGTGGGAAGGAGAAGCAGCAAAGTCAAAAAGGTCCAAATTCAGCAACAGGTAGTAGAAACAGGAACAAGCTTGATTAAAGAATACAGGAACCACAATAATCTGGCAAAGGTACAGAGACAGTAAGTGGCTTATATAGGCCAAGAACTAGACACACGACCAGACACAGCTGAAGAGAGTTGTCACTGATATCATTGCTTGTAGAATCAAGGTTATCAGATCTCAGGTAAATTTGCAAAAGGCAGGCTGGTGAACTGGTAAGGAAGAGGATTAGCAGCATGTCAGTTCATCACAAGGGCACTGAACTGGTGTATGTGCCTATGTTTGGAAATAGTGATATATTTTTCCATACTATGAAAGATTGTTTTAATACAATATATTTCCATGTTTTGCTTAGCATTACAATTGTAGTCTCTCAGAGTTTTGTACTAAACATTGACGTGAATCTTAATGATTAATTCTTAATTCTGAAATTCTTTTACAAAATGCAGCTAAAAATGGGTGATCTGGGGACATTCTCAAATTTAATCACCAGGAAACAGAAAAACTCTCAGTCTGATTGGTATTTCTACCCTTCAGGCTGTTAGTTTAGAGTGCAGCGCTTGTGTTATAAGGTGAGGTAAATATTCTTCTATGGGGTGTATGAAATACACTTTATAGTGAGTACATAGAAAAAAGAGAGAAAAAAATACAGATAATAGTGCAATATTGTATGTATTCAAAAATTGGTTTGTGAGTTATGAATATAAATACACTCACATATTTTAGAGCCTTTTACAGATTTAAGGCTCTAAACTTCCAGGTGTCTGTGTAGATCACATAACCTTCTTGTAGTTGAAAGATAAGTGTATTGCTTCCCACGTCATATATGGTAGATAGATGTAGAGAAAAAATGGTAATCTAAGTGCAGCATCTCTGATGATCAAAGTGAACAAAAATAATGCATAAACATGCTCACCTTTATAATTAAAATTATAGACCCGAGTGGACTTAAGGAATATAAAATTAAGGGAATGATCACATGTTTCTCTAAAAGGGTAATTTACATTTTAAAATGCACATGTAACCTTTTTTATGTGGGAAGAACCAAGCGCCCCCTACAGGTTAGGATAAATGACCATGTACGAAATATAAAGAGGGGCTATGACAAACATAGTGTTTCAGAACATTTTAAATGAAAACACAAGAGTGATCCACAATTTTTACTTTTTGCACCTGCACTGTGAATGTTTACATGGTGTGTTCAATAAAAACATGGCAACATTTCACTCTTTGTGTGTTATTAGTTTAAGCAGACTGTGATTGTCTATTGTTGTGACTTAGATGATGATCAGATCACATTTTATGACCAATTTGTGCAGAAATCCATATCATTCCAAAGGGTTCACATACTTTTTCTTGCAACTGTATATACACAAATATTTATCCTTATTTTTTTATTTTTTATTTTTTATTTTATATTCATTTCCTTTTCATTTTATTTTCTATTTATATTTTTTCTAATTTTATTTCTATTTTTTATTTATTTTTATTTTCATTTTTATTTTTATTTTTACAGTTATTTATATTTTTAATTGTATTTTTATTTAATTTGGATTTTATTTCAATTTCAATTTTAATCTGGTTTGTGTTATTTTATATGTATTTTAATTTTGTGTATACATATTTCTTATGGATAAAGTTCTTATCGATATATAACCTTTTTTATTAGGGTTAAACCATATTTTATTCTGGAATGAGGAACACTTTTTTAGGGTATCTATCTGCACTTTAGAGGTAATATATATTTATCATATTTGCTTAAGGGATTGGAGGTCTTCACCTCAATTTTTTTGACAAGATATGGTAATAAAGAGACTTTATATAAAGTCCAGGTTAATTTTTAGATGAAATAAATATATACCCTACAACAGAACATTAGCCATTCTAAAAGAAACCCCTTAAAAACTTTATGCTTTAGGAGAATAAATTATGTCAAAAGAATAATGTAGATACTATATGTTTTCCCAAATGTAATTTAATTTAATTTAAATGTAATTTAATATAAAAGGTATTTTACAACTATCTCTACAGACTTTTATCACTATCACTGAGGTGTAATGTGGCAACGGAAACAGATGATACAGATACATAAATGTGTTCACATTGTATTTGGAGTGCCATGGTGAAAAATGGAAACTATTTAAATAATTATAGTTATTTACATCCACTGATTTAAAATTCATTTTTGTTTTAATATGATTATTCTCTACATATATCGTTAAGTCTAAAAAGTTAACATTTATTTTACTGTATTCTGTTGTAAGTATTATGCCCCAATCATTATTGTTTAATTTTTTTTAAAATCATCCAATTTGTCCATTGTGCCTTTCCAAATAAAAAATATATCATCATCTATATCATGTTTCGCTTATAGGAGACCAGGTTCGCTTCCCAGTTGTTGTTAATAAATTTGTGTTCCCAGAATGCCATAAAAAGATTGACATAACTGGGAGCGAACCTGGTCCCCATAGAAGTACCTACCTTCTGTAAAAAGAATTCATTATTGTACCAAAAATAATTGTTTGAAAGAATCAATTCTATCCCTTCCATGATAAAATCAACCAGTTCCTCGGGATAAACATCGTCTTTATTTAAGAAAAATTTAACTGCCTCTATGCCTCTGGAATGTGAGATAATAGTGTAGAGGGAGCTGACATCTGCAGTTACTAAAATATAGTCTGGCTCCCAATGTATTTCCTGTAATGTTTGCATAATATTAAGCGTGTCCTTAAGATAGCTGGGGATTTTTTGGACTATAGATTGTAAACAGCTATCCAGATATTCAGATACTCTACTAGACACAAAATCTATCCCTGAGACTATCAGCCTTCCTGGGGGATTGGTGAGGTTTGTATTTTCAGGAAATGATAAAAAACTGGATTTTTAAATTTGGTAATGTTAAGATATCTAAATTATTTATCATTTAATATCTCTATTTCATTTCCTTTTTGTAGGAGACTTTCAAATTTCCTTTTTATTTCATTAGTGGGATCATTTTTTAATTTCTGATATGTATCTGGGTCTTCCACTAATCTAAGGCAGTCTTGTATATAGTCTGTTGTCTTCATTACCACAATACCACCTCCCTTGTCCGCAGGTTTTATGACTTTATCTTTGTCCTTTTGTAATGTCTTTAATGCTAGCCATTCCTCTTTACTTAAATTATCTCTTTTGCTCCTTAAAAAAACAACTTTATGCTTTAGGAGAATACATTATGTCAAAAGAATAATATAGATACAATATGTTTTCCCATATGTAATTTAATATAAAAAGTATTTTACAACTATCCCTACAGACTTTTTTCACTATCACTGAGGTGTTATGTGGCAACGGAAACAGATGATACTGACACATAAATTAGATTATAATAGTATTGACACTCCTTTGATTCACGGAGAAACCGGAAATACCATGAGCTCAAAGCATACCAAAGCATCAAGGGACTTGTATTTCCCCTGAAAACCGGAAATGGAAATGGAAGCATGCAGGAGCCGGCTTGAAAACCGACAGGATGCAGCGTGTGCTGATCTATTCTCCGGATAAAGAACTCAACAACTACTGTTCATACTGCAACTGTATCCAGCAACTAACGCTAAGTATCAGAGAGATCAGGGAGGTCTCATCAAGGTACTCTGAAAGTTCTATGTTGTAATGGCAGTGGTTCGGGGACATTTGGAGAAAGTTTCATGGTAATATATGCAGGAGCTGAAGGGCACCTCCTGATATAACGGATATAACAGAAAAAAAAAAAAAAATATATATATATATATATATATATATACACACACCTGACAAGGAAATGTTATTTTTACTCCGATTTTGTCTTGCTGCTTTTTTTTTTTTTTTGTGTGGATCTTTGATAAATAACTCAATATTTATCATCAATTATTTACTTATATGACTCAGACAAATTTAAATAATAATATTGGGGGATTTTTGGGAGAGGAAAAAAACAAGAAAAAACATTCAATGTTTGTAATTAATTAAGGAAAATCAATTAAGGCTTTCAATTAATTAATTTACTGTGTGTGGAAGGGTGTGGACTCCTTATGGCTAGAGCTAACTGAATTTAACAAGGGAAGAGAGAAAAGGAGTAACCCTAAATAATTGACTCAAGATTTCTAAAAAAAAAATTTGCTCATTAAATACTGAAAGGTGATAAAACAAAAAGATGTGGATATCCTGGTCAGTGGTGATATAACTGTAAGGAGAGTGGAGAAGATTGGAAAAAACAAACAATAAAACTGATAAAGTTTATCACTACTGTGGCGAAACCAACCTCGCCACTGTACACTGGAGAAGCCTGGTTGCTCGCCTGCTGCCTTTGGACTATGGCTCCATGTTAAAAGACATCTTTTTTCCCTGCAGAAAAGACTTATTCGTGCTTTTCTGCCGGGTGTTTGGTAGATTTGTTTGAGTGTGTTGTGCCCCAGATAGGAATCCCATGGAGCCCATTCGCATGAAACTGACTGTGTAAAGACTTTGGCTCCATGGCGATTAAACTGTATTAGTGTGGTCTGAGCGCCATTCGCTTAATAATGTGCGCTCAGACCTGAGCTATCTGGGGATATGTAGAACGTATATGTTTTATGTAGTGAATGTAACTGTAGGTAATTTTATGTCTTTTACTGTTTGTTTTCTGCCATGTGGTTAATGGAGTTTTGCCTCTATCTTTGGAGATAATTGAATTACTTCTCAATTATCTCCAGAGCAGAGAGGAGGGATTGTGATGCATTGTGGGATGGTTGAAATGTGTAAGTCTGTGATTGGTCCTTTTACCCTTTGTGTCCCAGTCTCCCATTTGGTCCCCTATGGGAGTGTCCACCAGGTGGGAGACCTGCATAAAAGCCGGGCAGTTAGCCCCAGTAAATCAGTTCCTGCTTAACCCTCAAAGTGAAGTGTCGTCTCATTATTGGGGAGGATTTACTGTATGC
>OW240916.1:8686271-8700722 GCA_933207985.1 Pelobates cultripes | reverse complement strand
GTTTACCTCCAAATTCTGGAAAGAGATGTGTTCATCCCTTCAAATTCAACGCAAACTCTCATCCGCCTATCATCCCCAAACTAATGGGCAAACGGAGAGGGTCAACCAATGCTTGGAACACTATCTACGATGTTATTGTTCATACCTACAAGATGACTGGACCACATGGTTACCTATGGCTGAATTTTCTTATAACAATTCTATTCACACCAGTACAAAAATGACCCCCTTCTTCTCGAACTATGGGTTCCATCCATCTTCATTTCCCATCCAAACCATTGCTTCATCCAATCCTACTGTTTCATCCAAGAACGAGTTTATGTCCTCTCTATTCCACAAATTACGGGAGAATCTCCAACTCACTTTAAATAACCAGAAAAAGTTTTTTGACAATAAAAGAAAAATTCCTCCTAATTACAAAATAGGTGATCTTGTCTGGCTCTCTTCAAGGAATATAACCACCAACCGCCCCTCAAAAAAAATTGAGTTCTCTTTTTCTTGGTCCTTTTCAAATAATAGCAGTAGTCAATAACAACGTTGTTAAACTAAAACTTCCTCCAAATTTCAAACTTCATCGAGTATTCCATGTCTCCTTACTTAAACCGCATATCCCCGACCCTTTTAATAGGGAAGTGGTGACCTCCCCTGAACCTGTCATTGTCCAGGGTGAAGAAGAATATGAAGTACATAAGATTTTGGATTCACGTATTCGCCATGGTTCCCTACAATACTTTATTAGATGGAAAGGTTATGGGGTTGATGAAGACACTTGGGAAGATTCATCTGTTGTTCATGCAAATAAATTGGTTACTGCGTTCCACAGACGCTACCCCTCCAAACCAAGGTAAAGTGCACACAGTGGGTGCCCCATGGGAAGGGGGTACTGTCAGGTTAGACCTACCGGGTATCGCCGAATTAAGCCACTTCCGGGTTGACGGCGCTTTGCCCCGCCCCCTTCTCTGACGCGGTCTTCCCACGCTACATAGGAAGACCGCGCCAGATTCAAAGGGCTGGATTATGGAACAAGTTGCTGTGTATCTCTGACCGGCTAACCGATTGCATATTAAGCTTTTCTGTGTACCGAACCCGCTCTGTGAACGACTACCCGCCTTCTCCACTCCTCGACCAGACTGTTTAATGGACTTCTACTCTCTCTCCCAAAAGACTGCTTAAATTGATCTAAACAGTTCTCTGGAACTACTAATATTAAGCTAAGTACTTTTCAGTTACAATTATAAGCTAGCCATTGTTAATCACTCTTGGAATTATTTCCTCTGCTATTAATACTAAATCTGCATACAAACTCTGGAAGCTATTTCTGCTGCATTTAATTAATACTAAATCTGCATACAAACTCTGGAAGCTATTTCTGCTGCACTTAATTCTATACTAAATCTGCTTACAAACTTTGGAAGCTATTTCTGCTGCATTTAATTCAACTCTAAATTCTGCATGCAAATTCTGCACTATCCTTAATTAGAATTGTAGACTTTATACAAAACTTCAGTGGCTTATTTTCTTCCTGCAACTAATAACCTGTCTTAAGAATTTAAAGCTACAGTAAACAAAGTTGCAATTCAATAAAATTATAAAATTATAATCGAAGTAATTAGTTCTGCAGTTGTGTTCCACTCGTTTAGCATTACACTAGGCCATCTTTATGTAGATCAACAATACTTTCTTTTTCAGATCCTTAGAGAATTCTTTGCCATGAGTTGCCATGTTGAACTTCCAGTGACCAGTATGAGAGAGTGTGAGAGCAATAACACCCAATTTTAACCACCTGCTCCCCAATCACATCTGAGACCTTGTATCACTAATGAGTAACATGACACCGGGGAGGGAAAATGGCTAATTGGGCCCAGTTTGGACGTTTCCACTTAGGGGTGTACTCACTTTTGTTGCCAATGGTTTAGACATTAATTGTGGTGTTTTGATTTATTTTGAAGGGGACAGAACATTTACACTGTTATACAGGCTGTACCCTTACTACTTTATATTGTAGCAGAGTGTCATTTCTTCAGTGTTTTCACATGAAAAGATATAATAAAATATTTACAAAAATGTGAGGGGTGAACTCACTTTTGTGAGATACTGTATATCTACTGTAATATTTTCTTGGTGTAATGTATACCAATGTACGCTCGAACGTTGTTTTGTTATGCCCTTTCATAAGTCCTTGCTTACCAACCTGTCCCATTGTAAAGGGATTGCATTTTGTTTACACTGTATGTTAAACCATAGTTAGATAGTTACATAGCTGAAAAGAGACTTGCTTCCATCAAGTTCAGCCTTTCTCACATTTGTTTTTTGCTGTTGATCCAAAAGAAGGCAAGAATTCCACATCCTTATTGTTTTTACAGTAAAAACAACTTTTATTTTCATTAGTCGAAATCTTCTTTCTTTCAGTCTAAACTTATGACCTCGTGTCCTATGTAAAGTCCTGTTTGTGAATAGATTTCCACACAATCATTTGTATTGGCCCCGAATACATATTTGTATAATATTATTATATCCCCTCTGATAATATTATACAAATATATCCACGGCCAATACAAACTAAAGAGGTTTAATTTTATTAACCTTTCTTCATAGCTGCAATGTTCCATTCCTTTTATTAATTTTGTAGCTCACCTCTGCACTTTTTCTAGTGCCATAATATCCTTTAGAACAGTTGCCCAAAATAGCACAGCATATTCAATATGTGGTCTTACCAGTGGTTTATAAAGAAGTAAAATGATATTCTCATCCCAATTAATGCCCTTTTTCATGTATGACAATGCCTGCCTGGCCTTAGCCACTGCTGATTGACATTGCACATTATTGCATAGTTTGTTGTCTATAACAATTCCCAAGTCCTTTTTCGTGGGTTGTTCTCCCTAATTTGCTTCCATTATGGGTATAAGTTGCTTGTGCATTCTTTATGACTAAGTGCATAACTTTGCATTTTTCAACATTAAGTTTCATCTGCCATTTGAGTGCCCAGTCCCCCAGTCTATCTAAATCCCTCTGCAACAAATTAATATCCTGCTCACATTGAATAACTTTACGGAGTTTTGCGTCATCTGCAAACACTGAAACATGACTTTCAATGCTTTTTTCACAATAATTTATAACCATGTTAAATAGAAGAGGACCCAGAACAGAATCCTGAGGGACAACACTTGCCACCTCTGTCCAGCTTGAAAATTTACTATTAATGACAACTCTTTGTACTCTATTTTTAAGCCAATGTTCTACCTAAGGACAAGAATTTTAATTTAGAACGATTTCTTTGAGTTTGAACACTAATCTATTGTGAGGAACTGTATCAAATGAGTTGGCAATATCCAAATAGATCACATACACTGCAACACCCTAAGCTATACCTCTACTTACTTCTTCGTAGAATGCAATTAAGTTAGTTTGACATGACCTGTACTTCATAAAACCATGCTGATTTTTGCTGATAACCATGTTCTTTTCAAGGAATTCTTGAATATCATCCCTTAATAACCTTTCAAATACTTTTCCAGCCAAAGAAGTTAAGCTCACAGGTCTATAATTTCCAGGCAAGGATTTTAAACCCTTTTTAAATATAGGAACCACATCTGCCTTCCTCCAATCCTCCGGAACACTTACTGAAAGAAACCATGTTTGGTTCTAGGTTTTGAGGGGGAATATTACAATTATAACGTTGTCAAGTAGAGATGACGCGAACCGTCCGCGAACTTCTCGCGAACGGTTCGCCGCGGTTCGCCACGAGCTGTTCGCGGCGAACTCCAGTCAGCTGACACATCCCGGCCAATCTCCAGCAGACCCTCCCTCCCAGACCCTCCTACTTCCTGGACAGCATCCATGACAAGAAGAGAAGATTGTATATTGCTAATACTAAATAATTAGTACCTAACTAGCAGGCATTACATACCTACATTCTAGTTGTAAACATCCATAATTTAAGGGTACTAGGTAATCCCAGTTAGGAGACATATTGAAATGCAATAAAATTTAAGTCAGAACTATTATCAGTCTTCAGTACCTGTTCAAGATTGTATGCTAGCATCAACCTGTATACGTGATCTATGCCACATAGATACAATTCCGTAAGTTAAGTTCCTTATTATACCTGTCTTTTTCATCTACATAACATTTTCACTATGGCCAGGTACAACACAATTAAATAGGTTAACAATACTTATCCTATACAATATAGAATCCTACTCGGGCCATGGCCAGTATCATTAAGTATAACAACTTACATATAACTTTGTGCAATCCAACATAGGCCTACAGTCACAATCAAACATAGCATTATTTCATAGACGATCATACTACATGAAATCGGATAAAAACAGTATTACAAAATTGTATCTGTTTTTTTACATATATATATTAATATTCTAAGTATATTTTGATATCAATATATGTATCAATATAAAAATACACGAAGAATTAAATTTTATATATATATATATATATATGTGTGTGTGTAATTTAATTTCAACTGTCTTTTGATATATATATATATATATTGATCTCAAACTACACTTAGATTGAGAGAGAGAACTTCTACCTGTATATGTATGTAATAATTATATTATTATTGACAACCCAGGCAGAATTTAATTAGCAAGCCATTTATGTGGCCCTGTAACTTTCCAAAACACCATAAAACCTTTAAATGAAAGATACTATTATACTTTGGAGACTTTGCTGAATACAAACGTGAGTGTTTCAAAACAGTAAAATGTATCAAAATGATGATATCATCAGTGATAGTGCAGTTTCTGTGTTGAAAATGCAAAAATACTAATATGAATGCTAAATTTGTCCAGGATGTGTGACTCAGTGGCTACTAAAAAAGACTGGACAATTCCCATTTCAAATACTTTGGGTTGTCTACTCTTGTAAAAGGTATGCCATGAAGGGGGTATTCTCATTCCTGGGCTGCCACATGACCTCAAATGCAACATAACTAATCTTGCAAATTTCAGTGTGTAAAAACTGAAAAGGGGAAATCCTATATATTTAACCATGTAAACACCATGCATCCTGTACATTGGTGGTACTGTTGTATTCATAACACAACTCTTAACAAAAATATGTGTATTTTATTGCAGTAAAAGCTAACAGTACTATGAGAAACACAATTAAAATGTCATGCAGAACTAAACAAAATAACATTTCTCACACATTTTTATATTTGATTTATATAAACGTATGTCCCATATATAAATATGTGATGTGAAATGAAAGTCCTGAACAAAGTGATATATAATAATTGTCTGTGCCCCTAATATGAAAGAGGTAATTTATGGTTGAACAGACATATAGTCCAATTCCAGGTTTTGTTTTGATTAAAACTTGTACAATTGCCTACATCCTTAAAGGGGTTAAGAATACCTAATACATTAAAAGTATATAAAAAATATAGACTTTAATTTATTCCTTAATTTTTTCAGTGAGTCAGAGCAAAGCAATGTAGGTTGTCAGATAATGATTTAAAGACATTTTCTGAGATCATAATGTGTATGTATAAAAAGTGTCTCTAACGTTTAGAAATCTTTCTTAGTGCTAACCTGATGTCTTGGTTTCTTAGACTGTATACTAAAGGGTTAAACAGGGGGGTAAACACAGTATGCAGCAAAGATACAATCTTGTTCAAAATCAATAAATGACCTAAGGATGGTATCATATACTTTGTTATTAATGTTCCGTAGAATACACCAACCACGAGAAGGTGGGAACTGCAGGTTGAAAAGGTTTTCTGTCTTCCAGTTGTAGAAGGGATCCTAAGTATCATAAGGAAGATATGAACATAAGTCACTATGATAAAACCACAAGGGCAAATAAAAAAAGGAGTAGAACTTACAATGGCTATAAATTCCACCAGAGAGGTGTCTGAACAGGAAAGTTTTTCGAGAGGGGAAAGGTCACAATATATATGGTCAATGATGTTTCCATCACAGAACTGAAAGTGGGATACAGGCATGAAACCTACTAGGTTCGTGGTAAAGCCTATTAACCAGGGAAAGACAGACAGACAGGTGCGCATTGTCAAGTCCATGATAGAGGTGTAATGCAATGGGACACATATAGCCAGGTATCGATCATAGGCCATCACTGCAAGCAGGAAACATTCTGTGATAGTAATGCCACTATGGAAATAGAATTGAGTTATACAGCCCAGAATTGTCATAACTTTCCCACCGTGTAAGATTGCTCCCAGCAGGTTGGGGAGAGCATTCGTTGAGAGCACAATATCAGACAATGATAGATGACAAAGGAAGAAGTACATGGGAGAATGAAGGTGATGGCTGATGGAAACTAACACAATGATCAAAAGATTTCCGGTTACTGTGAACAAGAAAATGATAAGGAATATGATGAAAATTATAATTTTGAAGGCAAAGAGATTTCCAAAGCCTAGAAGTATGAATTCTGTGACGATTGATTCATTCTTTACAGTCATAGTCCGATCAAGGTGTCTCGCTGCATGCAGACATGACACTTTACAATCTAAAAAATTATAGAAAAAAATGTGTATATTATTTAAATGTACAGAATAGCAAGATATAGTAGCAGTTTAAGATACATAACTAATGGTAATCAATTATCTACTTGTAACCAAATCAAAAGTTTACAACTTTATACTAAATGTTTTTTCATCTCTGATGTTTTTCCCACAATGAACCGTTTTTTCCATAACTTTGGTCTAGTTGGCACTGGTCTTTAGAAGTTCTTATCTCGTCTTTTCAAGTCCATTCTCAAACAGTATCTCTTTTTTCTGTCATATCCTTTTCTCTTGGCTCATACTTTTTTCTGATAAATCTATCTTTGGATCTCCTCACCAGCTCCACACTTCTCGTAGTAAGTCCTTGGTCCTATCATTAAATAATGTTATCTGTTTATCCTGGAATTTCAAAATGTAACTATGATGTAATTTGAATGGGGCACTGTGATGAAGAAACAGATAGTTTGTGCTGGTTTAACACCAAATACATTTACATCTGTTACTTTTTCCAAACAAACAGAATTATAGACAAAATGAAAACTCACATGGTGGCCACAATGGATGTCGGATATTATTTGAACGCAGAGAGAACATATTAATCATTGTCACCTTATATAATTAAAGATCAAATGGAATTTCATAACCAGTACGTAACATTAAGATAGAGTAATATTTGTTTGCAATTTATGTTTTTACTAAGAGAAAATATTCCACTGTTATAAACATACCATATATAAATCATGATACTATTTTATTAATATCTGTGCAGTTTAATGGGTTGCGGCATTACTCAAAGTTTAGAAAGGGAAAAGTGTTTTAAGTCTTATTTTTGCAATTTAGAGTGTAATTTAGACGCATAGAGTTATTTGCTAAAGTGGGAATTGTAGTGGGTTGAAAACCAAATGCCACATTTTATGCCAAAATAGTTATTTTTGAAACATTTTCCAACCCGGCAATTTTTGCAGCTTGACTGTTTTCCCTAAATTTAGCAATTCTGCTTTTAGTTTTCCAATATTAGCAGATTAGTGAATTAAACCCTACAATGCAATCATCATTATTGTCTTCAAAGTAAGTTGTCAGTAAGTCAAAATGAACTTAAAATTGCAGCCCAAAATAACTGAACTGAAAACATATGACTTACAGATTTTTTATACTTTAGCCATGTTTGCATTCAATTTTAAGTTCACTTTAGTTTCCCTTTAAATTGTTGGCAATTCACACTTTACTATCTAAGCACCAATTTCCCAAGAAATGACATTTGAATTACAAAACTGAGGCTAAATTACACATGTTGTGACAAATTACTGAATTGGAAACCTTCTCCAGGCCAGCAGTTTGTAGCTGCATTTTGTAATTCAAGTTTTAGAATTCGGATACAGTTCAATATTTAGTAAGTAGAACAAACCCCCTGACAGGCTACAGTTATAATGCTAAACAAAACATGAAAATAGATTCTATTAAAACAATCTTTCAGCTTATTGAACTATTTCCAAACATAAGGCATACACACCAGTTCAGTGACTTTTATCATTAAATAAACTATATATTACACTTAGTATGAAAAAAAATTAACTCAACATTTTATTCATTTTTTTTACTTGGATATATATATAAAAAACACTTTTAAAATGAATTACTAAAATGACTTACGAAAAGATTGCTTAGAAATCTGATTACAGAATGCAGGGAAAAAAAAGGACAAAAATATCCTCTGATTATTTTTATTTTTTTTTAAACCGCAGCTCATCAGAAATAAGATATGGCTGAACGCCAGAACTCTATCAAAGTCAAATATCTGAATAATGTGATCCAACTTTATATTTTATTCTGTATATATCAGGGGAGTTTAGTGGAACGTCCCCGCAGTGCTGGAGTTTAGTATGAAGTTATTTCATCATACACAAAAACTAAAGTTGTTACAATCTTAAAAGTTAAAGGTACACTGCAACAAATGATTCATGCAATGCATGTACATGTTAGTTTCCAGAAAATAGCAGAATTAAATGGAGAAGATGCTATTTTTTTATTTTGTTTTGTATTTTTCTTTTGGTGGAGACAACTAAACATTAGTTTGCCATGGTGGTCAAGAGCTGTGCTCCATCATGTGAGCTTTATAGTCTGCCCATTCAAGAGGAGGGAAACAAACAGTGATTGACAGTTAGGGGACATCCAGTAAATGTTTATTTTATTCACAGATCAAGGGACAACTGGCTTATAGATGGTACCAAAGTATTAGCAGTAAAACAATCTATACATCAGAGCAGAATAATTTCAGACACTTTGGCTGCAGCTAGTGAGAGAGATAGACCAGCGCTGATACAGTGTATTTACCCTTGCTGTGCCTTTGTGGAAGATAGCCAAGATGATCATTTCTAGTGTGAGACTTGGTTTAGCTTACTGATGTATCGACTTAGCTAACTAGTGCTTGTGGCAGTTGAAACAACTCTCCGGGTAATTTTAGGCCCAAGTAGCTTAAACTGAAAGTATAGCTGATTTTGTGAATTTTCCGAGTTTGAAATATGTAATTCAAGTTTAAATATGAAATTCACTTAGAATTTACTTTGAATTCTCACTTTATTGTATAACCCTTATAAGGTAGGAGACGGGTAGTGGACCCACTGCTCATGGGTGGGTGCAAGGGGGCGGCAGTAGGTTCCTCCTCCTATTGTCATTTTGGGCCCCCAACCACTGCTCACGGGTGGGGGCCGGGGGAGGTGGAGGCTGTAGGTCCCCCTTTTTGTATTTTAGGGCCCACAACCACCGCTAGTATCACTGAAGTTATATAAACCATGAACCACGATTAATGGTTTATGTCACCTCAATGATTAGCTATATAATAAAACCCATATGTATAGGATGTGACTAAATTTTATAAACCTTATAGTGCTCTTTTTACTGCCATGAGGGATATTGTTATACTTTGGAGACTTTGCTGAACACAAATATGAGCGTTTAAAACAGTAAAACATACCACAATGATAAAATCACCAGTAAAAGTGCAGTTTTTTTGTGTAACAAAATGCAAAAAACAAATATGAACGCTAACTTTGACAAGCGTCTGTGGCTGAGTGGCTACTACCAAAGACTTGACATACCCCATTTTGAATACCCTGGGTTGACTAACTTTTAAAATGGTATGTCATGGTGGGGTTAATTTTCTTTTCTGGGCTACCATACCATTTTAAATGCACCATAGCCAATCTGGCAAACAGCAATTTACAAAAACAGAAATTGGCAAATCATATATTTGACCCTGTAACCATAATCACCATAAAATCACCATAAAACCTGTACTTGAGGGGTACTGTTGTACTCGTGCGACATTACTCTATACAAAGAGACCAGAGAGGGATATCCCAGTCCCCGTTGAGGGAACTACCCTCCATGCACAAACGGAGTCTCCCATCAATCTGAACACACCGCGTGGCAAACCTATCATGGCTGCCGTGCCTTGGGCTACACTGTCTTCTAAAGGCTGGGTGAGCCAGTGCTTGCAGACATGCATCAATGCTTGTTTTGATCAGATATGCCAGGAGCTTTGGGCTCGCATTCAGAGCCGAACCCGTATCCCTGCAAAGATATAAGGGCACAACAACCCCACCAGGGGGTGGAGAAGCCGCAAAGTGATTTCATGCTGCTGAGCTTGCCTCCTAACATTGAATGCCCAAGGGTTGGCACTAAACGGAAGCAACAAAAATCTCCTGATGTAAGAGGCAGAAGGGGAAGAAAGCCCAATCTCAAGCTTCATCACGCACTTCCCAAATCGTCCAACACTTGCTACTAACTTCCTAAGCTGGGGGCCCGGAGGGAGATAACCCCGACGCCCTTCCCACACCCTTGGAGGGAGCAACATCGATTTCAAGACCGCGCTTGTGGTGCAAAGAGTGAACGGAGCAGTGAGAACTGTACAAGGGCACTTGTTGAGGCATGGGACCAGCTTTGGAGTGCTCATTATGAGACTCTCATAGCCACTATGGGTATCGGGTGAAGGCTTGATGTGTAGGGGAAGGAGACTTGGGTTGTGCTCTGGCCTTATCTGCTACTCCCCGCGTTTATCTAACCATCCTGGAGATTACCACCATGGCCCTACTCACTCCTACTTACTAGCAGCTGTGCATGTCCAGCATGTTTAATTCCGCTCCATAGGTACCTACCAGTACCACTAGTCAACCACTCACTCTAGTGACAGAGTGAGGGAGAGGGTGACTAGTGACAGAGGGAGGGTGTGACTGGTGACAGAGTGAGGGAGGGAGGGGATGACTAGTGACAGAGTGAGGGAGTGAAGTGGTGAATAGTGACAGAGTTAGGTAGGGAAGGGGTGACTAGTGACAGAGAGAGGAAAGGGGTGACTAGTGATAGAGGGAGGGGTGACTAGGAACAGAGTGAGGGAGGGGGTGACTAGTGACTAGTGACAGTCACCACCTCCCTCACTCTGTCACTAATCACCCCTTCATTCCCTCACTCTGCCACTAGTCACCCGTTCCCTCACTCTGTCACCAGTCCTCCCCTCACTCTGTCACTAGTCACAACCTCCCTCACTCTGTCACTAGTCACCCCCTCCCTCTCTCTGTCACTAGTCACACCCTCCCTCACTCTGTCACTAGTCACATGAGGGAGGGTGTGACTAGTGACAGAGAGAGGGAGGGGGTGACTAGTGACAGAGTGAGGGAGGTTGTGACTAGTGACAGAGTGAGGGAGGTTGTGATTAGTGACAGAGGGATGGATGGGGTGACTAGTGACAGTCACCACCTCCTTCGCTCTGTCACTAGTCACCCCCTTCCTCACTCTGTCACTAGTCACCCATTCCCTCCCTCACTCTGTCACTAGTCACCCCCTCTCTCACTCTGTCACTAGTCATCCCCTTCCTTACTGTCACTAGACACCCCCTCCCTCTCTCTGTCACTAGTCCCACCCTCCCTCACTCTGTCACTAGAGTGAGGGGGTGACTAGTGACAGAGTGAGGGCATGACAGGTGACAGAGGGAGGGGGTGACTAGTGACAGATAGTGATGCACCGAACAGTTCGCTGGCGAACAGTTCCTGGCGAACATAGCGTGTTCGCGTCCGCCGCGGATGGCGAACACATGCGCGGTTCGATCCGCCCCCTATTCGTCATCATTGAGTAAACTTTGACCCTGTACCTCACAGTCAGCAGACACATTCCAGCCAATAAGCAGCACACCCTCCCTAGCAGACCCTCCCACCTACTGGACAGCATCCATTTTAGATTCATTCTCAAGCTGCATGCTTAGTTAGAGGAGGGAAAGTCTAGCTGCTGTTGATTAGATAGGGAAATGCATAGCTAGGTTAGGGTATACAGTGTCCACTACAGTCCTGAAGGACTCATCTGATCTCTGCTGTAAGGACAGCACCCCAAAAAGCCCCTTTTAGGGCTTGAACATCAGTCTGCTTTTTTTTTTTTCTGTTTAATGTAATTGCAGTTAGTTGTCTGCCACTGCTGCCAGCTTCTGTGTCAGGCTCACAGTGGATACTGTGCCCATTTGCCCAGTCAGTGCCACCACTCATATCTGGTGTCACAATAGCTTGCATTTAAAAACAAAAAACTTTTTTCACTGTTATAGATTGAATAGCAGTTAGTTGTCTGCCACTGCTGCCATCTTCTGTGTCAGGCTCACAGTGGATACTTTGCCCATTTGCCCAGTCAGTGCCACCACTCACTCATATCTGGTGTCACAATAGCTTGCATTTAAAAACAAAAAACTTTTTTCACTGTTATAGATTGAATAGCAGTCAGTGGCCTTAAAGCGGGTGTGTTACGCTAACAGTGGATACGCTGACCAGTGCCACTGATTAGATCTGGTGTCACAATAGCTTGGATTTAAAAAAACAAAACACTTTTTTCACTGTTATAGATTGAATAGCAGTCAGTGTCCTTAAAGCGGGTGTGTTACGCTAACAGTGGATACGCAGCCCAGTGCCACCACTCACTGGTGTCATAATAGCTTGGATTTAAAAACAAAAAACTTTTTTCACTGTTATAGATTGAATAGCAGTCAGTGTCCTTAAAGCAGGTGTGTAAGGCTCACAGTGGATACTGTGCCCAGTGCCACCACTCACTCACTGGTGTCACAATAGCTTGCATTTAAAAACAAAAAAAACTTTTTCACTGTTATAGATTGAATAGCAGTTAGTTGTCTGCTACTGCTGCCAGCTTCTGTGTCAGGCTCACAGTGGATACTGTGCCCATTTGCCCAGTCAGTGCCACCACTCATATCTGGTGTCACAATAGCTTGCATTTAAAAACAAAAAACTTTTTTCACTGTTATAAATTGAATAGCAGTCAGTGTCCTTAAAGCGGGTGTGTTAAGCTCACAGTGGCTACGGTGCCCAGTGCCACCACTCACTCATATCTGGTGTCACAATAGCTTGCATTTAAAAACAAAAAATCTTTTTTCACCGTTATAGATTGAATAGCAGTCAGTGTCCTTAAAGCGGGTATGCTAAGCTCACAGTGGATACAGTGCCCAGTGCCACCACTCACTGGTGTCACAATAGCTTGCATTTAAAAGCAAAAAACTTTTTTCACTGTTATAGATTGAATAGCAGTTAGTTGTCTGCCACTGCTGCCAGCTTCTGTGTCAGGCTCACAGTGGATACTGTGCCCATTTGCCCAGTCAGTGCCACCACTCATATCTGGTGTCACAATAGCTTGCATTTAAAAACAAAAAACTTTTTTCACTGTAATAGATTAAATAGCAGCAGTCAGTGTCCTTAAAGCGGTGTGTTAAGCTCACAGTGGATCACGATTGCCCAGTGCCACTCACTCACTGGTGTCACAATAGCTTGCATTTAAAAACAAAAAACTTTTTTCACTGTTATAGATTGAATAGCAGCCAGTGTCCTTAAAGCGGGTGTGTTAAGCTAACAGTGGATATGGTGCCCGATGCCACCACTCACTGGTGTCACATTAGCTTGCATTTAAAAACAAAAAACTTTTTTCACTGTTATAGATTGAATAGCAGTCAGTGTCCTTAAAGCGGGTGTGTCAGGCTCACAGTGGATACGGTGCCAGTGCCACCACTCACTGGTGTCACAATAGCTTGCATTTAAAAAAAAAACTTTTTTCACTGTTATAGATTAAATAGCAGTCGAGGAGGTGTCCTTAAAGCGGGTGTGTGTCCAGGCTCACGGTGGATACTGTACCCAGTGCCACCACTCACTCGCTGGTGTCACAATAGCTTGCATTTAAAAACAAAAAACTTTCACTGTTATATAGATTGAGATAGCAGTCAGTGTCCTTAAAGCGGTGTGTTAAGCTCACAGTGGATCGGTGCCCAGTGCCACCACTAACTGGTGTCACAATAGCTTGCATTTAAAAACAAAAAACTTTTTTCACTGTTATAGATTGAATAGCAGTCAGTGTCCTTAAAGCGGGTATGTTAAGCTCACAGTGGATACGGTGCCCAGTGCCATCACTCACTCATATCTGGTGTCACAATAGCTTGCATTTAAAAACAAAAAAACTTTTTTCACTGTTATAGATTGAATAGCAGTCAGTGTCCTTAAAGCGGGTGTGTTAAGCTCACAGTGAATACGGTGCCCAGTGCCACCACTCACTGAATTGTCTAATAACGCTTGCATTTAAAGCAAAACTTTTCACTGTTATAGATTGAATGAAGTTAGTTGTCTGCCACTGCCTGCAGCTTCTGTCATCAGGCTCACAGTGAATCACGGTGCCATTGCCCAGTCAGGTGCCACCACTCCACTCATATCCTGAATTGTCTACCGGCAGCTTGCATTTAAAACAAAAGTTTTCACTGTTATAGATTGAATAGCAGTCAGTGTCCTTAAAATTAGGTGTGGTAAGCTCACCAGTGGAATACGGTGCCCAGATTACCACCACTCACTGGTGTCACAATAGCTTGCATTTAAAAACAAAAAACTTTTTTCACTGTTATAGATTGAATAGCAGTCAGTGTCCTTAAAGCGGGTGTGTCA
>OW240916.1:8670765-8686171 GCA_933207985.1 Pelobates cultripes | reverse complement strand
GCGCCTACTCTGCAGTGATGGCGAACCTGTGGCCGCGTGCCCACAGAAAGGGCCCGGCGTGCCACCTGTGGCACGCGTGCCATAGGTTCGCCATCACTGACCTATTTAAACCATAGGTGTCTCCATTTTAAGGTTACCGTAGTTCATATTTATTATATGAAAAACTTATTTTACTTTTTTCATTTTAGGACCTCCCTTAACTTGGCAAACATACAAGGCCATAACTAAAGGGTGTATACGTCATGGAAATTTTCTTGACTTAGTTCAAGATGGCATCTTAAAGTCTGAATAGGTTATCTGTTGTTTATACTAAGTTGTAAGTGTACAGTCGCGGGAGATTCCCGGATTTGGGGAAGTTCCATTAACTTGGGGTTACCACAGTATATTGTGTACTGCAAGAGTCGTAGCATAGCCTTGAAGCTTGTTTATGCATTATTGTTAATGTAATTCGTCTGGGACAAAATGGCGCAAACATATTATGCACTGAGGTTATTGCTTAAAGAAACATCTATGAAAAGCAATATGTTCCATTTCTAACACCTTGTCAGTTTGCAATATCTCTTAAAGACAAAGTACACAGTTTAAGAAATACAACATTTCATTCTAAAACTTGTAATATTTGCATTTGCCCGTAACACCACCTCACTCTAGTGACAGAGTGAGGGAGGGTGTGACTAGTGACAGAGAGAGGGAGAGGGTGACTAGTGACAGTGAGGAAGGGGGTGACTAGTGACAGAGTGAGGGAGGATGTGACTAATGACAGAGAGAGGGAGGGGGTGACTAGTGACAGAGGGAGTGATGGGGTGACTAGTGACAGAGTGAGGGAGGTAGTGATTAGTGACAGAGGGAGGGATGGGGTGACTAGTGACAGTCACCACCTCCTTCACTCTGTCAATAGTCACCCCTTCCTTCCCTCACTCTGCCACTATTCACCCCTTCCCTCACTCTGTCACCTGTCACCCCCTCACTCTAGTGACAGAGTGAGGGAGGGTGTGACTAGTGACACAGAGAGGGAGGATGTGACTAGTAACAGTGAGGAAGGGGGTGACTAGTGACAGAGGGAGGAGTGACTAGGGCCAGAGTGAGGGAGGTGGAGACTAGTGACAGTCACCACCTCCCTCACTCTGCCACTAGTCATCCTTTCCCTCACTCTGTCACCCCCTCACTCTAGTGACAGAGTGAGGGACGGTGTGACTAGTGACAGAGAGAGGGAGGGGTGACTAGTGACAGAGTGAGGGAGGGGGTGACTAGTGACAGAGCGAGGGAGGGGGTGACTAGTGACAGAGTGAGGGAGGTTGTGATTAGTGACAGAGGGAGGGATGGGGTGACTAGTGACAGTCACCACCTCCTTCGCTCTGTCACTAGTCACCCCCTCCCTCACTCTGTCATTGTGTCACGCCCTTCCTCACTCTGTCACTAGTCACCCACTCCCTCACTCTGTCACCAGTCACCCCCTCTCTCACTCTGTCACTAGTCATCCCCTTCCTTACTGTCACTAGACATCCCCTCCCTCTCTCTGTCACTAGTCCCACAATCCCTCACTCTGTCACTAGAGTGAGGGGGTGACTAGTGACAGAGTGAGGGCATGACAGGTGACAGAGGGAGGGGGTGACTAGTGACAGAGTGAGGGAGGGTGTGACTAGTGACAGAGAGAGGGAGGGGGTGACTAGTGACAGAGTGAGAGAGGGGGTGACTAGTGACAGAGTGAGGGAGGTTGTGATTAGTGACAGAGGGAGGGATGAGGTGACTAGTGACAGTCACCACCTCCTTCGCTCTGTCACTAGTCACCCCCTCCCTCACTCTGTCATTGTGTCACGCCCTTCCTCACTCTGTCACTAGTCACCCACTCCCTCCCTCACTCTGTCACTAGTCACCCCCTCTCTCACTCTGTCACTAGTCACCCCCTCCCTCACTCTGTCATTGTGTCATGCCCTTCCTCACTCTGTCACTAGTCACCCACTCCCTCTCTCTGTCACTAGTCCCACCCTCCCTCACTCTGTCACTAGAGTGAGGGGGTGACTAGTTACAGAGTGAGGGCATGACAGGTGACAGAAAGGAGGGGGTGACTAGTGACAGAGTTAGGGAGGGAAGAGGTGACTAGTGACAGAGTGAGGAAGGGGGTGACTAGTAATAGAGGGAGGGGTGACTAGGAACAGAGTGAGGGAGGTGGTGACTAGTGACTAGTGACAGTCACCACCTCCCTCACTCTGTCACTAGTCACCCCATCCTTCCCTCACTCTGCCACTAGTCACCCCTTCCCTCACTCTGTCACCAGTCCTCCCCTCACTCTGTCACTAGTCACCCCTTCCTTCCCTCACTCTGCCACTAGTCACCCCTTCCCTCACTCTGTCACCCCCTCACTCTGTCACTAGTCACCCACTCCCTCCCTCACTCTGTCACTAGTCATCCCCTTCCTTACTGTCACTAGACACCCCCTCCCTCTCTCTGTCACTAGTCCCACCCTCCCTCACTCTGTCACTAGAGTGAGGGGGTGACTAGTGACAGAGTGAGGGCATGACAGGTGACAGAGGGAGGGGGTGACTAGTGACAGCGTGAGGGCATGACAGGTGACAGAGGGAGGGGGTGACTAGTGACAGAGTAAGGGACGGAGGGGGTGACTAGTGACAGAAGGAGGGAGGGAGTAGTGACAGAGGGAGGTGGTGACTAATTACAGAGTAAGGAGGTGTCTAGTGAATAGTGACAGTCACCACCTCCCTCACTCTGTCACTAGTCACCCCTTCCTTCCCTCACTCTGATCGTATACCAACCTCTTTTAATATATGTTTCCCCATCGTATACCAACCTCTTTATGGCTTGTTTTGAGGAGGACTTTATTTATGCCCATCAAATTATGGCCCAGTTGCATAAATTATAATTTCTTTCTATGGAGCGGGCCTCTTTTCTAGCAGAAGTAAAGCAGCAGATAACCCATGTATATTTCTTTCTTGGTCTGTAGATCATAAGACTTAGGACTCCTTTCTCACATTTCTATTGGACACCATCATGTTTGACAAGCACACCTGTGATGACTAATATATAATCATTACATAACACATGATCCATTATCCAGGATAACTGAAGTCACTGGCCAATTGACGCTCAGAAATTGATGACATCTTGGTGTTGTGGAACTCCTTAAACTTATCTAAAATATAATCACAGTTATCATTATTTAGATAATTAGTTTAATTTCTTAGACATCGTAACTGAGAAAGCAATGGATTTATTTAATAGATTTATTTGTAAAGAAAATTAATATGAAGAACGTTTTCTTGTTTCAAAGTCTCTCCTAAAATGTTAAATTTTAAAAAATCATTTCGACTAATAACATTGTCTATACTTTTCAATAAAGTAGTTTATCAGAAAATCAATGTTAAAAATTCTAACATCTAAACTGTATGAAAACCAGAATACAAATAAAAGATTAAATATTCTCACTATTAGTCTCATGTTAAATTTTTCGTAAAATTTTTTAGGAAACATTGGTTCTATCTCTAAGTAATGTTCTCCATTTCTGAATTTACCTATGATGCTGTTTGACAGAGATTCTGCAATTAGAAACCAGGTAGCGCTGATTTGAAACCAAATACAATAACATCTGTTCCTTTTTTGAACAGAGTTGATTAGCTCGACTAAACTGCGTAAATCTGAATTTGAACAGCAAAGGATCTAGGATTTCACACAGGCACAATCTATAACATTAAAGGATATTATACATTTAATTCTGCATTTACCTAATACCACGTGTGCAGTAATTTTTACTGAATAGCAAAACTTAATGTCAGAATACTTGATTTGAAAACAATAGCTTAAAAAACCCAAAAAGTAATAATAGTGCAGTACAGTGAATGTGTGGTGAATGATCTTGTGTAATTTTCACTCACACATTCTTGAGCTGACTAAGAGCTCAGCTGAATTGTGCATGGACTAAACAATCCCCGTCTAAGGATATAGGATGGTATGGACGTCCCGGGTGCCTCAGATAAAATGCAGTATGCAGTGTGCTTTATCAATTACTGCTTGTACCTGGATTGTGAAAAGCTGTAGATAAACCTCCCTCTACAAAACACTCAGTGCAGACCTTTGTGGAGCTGCACTCAGTGCTTTGTGGGGGGGGTCTACCTACAGCTTTTCACAATCCCGGTACAAGCAGTAATGGATAAAGCAAATGCCTTTGTGGAGCTGCACTCATATATATATATATACCCCTTGGTCCCTTCCAGTTCCGAGTTCACCAGAGGAATTCCTTGTGTTTCACTCCTAGGGCCCATACAGTGCAGATCACCGACCCAAGCTACAGCCATACACATGATGCTTCCAGGATCACAAAGCTTCCGGGGCACATATCTGAACTTCTGGGTCAAGTCTCAAGCACCTCGGGAGCAGTGAGTACACACAAATGCGCTAAACTCCCAAGTGGTGTTCCCATATGCATGAACAGCATAATACACATTAATAGGTAATTCACATATAAACAAACAAACTCTATGCACGAACGTTGTAATCATCTCACGTCCGATTTCATTCATACGAATCAACTTTACATACTTACCACTCAGTAAATTCGTACATGAGAAAGCTCATACTGCTACTCTGATCCTCCAATTCTACAGTTGCATCTGTTCATTCGGCTAAATCAGCCTCTCAATTTCTTTGCCAACAATATGCATGTACACTGCCATCTACTGACAAAATTAGCTAACTACATAAAAACCCTACACTGTCATACTATTATGTTTTACTTATAATCCGCTTATGCTGATTAAGGCTGATATGCAATTATGGGATGTTGTGTTTATTTATGTGTGAAACTTTAATAATTACGCTCCCAATAAATATGTGGTGTTTCCTCTATCACGTAGAGCGGATTAATGAGTCCAAAGTTTAGTTTTAATACAAATATATGGTCAATCATAAACAGTATCTAACAAGAGTACAACCGTCACATTTTTGTAAATATGTTATTATATCTTTTTATGTGACAACACTGAATAAATGACACTCTGCTACAAAATAAAGTAGTAAGTGTACAACCTGTATAACAGTGTAAATTTGCTGTCCCCTCAAATAACTCAACACACAGCCATTAATGTCTAAGCAGTTGGCAACAAAAGTGAGTACACCCCTAAGTGGAAATGTCCAGATTGGGCCCAAAGTGCCAATATTTTGTGTGGCCACCATTATTTACCAGCACTGCCTTAACCCTCATGGGCATGGAGTTCACCAGAGCTTCACAGGTTGCCAATGGAGTTCTCTTCAACTCCTCCATGACAACATCACGGAGCTGGTGGATGTTAGAGACCTTGTGCTCCCCCACCTTCCATTTGAGGATGCCCCACAGTTTCTCAGTCCATCACCTTTACCATGGTCAGTCCATCACCTTTACCTTCAGCTTCTTTAGCAAGGCAGTGGTCATCTTGGAGGTGTGTTTGGGATCGTTATCATGTTGGAATGCTTCCATGTGGGCCAGTCCCTCAAGAGAGGGGACATGCTCTGCTTCAGTATGTCACATTACATGGTTCCCTCAATGAACTGTAACTCCCTAGTGCCGGCAGCACTCATGCAGGCCCAGACCATGACACTCCCACCACCGTGCTTGTCTGTAGGCAAGACACACCTTTTTTTGTACTCCTCACTTGGTTGCCGCAACACACGCTAGACACCATGTGCACCAAATAAGTTTATCTTGGTCTCATTGGACCAAATGACATGGTTACAAATCCATGTCCTTAGTCTGCTTGTCTTCAGCTAACTGTTTGTGGGCTTTCTTGTGCATCATCCTTAGAAGAGGCTTCCTTCTGGGATGATAGCCATGTAGACCAATTTGATGCAGTGTGCGGATTATGGTCTGAGCACTTACAGACTGACCCTCACTCCTTCATCCTCTGCAGCAATGCTGGCAGCACACATATGTCCATTTCACAAAGACAACCTCTGGATATGACTCTGAGCATGTGCACTCAACTTCTTTGGTCGACCATGGCGAGGCCTGTTCTGAGTGGAACCTGTCCTGTGAAACCACTATAAGGTCTTGTACACCGTGCGGCAGCTCAGTTTCCGGATCTTGGCAATCTTCTTATAGCCTAGGCCATCTTTATGTAGATCAACAATACTTTCTTTTTCAGATCCTTAGAGAGTTCTTTGCCATGAATTGCCATGTTGAACTTCCAGTGACCAGTATGAGAGAGTGTGAGAGCAATAACACCCAATTTTAACCACCTGCTCCCCAATCACATCTGAGACCTTGTATCACTAACGAGTAACATGACACCTGGGAGGGAAAATGGCTAATTGGGCCCAGTTTGGACGTTTCCACTTAGGGGTGTACTCACTTTTGTTGCCAATGGTTTAGACATTAATCGTGGTGTTTTGAGTTATTTTGAAGAGGACAGAACATTTACACTGTTATACAGGCTGTACCCTTACTACTTTATATTGTAGCAGAGTTTCATTTCTTCAGTGTTGTCACATGAAAAGATATAATAAAATATTTACAAAAATGTGAGGGGTGTACTCACTTTTGTGAGATACTGTATATCTACTGTAATATTTTCTTGGTGTAATGTATACCAATGTACGCTCGTACGTTGTTTTGTTATGCCCTTTCATAAGTCCTTGCTTACCAACCTGTCCCATTGTAAAGGGATTTCATTTTGTTTACACTGTGTGTTAAACCATAGTTAGATAGTTACATAGCTGAAAAGAGACTTGCTTCCATCAAGTTCAGCCTTTCTCACATTTGTTTTTTGCTGTTGATCCAAAAGAAGGCAAGAATTCCACATCCTTATTGTTTTTACAGTAAAAACAACTTTTATGTTCATTAGTCGAAATCTTCTTTCTTTCAGTCTAAACTCATGACCTTGTGTCCTATGTAAAGTCCTGTTTGTGAATAGATTTCCACACAATGGTTTGTATTGGCCCCGAATACATTTGTATAATATTATTATATCCCCTCTGATAATATTATACAAATATATCCACGGCCAATTGCACAGCATATTCAATATGTGGTCTTACCAGTGGTTTATAAAGAAGTAAAATGATATTCTCATCCCAATTAATGCCCTTTTTCACGTATGACAATACCTGACTGCCCCTAGCCACTGCTGATTGACATTGCACATTATTGAATAGTTTGTTGTCTATAACAATTCCCAAGTCTTTTTTCATGTGTTGTTCTCCCTAATTCACTTCTATTAAGGGCATAAGTTGCTTGTGCATTCTTTATGCCGAAGTGCATAACTTTGCATTTTTCAACATTAAATTTCATCTGCCATTTGAGTGCCCAGTCCCCCAGTCTATCTAAATCCCTCTGCAACAAATTAATATCCTGCTCACATTGTACTACTTTACGGAGTTTTGCGTCATCTGCAAACACTGAAACATGACTTTCAATGCTTTTTTTCACGATAATTTATAAACATGTTTAATAGAAGAGGACCTAGAACAGAATCCTGAGGAACAACACTTGCCACCTCTGTCCAGCTTGAAAATTTACCATTAATGACAACTCTTTGTACTCTATTTTTAAGCCAATGTTCTACCTAAGAACAAGAATTTTAATTTAGAACAATTTCTTTGAGTTTGAACACTAATCTATTGTGAGGAACTGTACCAAATGCGTTGGCAATATCCAAATAGATCACATACACTGCAACACCCTAAGCTATACCTCTACTTAATTCTTCATAGAATGCAATTAAGTTAGTTTGACATGACCTGTGCTTCATAAAACCATGCTGATTTTTGCTGATGACCATGTTCTTCTCAAGGAATACTTGAATATTATCCCTTAATAACCTTTCAAATACTTTTCCATCCACAGAAGTTAAGCTCACAGGTCTATAATTTCCAGGCAAGGATTTTAAACCCTTTTTGAATATAGGAACCACATCTGCCTTCCTCCAATCCTCCGGAACACTTACTGAAAGAAACCATGTTTGGTTCTAGGTTTTGAGGGGGAATGTTACAGTTATAACGTTGTCAGTAAGAGAAGATTGTATATTGCTAATATTTAGCGCCTAACTAGCAGGCATTAGATACCTACATTCTAGTTGTAAAGCTCCATAATTTAAGGGTACTAGGTAATCCCAGTAAGGAGACATATTGAAATACAATTATACCTGTCTTTTTCATCTACATAACATATTCTCTATGGCCAGGTACAACACAATTATATAGGTTAACAATACTTATCCTATACAATATAGAATCCTACTCGGGACATGGCCGGTATCATTAAGTATAACAACTTACACATAACTTTTTGCAATCCAACATAGGCCTACAGTTACAATCAAACATAGCATTATTTCATAGACGATCATACTACATGCAATCGGATAAAAACAGTATTACAAAATTGTATCTGTTTTTTTACATATATATATATTCTAAGTATATTTTGATATCAATATATGTATCAATATCAAAATACACGAAGAATTAAATTATAAATATATATATGTGTGAGTAAGTTAATTTCAACTGTATTTTGATATATATATATTGATCTCAAACTACACTTAGATTGAGAGAGAGAACTTCTACCTGTATATGTATGTAATAATTGTATTATTATTGACAACCCAGGCAGAATTTAATTAGCAAGCCCTTTATGTAGCCCTGTAACTTTCCAGAACACCATAAAACCTTTAAATGAAAGATACTATTACACTTTGGAGACTTTATTGAATACAAACGTGAGTGTTTCAAAACAGTAAAATGTATCAAAATGATGATATCATCAGTGATAGTGCAGTTTAAAAAAAAAAAAATGCAAAAAAAACAAATATGAATGTTAGCTTTGGCCAGGGATTGTGATCAAGTAGCTTCTAAAAAAGACTGGACATATGCCCTGGTTTGTCTATTTTTGCAAATGGTTTGCCATGTTGTGGGTAATTTTCATTCCTGGGATACCATATGGTCTCAAAGACAACATAGGCCAAGCAAACCAATCTTGCAAATTTCAGTGTGTAAAAACTGAAAAGGGGAAATCCTATATATTTGACCATGTAAACACCATGCATCCTGTACATTGTTGGTACTGTTGTATTCATAACACAACTCTTAACACAAATATGTGTATTTTATTGCAGTAAAAGCTAACAGTACTATGAGCAACACAATTAAAATGTCATGCAGAACTAAACAAAATAACATTTCTCATACATTTTTATATTTGATTCATATAAAAGTATGTCCCATATATAAATATGTGATGTGAAATGAAAGTCCTGAATAAAGTGATATATGATAATTGTCTGTGCCCCTAATATGAAAGAGGTAATTTATGGTTGAACAGACATATAGTCCAATTCCAGGTTTTGTTTTGATTAGAACTTGTACAATTGCTACATACTTAAAGGGGTTAAGAATACCTAATACATTTAAAGTATATAAAAAATAGACCTTCATTTATTCCGTAATTTTTTCAGTGAGTCAGAGTAAAGCAATGTAGGTTGTCACATAATGATTTAAAGACATTTTCTGAGATCATAATGTGTATGTATAAAAAGTGTCTCTAACGTTTAGAAATCTTTCTTAGTGCTGCCCTGATGTCTTGGTTTCTTAGACTGTATACTAAAGGGTTAAATAGGGGGGTAAATACAGTATGCAGCAATGATACAATCTTGTTCAAAATCAATAAATGGCCTAAGGATGGTATCATATACTTTGTTATTAATGTTCCGTAGAATACACCAACCACGAGAAGGTGGGAACTGCAGGTTGAAAAGGCTTTCTGTCTTCCAGTTGTAGAAGAGATCCTAAGTATCATAAGGAAGATATGAACATAAGTCACTGTGATAAAAGCACAAGGGCAAATAAAAAAAGGAGTAGAAAAGAAAAAAGCTAGATGTTCTACCAGAGACGTGTCTGAACATGAAAGTTTTTGGAGAGGGGAAAGGTCACAGTATATATGGTCAATGATGTTTCCATCACAGAACTGAAAGTTGAATACCGGTATGAAACCTACTAGGTTCAGGGTAAATCCTATTAACCAGGGAAAGACAGACAGACAGGTGCGCATTGTCAAGTCCATGATAGAGGTGTAACGCAATGGGACACATATAGCCAGATATCGATCATAGGCCATCACTGCAAGCAGGAAGCATTCTGTAATAAGAATGCCACTATAGAAATAGAATTGAGTTATACAGTCAAGAATTGTCATAACTTTCCCACCGTGTAAGATTGCTCCCAGCAGGTTGGGGAGAGCATTCGTTGAGAGCACAATATCAGACAATGATAGATGACAAAGGAAGAAGTACATGGGAGAATGAAGGTGATGGCTGATGGAAACTAACACAATGATCAAAAGATTTCCGGTTACTGTGAACAAGAAAATGATAAGGAATATGATGAAAATTATAATTTTGAAGGCAAAGAGATTTCCAAAGCCTAGAAGTATGAATTCTGTGACGATTGATTCATTCTTTACAGTCATAGTCCGATCAAGGTGTCTCGCTGCATGCAGACATGACACTTTACAATCTAAAAAATTATAGAAAAAAATGTGTATATGATTTAAATGTACAGAATAGCACGATATTGTAGCAGTTTAAGATACATAACTAAAGGTAATCAATTATCTACGTGTAACTAAATCAAAAGTTTACAACTTTATACTAAATGTTTTTTCATCTCTGATGTTTTTCCCACAATGAACCATTTTTTTCCATAACTTTGGTCTAGTTGGCACTGGTCTTTAGAGGTTCTTATCTTGTCTTTCCAAGTCCATTCTCAAACAGTATCTCTTTTTTCTGTCATATCCTTTTCTCTTGGCTCATTCTTTTTTCTGATAAATCTATCTTTGGATCTCCTCACCAGCTTCACACTTCTTGTAGTAAGTCCTTACATAACAGGTATAATTATTTTCTGGTTTATAGATTATAAGACTCAGGACTCCTTTCCCCATCTCAAAATACCACGACAGTGGTATTTCAAATGCAGCTGTGGCCACCAATAGACAACCCTTCCACAGATCATGATCCATTATTGACAATCTCTGAAGACTTCTGCCAGTGGGTGCTTAGTAATTGATGACATCTTGGTGTTTTTTTGGGAGTCTCAGTGGAACCCCTTCTTAAATTCATCTAAAATATAATTATAGTTCTCATTATAGTGATAAGCAGATTAACGTCTTAAGCACCATGACTGAAAAAACAATGCTTATTTAATAGATTTATTTGTTTAAAAAAAAAAAAAAAGGAAAGAGAGAAATTTGGTATTTGGTATGTTTTCTTGTTTCAAAGTGTTCCTCCTAAAAATGGTTTCAAATATTTTCCACAAAATTAACCATGAATATGATATATATGATAAATGACCACAAATAAATTAAGACTAGAGTAAGATCACCAATAATTTTCAAGAAAGAGAAATATTAGATAATTAGTTGCAACAGTTTAAAAATCTTAATAGAGAGGAAATTTATCTACACTGGATAGAAATATGGACACACAGAACAGATCAATATTACTCAATCACTGTTAGCTTTATGTTCCATTTTTAGTCATATTTTTAGGAAGCATTGGTCCTATCATTAAATAATGTTATCTGTTTATCCTGGAATTTCAAAATGTAACTATGATGTAATTTGAATGGGGCACTGTGATGAAGAAACAGATAGTTTGTGCTGGTTTAACACCAAATACATTTACATCTGTTACTTTTTCTGAACAAACAGAATTATAGACAGAATGAAAACTCACATGGTGGCCGCAATGGATGTAGGATATTATTTGAACGCAGAGAGAACATATTAATCATTGTCACCTCATATAATTAAAGATCAAATGGAATTTCATAACCAGTACGTAACATTAAGATAGAGTAATATTTGTTTGCAATTAATGTTTTTACTAAGAGAAAATATTCCACTGTTATAAACATACCATATATAAATCATGATACTATTTCATTAATATCTGTGCAGTTTAATGGGTTGCGGCATTACTCAAAGTTTAGAAAGGGAAAAGTGTTTTAAGTCTTATTTTTGCAATTTAGAGTGTAATTTAGACGCATAGAGTTATTTGCTAAAGTGGGAATTGTAGTGGGTTGAAAACCAAATGCCACATTTTATGCCAAAATTTTTATTTTTGAAACATTTTCCAACCCGGCAATTTTTGCAGCTTGACTGTTTTCCCTAAATTTAGCAATTCTGGTTTTAGTTTACCAATATTAGCAGTTTAGTGAATTAAACCCTACAATGCAATCATCATTATTGTCTTCAAAGTAAGTTGTCAGTAAGTCAAAATGAACTTAAAATTGCAGCCCAAAATAACTGAACTGAAAACATATGACTTACAGATTTTTTATACTTTAGCCGTGCTTGCATTCAATTTTAAGTTCACTTTAGTTTCCCTTTAAATTGTTGGCAATTCGCACTTTACTATCTAAGCACCAGTTTCTCGAGAAATGAAATTTGAATTACAAAACTGAGGCTAAACTACACATGTTGTGACAAATTACTGAATTGGAAACCTTCTCCAGGCCAGCAGTTTGTAGCTGCATTTTGTAATTCAAGTTTTAGAATTCGGATACAGTTCAATATTTAGTAAGTAGAACAAACCCCCTGACAGGCTACAGTTATAATGCTAAACAAAACATGAAAATAGATTCTATTAAAACAATCTTTCAGCTTATTGAACTATTTCCAAACATAAGGCATACACACCAGTTCAGTGACTTTATCATTAAATAAACGATATATTACACTTAGTATGAAAAAAAATTAACTCAACATTTTATTCATTTTTTTTACTTGGATATATATAAAACACTTTTAAAATTAATTTCTAAAATGACTTACGTAAAGATTGCTTAGAAATCTGATTACAGAATGCAGGGAAAAAAAGGACAAAAATATCCTCTGATTATTATTTTTTTTTTTTTTGAAACCGCAGCTCATCAGAAATAAGATATGGCTGAACGCCAGAACTCTATCAAAGTCAAATATCTGAATAATGTGATCCAACTTTATATTTTATTCTGTATATATCAGGGGAGTTTAGTGGAACGTCCCCGCAGTGCTGGAGTTTAGTATGAAGTTATTTCATCATACACAAAAACTAAAGTTGTTACAATCTTAAAAGTTAAAGGTACACTGCAACAAATGATTCATGCAATGCATGTACATGCTCGTTTTGATTTATGATTATCAGTGCCGGTCCCGGTTCCAGAAAATAGCAGGATTAAATGGAGAAGATGCTATTTTTTTATTTTGTTTTGTATTTTTCTTTTGGTGGAGACAACTAAACATTAGTTTGCCATGGTGGTCAAGAGCTGTGCTCCATCATGTGAGCTTTATAGTCTGCCCATTCAAGAGGAGGGAAACAAACAGTGATTGACAGTTAGGGGACATCCAGTAAATGTTTATTTTATTCACAGATCAAGGGACAACTGGCTTATAGATGGTACCAAAGTATTAGCAGTAAAACAATCTATACATCAGAGCAGAATAATTTCAGACACTTTGGCTGCAGCTAGTGAGAGAGATAGACCAGCGCTGATACAGTGTATTTACCCTTGCTGTGCCTTTGTGGAAGATAGCCAAGATGATCATTTCTAGTGTGAGACTTGGTTTAGCTTACTGATGTATCTACTTAGCTAACTAGTGCTTGTGGCAGTTGAAACAACTCTCCGGGTAATTTTAGACCCAAGTAGCTTAAACTGAAAGCATAGCTGATTTTGTGAATTTTCACAGTTTGAAATATGTAATTCAAGGTTAAATATGAAATTCACTTTACTTTGAATTCTCACTTTATTGTATAACCCTGATAAGGTAGTAGGCGGGTAGTAGACCCACTGCTCATGGGTGGGGGCCGGGGGAGGTGGAGGCTGTAGGTCCCCCTTTTTGTATTTTAGGGCCCCCAACCACCGCTAGTATCACTGAAGTTATATAAACCATGAACCACGATTAATGGTTTATGTCACCTCAATGATTAGCTATATAATAAAACCCATATGTATCAATATGTATAGGATGTGACTAAATTTTATACACCTTATAGTGCTCTTTTTACTGCTATGAGGGGTATTGTTATACTTTGGAGACTTTGCTGAACACAAATATGAGTGTTTAAAACAGTAAAACATACCACAATGATAAAATCACCAGTAAAAGTGCAGTTTTTGTGTAAAAAATGCAAAAAACATATATGAACGCTAACTTTGACAAGCGTCTGTGGCTGAGTGGCTACTACCAAAGACTTGACATACCCCATTTTGAATACCCTGGGTTGACTAACTTTTAAAATGGTATGTCATGGTGGGGTTAATTTTCTTTTCTGGGCTACCATACCATCTCAAATGCACCATAGCCAATCTGGCAAACAGCAATTTACAAAAACAGAAATTGGCAAATCATATATTTGACCCTGTAACCATAATCACCATAAAATCACCATAAAACCTGTACTTGAGGGGTACTGTTGTACTCGTGCGACATTACTCTATACAAATATGAGTGTTTTAGAGCAGTAAAATGTATTATACTGATATTATCATCAGTGAAATGGCAGAGTATGTGTGAAAAATGCAAAACAAATATATAAATGCTCATTTTTGGCAAGGGTTTGTGACTAAGTGGCTACTAAAAAATACAAGATATACCCCATTTTGCATACCGTGGGTTGTCTACATTTACAAATGGTATGCCATGATGGGGTTAATTTCCATGATGGGGTTAATTTTCATTCCTGGGTTTCTATACGGTCTCAAAGTCAACATAGACCCAGCAAACCAATCTGGCAAATTTCAATGTGCAATCATGGAAAACAGGAAAAGTACTACCGTTGACCCCTGTAAGTTTGCAAAAACCCATAAGACCTGTACCTGTACAATGCTGTACTCAGGAAATGTTGCTGAACACATATAGGGGTGTTCTTTGTCAGTAACACATAACAGGAACTGAGAATCCATGCCTAAACTACAATGTGAGAGAAAAATAAGACAAACAAAAAATGACTACCCAAAAGTTTGACTAGTGAAAGAATTAGTGCATGGAAAGTGTTAAAATACCACCATTTGAAATACCCTAGGGTGTCTACTTCTCAAAAATGTATGGTTTGATGGGGGTAAATTACATTGGCCAGCTTCAAAAATGTCCTAAATAGGACATGGGTGCATGATGACCAGCTGTGAAAATTCCAAGTTGGAAAACTGGAATGTGCACCCTCCAAATAAGGTCTTTTAGCTCCCAGAGAACCCGACAGACCTATACCTGGGTGGTATCACTGTACTCAGGAGATGTTTCTGAACATATATCGGGGTGATCTTTGGCAGTAACCCTTAAAGTTCTCAGTACATGTATTCTTAAATTGCTATGTGTGTTTTTTTTTATTTGGCATAGATTGGTAGTAAAATGGTTACATGAAAAGAGTCAAAATACCCCACGGTTAATACC
>OW240916.1:8654173-8670665 GCA_933207985.1 Pelobates cultripes | reverse complement strand
TTAAAAATATAAACATGTGAAGGGTTATTCAGGGATTCCTGACAGAGAGAATTGTTTGGAAATAGCAAAGTGCTACTTGTACTTATTGCCCTATAACATGCAAACAAAAAAGCTAAGAACATGTTAACATTGGGTATTTCTAAACTCAGGTCAACATTTAGAAACTATTTAGCACAGGTGTTTTTTGGCGGTTGTGATTTTGGGGATCAAAGTTAGAAAAGTTTTTTTTTTTTAACATATTTTATAATTGCTTTTATAGTAAATTATATGATATAATGAAAATAATGGTATCTTTAGAAAGACTATTTAATGGCGAGAAAAACGGTATACAATATGTGTGGGTACAGTAAATGAGTAAGTAAGTAAGTAAATTACAGCTAAACACAAACACTGCAGAAATGTAAATAAGCTGGGGGGCGCGGCCTGACAGCCAAGATGGCCAGACATGTTTCATATCAGCTCCTGCCTCACCAAACTAAATTTAGGCTATTAATGCCCAATATCACAGAGAGCACAGACTTAAATGAGCAGCAAAGGGGCACTGTGAGGGGGAACACCTCAAGCACACCTGATTATAAAGGCTCTGCCAAGTGGGGGATGGACCAGAGAGGGATATCCCAGTCCCCATTGAGGGAACTACCCTCCATGCACAAACGGAGTCTCCCATCAATTTGAACACACCGAGTGGCAAACCTATCATGGCTGCTGTGCCTTGGGCTACACTGTCTTCTAAAGGCTGGGTGAGCCAGTGCTTGCAGACATGCATCAATGCTTGTTTTGATCAGATATGCCAGGAGCTTTGGGCTCGCATTCAGAGCCGAACCCGTATCCCTGCAAAGATATAAGGGCACAACAACCCCGCCAGGGGGTGGAGAAGCCGCAAAGTGGTTTCATGCTGCTGAGCTTGCCTCCTAACATTGAATGCCCAAGGGTTGGCACTAAACAGAAGCCACAAAAATCTCCTGATGTAAGAGGCAAAAGGGGAAGAAAGCCCAATCTCAAGCTTGATCACGCACTTCCCAAATTGTCCAACACTTGCTACTACCTTCCTAAGCTGGGGGCCCGGAGGGAGATAACCCCGACGCCCTTCCCACACCCTTGGAGGGAGCAACATCGATTTCAAGGCCGCGCTTGTGGTGCAAAGAGTGAACTGAGCAGTGAGAACTGTACAAGGGCACTTGTTGAGGCATGGGACCAGCTTTGGAGTGCTCATTATGAGACTCTCATAGCCACTATGGGTATCGGGTGAAGGCTTGATGTGTAGGGGAAGGAGACTTGCGTTGCTGCTCTGGCCTTATCTGCTAATCCCCGCGTTTATCTAACCATCCTGGAGATTACCACCATGGCCCTACTCACTTCTACTTACTAGCAGCTGTGCATGTCCAGCATGTTTAATTCCGCTCCATAGGTACCTACCAGTACCACTAGTCAACCACTCACTCTAGTGACAGAGTGAGGGAGAGGGTGACTAGTGACAGAGGGAGGGGGTGACTGGTGACAGAGTGAGGGAGGGGATGACTAGTGACAGAGTGAGGGAGTGAAGTGGTGAATAGTGACAGAGTTAGGGAGGGAAGGGGTGACTAGTGACAGAGTGAGGAAGGGGGTGACTAGTGATAGAGGGAGGGGTAACTAGGAACAGAGTGAGGGAGGTGGTGACTAGTGACTAGTGACAGTCACCACCTCCCTCACTCTGTCACTAGTCACCCCGTCCTTCCCTCACTCTACCACTAGTCACCCCTTCCCTCACTCTGTCACCAGTCCTCCCCTCACTCTGTCACTAGTCACCCCTTCCTTCCCTCACTCTGCCACTAGTCACCCCTTCCCTCACTCTGTCACCCCCTCACTCTGTCACTAGTCACCACCTCACTCTAGTGACAGAGTGAGGGAGGGTGTGACTAGTGACCGAGAGAGGGAGAGGGTGACTAGTGACAGTGAGGAAGGGGGTGACTAGTGACAGAGTGAGGGAGGGTGTGACTAATGACAGAGAGAGGGAGGGGTTGACTAGTGACAGAGAGAGGGTGGTGGTGATTAGTGACAGAGGGAGGGATGGGGTGACTAGTGACAGAGTGAGGGAGGTAGTGATTAGTGACAGAGGGAGGGATGGGGTGACTAGTGACAGTCACCACCTCCTTCACTCTGTCACTAGTCACCCCTTCCTTCCCTCACTCTGCCACTATTCACCCCTTCCCTCACTATGTCAGCTGTCACCCCCTCACTCTAGTAAAAGGGTGAGGGAGGGTTTGACTAGTGACACAGAAAGGGAGGATGTGACTAGTAACAGTGAGGAAGGGGGTGACTAGTGACAGAGGAAGGAGAGACTAGGGCCAGAGTGAGGGAGGTGGAGACTAGTGACAGTCACCACCTCCCTCACTCTGCCACTAGTCATCCCTTCCCTCACTCTGTCACCCCTTCACTCTAGTGACAGAGTGAGGGACGGTGTGACTAGTGACAGAGAGAGGGAGGGGGTGACTAGTGACAGAGTGAGGGAGAGTGTGACTAGTGACAGAGAGAGGGAGGGGGTGACTAGTGACAGAGTGAGGGAGGGGGTGACTAGTGACAGTCACCACCTCCTTCGCTCTGTCACTAGTCACCCCCTCCCTCACTCTGTCATTGTGTCACGCCCTTTCTCACTCTGTCACTAGTCACCCACTCCCTCCCTCACTCTGTCACTAGTCACCCCCTCTCTCACTCTGTCACTAGTCATCCCCTTCCTTACTGTCACTAGACACCCCCTCCCTCTCTCTGTCACTAGTCCCACCCTCCCACCCTCCCTCACTCTGTCACTAGAGTGAGGGGGTGACTAGTGACAGAGTGAGGGCATGACAGGTGACAGAGGGAGGGGGTGACTAGTGACAGAGTAAGGGACGGAGGGGGTGACTAGTGACAGAAGGAGGGAGGGAGTAGTGACAGAGGGAGGTGGTGACTAATTACAGAGTGAGGAGGTGACTAGTGAATAGTGACAGTCACCACCTCCCTCACTCTGTCACTAGTCACCCCTTCCTTCCCTCACTCTGATCGTATACCAACCTCTTTTAATATATGTTTCCCCATCGTATACCAACCTCTTTATGGCTTGTTTTGAGGAGGACTTTATTTATGCCCATCAAATTATGGCCCAGTTGCATAAATTATAATTTCTTTCTATGGAGCGGGCCTATTTTCTAGCAGAAGTAAAGCAGCAGATAACCCATGTATATTTCTTTCTTGGTCTGTAGATCATAAGACTTAGGACTCCTTTCTCACATTTCTATTGGACACCATCATGTTTGACAAGCACACCTGTGATGACTAATATATAATCATTACATAACACACGATCCATTATCCAGGATAACTGAAGTCACTGGCCAATTGACACTCAGAAATTGATGACATCTTGGTGTTGTGGAACTCCTTAAACTTATCTAAAATATAATCACAGTTATCATTATTTAGATAATTAGTTTAATTTCTTAGACATCGTAACTGAGAAAGCAATGGATTTATTTAATAGATTTATTTGTAAAGAAAATTAATATGAAGAACGTTTTCTTGTTTCAAAGTCTCTCCTAAAATGTTACATTTTAAAAAATTATTTTAACTAATAACATTTTCAATACTTTTCAATAAAGTAGTTTATCAGAAAATCAATGTTAAAAATTGTAACAGATAGGAAATTCTAACATCTAAACTGTATGAAAAACAGAATACAAATAAAAGATGAAAAATTCTCACTATTAGTCTCATGTTAAATTTTTCGTAAATTTTTTTAGGAAACATTGGTTCTATCTCTAAGTAATGTTCTCCATTTCTGAATTTACCTTTTATGCTGTTTGACAAAGATTCTGCAATTAGAAACCAGGTAGTGCTGATTTGAAACCAAATACAATAACATCTGTTCCTTTTTTGAACAGACTTGATTAGCTCGACTAAACTGTGTAAATCTGAATTTGAACAGCAAAGGATCTAGGATTTTACACAGGCACAATCTATAACATTAAAGGATATTATACATTTAATTCTGCATTTACCTAATGCCACGTGTGCAGTAAAGTATACTTTATTGAGACCTTTGAAAAATGAAAGGTATGGATCCCAACTCTCAACAGTACAACTCAAAGGAGTCATTTTACAAAGTTCTACCCATAGGCAGATATTCCTGGCTTCCATGTAATATGCAGTATGGCAGACTGGATGGGAGCAGAGATGGGGGCTATACTGGATACAGGATATTAATGTAAACACAGTGATAACTGATTAGTTATTGTCATATCATATAAATAAAAATCAAATAATATGTTTGTAAAAAAATCTAAAAAACAAAACAGTACATGTAATAAAAAATGAATCACATTTTTTGCCCTTATATTTTTGGTAAAGAAAATATTCCACTAATATAAAACATACAATATATAAATCATGATTGTACAGCACTACAGAATATGCTGGCACTATATAAATAATAAAATAATGATAATATTATAATAATCTCTGTGCACTTTAATAGGTTGTAACATTAACCGGAATGCAAAAGTTAAACGCATTGTAAGCCTCATTTTGGGGATTTAGATTGGAATTTGCTATAATTTGTAGTTAATTCCTTACAGCGTTATTTACTGAATAGCAAAACTTAATGTCAGAATACTTGATTTGAAAACAATAGCTTAAAAAACCCAAAAAGTAATAATGTACGGTGAATAAGTAGTGAATGATCTTGTGTAATTTTCACTCACACATTCTTGAGCTAACTAAGAGCTCAGCTGAATTATGCATTGTAGCGGAGGTATTACACAGCCTATCTCCACTTTGGATCCCAGGGAGGTTCAGGAACAAGCAATTATAAATCCATAGGGTAAAGTATCCAGCAGGCAAAATAACACAGCAGTATCCCAACAGCAATCCCAATAACTGGACGACACACAGTTTCAGGAGCAGAACTAAAGATTTATTCAGACAGTGGCCTTTTAAAGCCTGCTCCCATGCAAGGGAGGGATTTTCCTTCATTAGTACAGTAGCCAATCCTGCTCTGGTAACCTCCCACACATCTCCTCCCCTCAGCCTGCATCATAATCCCCTTATCCAGCACACCAATTCCCCCCGTTTCTGGATGTACCCCTAAACTTAGGGGTACCACTTTAAATTATACATCCCCTGGTAGCCCTGATCTGGGTGAACAACATATCCAAAAATCACCCATATCAGACCAGAGGTTCGGGAAATTCATGGAGGGAATAAAATGACCGACCGCACTGGATAGAACAGCCGAATGAGGTTCCATGCGAATGGGCCCTGCGGTCAGTCCTGGAGTCAGGGAATAAATGGCATGAAAGCCTCTAGCTACAGAGACTAGGGAAGGTTCGCCTGAATCCCCTCGTTCGGTTCTTTCTATCTGCCGAGCGAGGGGCCTTTCGTTAGTTTGGAACCGAACGGACCGGGCTTGTGGAGGTTTCCAATTTGAGTTCCAGACACTCGACGGCAAAACACCGCTGTTCGGGAGTTTTAAAATGGCCACCGCCACGTGTTCGTTTTTCGAATGGCGGCCACACCCGAGAACAAAGGACGGCTACTCAGCTTGTCAATTACCCGTTCGCAACAATGTTGCAACGGGTAATTGAAGGCACACTTCACACAGGGGAGGTCTGACTGTTCGGTAGTTTCATTCAAACAAACTAAGGGAATGAAACTACCTAACATTCAGACAAATACAATATATTTAACACATAGAACTTAGTTACTTTACACGAATGCATTCAAATACATGTAATTTCTCAGGACAGCCCAGTGCCATCCGCTACATGCATGGACTAAACAATCCCCGTCTAAGGATATAGGATGGTATGGACCTCCCGGGTGCCTCAGATAAAATGCAGTATGCAGTGTGCTTTATCAATTACTGCTTGTACCTAGATTGTGAAAAGCTGTAGATAAACCTCCCTCTACAAAGCACTCAGTGCAGACCTTTGTGGAGCTGCACTCAGTGCTTTGTGGGGGGAGGTCTACCTACAGCTTTTCACAATCCAGGTACAAGCAGTAATGGATAAAGCAAATGCCTTTGTGGAGCTGCACTCATATATATATACCCCTTGGTGCCTTCCAGTTCTGAGTTCGCCAGAAGAATTCCTTGTGTTTCACTCCTAGGGCCCATACAGTGCAGATCACCGACCCAAGCTACAGCCATACACATGATGCTTCCAGGATCACAAAGCTTCCGGGGCACATACCTGAACTTCTGGGTCAAGTCTCAAGCACCTCGGGAGCAGTGAGTACACACAAATGCGCTAAATTCCCAAGTGGTGTTCCCATATGCATGAACAGCATAATACACATTAATAGGTAATTCACATATAAACAAACAAACTCTATGTATGAACGTTGTAATCATCTCACGTCCGATTTCATTCATACGAATCAACTTTACATACTTACCACTCAGTAAATTCGTACATGAGAAAGCTCATACTGCTACTCTGATCCTCCAATTCTACAGTTGCATCTGTTCATTCGGCTAAATCAGCCTCTCAATTTCTTTGCCAACAATATGCATGTACACTGCCATCTACTGACAAAATTAGCTAACTACATAAAAACCCTACCCTGTTATACTATTATGTTTTACTTATAATCCGCTTATGCTGACTAAGGCTGATATGCAATTATGGGATGTTGTGTTTATTTATGTGTGAAACTTTAATAATTATGCTCTAAATAAATATGTGGTGTTTCCTCTATCACGTAGAGCAGATTAATGAGTCCAATGTTTAGTTTTAATACAAATATATGGTCAATCATAAACAGTATCTCTCAAGAGTACAACCGTCACATTTTTGTAAATATTTTATTATATCTTTTCATGTGACAACACTGAATAAATGGCACTCTGCTACAAAATAAAGTAGTAAGTGTACAGCCTGTATAACAGTGTAAATTTGCTGTCTCCTCAAATAACTCAAAACACAGCCATTAATGTCTAAACCGTTGGCAACAAAAGTGAGTACACCCCTAAGTAGAAATGTCCAAATTGGGCCCAAAGTGCCAATATTTTGTGTGGCCACCATTATTTCCCAGCACTGCCTTAACCCTCATGGGCATGGAGTTCACCAGAGCTTCACAGGTTGCCAATGGAGTTCTCTTCAACTCCTCCATGACAACATCACGGAGCTGGTGGATGTTAGAGACCTTGTGCTCCCCCACCTTCCATTTGAGGATGCCCCACAGTTTCTCAGTCCATCACCTTTACCATGGTCAGTCCATCACCTTTACCTTCAGCTTCTTTAGCAAGGCAGTGGTCATCTTGGAGGTGTGTTTGGGATCGTTATCATGTTGGAATACTTCCATGTGGGCCAGTCCCTCAAGAGAGGGGACATGGTCTGCTTCAGTATGTCACAGTACATGTTGGCATTCATGGTTCCCTCAATGAACTGTAACTCCCTAGTGCCGGCAGCACTCATGCAGGCCCAAACCATGACACCGTGCGGCAGATCAGTTTCCGGATCTTGGCAATCTTCTTATAGCTTAGGCCATCTTTATGTAGATCAACAATACTTTCTTTTTCAGATCCTTAGAGAGTTCTTTGCCATGAGTTGCCATGTTGAACTTCCAGTGACTAGTATGACAGAGTGTGAGAGCAATAACACCCAATTTTAACCACCTGCTCCCCAATCACATCTGAGACCTTGTAACACTAACGAGTAACATGACACCGGTGAGGGAAAATGGCTAATTGGGCCCAGTTTGGACGTTTCCACTTAGGGGTGTACTCACTTTTGTGGCCAATGGTTTAGACATTAATCGTGGTGTTTTGAGTTATTTTGAAGGGGACAGAACATTTACACTGTTATACAGGCTGTACCCTTACTACTTTATATTGTAGCAGAGTGTTATTTCTTCAGTGTTGTCACATGAAAAGATATAATAAAATATTTACAAAAATGTGAGGGGGGTACTCACTTTTGTGAGATACTGTATATCTACTGTAATATTTTCTTGGTGTAATGTATACCAATGTACGCTCGAACGTTGTTTTGTTATGCCCTTTTATAAGTCCTTGCTTACCAACCTGTCCCATTGTAAAGGGATTTCATTTTGTTTACACTGTATGTTAAACCATAGTTAGATAGTTACATAGCTGAAAAGAGACTTGCTTCCATCAAGTTCAGCCATTCTCACATTTGTTTTTTGCCGTTGATCCAAAAGTAGGCAAGAATTCCACATCCTTATTGTTTTTACAGTAAAAACTACTTTTATTTTCATTAGTCGAAATCTTCTTTCTTTCAGTCTAAACTCATGACCTTGTGTCCTATGTAAAGTCCTGTTTGTGAATAGATTTCCACACAATCATTTGTATTGGTCCCAAATATATTTGTATAATATTATTATATCCCCTCTGATAATATTATACAAATATATCCACGGCCAATACAAACTAAAGAGGTTTAATTTTATTAACCTTTCTTCATAGCTGAAATGTTCCATTCCTTTTATTAATTTTGTAGCTCACCTCTGCACTTTTTCTAGTGCCATAATATACTTTAGAACAGTTGCCCAAAATTGAACAGCATATTCAATATGTGGTCTTACCAGTGGTTTATAAAGAAGTAAAATTATATTCTCATCCCAATTAATGCCCTTTTTCATGTATGACAATGCCTGACTGGCCTTAGCCACTGCTGATTGACATTGCACATTATTGCATAGTTTGTTGTCTATAACAATTCCCAAGTCCTTTTTCATGGGTTGTTCTCCCTAATTTGCTTCCATTATGAGTATACGTTGCTTGTGCATTCTTTATGACAAAGTGCATAACTTCAACATTAAGTTTCATCTGCCATTTGAGTGCCCAGTCCCCCAGTCTATCTAAATCCCTCTGCAACAAATATCCTGCTCACATTGTACTACTTTACGGAGTTTTGCGTCATCTGCAAACACTGAAACATGACTTTCAATGCTTTTTTCACAATAATTTATAACCATGTTAAATAGAAGAGGACCCAGAACAGAATCCTGAGGGACAACACTTGCCACCTCTGTCCAGTTTGAAAATTTACCATTAATGACAACTCTTTGTACTCTATTTTTAAGCCAATGTTCTACCTAAGAACAAGAATTTTCATTTAGAACGATTTCTTTGAGTTTGAACATTAATCTATTGTGAGGAACTGTATCAAATGAGTTGGCAATATCCAAATAGATCACATACACTGCAACACCCTAAGCTATACCTCTACTTACTTCTTCGTAGAATGCAATTAAGTTAGTTTGACATGACCTGTGCTTCATAAAACCATGCTGATTTTTGCTGATAACCATGTTCTTTTCAAGGAATTCTTGAATATCATCCCTTAATAACCTCTCAAATACTTTTCCAGCCAAAGAAGTTAAGCTCACAGGTCTATAATTTCCATGCAAGGATTTTAAACCCTTTTTAAATATAGGAACAACATCTGCCTTCCTCCAATCCTCCGGAACACTTCCTGAAAGAAACCATGTACGGTTCTAGGTTTTGAGGGGGAATATTACAATTATAACGTTGTCAAGTAGAGATGTCGCGAACCGTCCGCGAACTTCTCGCGAATGGTTCGCCACGGTTCGCCACGTGGCGAACTCCGGTCAGCTGACACATCCCGGCCAATCTCCAGCAGACCCTCCCTCCCAGACCCTCCTACTTCCTGGACAGCATCCATGACAAGAAGAGAAGATTGTATATTGCTAATACTAAATAATTAGTACCTAACTAGCAGGCATTACATACCTACATTCTAGTTGTAAACCTCCATAATTTAAGGGTACTAGGTAATCCCAGTTAGGAGACATATTGAAATGCAATAAAATTTAAGTCAGAACTATTATCAGTCTTCAGTACCTGTTCAAGTTTGTATGCTAGCATCAACCTGTATACGTGATCTATGCCACATAGATACAATTCCGTAAGTTAAGTTCCTTATTATACCTGTCTTTTTCATCTACATAACATTTTCACTATGGCAAGGTACAATTATTAAATAGGTTAACAATACTTATCCTATACAATATAGAATCCTACTCGGGCCATGGCCAGTATCATTAAGTATAACAACTTACATATAACTTTGTGCAATCCAACATAGGCCTACAGTTACAATCAAACATAACCTTATTTCATAGACGATCATACTACATGCAATCGGATAAAAACAGTATTACAAAATTGTATCTGTTTTTTTTACATATATATATATATATTCTAAGTATATTTTGATATCAATATATGTATCAATATCAAAATACACGAAGAATTAAATTATAAATATATATATGTGTGTGTAATTTAATTTCAACTGTCTTTTGATATATATATATTGATCTCAAACTACACTTAGATTGAGAGAGAGAACTTCTACCTGTATATGTATGTAATAATTATATTATTATTGACAACCCAGGCAGAATGTAATTGGCAAGCCCTTTATGTAACCCTGTAACTTTCCAAAACACCATAAAACCTTTAAATGAAAGATACTATTACACTTTGGAGACTTTGCTGAATACAAACGTGAGTGTTTCACAACAGTAAAATGTATCAAAATGATGATATCAGTGATACTGCAGTTTCTGTGTTGAAAATGCAAAAATACTAATATGAATGCTAAATTTGTCCAGGATGTGTGACTCAGTGGCTACTAAAAAAGACTGGACAATTCCCATTTCAAATACTTTGGGTTGTCTACTCTTGTAAAAGGTATGCCATGAAAGGGGTATTCTCATTCCTGGGCTGCCACATGACCTCAAATGCAACATAACCAATCTTGCAAATTTCAGTGTGTAAAAACTGAAATGGGGAAATCCTATATATTTGACCATGTAAACACCATGCATCCTGTACATTGGAGGTACTGTTGTATTCAAAATACAACTCTTAACACAAATATGTGTATTTTATTTCAGTAAAAGCTAACAGTACTATGAGAAACACAATTAAAATGTCATGCAGAACTAAACAAAATAACATTTCTCACACATTTTTATATTTGATTCATATGAAAATATGTCCCATATATAAATATGTGATGTGAAATGAAAGTCCTGAACAAAGTGATATATAATAATTGTCTGTGCCCCTAATATGAAAGAGGTAATTTATGGTTGAACAGACATATAGTCCAATTTTGTTTTGATTAAAACTTGTACAATTGCCTACATCCTTAAAGGGGTTAAGAATACCTAATACATTAAAAGTATTAAAAAAATATAGACTTTAATTTATTCCTTAATTTTTTCAGTGAGTCAGAGCAAAGCAATGTCGGTTGTCACATAATTATTTAAAGACATTTTCTGAGATCATAATGTGTATGTATAAAAAGTATCTCTAAAGTTTAGAAATCTTTCTTAGTGCTAACCTGATGTCTTGGTTTCTTAGACTGTATACTAAAGGGTTAAACAGGGGGGTAAACACAGTATGCAGCAATGATATAATCTTGTTCAAAATCAATAAATGACCTAAGGATGGTATCATATACTTTGTTATTAATGTTCCGTAGAATACACCAACCACGAGAAGGTGGGAACTGCAGGTTGAAAAGGTTTTCTGTCTTCCAGTTGTAGAAGGGATCCTAAGTATCATAAGGAAGATATGAACATAAGTCACTATGATAAAACCACAAGGGCAAATAAAAAAAGGAGTAGAACTTACAATGGCTATAAATTCCACCAGAGACGTGTCTGAACAGGAAAGTTTTTGGAGAGGGGAAAGGTCACAGTATATATGGTCAATGATGTTTCCATCACAGAACTGAAAGTGGGATACAGGCATGAAACCTACTAGGTTCGTGGTAAAGCCTATTAACCAGGGAAAGACAGACAGACAGGTGCGCATTGTCAAGTCCATGATAGTGATGTAACGCAATGGGACACATATAGCCAGGTATCGATCATAGGCCATCACTGCAAGCAGGAAGCATTCTGTAATAGTAATGCCACTATGGAAATAGAATTGAGTTATACAGCCCAGAATTGTCATAACTTTCCCACCGTGTAAGATTGCTCCCAGCAGGTTGGGGAGAGCATTCGTTGAGAGCACAATATCAGACAATGATAGATGACAAAGGAAGAAGTACATGGGAGAATGAAGGTGATGGCTGATGGAAACTAACACAATGATCAAAAGATTTCCGGTTACTGTGAACAAGAAAATGATAAGGAATATGATGAAAATTATAATTTTGAAGGCAAAGAGATTTCCAAAGCCTAGAAGTATGAATTCTGTGACGATTGATTCATTCTTTACAGTCATAGTCCGATCAAGGTGTCTCACTGCATGCAGACATGACACTTTACAATCTAAAAAATTGTAGAAAAAAATGTGTATATTATTTAAATGTACAGAATAGCAAGATATAGTAGCAGTTTAAGATACATAACTAAAGGTAATCAATTATCTACGTGTAACTAAATCAAAAGTTTACAACTTTATACTAAATGTTTTTTCATCTCTGATGTTTTTCCCACAATGAACCGTTTTTTCCATAGCCTTGGTCTAGTTGGCACTCGTCTTTAGAGGTTCTTATCTCGTCTTTTCAAGTCCATTCTCAAACAGTATCTCTTTTTTCTGTCATATCCTTTTCTCTTGGCTCATTCTTTTTTCTGATAAAGCTATCTTTGGATCTCCTCACCAGCTCCACACTTCTTGTAGTAATTCCTTACATAACAGGTATAATTATTTTCTGGTCCACATTTCAAAACACCACGACAGTGGTATTTCAAATGCAGCTGTGGCCACCAATAGACAACCCTTCCACAGATCATGATCCATTATTGACAATCTCAGAAGACTTCTGCCAGTGGGTGCTTAGTAATTGATGACATCTTGGTGTTTTGGGGAGACTCAGTGGAACCCCTTCTTAAATTAATCTAAAATATAATTATAGTTCTCATTATAGTGATAAGCATATTAATGTCTTAAGCACCATGACTGAAAAAACAATGCTTATTTAATAGATTTATTTGTTTAAAAAAAAAAAAAAGGAAAGAGAGAAATTTGGTATATGGTACGTTTTCTTGTTTCAAAATGATCCTCCTAAAAATGGTTTCAAATATTTTCCAAAAAGTCACCATGAATATGATATATATGATAAATGACCACAAATAAATTAAGACTAGAGTAAGATCACCAATAATTTTCAAGAAATAGAAATATTAGATAATTAGTTGCAACAGTTTAAAAATCTTAATAGAGAGGAAATTTATCTACACTGGATAGAAATATGGACACACAGAACAGATCAATATTTCTCAATCACTGTTAGCTTTATGGCATTTTTAGTCATATTGTTAGGAAGCATTGGTCCTATCATTAAATAATGTTATCTGTTTATCCTGGAATTTCAAAATGTAACTATGATGTAATTTGAATGGGGCACTGTGATGAAGAAACAGATAGTTTGTGCTGGTTTAACACCAAATACATTTACATCTGTTACTTTTTCTGAACAAACAGAATTATAGACAGAATGAAAACTCACATGGTGGCCGCAATGGATGTAGGATATTATTTGAATGCAGAGAGAACATATTAATCATCGTCACCTCATATAATTAAAGATCAAATGGAATTTCATAACCAGTACGTAACATTAAGATAGAGTAATATTTGTTTGCAATTTATGTTTTTACTAAGAGAAAATATTCCACTGTTATAAACATACCATATATAAATCATGATACTATTTTATTAATATCTGTGCAGTTTAATGGGTTGCGGCATTACTCAAAGTTTAGAAAGGGAAAAGTGTTTTAAGTCTTATTTTTGCAATTTAGAGTGTAATTTAGACGCATAGAGTTATTTGCTAAAGTGGGAATTGTAGTGGGTTGAAAACCAAATGCCACATTTTATGCCAAAATAGTTATTTTTGAAACATTTTCCAACCCGGCAATTTTTGCAGCTTGACTGTTTTCCCTAAATTTAGCAATTCTGGTTTTAGTTTACCAATATTAGCAGATTAGTGAATTAAACCCTACAATGCAATCATCATATTGTCTTCAAAGTAAGTTGTCAGTAAGTCAAAATGAACTTAAAATTGCAGCCCAAAATAACTGAACTGAAAACATATGACTTACAGATTTTTTATACTTTAGCCATGTTTGCATTCAATTTTAAGTTCACTTTAGTTTCCCTTTAAATTGTCGGCAATACTATCTTAGCACCAATTGCCCGAGAAATGAAATTTGAATTACAAAACTGAGGCTAAACTACACATGTTGTGACAAATTACTGAATTGGAAACCTTCTCCAGGCCAGCAGTTTGTAGCTGCATTTTGTAATTCAAGTTTTAGAATTCGGATAAAGTTCAATATTTAGTAAGTAGAACAAACCCCCTGACAGGCTACAGTTATAATGCTAAACAAAACATGAAAATAGATTCTATTAAAACAATCTTTCAGCTTATTGAACTATTTCCAAACATAAGGCATACACACCAGTTCAGTGACTTTTATCATTAAATAAACCATATATTACACTTAGTATGAAAAAAAATTAACTCAACATTTTATTCATTTTTTTTACTTGGATATATATATATATATATATAAAAAACACTTTTAAAATGAATTACTAAAATGACTTACGAAAAGATTGCTTAGAAATCTGATTACAGAATGCAGGGAAAAAAAAGGACAAAAATATCCTCTGATTATTTTATTTTTTTGAAACCGCAGCTCATCAGAAATAAGATATGGCTGAACGCCAGAACTCTATCAAAGTCAAATATGTGAATAATGTGATCCAACTTTATATTTTATTCTGTATATATCAGGGGAGTTTAGTGGAACGTCCCCGCAGTGCTGGAGTTTAGTATGAAGTTATTTCATCATACACAAAAACTAAAGTTGTTACAATCTTAAAAGTTAAAGGTACACTGCAACAAATGATTCATGCAATGCATGTACATGCTCGTTTTGATTTATGATTATCAGTGCCGGTCCCGGTTCCAGAAAATAGCAGGATTAAATGGAGAAGATGCTATTTTTTTATTTTGTTTTGTATTTTTCTTTTGGTGGAGACAACTAAACATTAGTTTGCCATGGTGGTCAAGAGCTGTGCTCCATCATGTGAGCTTTATAGTCTGCCCATTCAAGAGGAGGGAAACAAACAGTGATTGACAGTTAGGGGACATCCAGTAAATGTTTATTTTATTCACAGATCAAGGGACAACTGGCTTATAGATGGTACCAAAGTATTAGCAGTAAAACAATCTATACATAAGAGCAGAATAATTTCAGACACTTTGGCTGCAGCTAGTGAGAGAGATAGACCAGCGCTGATACAGTGTATTTACCCTTGCTGTGCCTTTGTGGAAGATAGACAAGATGATAATTTCTAGTGTGAGACTTGGTTTAGCTTACTGATGTATCTACTTAGCTAACTAGTGCTTGTGGCAGTTGAAACAACTCTCCGGGTAATTTTAGGCCCAAGTAGCTTAAACTGAAAGCATAGCTGATTTTGTGAATTTTCCCAGTTTGAAATATGTAATTCAAGGTTAAATATGAAATTCACTTAGAATTTACTTTGAATTCTCACTTTATTGTATAACCCTGATAAGGTAGGAGACGGGTAGTGGACCCACTGCTCATGGGTGGGTGCAAGGGGGGCGGCAGTAGGTTCCTCCTCCTATTGTCATTTTGTGCCCCCACCCACTGCTCACGGGTGGGAGCCGGGGGAGGTGGAGGCTGTAGGTCCCCCTTTTTGTATTTTAGGGCCCCCAACCACCGCTAGTATCACTGAAGTTATATAAACCATGAACCACGATTAATGGTTTATGTCACCTCAATGATTAGCTATATAATAAAACCCATATGTATCAATATGTATAGGATGTGACTAAATTTTATACACCTTATAGTGCTCTTTTTACTGCTATGAGGGGTATTGTTATACTTTGGAGACTTTGCTGAACACAAATATGAGTGTTTAAAACAGTAAAACATACCACAACGATAAAATCACCAGTAAAAGTGCAGCTTTTGTGTAAAAAAATGCAAAAAACAAATATGAACGCTAACTTTGACAAGCGTCTGTGGCTGAGTGGCTACTACCAAAGACTTGACATACCCCATTTTGAATACCCTGGGTTGTCTAATTTTTTAAATGGTATGTCATGGTGGGGTTAATTTTCTTTTCTGGGCTACCATACCATCTCAAATGCACCATAGCCAATCTGGCAAACAGCAATTTACAGAAATTGGCAAATCATATATTTGACCCTGTAACCATAATCACCATAAAATCACCATAAAACCTGTACTTGAGGGGTACTGTTGTACTCGTGCGACATTACTCTATACAAATATGAGTGTTTTAGAGCAGTAAAATGTATTATACTGATATTATCATCAGCGAAATGGCAGAGTATGTGTGAAAAATGCAAAACAAATATATAAATGCTCATTTTTGGCCAGGGTTTGTGACTAAGTGGCTACTAAAAAATACAAGATATACCCCAGATATAGCCCAGCAAACCAATCTGGCAAATTTCAATGTGCA
>OW240916.1:8622751-8654073 GCA_933207985.1 Pelobates cultripes | reverse complement strand
CCCTCCCCTCCCCAATACATTACTGACTCCCCCTTCCCTCCCCAATACATTACTGACCCTCCCCCAATACAATAGATCCCCCCAAGCCCCTTTATTCTTACCTCTCCAACAGCCCAATGTTGCAGAAGGGAAGAGAGGCCGCGATCCAATCAGAGTAGGTACGGCCGCCGCGCAGCCGCCGGATGTGACGTCATGTCGTCATTTGCCGCTCACATCCGGCGGCTGACTGCTGACAGGAAGTATCTGTGCGCTCGCACAGGAAGCAGCCGCGGCCGGCGCGGAGCGGATGTGGCTGCAACCAGCCGCATAGGCGAACAGAATTTTTTTTTTCCAGGTCTTGTGGCTGAGGGCAGCCACATGTCAAAGCGGCCCCAGGGCTGGCGGCCTACCGGGAAATTTCCCGGTATCCCGGTAGGCCAGTCCGGCCCTGGTTGGGGGAGAGCGAGGACCACTACGGTGGTGGGGGAAGGTGTGTCCACTAAGGAGACAGGGAGGACACTAAGGGGGTGAGGAGAGGGAGTGAGAGAGGACCACTAATGGGGTGGGAGAGAGTAGAGGACCACTAAGGATGGGGGAGACCACTAAGGGACAGGGAGGGGAGAGGAGAGGAACACTAAGGGAGGGGAGTGGAGGAGAGAACACTAAGGGACAGAGGAGATCACTAAGGGACAGGAGGGGGAGCGCTAAAGGACGGGTGGGGAGAGCACTAATGGATTGGAGGGGATGGGATATATCTAAGGGGCAGAGGGCAAGGGAGAGCCCTAAGGGACCGGTGGGGAGGTGAGAGCACTAAAGGACAGGAGGGGTGAGGAGAGCAGTAAGGAACAGGAGGGGAGCTGTACTAAGGGATAGATGGGGAGCTGTACTAAGGGATAGGAGGGAGGGGATATCACTAAGGAACAGGGGGGCAAGGGAGAGCAGTAAGGGACTGGTGAGGAGGGGAGAGCACTGAGGCACTGAGAGAGCACTTCCTGTCAGTCCGGCCAGGTACAGGAAACAGAAGCTCCTGTACCACAGTGCGCCATCCACGCCACCTGGCCACACTACAAATAGGTAGGAGGCACAAGGGGGGGAGGAGGAGAAAAAACTGAGGGGGGAGGAGGGGGAACTACTAAGGGGGTTGTAGGGAGAGGAACACTAAGGGGATGGGGGAGAGGTAGGACCACTAAGAGGGGTGGAGGAGGAGGAGAGAGAGGACCACTAAGGAGTTGGGGGAGAGTGAGGACCACTACGGTGGTGGGGTAGAAGGGGGACCACTAAGGGGAAGGGAGACAGGGAGGACACTAGGGGTGGGTGAGAGGAAGGACCACTAAGAGTGGGGGGAGAGGCAGGACCACTAAGAGGGGAGGGGGAGAGGACCACTAAGGTGGTGGGGGAGAGGGAGGACCACTAAGGGGGAGGGAGTGCGAGAGGACCACTAAGGGGGTGGGGAGAGAGTAGAGGACAAATACAAACACAGATTCACACAATGCAGCCCTTACACACACACACAGAACACACAATGCATTTCTTGCACACAAACACACATTGCATCCCCTATACACACACACTACATCTCTTACACATATTGGTATCCCTGTACACTACATTCCATAAGAACAAACACACATTACATCACCTACAATAACACACAACACATCCCCTACACAAATACACTCCACTCCCTGTGAGAGAACTCATGGGTGGGCCATGTAGGTGGACTTATGGGTGGGCCTTGTAGGCATACTCATGGTCAGGCCCTGGGAGCCCAGACATTGAGCTGTGTAAGGGGCCTCAAAAAATTGAGCTGCCTCCTGTTCGTTGATTTTTGTGAGCACTGTTACAAACAGCATCCAGAGAGTTTGTTCTACACCAGACCAGTGGAGCCAGACTGCTGCATGAGCCCATCATCATCCTCTTGTCCTCATCTAGTGGTAAGTAGGCAATCCAGTATATTATTAATGGAACTAATCTCTAATTTACCTCAGATTAAAGGGACACTATAGTCACCAGAAACACTACAGCTTAATGCAGTGGTTCTGGTGTCTATAGCCTGTCCCTGCAGGGTTTTTAATGTAAACACACTGCCTTTTCAGAGAAAAGACATTGTGTGCAGCACAGGTGTTGGCTCATATGGCAGTTCATATGGGTGGGGCATTGTGATGTCACATGGTGGGCAGAGCATATGTGGGGGGGGGGGATTTTTGTTTGCCTAGGGTGGCAAAGATCCTTGCACCGGCCCTGTGTCCTTACACCCCCCATTCGTTTACAGAACCAACTATATGTGGGTCCCCAGATTCCTTTTGTATTTTGGTCACCCTGTGCCCATTATTGATGCAGGGTATGTTCAATGTATTGCTTGTCTGTGCCTCTCTCCTCCCCCTTTTTCCTGTCCTATTGTTTCCCTAGCAGGGTGTTGTCCCAGGGACACTGCCAGAGCAGTTTAAACTAGCTGCTTTGTCCCTTCTCAATCTCCCATCAGCCCTTACTATTGTCTGACCCTACTCTTCCTTGTGCTATAATACTCTATGCACCATTGTATGTAAATTAGATTGTTGGGGGTTTTAAACTATGTATGCTATTCCTAGTAAAATCAGTTGACTCCCAGAACTGTGTGTCGTTCAGTAACTGGCGGAAACTGTATTGGGATATTTTACTGCTTATTTCCGCTACGAGAACTAAACAGTGGAGATACCTATGATAGGTATTGGAGCTCCACTACAATTGGTACTAGCGGTGGGATACAAGCCTTACAGCAAAAGGAAGCAGCTTTCATATGTGTTTGGTTATACGAATGGAAAAGTGAAGTAGCAAGTCTGTATGCTAGCAGCGGTTTTTATGCAGTTTGGTTATACGAATGAAATAGTGAATGGAGACGAACTATGCAGCATTGAAACGAACAACATTGAAAGAGTTGCTGGAGCCATGGTTACACTTATAGCAGAACTATCACACAGGGACAATGGAGACGGAGTTTGATAAAGAGGTAAAACGCCGGCTAGCGTTTTATGGAGAAAACCCCTGATGGAAATTATACAGGCAATGTTAGCCTAAGTGGATGCTGTGACAAATCCATCTGTATAGACTGGGATTGCTGGTTCATCTGTTTTGCCTTTTCGTGGAATTACTCATTCGTATGCCCCTGTTCGTTTAATTTACTTTTCTGCCGAACAAAACTACCGAACGGACGGCCACCCAGAAGAGAAGTGTGCTGCTGGTTAACCTCTTGATGCCAATTAGAACATTGTGGTTAACCACAGACACTTCTCAATTAAAACCAAATGCAGGGTGGTCGTCGTTCGTATGTCGACCACGAGGCGGTGGCCATTTTAAACAAGCGAAAGACCAGTTCGGCCCAGATTCTATGGAACTGAAAGCGGACACTTTTTCCGCTAAACACCGCTGAAGCCTCCGACCTCCCTTCTCAATCGACAAAAGTACACGAACACCGGCCGTTCAGGAGTTTGGAACGCACAAATGGACTTAACCCAGATAGCCTTCCCATGGAGTCAATTGCATACCGAAAGACTGTAATAGACTTTGACTCCATGGCGATTGAACCATGCGTATGGGATCTGAGTGCTATTCGCCAATAATATGCACTCAGATCCAGGCTATCTGGGGATGTGTTACACGAATGAGAGATGTTCGGCAATTGTAAAGTTATGTATTTTTATGTGTTTTGTGGGTTGTATCTAAAATGGTGATTTGCCTCTGTCCTGGGAAATAATTGAATTACTTCTCAATTATCTCCAGGGCAGAGGTAAGGAAACCATGATGCATGCTGGGAATATTATGTGCCTGTGTGTCCTGAAATGCCGTATGTCCATCTGCCATTACAGTCTTCCATTTGCTCCCCTAGGGGAGTGTCCACCAAGTGGGAGACCTGCATAAATACGGGCGGGTAGCCTACAGTAAACCCAGTTCATGTTTGACCCTCAATGCGGAGCTTGGTCTTGTTATTGGGGGGATTTATTACCGACGAATAGAGACTGCCGGATGGGAATATTAGCTGCTTGGGAGATATAGGAGTTCGGCTACTAGCGGTGATTCGTGAGATTGGAGTTCGGGAAGTGAAGTACCCGTACGGGGCCCGTTCAGGAGATTGGAGTGTTCCCCTGTTTGTAATTCGTATGGTTGCAGTTGATACGAATGAAGCTTGCGTTATGGTGAGAGGGGAGGATTCACTAAACGGCGGTTTGTCTATTTCATGCTGAGGGTGCCGTTACAGATGCTTTCATCACAGCAAAGGAAGAATGGGAGAACCAACTCCGGTTGGCTGAACAGCGCGCCTTTGAGTGACTGCCAGCTACCACACAGGCAAAACAAAAGGTACCACATGATGCGTTTAAGGAAACAGAGGAAGAGATCGACTGCTTCCTACAAGATTTTAAGCGGCAATGAATGCTGTATCTAGTATCCCCAGCAGATTGGGTGCTAATTCTGTCTGGTAAGCTTTCAGGCCATGCAGCAGAAGCCTACAGAGCCGTACCAGAGGTAGAAATCACAGATTATGCCCGGGTGAAGGAAATGATTTTGGCAAGATATGCCACCACACTGGAAGCGTACAGGAGATGCTTCAAGGAGATGCCAAGACAGGAGAATGACTCCCACACAGAATGGGCCTGCCGAATGCAGCAAACAGCCCTAGCCTGGTTCCAAGCCAGCCAAGCCAACACTGGAGAGGAGATCACACAGCTGACCTTATTAGAACAATTCTACAACGGGCTGAACCCAGACATACAAGAGTGGGTAAGAGATAGGAAACCCACTACCCTGACCGAAGCTGCCCACAAGCTGATACCAGGACGCTCACAGGCATCTGTGGCCACCAATAGACAATTCTTACACAGCTCATGATTCATTATTGACAATTTCTGAAGACATCTGCCAATGGATGCTCAGTGATTGATGACATCTTGATGTTGTCAGAAGTCTCAGTGGAAACTGGTTTTCTTTATAATGATAAGCAGATTATTTTGTTTGACACCTAATTTAAAAATAGTTAATAACAAGGAGAGCATTAATTTCTTGTTCTCTTTGAAGTTAATGAGCCAGGGGGGTGGTCGGTCTTTCAACTGCCAAACGGAAAAAGTTAAATTACCAAAATAACAGGGTAATTTCTTCACAGGGGCTGTAGTAAGTGTTGCGGGATAGGGGCTGTAATATGTCTGTGTGTGGGTGAGATAGGTGGTGGAGTGTGCCTGTGAGGGATTGAGGTGTAGTGTGACTGTGGAGGAGATAGTGTGCTTAATGTGTCTGTGGGGGAGGTAAGGGGGTACAAGATGTCTGTGGTAGAGATAGGGCATGAAATGTGTCTGTGGAGGAGATAGGTGGTGTAATGGGTGTAGAGGAAATAGAGTGTGTAATGTTTCTGTGGGGGGAGAGTGTGGGTGCAATGTGCCAGTGGGGTAGAAAGGAGGTGTAATTTGTCTGTGTAGTAGATAGCGGGTGTAACGCGTCTGTGGAGGAGATCGGGGGTGTAAAGTCTCTGTGGAGGAGATCGGGGGTGGAAAGTCTCTGTGGAATAGATGGGGGTGTAATGTGTCTGTGGAGAGATAGGAGGTATAATGTGTATGTGGAGGAGAAATCGGGTGCAAGGTGTCTCTGGGGGAGATAGAGGGTGTAAAGTGTCTATGGAGGAGATGGTAGGTGAAGAGTGCTTGTAGGGAGATAGAATGTGTAATGTGTCTGTCGGGGAAGGGAAATATGGTTGTGGCGAAACCGGCCTCGCCACGTGTCTTTGGAGGGGGCTGCTTGCCTGCCTCTTGCCTTTGGACTATGGACCAGACTTTATGTGAATGTGTTAACCCAGATAGCTATGCCATGGAGCCCATTCGTGTAGTTAAAGACTTCGGCTCCATGGCAATTGAACTGTGTGAATAGGATCTGAGCGCTATTCGGTAGTTTTGTGCACTCAGATCCCAGCTATCTGGGGATATGTGAAATGTATGTGTCTTATGGGTAAAAGGTGCCTTTATGTATTTTAAAGTGTTTTGTGTCTTTTTGCAACCATGTGCTTAATGGAGTCTTGTGTCTGTCCTGGGAGATAATTGAATTACTTATCTCGAGGATAGAAGACTCTGAAACTGGTTTGGGCCAGAAAGCCATGCTTCATTTAGTCACAAAGGACTTTCCCTTAACTTTTGAACCCCTGGTCTGATTCGTGCCATTTTTTAATAGGTTGTTCCCCTGAATGGATTGATTATGAAAATGTAAGTTTTATGTATGTACGATGTTAACTCACAAAGTTATAAAAATGTACAAAAAGTAACTTTTCAGCTTGGAGATAATTGAGTAGATACAGTAATTGACTCAATTATCTCCTAAGCAGAGGGGAGGAATATGCTGGGTGTGTTTCTATTGTGCCATTGTGTCTGATTGGCTGCTGTACTTGCATTGTATGTGTTGTAATGTGTTTATTGGTGGTTCTGCAAAACCCTGTGGGCAGTACTATGTTTTGTGGATTGTAATAAAAACCAGGCTGGGTGTGCCAGCACTGGAGTTCCTGCTTAACCCTCAAAGTGAAGTGTTGTCTCATTATTGGGGGAAGGATTTATTGTATGCTGTTCCAGTTTGACTGCTAGGAGGGTAAACCTATTCGTATGGTTTCCTATTCAACTGTCTACAGCATTCATATGCTTGAGAGAAGGTATACGCTTCTCTGGTTCGGTGATTGTGGTGTCTGCTGCAGTGCTTGGAGTCCTCAGGAAGCGCTAGGAGCATCTTTCAACGGAGGTACCCAGTCGGGGTGCCAGGCGATCCGTTACAATGGTGGTTACGATGTGTCTGTGGAAGAGCTAGGTGGTGTAATGAGTCTGTGGTGGAGATAGGGGTGTAGAGTGTCTGTGGAGGAGATAAGAATGTAAAGTGTCTGAGAGTGAGAAAGGGGGTGTAATATGACTATGGGGAGATAAAGAGTGTAATGTGTTTGTGGCGAGATAGGGGATGAAATTTATCTGTGGGTGAGATAGGGGTGCAATTTGTTTGTGGAGGAGATAGGAAGTGTAATGTGTTTGTGGAGTAGATAGGGGTGTAATGTGTCTGTCGAGGAAATAGGGGATGTAATGTGTTTGTGGGGCAGATAGGGGGTCTAATGTATCTGTGGTGGAGATAGGAGATGCAATAAATCATTGCAACATTTCAGTCCCAGAAGTGGACGTTTTGCTTAAATAATATCAACTGCTTGGATAGAAACATTGCAAACTCTATTAATGCTAATATCTACAAGAAGTCCATTTAATGTGTTCAGTTATTCCCATCATCATAATAGGTAAATGTGAAGCTGATTACACGGCTATTGATCATTATTAAACACTTTCCAGGACACCATGGTGGTTTCTTTAGACCATGCTGACTACATATCATGTCCAAAGCTGGATTGATCTCCTGAGTGCCTACTCCACCTACACGACAGTTGACCCTTTTTGCTTGTTAGTGAATGTAAAGGATCCCTGCATACGTGCAGCGATGATCCTTGCAGCTTCTCCCGAAATCCCGCTGGAACAGAGTGATTATAGCTTCCAATTCCCCAAACATGAGTCGAGACTTCATGAAGGGGTAAAACGATCTGATTTACTGTGGGCTACCCGCCCGGAATTTATGCAGGTCTTCCACCTGGTGGACACTCCCCTAGGGGACCAGATGGAAGACTGGGACAGAAGTAATACAGTAGCCAATCACAGTGGCTATAGGATAAACACTCCCCTTTACACAAATCACTCCTTCTTTCCCATCCTGGAGATAATTAGATTAAGGTAGCAAAGAGGGCTGTAATTATCTCCAGAAGTAAAGAAACATGCCTTTTTATATTTAGCAAAAACAGAATAAAAATACATAACTTTCTTTTTATATAACATAAACTTTAAGTTCCACACATCCCCAGATAGCTTGGATCTGAGTGCATATTCTAGGCGAATAGCGCTCAGATCCCACGAACACAGGTCCCAGAATCGTCGACTGAAGTTTGGCTGTCCTTGGCCATTCGTGTATTTGTAACCGATTGCCAGTCCTCTATTATAGCTATCTGGGGTCAGCCACGTTCGCATACTTTAATGCGCGAATGAACTATTATCCCTTCCTTCGAATGGTTCCACCGTATGAACGAGGATGGGTGAAGGTAGCAGCGGCGTTCGACAAAATAGGTCGCTGAAATCAGTTCCAGGGAATCCTCGCCATTTGCCACTGCGCGTTCGACAAAACCAAAATGGCGATTGCCACGTGTTCGGGAGGTGAACGCGGACCACCCGCTATACCAATTAGTTTGTGGTTAACCGCAACAGTCAGGGTGGTCAATGAGCGCCACACGACCTCAGTGGGAGGTCGGTGGTTCGGTAGTTTGTTCGCCTTATTTGACAATTTCACGAAATCCTATGGTAATGTTCCAAATAACCGAACAGGCTTGTTCGTGACGGCTGTGAATAGGGGATTTCGTTACACAGCTCCCCCTTAGTCCCATGGAACGGCATACCTGCGTAGACCCTAACGGGTCGGCTAAGGGATGTCCGGTAGCCCAGGCAGAACAAACAAAAAAAATTATTACTTTTCCAGTTCAGTTTGTCGGGACAGGCCATCAGCATTGGCATTCTGTTTCCCGGGGCGATACTGCATTGTAAAGTTGTAGGGTTGCAGCGCCAAGCTCCACCTGAGTAACCTGGGGTTGTCACCAGCTACTCGGTTAAGCCAAATTAAGGGGTTGTGGTCCGTCAGCACTGTGAAGGAGCGCCCATACAGGTAGGGTTGTAGTTTCTTAAGTGCCCAAACTAGTGCCAGACACTCTTTCTCCACAGTGGCATAGCTGACTTCTCGGGGTAACAGTTTTCTGCTCAGATACGCTACCGGGTGATCCATGCCATCGTCTCCCACCTGGCTCAATACTGCTCCCAGTCCAAACATTGAGGCATCTGTGTGGACGAGAAACCTTTTAGTATGATCCGGTGCCGCTAACACAGGAGATGCACTTAATGCAGCCTTGAGTTTCTGGAACGCCTCCTCACACTCAGGGGACCAGATTACTTGTCGGGGTAGGGACTTTTTGGTGAGGTCTGTCAAGGGTTTGGCAAGGGCACTGTATTCTGCTACAAATTTCCGGTAATAACCTGCGGTGCCTAGGAACGCCATGACCTGGGTTTTTGTCCTGGGTTGCGGCCACTGGGTAATGGCCTCAATCTTAGCGGGCTCTGGTCTCTGTTTCCCTGACCCTACCCGGTGACCTAAATATTGGACCTCAGCCACATTTCTCAGGCTTCAAGGTTAGCCCTGCATTCTGAATGCGGTTGAGCACTACTGAGATGTGCTCCAGGTGGGCTTCCCAAGTGCCACTGAAGATAGCTATATCATCCAGGTAAGCACAAGCGAAGCCCTGAAATCCCTCTAGGAGCCGGTCCGCCATCCTTTGAAACGTAGCTGGGGCATTCTTCATCCCAAATGGCATAACCTTAAACTGGTATAGGCCAAATGGGGTGACAAATGCCGATTTTGGAATGGCCTCGGGCTCCAAAGGGATTTGCCAATATCCCTTGCACAAATCAATAGTGGTCAAATAATTCCCCCCAGCCATACGGTCTAGCAGCTCGTCTACTCTGGGCATGGGGTAGGCATCGGTAACGGTCCGATCGTTTAACTTGCGGTAGTCCACGCAGAACCTTGTGGTACCGTCTTTTTTAGGAACCAGGACAACTGGGGAAGCCCAGGGGCTTTGGGACGGTTCTATGACCCCCAGTTCTAACATGTCCTGGAGTTCTGTTAACATGCTTTCCCGTACTGCCTCTGGAATTCGGTAAGGCTGCTGCCGCAGGGGTAACTGGCCTGGGGTCTCCACTCTGTGGACTGCCAGGGTCGTATACCCTGGGGCTGCTGAAAACATGCCCCCGAATTCCTTTAGCAGTTGGGACGCCTGAGCTTGTTCCTCGGGCCCTAATGCTGGACCCAACTGTACTTGGTCCACTCCTGTGGGTTTCTGAGGGAGCATATCTGGTAAGGGAATATTCTCGCTATCTTCATATGCTGGAGCGCATACCGCGGAGACCTCCTCTGGTCTCTCCAGATATGGCTTAAGCATATTTATATGAAAGGACCGCCGGATCCTTTCATTGGAACAGTCTGCCACAATGTACGTGGTATCACTGATCCGCTCTATTACTGTGTAGGGGCCCTGCCAGGATGCTTGCAACTTATCCGTTTTGATGGGTTTAAGCACTAGGACCTTCTGTCCTACTTCTAATATACGGTCCCTAGCTCCTTTGTCATACCAGTACTTCTGCCGTTGTTGGGCGGCTCGCAGGTTCTCCCGAACTGTTTCGGTCAGCGCCTGCAGCCGGTCCCTCAACTCTAAAACAAAGGAGACTATAGGGGTACCTGCTTGTTCTATATCACCTTCCCAATGTTCCCGTACCAGATCCAGGGGTCCCCGGACCCGTCTCCCGTATAATAGCTCGAACGGGGAGAATCCGGTGGACTCCTGGGGAACTTCCCTATAGGCAAAGAGCAAATGAGGGAGGAACTTTTCCCAATTCCTACAGGTCTCTGTGAACGTGATGAGCATTTGCTTAAGGGTGCCATTAAAGCGTTCGCAGAGGCCGTTGGTTTGGGGGTGATAGGGAGAACTTAATATGGGTTTTACCCCACAGCTCTGCCAGAGTTGCTGGGTAACGACCGCGGTGAATTGGGTTCCCTGATCTGACACTATCTCTCTAGGGAATCCCACCCTAGTGAATACCTGAACTAGGGCTTCCGCTACCGTCTCTGCATGTATATTTGACAGGGCTATAGCTTCGGGGTAGCGGGTAGCGTAGTCCACCACAGTAAGAATATATTTCTTACCGGATGGACTGGGTTTACTGAGTGGCCCGACTAAATCGACTGCCACTCGGAAAAATGGTTCCTCAATAATGGGTAGGGGACGTAGTTTTGCCCTGGGGTGATCCCCTCTCTTCCCTACCTTTTGACATACTTCGCAGGTCCTGCAATAATCCTGCAAATCTCTAGTGACCCCTGGCCAAAAAAAGGACTGGGTGAGTCTGTCTCTCGTCTTTTTAATGCCCAAGTGACCTGCTAGGGGAATATCGTGGCTAATCCGTAACAGTTCCACTCGATACTTGCGGGGCACTATTAACTGTCTTTTCTCTACCTGGCCCGCTCCTGTCCCTGTTCCCCCAGTCACTCGGTACAGTAAACCCTTTTCCCAGCTAAACCTTGCCTGATCTCCGTCTCCCTGGGGTTGTTCTGCCTCCCTCCGATACCCTTTTAAAGTGGGATCTTCCCGTTGGGCTTGCTCAAAGTCTTGAGGGGTACCCCAGTAAGAAGTGTGGTCAGGGGGAATCGTCAGAGGGTTATTGCTTACCTGGTCATGGGTTGAGGGGGAGGCTTCCATAGCTCTGGATTGCTGCCGGGTGGTAACAGGTAGTGCTCCTTCAGTACTGTAGGCTGCCAATTGGGACGTCAGGCATCCCAGATCATTTCCCAGTAATACTTCCGCGGGTAAATCTGGCATGATGCCCACTTCCACGGCCTTGGCCCCTGTACCCCAATCAATATGAACCCGGGCTGTTGGTAACTTGTGAATTGCCCCTCCGGCCACCCTTACAGCAATGGTGCGTCCGGTGTGCTGGGTCGGGGTGACTCGGTGTGGCTGAACCAAGGTAATCGTAGCGCCACTGTCTCTTAGTCCCCGAGCCTCTTGCCGATTGAGCTTGACCGACTGGCGATGATGCGCCCTGTTATCCCCAGCTGCTTGTACAGGGTTCACCTCATGCAAGGTGGCCCAATTTTCACTATGGCTACTGGGTGTCTCTTGAGTCAGAGGGTTGTAATCCTCCTGCACACAGTGGGCAGCTGCTTTTGTTGGTGGTATCGGTGCCCGCCCCCAGCGGTCTGTAGTGCGTTGTGGGCAATTAGGTTTGATGTGCCCCACTTGTTTGCACCCATAACACATTGGAGTGGTCTTTTGGTACCCCGGGGTTGTGGTATTGCCCCCTGGTGGGGGTACCCTCTGGGGCATAGTTGGTGGGGCAGAGGCAGGCCGCTGGCTCTGGACCCCTCGGTTGCCATCCATCCGCCGGCTCTCATGAAATTCGTCTGCCAGCCTTGCTGCCTCTTCCACCGTTTTTGGCTTTCTGTCTCTGACCCAATCTCTCACCTCCGCTGATGTATAATCAAAAAATTGTTCCAGTAATAATAATTGTACAGCATCCTCTAGAGTAGTTGCCTGATTCCCCTGCATCCAATTATTGGCAGCGCGTTGCATACGAAATGCCCACTCCGTATATGAATCCTTGCCTTGTCTTCTGAGGGCTCTGAATTTCCTTCTATGGGCTTCAGGAGTTACCGCATACCGGGCTAACAAAATCTCTTTTATCTTGTCATAGTTTTGTATATCCCCATCCGGCACAGCTCTCAACGCTTCGGCTGCTCTTCCTGATAATTTGCTACCTATTACTGCAGCCCAGTTAGTTCTTTCCAAATTTTCTAATACACATTGCCTTTCAAAATCTTGCAAGTAGTTATCAATATCCATCTCACCTTCCACGAAGCTTTTAAATGCAGCGTAGTTAATTTTCCGCTGACGCCCCATTGTAGATCCAGATAGCGACATTATATCCACTGGAGGTGATCTGTCTCTGGCTTCTCGTGCCTCCCTGGCGTTCTGGGACTCTGTAGCTTGTGCCAAGATCTGTACCACGATCTCTGGTGCCGGGTTAGGTCCTACCAGGCTGAGTCTCCATCTCACATCCCTCTGGAACTCAGATTCCTCTGTAGTCGCCATTTGTGGTTCGCCGGTTTGATCGCTCTCCAGTAGTTCGGCTATTAACGTGGCTTTCGGTTTGTTGCTTGCCACTATGCCTCGAGCTTCCAGCAGTTCTTTCAGTGTAGTTCGTTTCAACCGTTCGTATCTATGCGCCATTCACTGCTTGTTTCAATTCGTTACGTCCGTTCGGGAGGAAATCCCGCCGCTTGCCACCAGTGTAAAGGATCCCTGCATACGTGCAGCGATGATCCTTGCAGCTTCTCCCGAAATCCCGCTGGAACAGAGTGATTATAGCTTCCAATTCCCCAAACATGAGTCGAGACTTCATGGATGGGTAAAACGATCTGATTTACTGTGGGCTACCCGCCCGGTATTTATGCAGGTCTTCCACCTGGTGGACACTCCCCTAGGGGACCAGATGGAAGACTGGGACAGAAGTAATACAGTAGCCAATCACAGTGGCTATAGGATAAACACTCCCCTTTACACAAATCACTCCTTCTTTCCCATCCTGGAGATAATTAGATTAAGGTAGCAAAGAGGGCTGTAATTATCTCCAGAAGTAAAGAAACATGCCTTTTTATATTTAGCAAAACAGAATAAAAATACATAACTTTCTTTTTATATAACATAAACTTTAAGTTCCACACATCCCCAGATAGCTTGGATCTGAGTGCATATTCTAGGCGAATAGCGCTCAGATCCCACGAACACAGGTCCCAGAATCGTCGACTGAAGTTTGGCTGTCCTTGGCCATTCGTGTATTTGTAACCGATTGCCAGTCCTCTATTATAGCTATCTGGGGTCAGCCACGTTCGCATACTTTAATGCGCGAATGAACTATTATCCCTTCCTTCGAATGGTTCCACCGTATGAACGAGGATGGGTGAAGGTAGCAGCGGCGTTCGACAAAATAGGTCGCTGAAATCAGTTCCAGGGAATCCTCGCCATTTGCCGCTGCGCGTTCGACAAAACCAAAATGGCGATTGCCACGTGTTCGGGAGGTGAACGCGGACCACCCGCTATACCAATTAGTTTGTGGTTAACCGCAACAGTCAGGGTGGTCAATGAGCGCCACACGACCTCAGTGGGAGGTCGGTGGTTCGGTAGTTTGTTCGCCTTATTTGACAATTTCACGAAATCCTATGGTAATGTTCCAAATAACCGAACAGGCTTGTTCGTGACGGCTGTGAATAGGGGATTTCGTTACAGTGAATACCAAAGAATTGTTTAATATGTCTGTAGAACCATTGGCCCATTTTTAATTTGTAAGTGTAGCTTATTAAGTTGAGAAATCTAAATATCTTTAGAATGTTCACTATTTCCCTTCTTTACCATTGATGGGGTTCTTTTCTGATGAATAATTAATCGGTGTGGATCCCTTTAAACTCCAGACAAGAGGAAATAAGACTATAATAAGCATTATAAAATTTAGCTTACTTAACATATCATTATTTTTTATTGTTATTAGTCGTAGTATTATTTATTAAGCACCTTTCCCACAGCGCTGTATTGTGGGGGGTCACAGTACATATAATAATTTCAATTTACAAATATTACTTAATGGAACAAGAGGTAATGAGGTCCCTGCTCAACAGAGCTTACAATCTAAATATTGCACATGCACATCTATTGCACATGCACTTGATATATGTGGTTGCCAATCAGAACATGAAAGTAGGATGTAAAAATAAGATATTTCTACAGATTGTTGTTTAAGGATACCTAATACATTAAGATTATATAAAAATATAGAAATGTCTTTTTAATGTCATTTTATTGAAAGCAGACACATTCATTCCCTTTGATTCCTTCATTTATTCAGTGAATCAGAGCAAAGCAGTGAATGTTGTCAGAGAATAATTTAGAGACATTTTCTGAGATTATAATGTGTATGTATAAAAAGTGTCTCTAATGTTTAGAAATCTTTCTTAGTGCTATCCTAAAGTCTTGGTTTCTTAGACTGTATACTAAAGGGTTAAAAAGCGGGGTAAACACAGTATGCAGCAATGATATCATCTTATTGAAAAGCAATAAATGTCTTATGAATGGAATCATATACTTTATTATTAATGTCCCATAGGATGCACCAACCACGAGAAGGTGGGAACTGCAGGTTGAAAAGGCTTTCTGTCTTCCGGTTGTAGAAGGGAACCTAAGTATCGTAAACAAGATATGAATATAAGTCACTATGATAAAACCACAAGGACAAATAAATAAAGGAGCAGAAATTGCAATGGTTATAAATTCCACCAGAGACGTGTCTGAACATGAAAGTTTTTGGAGAGGGGAAAGGTCACAATATATATGGTCAATGATGTTTCCATCACAGAACTGTAAGTTGGATATAGGTATGAATCCAAATAGGTTTGTGGTAAATCCTAACATCCAGGGTAAGGCAGACAGACAGGTACGCAATGTAAAGTCCATGATAGTGATGTAATGCAATGGGACACATATAGCCAGGTATCGATCATAGGACATCACTGCAAGCAGGAAACATTCTGTAACAGTAATACCACTAAAGAAATACAATTGAGTTATACAGCCAAGAATTGTCATAACTTTCCCACCATGTAAGATTGCTCCCATCAGGTTCGGTAAAGTATTTGTCGTGAGAACAATATCAGACATTGATAAACGACAAATAAAGAAGTACATGGGAGAATGAAGGTGACGGCTGATTAAAACTAGCACAATGATCAGAAGATTTCCAGTAACTGTGAACAAGAAAATGTTAAGGAATACGAAGAAAATTAAAATGTTGAAGCCATAAAGATTTCCAAAGCCTAGAAGTATGATTTCTGTGACTCTCGATTCATTCCTTGCAAGCATAGTCCAATCAACTACATGTAGATGTGACACTTTACAATCTAAAAAAGTATAAAAAAGATGTGTATATTATTTTATCGTACATAATAAAAAGGTATGGCAACAGTTCGAGAGACATAACTAAATGTAATCAATTTTTTAATTGTAACTAAATACAAAGTTTAAGACTCTCTGATAATAGTTTTTCTCGTTTCTGAAGTTTTTTCTCATGGTGGACCGTCAACTTATTTTCTCCATAACCTTAGTCTAGATGGCACTGGTAAGAAAAAGAAGGTTTTTAGAAAATAAGTTGCAATATGTTAAAAATCAAGAGGAAAGACAAAAATTCTAATATCCAAACTGGATAGAAATCAGGACTCAAATAAAGGATTAATTAATATTACTTAATTACTATTAGACTGATGTCACATTTTTTGTCACATTTTTAAGAAGCTTTGGTCGTATCATTAAAGAATGTTATCTGTTCATTCTGGAATTTCAGAATTTACCTGTGATGTCATTTGAACGAGGCAATGTGATTAGAGAACATTTAGGTTGTGCTGATATGAAACCTAATACATTTACACCTGTTCCTTGTTTTGGACAAACAAAATTATAGACAGAGCGGGAGCTCACATGGGGCTATACTGGATGCAGGATATTAATGTGAACAAAGTTCTAACTGATTAATCATTGTCATATTGTATAAATAAAGATCAAATAGAATTTAATAAACAATACATGACATTAAGACAGAATATTTGTTTGCAATTTACATTTTTAGTAAAGAACATATCACTCTGCTACAAAACATACCATGTATAAATCATGGTAATATTTTAGTATCTGCACAGTTTAATGGATTGTGGCATTAAGCAGAATTTAGAAAGGGAAAAAGCATTTTAAGTATTATTTTTGCAATTTAGATTTTAATTTAGACACATGGGGATATTCACTAAAGTGTGAATTGTAGTGAGTTGAAAATCAAATTGCAGATTTTATTCTGAAATGTTTTGGAAATGTTTGCCCAACTCAGCAATTTTCGCAATTTCACTGTTTTCGCCTAAATGTTGTCATTCGGTTTGTCAATTTACCATCATTTGAAGTTTAGTGAATTAAACCCTGAAAAAACAATCGGCATTGTTGCCTTGAAAGTCAATTGTCGGTAATTCATAATTCTATTATAATTCAAAAATCAAGTAAAAAGGAGATGGTGCTAAAATAATATAATAGATAAAGTGCAATAGCTCAAATAAACACCATAACATAAAATCAACCAAAAAGGTGCGCTATATCTGTAAATCTTGAATAGTGACCCACTCTATTATTCACTTTGATGAATTGTGTTGCAATAAACAAAGTACCACTCATGATGTGCAAATGGGATCATAATTATACGGTAAAATGTATTTAAAAAAGTGCTTCCTCTATAAAGTTTAATTTTAGTGTAAAGTGGATCACACTTTACTCACATATACAGGACATTTAGAAGTAACACAATCAAAATTGGTGTGCACATAAAAAAATACATATAGAGTAACATTGTTAGATACAATAATTAATAAGGGCAGATGGAATGTGATTTACAAGCCAGGAGTAGGTAAGCATGCTCAGACTACAAGCGATTTTCTCCCCCTCCAATATAGTTCACGGATGACAGGTGGACCCAATATCGAATAGACAGAGCAGACAAACCTCCAAAAACACTTTATTAATGCAAATGATAAATCTGCTCTATGAAAATTATAATTAAATTAATTTATTGAACTTAAAGTTGCAGCCCACAAAAACTGAACTAGAAACATAGATGGCATGCAGATTTTTTCTAATTTAGCCGTTCACTTTAATTTCACTTTGAATTGTCGGCAATTCACGCTTTTTTAACTAAACGCCACATTAGCAAGGATTTAAATCTGAGTTACAAAACTGAGGCTGAAATACTCATTCTGTGACTTTACAAGAATTTCTCCAGATCAGCAAATTTTAGCTGCATTTTTTAAATCAGATTTCAGATTTTCAGAAAGAAATCTTAGCACATGCATCCTGATAAATCACTTTTTAAAATAAATTATCACAATTACTTACCAAAATATTTCTTAGAAACCTGGTTACAGTATGCAGGAAAAGAGGAGAAAAATATCCTCTGATTATTTTTTTTAAAAGTGCAACTCATCCGAAATAAGACTCGGCTTCACGCCAGGACTCCATCAAAGCCATATTAGATGTTTGAAATAATACTAAGACCGTCTGTGATCCTCTTTTATATTTTACGCTGTTTATGCCGGGGTAGTTTAGTTTAACGTCCCTGTAGTACTGGAGTTTAGAGTTAAAGGATTTCATCATGCAGGAAAGAAAAGTTTTTGCAATATTTAAAGTTTAAGGTTTGCTCCAACAAATGATTCATGTAAGGCATGTACATGCTCAGTAAATGTTGATTTAATTCACAGATCAAATGACAACTAAACAATAGAGTAGAACAAAGGATTTGCAGTAAAACAATCTATACTTCAAAGCAGAATAATTGCAAACACTTTGACTGCAGCTGATGAGAGAGACAGATCTCTATTCACCTATTTAATGAGTGCAGATGGAATGTGACTCACCTATTTACCTTTGCTGTGCCTGTGTGGTAGTGGGAGATAGCCAAGATCATTGATTCTAGAGTGAGACTAGGTTTAGATTGCTGCTGTATCTACTGCTAGTGGCACTTGAAACAACTTTGAGTTATTTTAGTCAATGATGCATTTAAAGTGTTTTTATAGATAATTTTTAGCATTTTAGGCCGGAGGAGCTGGACTGAAAGCATAGCTGAATTAGAGAATGTTCCCAGTTTGAAATTTGCTATTAAAGCTTAGATTTGAAATCACTTTGAATTCTCACTTTACAAAATAAGTCTGTTAAACTTAGAGATAGAAGATTGTCATTGTTTCAGTGATCATAGTGTGAGAATAGTTTCAAGGTACTGCTGTATCTATTGTCGGACTGGAAAAGATTTGACCCAGGCATTACTAGGCAGAGCAGCCCAATATGAGATATGAGGTATGGGACCTGAGAGGGGGCATGTTAAAGTGTGCGTCAGCTGGTGCTCTCACATAGGAAAATTCTAATAAATTGATTTAACTCAGTGCAAGAAAATCTAAAGGAACACCACTGCTCTTATTTTTTGTTATATATTTTTGCGATGCATAAGATTGGTACATGCAGGCCCGAGGTATCCCAACGGCAATCCTCAAGCTCCATATCATGCTTTACAGTTGGGATAGTATAGCAACCGTGCACAATTTTATATTATATTAGAATCAGGCTTAACAGGGAGAGGAACATACTAAACAGGGGCAGATTGACAGGTCGGGCAGATAGGTCATGGACCGAGGGCCCGAGGCAGTCAGGGGCCCGGCAGCACAGCCATGCTCCAGCTGGACAGATCAGAGATCTCCTCAGCCAGAAAAACATGATTTCTCCCATGCTCCAGTGATATGCTGCAGGGCCCCTGCAATATGTCAGTCTGTATATAAACCCCGCTCACCCTCTCACCCGTTTCTCCTCTCTCAGGGAGACCTGGCAGTGATCATGCAGTGCTTGCTGCCAGGTCTCCTCCCCGTGTGCGGTGCTGTGTGTGATGAGGAAGAGGAGGGGCAGGGAAGTGACATCACTTCCTGTCCGGCCTGAAGAGAAGAAGCTGCAGCAGCCAGTCAGACAGCACAGGTAAGTTCCTTATAGATTATTTTTTTTACATTCTCACCTTAGCACCCCCTGTCTCCCTGCACACACCACATTTTCCTCTGTACCCACCTCAGCCCGCCAGGACCCATCTCAGCCCCCCTTTATCCATCTCAGCACCCCTTGTACCCACATCACCCCCCTCTGCTATCACCTCAGCCCCCTTGTGCCCACCTCAGTCCCCCTTTATCCATTTCAGCACCCCTTTTACCCACATCAGCCCCTTCTGCTCCCACCTCAGCCTCCCCTGTACCCACCTCAGCCCCCTGTACCTACCTCAGCCCCCCTGTACCCACCTCAGCCTCCCTGTGCCCACCAAAGCCCTTTGCCTACCCCCATCCACCACAGTTCTTTCTGCACACACCACATATCTCCCTGCACCCACCTCAGCCCCCTTTACCCACCTTAGCCTCCTGTCTCTCTGCACCAACCTCAGCCCTCGTGTACTCACCACAGCTCCCCCTGCACCCACCTCAGTCCCCCTTGAACCCACCTCAGTTCCCCTGCACTCACCTCAGCCACCATTTCTCCCAACACTCATACCAGGATCTACCTATCCCTGTTCCCACCCAAGCCCCTATGCTCCCACCACAGCCCTTATGCCACCTCCAACTACCAGAGCCAGAGCCAATATCACTTTCAGTACCCACCACAGCCCTTATGTCCCCTCCTGCGCTCACCACAGCCCCTATGTCCCCTCCTGCGCTCACCACAACCTCTATAGTGCCAACATATTCTGCAGAGCTGTACAATAGGTAAAACAAGAGAAACTATTAATCCAACACACACATTGACATAAAGGCACACAACATCACTAGCAGCATCCCCACACACGCAACCCCACAAGTAGACTCCAAACATATGTGGCTACTTGGTTGCACATGTGGGGACGCTGCTTGTGATGTCCTCAGCAAAATCAGTGGAAGTGTGTAATTAAATTTGCTTTATTTCATTATTTTAATTGCTGGGAGGCATGCCTGCAAGGGTTACTCCGTCTGAAAACAGTGTTTTTTAAAACACTGTTTCTGGTTGGATTAACCACTTAAAAGTAAATCCACGGGTGTGGGAGTTAGGGCTGCGTGGCTCTCACACAGCCATTCTGTGTGCTGGGCAGCCTACACATAATATATGTGTGAAAGCAGCAGAAAGAAGGAGAGAAGAATAGTAGGGGGCAAAAAACCTTGTACCAGGACCCGCGGGGGAAGGCCCTTGATCAGCCACTTCCCCGAGGGCCCTGTGAGTGGTTAGTCTGCCCCTGAACATACATGTCTGAGCTGACTGGCTATGGTATTAAAATTCACTGAACATTGTTATACAGTAGTGTAGCGGAGAGGCAATATTCCCCAGGTTATCTCCGCTTATAATCCAAGTGAGGCTCAGGAACAAGTAAATAATAAATCCACAGGCAAGGTTTCCAGCAGGTAAAATAACAGCAATATCCCCACAGCAATCCCAATAACTGGACGACACACAGTTTCAGGAGCAGAACTGAACTCTTTAATCCACACTGTCCTTTTAAAGCATGCTCCCATGCAAGGGAGGGATTTACAATCATTAGTACAGTAGCCAATCCTGTCCTGGTAACCTCCCACACATCTCCTCCCCTCAGCCTGCATCATAATCCCCTTATCCAGTCTAGCAATTCCCCCCGTTTCTGGAAGTACCCCTAAACGTAGGGGTACCCCTTTAAATCCTACATCCCCTGATAGCCCTGATCTGGGTGAGCAACATATCCAAAAATCACCCAGATCAGACCAGGGGTTCGGGAAATGTATGGAGGGAATAAAATGACCGACCGCACTGACTGAGATAACTGAATGCGGTTCCATGCGAATAAGGTCCTAGAATAAGGGAACAAATTGCACGAAATCCTTTAGCTATAGAGACTAGGGAGGGTTTGCCTGAATCCCCTCGTTTGGTTCTTTCTATCTACCGAACGAGGGGCCGTTCGGTAGTTAGGAACCGAACGGACCGGGCTTGTGGAGGATTCAGCAGTGTTCACCTAGTCGAGTGTCCGATTTGAGTTTCAGACACTCGAAGGCAAAACACAGCTGTTCGGGAGTTTTAAAATGGCCGCCACGTGTTCGTTTGTCGAATGGCGGCCACCCCCGAGAACAAAGGACGGCTACTTAACTTGTCAATTACCCGTTCGCAACAATGTTGCAACGGGTAATTGAGGACACACTTTACACATGGGAGGTCTGATTGTTCGGTAGTTTCATTCCCTTAGTTTATTCGAATGATTCTACCGAACAATCAGAGGAATACAATTCTTTTAAACACATATAACAACAGCAGATCACACGAATGCAGTTATTCAAAATACATTTGCAGGACAGCCCAGTGCCATCCGCTACAAGTAGGCTTGTGGATTAAGCTTGTGTTACATGAGAACAATTCAGTGTAACTCAGCCTAGGTTCAGGATTATAGAATTACTATCTTCTGGTGTAGGCAAGAATAAAACACAAGAAATATAGTGGGTAATGTCGAGAGCAATGTCTAGGTCATTATGTGAGTTGTTAAGTGCTTCATTAACTAGCCCTAAAGTGTGTTGACAAATCTCACAGCTAAACATTAGGTTCGTGCTAATGCAGGAGTAAATAAAATGTTAACTATATAAATCGCTGGGAATGGGTTCAAGTAGCTTGTATTGCGTTTGCATGGAATGTCTCTGTGCCCTGCTTGCTTGGCAAGCAGTTGCTCCTGGTGTCATTTAGCCAACCCCACATGTGGGCTATGTTGGAGATACCACCTTGTGGCGTGTATTGCATATTCCTTCCACTTTGGGACTACGCAGTAGATGGTGTCTGAGTGGGTGTCTTGGAAGGTTGTTGTGTTGTTGCTGCAGCCACACAGATCCTCCAGCCCAGGTTGATGCAGGAGTCACTTCCAGGTGTCCATGGTTCCCCCTGCCATGTTTGGTAGGACTGTGTGCCTTCTGGAGCTCCGCTTTCCAAAAGCCTCTCCGGGTATGTGGATGGTGGGTAGGATTTTGGTCCTGTCGGACTCCCTGTCCAGAAGGAGGTTTGTTGCTCCGAGCGGTTGCGTGTGTCCGAGGTTTGTCGTGCAGGTTTGAGTGGTGTTGTTGGCCCTGTGGGCGCTGGAGTTTACTTGTGGTGGCCATACACTACTGCTCTTCTATATGGCTTCTTATCTTGGGTCGTCCAGGTGCCTGTCGCTTTCTATAGTTAGAACCAAAATCTACTACTAAGAGCTTCCATGAGCTATGCCCTTAACCACCAGGAGTAGCTCAGGCAGAGAGCTTCTGGCTGTAAGAGAAGCAATGACCAGTGGTCCCCTGGTAAGAAGCCAAACTATTAGCATCGTGGGGGTGAGCCAGTGAACTCCTGGTACTCTAACTACTAAAGCATGCTTTAGTTATCTTGATGGAATTTTCCATTAATGACACACTTGTATTGCAATTCTTAGAGACCACTGTGCCCCCATAAATGGAATAAAAGAATAAAAGAGGGACAGGGATAAGAGAGCCTATTGTGTGTGTGTGCAGAGTCTGCTGGTGGATTTTATAAGTGTTTGGAAGCTGCTTGTGAGATTTTGTTTTGGGGGTTGGCTGCTTGTGGTGTTGTATGTGTGGGGTAGATCATCTAATGTGTTGTGTGTGGTAAAACTGTTTTTGTGGGGTTTGTTTTTGGGGTTGGCTAAGTATGTACTTGTGTGTCTGTGGATGGGTCAGTTTTTAGTGTAGTTGTGCATAGGGGCTGTAACGAATGCTGGTATAGCAGATACCCGTTTGCCTATTTTCTCCCGACATGCTAGAGCCTGAGTGATAATAGCTCGCAGTTCGGGTGTTGGTTCAAAACGATTCTCCATATGAATGTCAGCCTCCCAAGTGTATTCTTCCAGCAAAGTAGACAGGTACTTAATCAGCCATCAAAACTAGATGAAGGGTGTAACAGGAATAATTTTAATGGTGCCACCCTGGCTTTTATGCAAGTGGCACTCCCACATGGACATTATAGGGGACTCCAACACAAAGTTCTAAACTAATAACAATAGGGTTACAATGTATGACACTGCCCTAACAAACATACAATCCATCCTCTCTGCCTAGGAGATAATTGAGTTAGATGCTGTAATAACTTAATTATCTCCAGGCAGAAAAAACATATTTTCCACAAAAAGTCAAAAGAACCCCAAAATACCTAAAATCCCCCTGATAGCCCTGATCTGGGTGACCAACATATCCAAAAATCCCCCAGATAAGTTCAGGGGTTTAGGAGTTTCATGGAAGTGTAACGGACCGCACACGAGGCTCTTGCCCAGAAATAGTTCCATGAGTTCAGGTTGTGCGGTCAGTCTATTTCAGTACCCCTAGCTCATAGTAGCATTTGTTCCCTTAGTTCGTGGGAACAAAACTAACGAACAGCACTCTCCTAGCTGGTTGGGGATAGAAAGCAGGCGTTCATAAAGTTTGACCGTTGTTTGGGAAGTCGAATGTCCGATTTTAGTTCCAGACAGTCGACGACCAAGTCCCACTGCCTCCTTTCGTGCGAACAAGATCGCCGTAATTTCCTCCTGCATGTAGTGTACGAATACGAATACTATACGAATGGCGGCCACACAAGGAGAGCACTTAATTCCTTCTTCTCTTTGAAGGTAATGAGCCAGGGGGTGGTCAGTGTTCGGTAGTTTCAACTGCCGAATAGAAAAAAAGTTAAAGTACTGAAATAACAGGGTAATTTCTTCACATCGCTCTCCCTTAGTTCCATGGGTCGGCATACCCGCCTTGACCCTGCCGGGTTGGCTTGGGGATGTCCGGGGAAGTCAGGTAAGCTTCCAGCTTTGTTTGCCGGTATAAACCGCCTGCATTGCCATTTTGTTTGCCTGGCCTGTACTGCATGGTAAAATTGTAGGGTTGTAAGGGCAGGCTCCACCGCAACATACAGGGATTGTCTCCAGCCACAGTTCAGCCAAATAAGAGGGTTATGGTCAGTCATGAGGATGAAGAGATGACCATACAGGTTTGGCTGCAATTTCTTCAATGCCCATACATGGTGGCATAACTGACTTCTCTGTTTCTATCATTGTACAGAACACTGGTGAGACCTCACTTGGAGTATTGTACACAGTACTGGAGACCGTATCTTCAGAAGGATATTGATACCTTAGATAGGGTTCAGAGAAGGGCTACTAAACTGGTTCATGGATTGCGGGATAAAACTTACCAGGAAAGGTTAAAGGATCTTAACACGTATAGCTTGGAGGAAACACCAGACAGGGTGGAAATGATTGAAACATTTAAATATATAAAGGGAATCAACACAGTAAAGGAGGAGACTATATTTAAAAGAAGAAAAACTACCACAACAAGAGGACATAGTCTTAAATTAGAGGGACAAAGGTTTAAAAATAATATCAGGAAGTATTACTTTACTGAGAGGGTAGTGGATGCATGGAATAGCCTTCCAGCTGAAGTGGTAGAGGTTAACACAGTAAAGGAGTTTAAGCATGCGTGGGATAGGCATAAGGCTATCCTAACTATAAGATAAGACTAGGGACTAATGAAAGTATTTAGAAAATTGGGCAGACTAGATGGGCCGAATGGTTCTTAATTGCCGTCACATTCTATGTTTCTATGTTTCTTGGTAATAGAGGCTGAGATATGCCGCTGGGTGCTCCATACTGTCGTCCCCCACTTGGTTTAACACAGCTCCCAGCCCAAACATGGAGGCATCTGTGTGCACAAGAAATTGTTTAGTATGGTTTGAGGCTGCCAACACAGGTGCCTCGCTCAGTGCTGTCTTGAGTTGCTGGAAAGTGGCTGCACAGGAGGCTGTGAACGTTTTAAGCATCGGCTTAAGCATGCCATTAAAATGTTCACAGAGTTCATTCGTCTGGGGATGATAGGGAGAGCTGAACTGGGGTTTCATTCTGCAACTGTGACCCATAGCTGTTGGGTCACAGTTGTGGTAAATTGAGTCCCCCTTTCAGACAGAATCTCCCTGGGAAACCCAACCCTAGTAAAAAAATCTTTACCAGAGCCTCTGCCACAGTCTCCGCTTCTATATTAAAAAGAGTTACAGCAAAGTCTACTACTTTGAGAATGTAGCTCTTCCCAGAGGTGCTGGGCTTACTGACGGGGCCTATCAGATCTACCACTAATCGGTGGAAGGGTTCCTCAATAATGGGTTCGGGTGTTCTTGGCCTTTTGCTGATCACCCCTTCTCCCGGTCCTTTGGCACGTCACATGTCCTGCAATAATTCTTCAGGTCCTGTGTGATCCCTGGCCAAAAGAAGGTTTGGGTTAACAGGTCCTTAGTTTTTGGGACCCCCAGATGCCCTGCTAGAGTTTGAGTAGCTCAGCCCTAAATTTGCAGGGCACTATCAATTGCCTTTAGTTATCTGTGCTGCCCCACTCCCTGTTCCCCCTGTGACTCGGTATAACAGCCTCTTGTTCCACTCAAACTTTCCCTGGGTTATATCTACTCTGGGGGACGCTGCCTCCTTCCTATATATGTGGGATCGGCTTTCTGCTCTTGCTCAAAGCCCTGGGGAGTATCCCAGAATGGGGAGGTGGCTTCGGTTAGGGAAGGGACCAAAGATCCTACCTTAAATTCCTCGGAGTGCGGTGGTTCCACCCTGTGGGATTGGGCTCTGGTGGTCACTGGATAGGATTCTGCTGGGTATTTGTGTGTGAGCTCGGAGGTTAAACAGCCCAAGTCATTTCCAAATAACACATTTGCTGGTAGTTCTCTCATGATGCCCACCTCTAGGTGCTTGTCTCCTGAACCCTAGTTGAGATGCTCTCTGGCCGTAGGAAGTTTATGGATGGCGCCTCCTGCCACCCTTATGGTTACTGTTTTGTTAGTACGGGCTTGAGCATGAACTTTGTGTGGCTGGATCAATGTGAGAGTGGCACCAGTGTCTCTCAAGTCCCGTGCATCCATTCCGTCAATGGTAACCCACTGGTGATGATGTTCTCGGTTGTCCCTTGCCGCTTGGACTGGGTTCGTCTCGTGCAGAGTTGTCCACTGTTCTTCGGTGGTGTTGGTGTCACTGGGGCCCTCCTGGTGAAAACAATGCGCTGCGTCCCTATGGGATTGGGGTGCTGGTCTGTTCCGACTAGGGCAGGTGTGTTTCATATGCCCAGGCTGGTTGCAATGATGGCATAAAAAAGTGGCCCGCCGTGGGTGCGCTGGAGCAGGTGCCAGGTTGAAAGGAGCAGATCTGGGTGGTGGAGGAGTATACTGTACCTGGTAGGAGGGTCTGAAAGCAGGACGCCCTCCACTTGGTTCAAGTCGCCAGCCATCCTGGTACTCTCTCTTCCCGACCTCTCTGCAATTGCCTGGCTTGTGCTATGATTTTTATGGCAGCGTCTGCCAATGGTGGCAGCTTCTGCCATGCTGACGATCCATCTTACGTCCTTTTGTAGTTCCGTTTCCTCCAAATGTTCCATTTCCATATCACTGGTTCTGTCGCTCTCTACCAATTCTGCAATTAACATGGCTTTTTTCTTGTTGCTTGCCACTATGCCTCGAACTTCCAGCAGCTCTTTCAATGTCATTCGTTTCAATAGTTCGTATTGTTAAGCCATTCACTCCTCCCTTGGTTCGGGACGTCCATTCGGGATAGGAATCACACCGCTTGCCACCAGTTTTAATGAACGCTGGTATAGCAGATACCCATTCGCGTATTTTCTCCCGAACTGCTAGAGTCTTAGTGATTAAAGCTTGCAGTTCGGGTGTTGAGTCGAACGATTCTCCATATGAATGTCAGCCTCCCAAATGTATTCTCCCAGCAAAGTAGACAGGTCCCAAACATCAGTCGAAACTAGATGAAGGGTGTAACAGGAATAATTTTGCTGGTGCCACACTGGCTTTTATGTAAGTCCCCATGTAAGGGGCACTCCTACATGGACCTTGTAGGGGACTCCAACACAAAGTTATAAACCAATAACAACAGGGTTACAAAGTATGACACTGCCCTAACAAACATCCAATCCCTCCTCTCTGCCTGGGAGATAATTGTCAGATACTGTAATAACCCAATTATCTCCAGCCAGAAAAAAACACGTTTTCCACAAAACTTCAAAAGTACACCAAAACATCTAAAATCCATGTAAATGTTACATCCCCTGATAGCCCTGATCTGGGTGACCAACATATTCAAAATTTACCCAGATCAGTTCAGGGATTTAGGAGTATCATGGAGGTCTTAGTTTAACTGACCGCACACAAGGCTCTTGCCCAGAAATAGTTCCATGAGTTCAAGTTATGCGGTCGGTCTGCAAATCAAACAGATCCATGAACAGTACCCCCTGGCTCATTGTAGCGTTTGTTCCCCTAGTTCGTGGGAACAAAACTACCGAACAGCGCTCTCCTAGCTGGTCAGGAAAAGAAAGCAGGCGTTCATAAAATTTGATTGGTGTTCGGGAAGTCGAATATCCGATTTTAGCTCCAGAAACTCGACGACCAAGTCCCGCTGCCTCCTTTCGTGCGAACAAGATCGCCGTCATTTTCTACTGCATGTGGCGTTCGACTATACGAATTCCTTGTTCTCTTTGAAGTTAATAAGCCAGGTTGGTGGTTGGTCATTCAACTGCCAAACGAAAAAAAAGTTAAATTACCAAAATAACAGGGTAATTTCTTTACAGGGGCTGTAGTAAGTTTTGGGGGATAGGGGCTGTGATGTGTCTGTGTGTGGGTGAGATAGGTGGTGGAGTGTGGCTGTGAGGGATTGAGGTGTAGTGTGACTGTGGAGGAGATAGTGTGCTTAATGTGTCTGTGGGGGAGATAGGAGGTACAAGAGGTCTGTGGCAGAGATAGGGCATGGAATGTATCTGTGGAGGAGATAGGGGGTGTAGAGTGTCTGGGAAGAGATAGGGAATGTATTGTGTATGTGGAGGGAGATAGTGGTGCAAGATGCCTGTGGGGGAGATAGTGGTGTAATGTTTGTAGAGGAAATAGAGTGTGTAATGATTCTGTGGGGGGAGAGAGTGGGTGCAATGTGTCAGTGGGGTAGATAGGAGGTGTAAAGTGAAAGAGATGGGAGTGAAGGAGTGTTTGTGGGGGAGATAGAATGTGTAATGTGTCTGTGGTGAAGATAGGGGATGCAATAAATCATTGCAACATTTCAGTCCCAGAAGTGGACGTTTTGCTTAAATAATATGCTTGGATAGAAACATTGCAAACTCTATTAATGATGATATCTACAAGAAGTCCATTTAATGTGTTCAATCATTCCCATCTTCATAATATGTAAGTGTCAAGCTGATTGCACGGCTATTGATCATTATTAAACACTTTCCAGGACACCACGGTGGTTTCTTTAGACCATGCTGACTACATATCATGTCCAAAGCTGGATTGATCTCCTGAGTGCCTACTCCACCTACACGACAGTTGACCCTTTTTGCTTGTTAGTGAATACCTTATTAATAGCTTATTAAGTTAAGAAATCTAAATATCTTTAGAATTTTCACTATTTCCCTTCATTACCATCGATAGAGTTCTTTTCTGATGAATAATTAATCGGTGTGGATCCCTTTAAACTCCAGACAAGAGGAAATTTAGCTTACTTAACATATTATTTTTTATTATTATTAGTCGTAGTATTATTTATTAAGCACGTTTCCCACCGCGCTGTATTGTGGGGGGGTCACAGTATTTATAATAATTTCAATTTACAAATATTACTTAATGTAACAAGAAGTAATGAGATGCCTGCTCAACAGAGCTTACAATCTAAAAATTGCACATGCACTTGATATATGCGGTTGCCAATCAAAACATGAAAGTAGGATGTAATAATAAGAAATAGTTTCTACAGATTGCTGTTTAAGGATACCTAATACATTAAGATTATTTAAAAATATAGAAATGTCTTTTTAATGTCATTTTATTGAAAGCAGATACATTAATTTATTAAATTAAAGTTTGTTGATTCCTTCATGATTTCAGTGAATCAGAGCAAAGCAGTGAAGGTTGTCAGAGAATAATTTAGAGACATTTTCTGAGATTATAATGTGTATGTATAAAAGGTGTCTCTAATGTTTAGAAATCTTTCTTAGTGCTATCCTGATGTCTTGGTTTCTTAGACTGTATACTAAAGGGTTAAACAGGGGGGTGAACACAGTATGCAGCAATGACATAATCTTATTTAAAAGCAATAAATCTCCTATGGACGGTATCATATACTTTATTATTAATGTCCCATAGAATGCACCAACCACAAGAAGGTGGGAACTGCAGGTTGAAAAGGCTTTCTGTCTTCCAGTTGTAGAAGGGATCCTAAGTATCATAAGGAAGATATGAACATAAGTCACTATGATAAATCCACAAGGACAGATAAATAAAGGAGCAGAAATTACAACGGCTATAAATTCCACCACAGACGTGTCAGAACATGAAAGTTTTTGGAGAGGGGAAAGGTCACAATATATGTGGTCAATGATCTTTCCATTACAGAACTGAAACTTGGATACAGGTATGAATCCAATTAGGTTTGTGGTAAATCCTAACATCCAGGGTAAGGCAGACAGACAGGTACGCAATGTAAAGTCCATGATAGACATGTAACGCAATGGGACACATATAGCCAGGTATCGATCAAAGGACATCACTGCAAGCAGGAAACATTCTGTAACAGTAATACCACTAAAGAAATACAATTGAGTTATACAGCCAAGAATTGTCATAACTTTCCCACCGTGTAAGATTGCTCCCATTAGGTTAGGTAAAGTATTTGTCGTGAGAACAATATCAGACAGTGATAAATGACAAAGGAAGAAGTACATGGGAGAATGAAGGTGACGGCTGATTAAAACTAACACAATGATCAGAAGATTTCCAGTTAATGTGAACAAGAAAATGTTAAGGAATATGATGAAAATTAAAATGTTGAAGCCATAAAGATTTCCAAAGCCTAAAAGTATGATTTCTGTGACTTTCGATTCATTCCTTGCAAGCATAGTCCATCCAACTCTATGTAGATGTGACACTTTACAATCTAAAAAATACATAAAAACATGTGTATATTATTTTCATGTACAGAATAAAAAGGTATGGCAACAGTTCAAGAGACATAACTAAATGTAATCAATGTTTTAATTGTAACTGAATCCAAAGTTTAAGACTCTCTGCTAATAGATTTTCTAATTTCTGATGTTTTTCCCATGATGGACCATCAACTTATTTTCTCCATAACCTTGGTCTAGATGGCACTGGTTTTTAGAGGTTCTTATCTTACCTTTCCCATTCCTCTTGGGCTGGACAAAGACCTCTTAGCAGGTCGAAATGTTGCTGCTGTTTTCTCTTCTATTAAAACTGCCTGCAGCTTGAAAATCTTCAGTGCCTGGAGATTTTCTTTTTTGTCTTATCGTTGTGGAATTGCTGGTTGTGCTCCGGAGCACCGGGTAGCTGCTGGGATTGAGTGCGGCTCCTATCTTCATTGTTGCAACATCCTCTTCCCTTGGCTCATTTCTGAATCTCCTCACCAGCTCCACACTTCTAGTAGTAAATCCCTACATAACGATGTACAGTTTTTCTTGGCTTATAGATAAGACTCAGGCAGGGCCGGCGCTACCTGTAAGGCGGACTAGGCAGCCGCCTAGGGCGCCCCTTGGGAGGGGGCGCCGCCAGGAGCGCCGGCCCCGCTCATGCTGCAGCCGCCCGAGCGCTCTGTAAAGAGCCTCGGGCGGCTGCAGCTTTGCCCGGGCGGTGCATCCATGAGGGCGGACCGCACCGCCCGGGCGCAGCCTGAGGAGAGGGGCTGACAGGAGGGAAGCGCTCAGCGCTCCCACCTGTCAGCTCCCTCTCTGTAGCGTGGCCGAGCCCTCTATTGGTCCCACCGGTACAGAGAGCAGCTGTCTCCTGTACCCGGCCGGACTAACAGGAAGTGAACACTGAGTGTTCACTTCCTATTAGTCCGGCCGGGTACAGGAAACAACAGCTCCCTGTACCGGTCGGACTATACTGGGCTCGGCCACACTACCACACAGGTAGGGGAGGGAGGGGGAAGAAAGAGGGAGGAAGGGGGAGAACAAAAAAAAAGAGAGGGAGGGGGAGAAGAAAGAAACAGGGAGGGAGGGAGGAGAAGAAAAAAAAA
>OW240916.1:8607921-8619114 GCA_933207985.1 Pelobates cultripes | reverse complement strand
GTAATTGGATGGGTGGCTCCCTCCAAGAGATGTCTCCATTCGGCGAAGGCAGCTTTTATAGCCAAAAGTTCTTTATTCCCTATGTCATAATTTCTTTCTGCTGGTAACATCTGGCGGGAATAGAAGGCACATGGATGTAACAACATCTTAGGTCCAGTCCTTTGAGATAGTATAGCCCCAACAGCTGAATCAGAAGCATCTACCTCTACAGTAAATAGCAATTCTGGCTGAGGATGTACCAAGATAGGGGCAGATGTAAACAGAGTCTTTAATCTGGAAAATGCAGTGTCAGCCTTATTGGACCACTGAAAAGGAGTCCCTTTACGTGTAAGTTCAGTGATTGGTGTAATAACGGCAGAGAAATTCTTAATGAAACGCCTGTAAAAATTGGCAAACCCCACAAATCTCTGTATATCTTTTTCATTCTTGGGGATGGGCCAGTCCAGCACAGCTTTAATTTTACTTGCGTCCATACTTAAACCTTTAGGAGTTATTACATACCCCAGGAACTGAATTTCTGTTTGTTCAAACTCACATTTTTCCAGTTTAATGTATAGGTGGTGGGTACGAAGGCGCTCAAGAACAATGCAGACCTGTTTTCTGTGATTTTCAAGATTATCAGAAAATATCAGGATATCATCCAAATATGCCACAACAAACTGATCCAAGAGATCCCGTAGTACATCATTGATTAGATGCTGAAAAGTTGCAGGGGCATTACAAAGCCCAAATGGCATTACTAGATATTCGTAATGTCCGTACCTGGTTCTGAAAGCGGTTTTCCATTCATCATTTGGTCTTATGCGAACCAGATTATATGCCCCCCGTAGATCAAGCTTCGTAAATATTTTAGCTGAACGAAGTCTCTCCAGAAGTTCAGGAATGAGAGGCAAGGGATAACGTTTTTAACAGTGATTTTATTAATGTCCCTGTAATCGACACATGGCCGTAGACTGCCATCTTTCTTTTCTACAAAGAATATAGGAGCTCCTGCTGGAGAAGTGGATGGTCGAATAAAGCCTTTGGCAAGATTTTCTTGTATGTATTCACGAAGTGCTTTCAATTCAGGCTCAGAAAGGGAGTATATACGGCCAAATGGGATAGCAGCTCCAGGTAGCAGCTCTATGGGGCAATCATAAGGCCTGTGAGGTGGAAGCTGATCTGCATTCTTCTTATCACAGACATCTGCAAAATCACGATATTGTAGAGGAAGCTTGGTTAAGTTTGTAGCAACCATTTCATTAATTGTTGTGGTAACAGGTGTCGCCTTAGAGGGTTGACAATTCATTAAGCAGTGTTCTGAAGGAAAGGACAAGGTTCTAGTCTTCCAATCAATCTGTGGGTTATGCAGAGCAAGCCAGGGTATACCCAAAATCACTGGAAACTGTGTTGAGGAAATTAGATGGAAAGATATAGACTCATGGTGATTCACTTCCAGAATCAATTTTAAGGGCACAGTCTCATGTGTAACCGGGCCTGACGTAAGTGGAGAACCATCTACTGTTTCCATTAACACAGGTGAAGATTTAGGGATAGACTGAATTTTGTTTCCTGCTGCAAATTTAATGTCCATAAAGTTTCCGCCTGCTCCGGAATCTATCATAGCTGTAGTTGAAATTTTATTATCACCATATTGCAAAGTGATAGGCACCACCAAATGAGGATGTTGAGTCATCATACCTTCTTCACCCTGAGCCAGAGAAAATAAGGGTTGTGTGACAGAATCCAGTTGGTCTGAAATCTGGGATTGGTGTTGAATCTGTGCACCCTCAGCAGTCATAGCTATTGTTCTTTTAGACTTGTTAGGGCAATTGATGGCATAATGCCCTGTACTACCACAATACAGGCATAAATTGTGAGTGCGTCGCCACTGTTTTTCTTCATTGGATAATGGCCCTCTTATTAGATCTACCTGCATAGCCTCAGGTTCAGAGTCTGTAGGTGTTTGTGGGGTCGGAGTAGAAATTCTTGAATAGAAAGTAGGAGTAGCACTTGGTTTAAAAGAGCCCTGTCTTTCCAATCTTCTTTCTGAAAGTCTCCGATCAATACGGATAGCCAACCGCACAAATGCATCAAACTCAACAGGAAGATCAACACGAGCTAGCTCATCTTTTATAGCTTCTGAGAGACCCCTTCTGAAGTGGAACCTCTGGGCTGATTGGTTCCAAGTAGTATCAGTAACCCACTGTCTGAATTCAGCAGCATATTCAGCCACAGAGCGCCTCCCTTGATGTAAATGAAGGAGAGTGGCTTCTGCTGTAGCACAGCGATTGGGATCATCAAAAACTAGGCACATGGCCTCAAGAAAGTCTTTTAAATTTCCCAAGACTGGACTGTCCTGTTCCAGAAAAGGGGAGCCCCAGGCCAGGGCTTCATCTTTGAAGAGGGAAAAAATAAATCCCACCTTCTCTCTTTCAGATGGAAAACGGTTAGGTAACATCATGAAATGCAAACGGCATTGATTTAGGAAACCCCTAAATTTTTTGCGGTCTCCTCCAAATTTTTCTGGTAGAGGCAAGCGGGCATCTTGTGCAGGTGTAGCAGTAGTAGTAGCAGCAGCCGCAACATCATGTGCCCTGTAGCTGGTAAGCTCACTATGCATTGATCGAACTTCATTTTGCAGTTCAGCTACCTGATCCTGCAGCACTTGAATGGTCTGTGCCTGGGTCTGCATAGTTCTTGCATTAAAAGCAACCTGCTGGGCCAATGCAGAATCTGATCCGACGGTCTCCATGAATGGGCCAGATTATTCTGTAATGATATTGATGTTACAAAGTTTTGGAGTCCAGTAGCCAGATCAGCAATGTTTTCTGCCAGAGGTAGCCACTCGTTACCCAGGTGGTTGAGCCCCTGAGCCTTGAGTGGCCTTCTGGTCTTAAGCAGAGATGGGAGACTGGAACAGAAAGATGATAATCGTAGTGAGGCAAGCCGAGGTCAGTGGGAAGGAGAAGCAGCAAAGTCAAAACAGTCCAAATTCAGCAACAGGAAGGAGAAACAGGAACACGCTTGATTAGAGAGTACAGGAACCACAATAATCTGGCAAAGGTACAGAGACAGGAAGTGGCTTTTATAGGCCAAGAACCAGACACCTGACCAGACACAGCTGAAGAGAGTTGTCACTGATAACCTTGACTCTACAAGCAATGGTATCAGATCTCAGGTAAATTTGCAAAAGGCAGGCTGGTATACTGGTAAGGAAGAGGTTTAGCACCATGTAAACCAGGGTTCGAAACCCAGCAGAGTCAGTTCCTCACACCCTTCCTTATCAGAGGCCACTTGCAACACAGCAAGACAACTCTTCTGAAACCTGTATTAAACAAAGCACTTTAGAACAATAGTAATTCATTTTGTGTCTCTAGTTGTTCTGAAATATATATATTGTTTAAGTGGGATAACTGTATGGAGGTTCCAACATGTATTAAAACATGATCACACACCTACAGAACTGGTGGCTTTTTGGACATCAGGATCTATAAAAGGTTTCGGTTTCCAAAGATGTTATCAAGGTCCACAAAACTGACAGACTTCAGCATTTCAATTTTATTAAAGTAATTAATTGAGATTATCAAATCAAGGTTTAAATTTAAGAACAGCATTTTATTAGGAATTATACCAATATGTATATGTTATTGTTTTAGTACTCAACAAGCATTTATATAGAATGAGTGCTTCTCTCATCCATACAAAGGCATTCTAAAGGGAAATTATGTATTAAAATTTTATAAAGGACAAATTCAATGAATTATAAGCAAAACTAAGAGAAGTACATGTTACACTAGTTAAGAGTTTAACTTTAGTTTCTAATTTGAGTTTAGTCTAGATAATTAATTTATTGATGTCATACTGATCCTTGTGTTTGTATGATTATAGAGACCGTACTGGAGTATTTGTGCTGCCTGATATTTGGGACTGCACACCAATCTCTCTGGCTGACCTACCTGCCTACTTACCTTTTTTGCAATTAAATCTGTTTGGTCAAAAAAACCATGCTGGCCGAAGAAACTGAGATGCTTACTTATGAGGGCATAAACTAACTTTGAAAGTCCTGAAGATGCAGTGCTGTCTAATGCCACTATTTCTGTATTACCCTTTCAACAATTGGGGTGTTGCACAGAGTATTGTGGTGAACATCCAGCAAACAGAAGAATTAAGAACTATGTGGAAGCTGACATTGTCTTGTTGTCAGCCATATTGCTACCCTTAGCTATGTTATGGTGTCTAAGATTATGGAACAAAGTTTATGGTGTCTAAGATTCTTTATACTCCTTGAAAGACTTATAATATTTTTCTGGACTATGCTGGACTATTGAACTATTTTGTTATTTTTATTTTTGTAGAGTTAGCCGGAGAAAGAGGAAGTGTTAGCTTACTCAGGCATGGATGTACTATGTGTGTCATTGATGTATGTTAAGTGTACCAAGGATGGATTCCAATGTATTAAGTGTGGATATGACTGGACTATCGAAATAGGGATGTGATTAGGAGACATAGGACGCAAGGTCATGATTAGGACTATTGTTAGAATTGCAAACTGATTAGAAATTATCTTATGATTCAATATGTAAGTGGGCCTTTTCAAACTAATCAAGAAGTGTTTCCCAATCCCGATACCTGAGCTATTTACTTACAAAGTGCAGGTTTTATAAGTCACTAATGCTGTCAACGTGAGGGGATGACATGTTTACACAGTCATGGCCCTCACTTAGAATTTACCCAGATGTGCTTTTTTCCTCAATTATGAGTTTTTGCCACTGGGTTTTTTGACCTGGCCCAAGTTCACTGGGTGCACTGGTAATCCAAGACCCTGGTCCAAAGAGGGGAAATAGATTTTATTCCCATTTTTTGATTATATGTGTTTACGTTGTGAATTATAATAATAATATTCCCGTTGTTGGGAATAATACACTTTGCCTGTTTTGATCCAAGGCTCAAGTTACAGATAACATGATGTGCAGTATGTTTAAAATTGGTTAAGATGTTAGCTGTTTGAAATATTTAACTTGTACACTTAAAATATGTGTACAACAGATGATTACAGAAGCTGAAAATCGACAGCTCGATCTCCTCTTAAAGAGAAAACCTACGGCACAGAGCAAATGGGGGAAATCGAGGTGAAGAAATAAAGAAAGTCCCGCAGACGTGATTAGCACATCTGAATATACCTCCTTTGGTTTCTCTGCCGCAGGCCTCCCATGGATATTCCATAAGGTAGATCACGATATGATCTAAAGAGAGGAATTGTAGGATACGAATATCCATTTTGCTTAATATCCTAGCTGTTCATATAAGGGTTAATTTGAACCAAGAATAAATTTGGAATTGTATCTTCGATTCTGGGAAGAATTTATCTAATATCATTTACGAGAATGACCATACTGATTTCCAAATGTTCTTGTTAATTGTCCAAGATTAAGGTATTTGTAAATATCCTGTTTTGATCAAATATACATGTGTTAAATAACGTAGAATTCTAATAAGAAACAGCTGTTTATAACTTGTGAAAAACAATGTAATTGTCACGCCCATATGCTCATTTTCCCCCCTCCCATCCTGCTATGAAAATAGGGTATAAATATAACTGACGTATGAATACAATTTGAATTGGTTATTGAACATGTCTCTGCTATTCATTTCCAATTTCCAGAGCTCTGTATGAGTTGGCAAATATCCATCATCCACAAAGGGCCCAGGCTGATTTTATCCCCAACAAGCAGTCATAAAATGGTGAAATGCTGTTGCATAACTTTATAAAATGTATTAAGCTTTTTGTGTATTTTTTTCGATAAGTACTTTGTTTCATTTTGAATATATTATCAGGCTAGAGTGTGCACCTAACAACAAGAGTCATTCTTCACATGACGAAACATGCCTTAAAACACTTGGATAGTTAAAAATAACCAAATCATACCTTTATAAATAAAATATACAACATGACTGAAACATGCAGAAAAGCTTTGTAATGTAGCAAGACACCTTAGTGTAAATAAATTATACTTTTATGGTTTTTATTTTGTTTTATGATGTTGTGATAAATACTTTATTATTGATAACTTTTTATATCCTGGACCTTCTTTACATCACTGTCTGCTTTCCGAGTGCTATTTCCTTAGTGAGGAAGATACCACCTATGCTTTGTGGATCGAACAACTCTGTTTGCTCCAAGTTTTGTAAGTAGTTTTCTAGATATCAGCAATCATTATTTATTACAATGTACCCTCTATGCTTTGCTTTGTCCAATATCCTGCTGAGAATTTTATATGAAGCAAAAAGTGCATCTCTACCAGTTAGTAGAGATTAAACTGCCCAAATGTATATGTTGGGGCAAGACCCTAGCTCCTGGATGTAACATCCAAGGTGCTACTCCCACCTTTTCCTCAAATCATACTGCCACTAGCCACAGTGGTGTATCCTGGTTTTGTGCTGCCCTAGGCAGGACAAAACTCAGGCGCCCCCCAACCCCCCCCATCGCGCACGACCCCCACCCATCCCTTCCCCCCTCCCCGCCTTCTAAATACACACACACACATTCACTGACAGATACACATACACTAGCTGACAGAAACACACACTCACTGACACACACAGACACACACACTCACTTGCAAACATACACACACACAAACTCACTCACTCATTAGCAGACACACACACTCACTGAAACACACACACTCACTGAAACACACACACTCACTGAAACACACACACTCACAGGCAAGCACACACTCACTAACAGACACACACTAGCAGACACACACACACACACTCACTGACACACACCCTCACTAACAGACACACTCACTAACAGACAGACACACTAACAGACACACACACTAACAGACACACACACTAACAGACACACTCACAGACATACACTCACTAACAGACACACACACTAACAGACATACACTCACTAACAGACACACACACTAACAGACATACACACACTAACAGACACACACACTGACAGACACACACACTAACAGACATACACACTGTTAAGACACCCCGGGTGTCTTTAAGAGAAACCACCGTTTAGTTAACCTTCCCCTTTCGCAATATCAATAACTCCGTTCACATAGACTGTGGTATACGAACCACCATCAGGGGAAGTGGTAATCTCCCGACCGGGATCCGTGAAAGGCTCCAAACTCCCGAACAGAAATCCACGAACTGCCGCTAACTGCCGAACAAAAATATCCACCACGCGGCTTTCGGTTCCAGTAATCAGTCTCTAGGCATCAGTAATAAATCCCCCCAATAACGGGACAGAAGCTCCGCATTGAGGGTCAAACAGGATCTGGCTTTACTGTGGGCTACCTGCCCGCATTTATGCAGGTCTCCCACTTGGTGGACACTCCCCTAGGGGACCAAATGGGAGACTGGAATTACAGATGGACATGAGGACATAACAGACATACAGTCACAAGCTTTTCCCATAATGCAGTATGGTTTCCTCCCCTCTGCCCTGGAGATAATTGAGAAGTAATTCAATTATCTCCAGGACAAAGACACATCGCCATTTTAAGTAAAAGACCAGAAAATACATAAAAATATATAACTTTATAACAACCGAAAATTTCACATTCGCATCACATATCCCCAGATAGCCTGGATCTGAGGGCATATTATTGGCGAATAGCGCTCAGATCCCATACGCATAGTTCAATTGCCATGGAGTCCTTACAGTCTTTCGGTATGCGATTGACTCCATGGGAAGGCTATCTGGGTTAAGTCCTTTCGTGTGATGTAAAACTCCCGAACGGCCTGTGTTCGTACGCTTTCGTCGGGGCAGCCAGGCGACCCGTTGTTTCAGCGGTGTTCAGCAGAAAAAGTGTCCGTTTTTAGTTCCATGAAATCAGTAGCGAACACCGCTGGTCTTTTGTGTGTTTTAAAATGGCCGCTGCCTCGTGGTCGACATGCGAACGACGGCCACCCTGAATTCGGTTTAATTGAGAAGTGTCTGTGGTTAACCACAACGTTCTAATTGGGATCAAGAGGTTAACCAGCAGCACACTTCTATCCTGGGTGGCCATCCGTTCGGTAAGTTTGTTCGGTAAAACACAGCCATTCGTATGGCTGAGCTATAGAAACAGCCATTTACACGAAAGGGGCAAAATAGACGAATCCACCACAATAGACATACAGATGGTTCTGTCACACACACACTAACAGACTCACTCACTCACTCACTCACTCACTCACATTAACACATTTATTTATTTTTTTTAACCCCCCCCCCACCTCCTTACCTTTGGGAATGCTGGGGTGGAGGGAGGGGTCCCTCTCTCCCTGTGGGTGCAGGGGGTGCAGTGTCTGGCGGACGGGCAGCTGGCGAGGGAGCACTTCCTCTGAGCTGTCTGCTCAGCTCCCTCGTGCGCCGCAGAGTGAGGCTGGGAGCCGGGTTGATGACATCATATTCCGGCTCCCAGTCTCACTCTGTGGCGCGCGAAGGACAGCTCAGAGGAAGTGCTCCCTCGCCAGCCGCCCGCCCAGCACCCCCCAACTGCCCGGCATGTCAGTTAGCCGCAAGGCTAACTAGGCATTTGCCCTGGGCATTTGGGGGCAGCGTTTTTTGCCCCCCCCCCTGAAAAATGCCGCCCAAGGCAAATGCCTTGTTTGCCTCGTGGCTAAAACGTCCCTGACAGCCAGAGAAGGGAGAAGCCAGGCTTGATTGTGTTACTGCCTACATCAGTCAGCCAGTGTGCTTGCCAGCGCTTGACTATTTGTATTGTATATTTAAGAATTGATTTATGCTTGGGTGCTCTGGTTACTAGACAATAACCCTGTACTTGGAGCAGTTGACAGTTGGTACCAAGCAGTTAATTTCTAGTGGCTGCTCGGAGAAGTAGGAGGAGTGAGGCACCCGGTAATGAATATCATCACTGTGCTAAGAGATGGAAAATTGAGTCAACAGGAGGTGAAGTAGCCACTCCATTAGTGCAGTTAAATGACACCAGCCCCAGATAAGAGCAGCCAACTTGGAAATGTTTCTGTTTTCTTGGTTGGCCAATGCTGTTGCAAGCTATGTTGGCCACCTGGTGCCCCTGTTGCCATGGTACTTAAAGTGATGATGAACACATCTATTTTGAGTTACAGTCCTTATATCAAGGCTGTGCACTTTCAGGATCTTGAAAGGTTATCCTTTTTTTTAACTTTAAAGAAGCAAATAAAGCCAATATGACATACAGTGACTCTTTCCTTCAGATTGTACAAGTTGCTAGGGATTCCGTGAAATGAGCCAGGTATGTTGCTGTTATATGCTACTGTCTTATAGCATGTACCCATGTATTGCTGACATCTATACTTGACTAAAGCTGTAATGTGATTATGTAATGTATATCTGTAAGTGCATTTCTGCACTTAATCTCTTCTCACTTCATTTACTAGTCATCATTATATCAAACTCTTCACTGTGGTTAATGGAACACTCCAAGCACCTTAACCACTACAGTGTACTGTAATGGTTATGATGCCAGGAATGGTCTTGCATTCTGCCCATTGTAAGCAGTCAAACCGATTTCAAACTAATTGGCTGCTTAACTAGGTCTGCTTTGTACCACTTCCCCCCTTTCTGCAGCATTCAAGAGAGCTGGAAATGCCTCCATTAGCTCTCCAGAGTTAAGTTCTGCAGTGACCGTTAACATCTTGGAGGGGTGCCAGGAAACTCCTGGCACCATAACCACTACAGTGCACTGGAATTTTCCTTTACGTTAGAAGTAATAAATCACAACATATTGATTGGTATTACCTCTAACCTGAGGAAGAAAGGACACTTTTATCGTTTAATATGTATTAGTAGTCCAATAAAGAAGCTAGTACAGCAATACATTCTTTATACTAGAATACAATATGTTAATTCAATAAGATACCTAACTTTATTTTTTAACTAGCTATTTTTTTCAGTTTTAGCTTATTTGATACTTTTGTGCTATGGTCTAGAGATAATCTGAAATTTGCAAAAGATTGCTGTGTCTAATCCCTGTCTTAAACATGACCATTTAATATTGCAAAATCAGCCCAGTACTCCTTTGTTATTTTAGTTCAAAGTTAGCAATTTACTTTAAACACAAGCAAAATTCTTATTAAAAAGCTAAAGGGATACTTGCTGTGTAAGTACATGGTAGTGATTAACTTTCATTCCCAGCAAGGATAAGCTACTTAGGTCCAAATCCCACATTTTAGCTTCATGCTCAGAATTTGATTATTGAAAAGTTTCTTTGGTACAAAAGAAAGTGCAGGACCAGTCTATCAAAGTGCCAGCGAAAAGTCAAAGTTCATTGTTAAATAAACCATTTGTGTTATCCTTTTTTAATCAATTACATAAATCTATAAGCATGGATGCATTTAGAAAAGTGCAAGAACTCTTTAATTACTTTGAAACGTGTTCTGTGAGAATCATCCAGTATGGATTATGGTAACATCAGAGTAAAATAGACAAAAGAGATAGATTTGAATATAACAATTAGAATGTTACTTGTGTTACTACTGTATAGCGTGCTGTTCGCACATTAGAGATATACTAAAATGGTAAACTGGAAATCATATCAAATATTATAAAGTTGTTTTTTTTCTCATGCTCTGTCTAGATGTATTGTTATTTGTATTTAATTTTTAAGTTTAATAGAACATTCCATTATATTCTACACATTATGGGCTTTAATGCAATGGTAATGTTGTAGCCTTTTGATTCAACCAGTGTTAAGACAGCCATTACCTGGTGCTCAGGTCAGCAGGGAACATATTTATTGGTTCAAAGCTAATTGGTTAGATGTGACAAGTGAAGTGAGTTCTGATTAAAAATAAATTTCTGGGACACCATCCTGGAAAGTCACAGGCAAATTGAGCTCCTTCCTGAAATTGATTGTTAAGGGTTTTAAAAGGGGCAAAAAACCCAAAACAGATAACCCCCACACGAATAAATTCATCCTGCATCGCTGGAGTGACTTTGGAGTGGATTACAAACCCACCATTCTCGCAAACCAGCAGTTGCAGTCTCCAACCTCTTACAGGCTTGGGCTGCCCTGGCGGGAGAGGCAGCCGATCTCTATGTCTGGGGTGCCCTGGTTGTTATTCTTGTGAACAGTCCAAGCCTCATACTCCCCTCCTCTATGCCGGCGGGGGATATCCCTGCCCCCCACCAGGCGAGTACTTACCCTGCAGTGCTCCTGGCCGACACCAGTAAAGGTTACCTAC
>OW240916.1:8593878-8607821 GCA_933207985.1 Pelobates cultripes | reverse complement strand
TTGTTGAATAACTTGAGGAATGTTTATTCAGAGGGGACGGCAGGTCCCATTTAAAGCAAAATAACATCATAAGCATTGTCAGAGATAACATGAAATAATACATCAATAATTGGTTAGGTGTTAAGTGGTCTTCTTAGTGCTCTGCCTACTAAAGGTGATGTCACTGGAACCATGAGGGTCTCCCACGGATTCCAGCGCCATCTTGTTGCACGAGGTAGTTAGTCGGTGTTATAGGGAGGGAGGGGTTAGAAGCTTCTAGCAGCCATTTTGTCTAGATATGCATGAATAGCTTATATACTGATTTCAGTGCGATGAGTAAATAGACATTTTACTAACTAGAAAATATATCAATATCTCATTTCCACAACAAGAGCAACTAGGACACTTACCTACTTACACTACCCACACCCCAAGATGGCAACTTTTACTTAGTGATGTCGCGAACCCGAAATTTTCGGTTCGCGAACGGCGAACGCGAACTTCCGCAAATTTTTGCGAACCGGCGAACCGCCCGAACCACCATTGACTTCAATGGGCAGGCGAATTTTAAAACACACAGGGACTCTTTCTGGCCACAATAGTGATGGAAAAGTTGTTTCAAGGGGACTAACACCTGGACTGTGGCATGCCGGAGGGGATCCATGGCAAAACTCCCATGGAAAATTACACAGTTGATGCAGAGTCTGGTCTTAATCCATAAAGGGCATAAATCACCTAACATTCCTAAATCACAATGGATATGGATTGACACCTGACATATGACATATTGACACCTTGACATATGGATTGACACCTGTCCTCAGAGCCCCTGATGCATACGGACACAGAGCAGAATAGAGACTGGTCCCCCTACATAGGGTCACTTGGCAGATATGGATTGACACCTGTCCTAAGGATCCCTGATACACACTGACACAGAGCAGAATAGGGACTGTTCCCCCTACATCGGGTCACTTGGCAGATATGGATTGACACCTGTCCTAAGGTTCCCTGATACACACTGACACAGAGCAGAATAGGGACTGCTCCTCCTACATCGGGTCACTTGGCAGATATGGATTGACACCTGTCCTCAGAGACCATGATACACAATGACACAGAGCAGAATAGAGACTGTTCCCCCTACATAGGGTCACTTGGCAGATATGGATTGACACCTGTCCTAAGGATCCCTGATACACACTGATACACATCTACTTGGATGGTATAGACATTTTTAGCTGCTCCTGGCCCGAACACCTGACCCACATAGGAGCCGTAATAGACCGGATTAGGGAGTCCTGACTGACCCTAAAGCCCAGTAAGTGCCATATAGGAACGTGTAAAAACCTCCCCAAGATAGTAGTATGGGCCCCAGAATGTGAACAGGCCTTCCAACAGCTCAAGACGGCGCCCATTAAATCACCTGTACTTTCTTCTCCTGATCCAACTAAACACTTTCTCGGCCATACAGACGCTTCTATGCTTGGATTGGGAGCAGTATTGAGCCAAGTCGGAGCAGATGGTGGCTAGCAACCCGGGCTTATCTAAGCCGTAAACTTTTGCACAGCGAAGTATATTCACTGCCATTGAAAAGGAGTGCATAGCGGTGGTGTGGGCCCTCAAAAAGCTGCAACCTACTTGTATGGACAACCGTTTACCTTACTCACAGATCACAACAAATTTGGGGCACTGCGCGTGCAATCTAATGTGCCACCAGATAGGAGTGGTGTGTTTAGTACTATTGTTATCAGTTTAATCACTGCTACGCCCCCTATCCGTTGATGTGGAGCAAGACGCAGCAGCAGAAGAGGACTAAGCCGAGGAGGTTATGGAAGAGGATGGAGTAGGAGGAGTAGAGGAGGTGGCAGCGCACTGGCAGAGTACACGCTGTAGGGCTGACACACCTGCTTGAAGATAACTAACTGCTATTCAATCTATAATTGATGTTTGTTTCACAGGCAGAAAGTGCCCTAAAACATGGCGGCTTGAACCCTAGTTGGTGGTGGATCAGTCACGCAAGTCAACAGGCATTCAGAGCTAAAATACAGCAGCGTGTGGACCATTTTAGCCCAAGGCAGCTCATCTCATCAGGCCTTTTTTAATCTAATGTATCGCCCAGTGTCAGTCCCTTCGGGATCCATCCCTCATTCATCTTAATAAAGGTGAGGTAATCTAGACTTTTTTGACCTAGGCGACTTCTCTTCTCAGTGACAATACCTCCTGCTGCACTGAAGGTCCTTTCTGACAGGACACTTGAAGCGGGGCAGGCCAGAAGTTCTATCGCAAATTGGGATAGCTCAGGCCACAGGTCAAGCCTGCACACCCAGTAGTCAAGGGGTTCATCGCTCCTCAGAGTGTCGATATCTGCAGTTAAGGCGAGGTAGTCTGCTACCTGTCGGTCGAGTCGCTCTCTGAGGGTGGATCCCGAAGGGCTGTGGCGATGCGTAGGACTTAAAAAGGTCCGCATGTCCTCCATCAACAACACGTCTCTAAAGCGTCCTGTCCTTGCCGGCGTGGTCATGGGAGGAGGAGGATGACTTCCACCTCTCCCCCTGTTAGATTCCCGTTGTGCTGTGACATCACCCTTATACGCTGTGTAAAGCATACTTTTCAATTTATTTTGCAAATGCTGCATCCTTTCATACTTGTAATTCGGTAACATTTCCACCACTTTCTGCTTATACCGGGGGTCTAGTAGCGTGGACACCCAGTACAGGTCGTTCTCCTTCAGCCTTTTTATACGAGGGTCCCTCAACAGGCACGACAGCATGAAAGACCCCATTTGCACAAGGTTGGATGCCGAGCTACTCATTTCCCGTTCCTCCTCCTCACTGATGTCAATGAAGGTATTTTCTTCCCCCCAGCCACGTACAACACCACAGGTACCAGATAGGTGACAACGAGCACCCTGGGATGCCCGTTGTGGTTGGTCTTGCTCCTCCTCTTCCTCCTCTTCCTCCTCCTCAAAGCCACATTCCTCCTCTGACTCCTCTTCCTCACAATCCTCTTCCAGCGTTGCCGCAGGTCCAGCAAGTGATGCTGATAAGGCTGGTTCTGGTGGTGATGGTGACCACAACTCTTCCTCTTCCTCTTCACGCTCATCTACGGCCTGATCCAGCACTCTCTAGGGCAATTTCCAGGAAGAAAACAAATGGTATGATGTCACTGATGGTGCCTTCGGTGCGACTGACTAAATTTGTCACCTCCTCAAAAGGACGCATGAGCCTACAGGCATTGCGCATGAGCGTCCAGTAACGTGGCAAAAAATTCCCAGCTCCCCAGAGGCTGTCCTAGCACCTCGGTCATACAAATATTCATTAACGGCTTTTTCTTGTTGGAGCAGGCGGTCGAACATTAGGAGTGTTGAATTCCAACGTGTCGGGCTGTCGCGAATCAAGCGCCTCACTGGCATGTTGTTTCGCCGCTGGATATCGGCAAAGTGAGCCATGGCCGTGTAGGAACGCCTGAAATGGCCACACACCTTCCTGGCCTGCTTCAGGACATCCTGTAAGCCTATGTACTTATGCACAAAGCGTTGTACGATCAGATTACACACATGTGCCATGCACGGCACATGTGACAACTTGCCCAACTTCAATGCTGCTAACAAATTTGTTCCGTTGTCACAAACCACTTTGCCGATATCCAGTCGCTGCGGAGTCAGCCACTTTTCCACCTGTGCGTTCAGGGCGGACAGGAGTGCTTGTCCAGTGTGACTCTCTGCTTTAAACAAGTCAAACCTAAGATGGCGTGACACCGGCCGTATCCGGATGTGGAATAGTACCTGGGGAGCTGGGGGGGTGCCGTTGATGTGGAGCAAGACGCAGCAGCAGAAGAGGACTCAGCCGAGGAGGTTATGGAAGAGGATGGAGTAGGAGGAGTAGAGGAGGTGGCAGCAGGCCTGCCTGCAAGTCGGGGCGGTGTCACCAACTCCTCTGCAGAGCCACGCATTCCATGCTTGGCAGCCGTCAGCAGGTTTGCCCAATGCGCAGTGTAGGTGATATACCTGCCCTGACCATGCTTTACAGACCAGGTATCAGTGGTCAGATGGACCCTTGCCCCAACACTGTGTGCCAGAGATATTACTTCCCTTTTTGCACAATTGAGTACAGGTTGGGGATTGCCTTTTGGCGCGCTACGGGCCGGGTACCTTCCACTGCGTGTCCCAATAGCTACAAATTTTTGAACGCCAGACTCCACCAGCTTGTATGGTAAAAAGCTGGCGGGCTACGGTAAGTTCGACAAGCCAGCAGTCAGACGCTGGGCAAGGGGGTGACTTTCTGATATTGTCTTCTTACGCTCAAACATGTCCTTGACAGACACATGACTGTGGGAAGATGAGCGTGAACTGCTCAAGGCGGGAGGCGGAGTGGCGGATGGTTGAGAGGGGACAAGGAGGACAGCAGTGGTTGACGTGGCTGAAGATGCTGGACCAGTAGGAGGCTGGCGGCTTAGAGTAGGCGAGCTGCTTGTACTCATGTGTTGATCCCATAGGCGTTTGTGATGTGAGATCATGTGCCTACGCAAAGCAGTTGTACCTAGGTGGGTGTTGGACTTCCCACGACTTCTTTTGGCACAGGTTGCAAATGGCATCGCTGTTGTCAGAGGCAGACACACAAAAAAAATGCCACACTGCTGAGCTCTGCAATGACGGCATTCTGTTGGTGGACACAGCATGCGTTGATTGGCGTGCTGTCGGGCTGACCCCGGGTGTCGATGCATGCTGTCTGACTGTGCCACTAGCTCCTTGCGACGACCTTCCCCTGCTTCCAACTCGTCTCCTCCTCCTCCCTGTCTCCCCATCTGAACTTTCGCCTGTTCTTCTTCTTGACGAATGGACGCGATCGTCATCATCAACCGTTTCACTTGTATCTGACAATTCAGCAAAGGAAGCAGCAGCGGGTACAACATCATCATCATCATCACACCGTACGTCCATGTGTGTAATGCTGCCTGCCTGAGACATATCCCTGTTATCTACATCCTCTGGCAATAATGGCTGCGCATCACTCATTTCTTCAAACGGATGTGTGAATAACTCCTCTGACATACCAACCGAAGCGGCTGTGGTGCTAGTTTTGGTGGTGGCGGCAGGCGGGTGAGTGGTATCTTGAGAGGTGCCTGAAGCTAAGCTGGAGCAGGATGGTGCGTCAAGGTTCTGAGCGGAGGCTGTAGAAGATTGGGTGTCCTGTGTTAGCCAGTCAACTATGTCCTCAGAACTTTTCAAGTTCAGGGTACGTGGCCTCTGAAAACTGGGCATTATTCTAGTGCCAAAGGGAATCACAGCACCACGACCACGATGGCCCCTGCGGGGTGGCCTGCCTCTGCCTGTCATTTTTGTTGGGATTAGTGGTACTATGCGTGCAAGCTACTGTGAGACCAGATATGAGTGGCAATGTGCACTGGCACAGTTGTGCAGAGCACAGGCTGTAGGCCTGACAACCGCTTGAAGATAACTAACTGCTATTCAATCTATAACAGTGAAAAAAGTTTTTGGTTTTTTTAAATCCAAGCTATTGTGACACCAGATCTAATTAGTGGCACTGGTCAGCGTATCCACTTTTATTGTAACACACCCGCTTTAAGGACACTGACTGCTATTCAATCTATAACAGTGAAAAAAGTGTTTTGTTTTTTTAAATCCAAGCTATTGTGACACCAGATCTACTCATAGTGGCAATTTGTCAGCGTGCATCCACTGTTAGCGAATACACCCGCTTTAAGGACAATTGACTGCTATTCAATCTTATAACAGTAAAAAAAGTTTTTTGTTTTTAAATCCAAGCTATTGTGACACCAGATCTAATTAGTGGCACTTGTCAGCGTATCCACTGTTAGCGTAACACACCCGCTTTAAGGACACTGACTGCTATTCAATCTATAACAGTAAAAAAAGTTTTTTGTTTTTAAATCCAAGCTATTGTGACACAGGATCTAATTAGTGGCACTTGTCATGTATCCACTGTTAGCGTAACACACCCGCTTTAAGGACACTGACTGCTATTCAATCTATAACAGTGAAAAAAGAGTTTTGTTTTTTTAAATCCAAGCTATTGTGACAGGATCTAATTAGTGGCACTTGTCATGTGATTCACTGTTAGCGAATACACCCGCTTAAGGACACTGACTGCTATTCAATCTATAACAGTAAAAAAAGTTTTTTGTTTTAAATCCAAGCTATTGTGACACAGGGATCAATTAGTGGCACTTGTCAGCTTATCCACTGTTAGCGTAACACACCCGCTTTAAGGACACTGACTGCTATTCAATCTATAACAGTAAAAAAAGTTTTTTGTTTTTAAATCCAAGCTATTGTGACACAGGATCAATTAGTGGCACTTGTCAGCGTATCCACTGTTAGCGTAACACACCCGCTTTAAGGACACTGACTGCTATTCAATCTATAACAGTGAAAAAAGATTATTTTTTTTTTAAATCCAAACTATTGTGACACCAGATCTAATTAGTGGTTTTTTTAAATCCAAGCTATTGTGACACCAGATCTAATTAGTGGCACTGGTCAGCGTATCCACTGTTAGCGTAACACACCCGCTTTAAGGACACTGACTGCTATTCAATCTATAACAGTGAAAAAAGTGTTTTGTTTTTTTAAATCCAAGCTGGTGTCACCAGATCTAATTGGTGGCACTGGTCAGCGTATCCACTGTTAGCGTAACACACCCGCTTTAAGGACACTCACTGCTCTTCAATCTATAACAGTGAAAAAAGTTTTTTGTTTTTAAATACAAACTTTGTGTCACCAGATCTAAGTGGTGGCACTGGTCACCGTATCCACTGTTAGCGTAACACACCCGCTTTAAGGACACTGACTGCTATTCAATCTATAACAGTTTAAACAGTGTTTTTTGTTTTTAAATCCAAGCTTTGTGTCACCAGATCTAAGTGGTGGCAATGGTCACCGTATCCACTGTTAGCGTAACACACCCGCTTTAAGGACACTGACTGCTATTCAATCTATAACAGTGAAAAAAGTGTTTGTTTTTTTTAAATCCAAGCTATTGTGACACCAGATGTAAGTGGTGGCACTGACTGGGGAAATGGGCACAGCATGCACTGTGAGCCTGACACAGAAGCTGGCAGCAGTGGCAGACAACTGACTGCTATTCAATCTATAACAGTGAAAAAAGTTTTTTGTTTTTAAATCCAAGCTATTGTGACACCAGATGTAATTGGTGGCACTGACTGGGGAAATGGGCACAGTATGTACTGTGAGCCTGACACAGAAGCTGGCAGCAGTGGCAGACAACTAAGTGCATTTACATTACATAGAAAAAAAAAATAAAAAAAAGCATACCCTTATCCCTAACCTAGCTATGCTTTTCCTATCTTATGAACAGCAGCTACACTTTCCCTCCTCTTACTAAGCATGCAGCTTGAGAATGAATCTAAAATGGATGCTGTCCAGTAGGTGGGAGGGTCTGCTAGGGAGGCTGTGCTGCTAATTGGCTGGAATGTGTCTGCTGACTGTGAGGTACAGGGTCAAAGTTTACTCAATGATGACGAATAGGGGGCGGGTCGAACCGCGCATATGTTCGCCCGCCGTGGCGAACGCGAACATGCTATGTTCGCCGGGAAGCGTTCGCCAGCGAACCGTTCGGTACATCACTATTCAGCAATTCGGCACTCCAGACATTCGGAAGTACCCGAATGTCAGAATTTCCCGAAATCTGTCCGAATTCATATTCGAACCAAACGAATTGCACATGTCTAGTTCCCACATGTACAACCATACAAGTAGCCACATGTGTTTGGAGTCTTCTTATGGGGTTGCGTGTGTGGGGATGCTGCTAGTGATATTGTGTGCCTGTATGTCAAAGTGTTGTGTTGGCTTAATCGTTTCTCTTGTTTTACCTATTGTACAGTGCTGCAGAATATGTTGGCACTATATAAGTGATTGTAATAATTGTGTGTGTGGAATCTGTGTGCAGTATTGCAATGGTGGGTATGTTGTTTGTGATATGTAGGGAGGCTGCATGTGGTTTTGTATGTGTGGGGATGCTGTTTGTAGGATTGTGTTTATACAGTGAGGCTCCTTGTGGGTTTTTGCGTGTGTTAATGGGGCTATTTGCAGTATAGTATGTGAGTGGACAGGGCTGGTTGTGTTGCAGTGTGTGTGGGATAGAATCTGTAGTAGGTATCTGGTAGTTACTGGGGCTGTAGTATGTGTGTGTTTGGATAATAGAGGCTCTACTATGTATAAGTAAGATAGTGGCTGTAGTGTGTGCTTGGGGGATAGATGCTGAAGTAGGTACAGGGAGGCACGGGGGCTGTGGTGGGCGTGGGGAGGAACGTGGACTGAGGTGAGCATGGGGAGGCACGGGGGCTGAGGTGTGTGCAGAAGGAGCTGTGGTGGATGCGGGTAGACAAGGGGCTATGGTGGGCACAGGGAGGGACATAGGGGCTATAGTGGGCACAGGGAGGGACATAGGGGCTGTGGTGGGTACTGGAAGGCATAGGAGCTATGGTAGTTGGAGGTGACATAGGGGCTGTGGTGGGTGCATAGGGGCTTATGTGGCTGCAGGGAGAGGTAGATCCTGGGGTAAGTGTAGGGAGGAATGGTGGCTGAGGTGAATTCAGGGGAATTGAGGTGGGTGCAGGGGGAGCTGTGGTAAGTACAGGGGGTCTGAGGTGGGTGCAAGAGGAGATGTTGTGTGTGGAGGAGGAGCTGAGCTGAGTACGGGGGGGGCTAAGGTGGGAACAGAGGGGGGCTGAGGTAGGTACAAGGGGGGCTGAGGTGGGTACATGGGTGCTGAGATGGATAAAGGAGGGCTGAGTTGGGTACAGGGGGACTAAGGTGAATACACAGGGGGCTGAGATGGTTAAAGGGGGGCTGAGGTGGGTACAAGGGTGGCAGAGGTGGGTACAAGGGTACTGATGTGGGTACAAGTGGTGCTGAGATGGATAAAGGGTGGGTACAGGGGGGCTGAGGTCGGTACAGGGGTGCTAAGGTGGGTGAGGCACTAGACAGAGTATGAGGTGGGACATAGAGGTTGTAGTGAGCGCAGGAGGGGACATAAGAGCTGTGGTGGGTACTAAAAGGGATAGGGGCTCTGGTAGTTGGAGGTTGCATAAGGGCTGTGGTGGGAGCATAGGGGCTTGGGTGGGAACAGGGATAGGTAGATCCTGGGGTGGGTGTTGAGAGAAATGGTGGCTGAGGTGAGTGCAGGGGAACTGAGGTGGGTTCAGGGGGGACTAAGGTGGGTGCAGGGGTGCTGAGGTGGGAGCAGAGGGGGATGATGTGGGTACAAGGTGTGCTGAGATGGATAAAGGTGGGCTGAGGTGGGTCCTGGTGGGCTGAGGTGGGCACAGGGGGGCTGAGGTGAGAGCAGAGGGGGATGATGTGGGTACAAGGGGTGCTGAGATGGATAAAGGGGGGCTGAGGTGGGTCCTGGTGGGCTGAGGTGGGCACAGGGGGTCTGAGGTGAGAGCAGAGGGGGATGATGTGGGTACAAGGGGTGCTGAGATGGATAAAGGGGGGCTAAGGTGGGTCCTGGTGGGCTGAGGTGGGTACAGATGAAGAGGTGGCGTGTGCAGGGAGACAGGGGGTGCTAAGGTGAGAATGTAAAAAAAATAATCTATAAGGAACTTACCTGTTCTGTCTGACTGGCTGCTGCAGCTTCTTCTCTTCAGGCCGGACAGGAAGTGATGTCACATCCCTGCCCCGCCTCTTCCTCTTCATACACAGCACCGCACATTGGGAGGAGACCTGGGAGCAAGAACTGGACGATCGCTGCCGGGTCTCCCTGAGAGAGGGGAAACGGGTGAAGGGCGTGAGCGGGGATTATCTACAGAGTGATATGTTACAGGGGCCCTGCAGCATATCACGGGAGTATGGGAGAAATCATGTTTTTCTGGCTGAGGAGATCTCTGATCTTTGATCTCCTCAGCCAGAGCATGGCTGTGCTGCCGGGCCCCTGACTGCCTTGGGCCCTCGGTCCATGACCGATCTGCCCGACCTGTCAATCTGCCCCTGTATATGTTTAGTATGTTCCTCTCTCTGTTAAGCCTGATAAAATTGTGCACGTTTGCTATACTATCCCAACTGTAAAGCATGATATGGAGCTTGAGGATTGCCGTTGGGGTACCTCGGGCCTGCATGTACCAATCTTATGCATTGCAAAAATATATAACAAAAAATAAGAGCAGTAGTGTTTCTTTAGATCTTGCACTGAGTTAAACCTATTTATTAGAATTTCCCTATGTGAGAGCACCAGCTGATGCACACTTTAGCATGTCATTGTTGATGACACAACATGCCCCCTCTCAGGCCCCATATCTCATATTGGGCTGCTCTGCCAAATAATGCCCGGGTCAAATCTTTTCCAGTCCGACAATAGATACAGCAATACTTTGAAACTATTCTCACACTAGGATCACTGAAACAATGACAATTCTCTATCTCTAAGTTTAACAGACTTATTTTGTAAATTTAGAATTCAAAGGGATTTAAAATCTAAGCTTTAATAGCAAATTTAAAACTAGGAAAATTCTGTAAATCAGCTATGCTTTCAGTCCAGCTCCTCCAGCCTAAAATGTTAAAAATTCTCTATAAAAACACTTTGAATGCATACTTTACTAAACTAACTCAAAAAGTTGTTTCAAGTGCTACTAGCACTGGCTAGTGAAGTAGATGCAGCAGCAATCTAAACCTAGTCTCACTCTAGAATCAATGATCTTGGCTATCTCCCACTACCACACAGGCACAGCAAAGGTAAATAGGTCAATAGAAGTCTGTCTCTCTCACTCGCTGCAGTCACAGTGTCTGCAATTATTCTGCTTTGAAGTATAGATTGCTTTACTGCTATTTCTTTGTTCTACTCTATTGGTTAGTTGTCACTTGATAACATTTACTGAGCATGTTCATGCCTTACATGAATCATTTGTTGGAGCAAACCTTAAACTTTAAATATTGCAAAAACTTTTCTTTCCTGCATGATGAAATCCTTTAACTCTAAACTCCAGCACTACAGGGACGTTCCACTAAACTCCCTCGGCATAAACAGCGTAAAATATAAAAGAGGATCACAGACGGTCTTAGCATTATTTCAAACATCTAATATGGCTTTGATGGAGCCCTGGCGTGAGGCCGAGTCTTATTTTGGATGAGTTGCAAAAAATGTAATTAAAATTATTTTTCTCCTATTTCCTGCATACAGTAACCAGATTTCAAAGAAGTCTTTTGGTAAGTAATTATACTAATTTATTTTAAAACGTGTTTTACCAGGATGCATGTGCTAAGATTTCTTTCTAATTTTTTTTTAAGAATATCCGACAACAAGTAATGAAATCTTGAGTTAAACAAGATATATAATATCTTATAACAAGATAATAAATGGTTTATTAAATGATAGAGGGCACTGACATGGCTATATGTTTGGAAATTGCTGTATATATTTCAATATGCTGGAAGATTGTTTTAGTACATTCTAATTTCATGTTTCATTTAGCATTGTAATTGCAGTCTCTTAGGGGTTTGTTCTATTTACTAAACACGTTTTAGTATTCTGAAATCTGTATCACAAAATGCAGCTAAAATTTGCTGATCTGGAAAAATTCTTCTAAAGTCACAGCATGAGTATTTTAGCCTCAGTTTTGTAACTCAGATTTAAATCCTTCGTAATGTGGTTTTTAGTTAAAAAAGCGTAAATTGCAGATACTTCAAAGTGAAATTAAAGTGAACTTAAAATTAAATGCAAACACGGCTAAATTAGAAAAAAAAATTGGCAAGCCATCTATGTTTCTAGTTCAGTTTTTGTGGGCTGCAACTTTAAGTTCATTTAATTATTTTAATTATAATTTTCATACAGCAGATTTATCATTTGCATTAATAAAGTGTTTTTGAAGGTTTGTCTGCTCTGTCTATTCGATATTGGGTCCACCTGCCATCTGTGCACTATATTGGAGGAGGAGAAAATCGCTTGTAGTCTGAGCATGCTTACCTACTCCTGGCTTGTGAGTCGCATTCCATCTGCCCTTATTAAATTATTGTTTCTAACAATACTACTCTATATGTGTTTAATTTCATTTTTTTATGTGCACACCAATTTTGATTGTGTTACTACTAAATGTCCTGCATATGTGAGTAAAGTGTGATCCACTTTACACTAAAATTAAACTTTATAGAGGTTGCATGGTTTTATACATTTTATAGTATAATAATGATCCTATTTGCACAGCATGAGTGGTACTTTATATTTATTGCAACACAATTCATCAAAGTGAATAATAGAGTGGGTCACTATTCAAGATTTATAGATATAGTGCACCTTTTTGGTTGATTTTATTTTATGGTGTTTTTCTGAGTTATTACATTTGTAAGGTACAGTTCCCTGTAGCGAATAGTTCTTTCAATTAAATTGTTTTAGCACCATCTTCTTTTTACTTGGTTTTTGGTAATATAATTATGCATTACCGACAATTGACTTTCAAGGCAATAATGCAGATTGTTTTTTCACGGTTTAATTCGCTAAACTTCAAATGATGGTAAATTGAAAACCGAATGACAACATTTAGCCGAAAATAGTAAAATTGCAAAAATTGCTGAGTTGGGCAAACATTTCCAAAACATTTCAGAATAAAATCTGCAATTTGATTTTCAACTCAATACAATTCACACTTTAGTGAATAACCCCGTGTGTCTAAATTAAAATCTAAATTGCAAAAATAAGACTTAAAATGCTTTTTCCGTTTCTAAATTCTGGTTAATGCCACAATCCATTAAACTGTGCAGATACTAAAATATTATCATGATTTATACATGGTATGTTTTGTAGCAAAGTGATATTTTCTTTACTAAAAATGCAAATTGCAACAAATATTATTCTGTCTTAATGTCATGTACTGTTTATTAAATTCTGTCTTTATTTATATGATATGACAATGATTGATCAGTTAGAACTTTGTTCACATTAATATCCTGCATCCAGTATGCCCCATGTGAGTTCCCGCTCTGTCTATAATTCTGTTTGTCCAAAACAAGGAACAGGTGTAAATGTATTAGGTTTAAAATCAGCACAAACTAAATGTTCTCTAATCACATTGCCTCGTTCAACTGACATCACAGGTAAATTCTGAAATTCCAGAATGAACAGATAACATTCTTTAATGATATGACCAAAGCTTCTTAAAAATATGACTAAAAATTTTACATCAGTCTAATAGTAATTAAGTAATATTAATTAATCTTTTATTTGAGTCCTAATTTCTATCCAGTTTAGATATTATAATTTTTCTCTTTCCACTTGATTTTTAACATATTGCAATTTATTTTCTAAAAACCTTCTTTTTCATACCAGTTTTTATTTTTTTTTTACAAATAAATATATTAAATAAGCATTGTTTTTTAAATTGTGGTGTCTAAGGAATTAATCTGCTTAACTGCACTGAGCATCCATTGGTAGATGTTTTCAGAGATTGTCAATAATGGATCATGATCTGTGGAAGGTGTGTCTATTGGTGGCCACAGCTACATTTGAAACACACTGTTGTGGTGTTTGGAGACGGGGGAAAGAGTCCTGAGTCTTATCTATAAGCCAAGAAAAACTGTACATCGTTATGTAGGGATTTACTACTAGAAGTGTGGAGCTGGTGAGGAGATTCAGAAATGAGCCAAGGGAAGAGGATGTTGCAACAATGAAGATAGGAGCCGCACTCAATCCCAGCAGCTACCCGGTGCTCCGGAGCACAACCAGCAATTCCACAACGATAAGACAAAAAAGAAAATCTCCAGGCACTGAAGATTTTCAAGCTGCAGGCAGTTTTAATAGAAGAGAAAACAGCAGCAACATTTCGACCTGCTAAGAGGTCTTTGTCCAGCCCAAGAGGAATGGGAAAGGTAAGATAAGAATCTCTAAAAACCAGTGCCATCTAGACCAAGGTTATGGAGAAAATAAGTTGATGGTCCATCATGGGAAAAACATCAGAAATTAGAAAATCTATTA
>OW240916.1:8394390-8593778 GCA_933207985.1 Pelobates cultripes | reverse complement strand
TAATGAGTCTGTGGGGGAGACAGGGGTTTAGAGTGTCTGTGGAGGAAATAGGAGATGTAAAGTGTCTGTGAGTGAAAAAGGGGGTATAATATGACTATGGGGGAGATAAAGAGTGTAATGTGTTTGTGGGGAGATAGGTGATGTAATTTTTCTGTGGGTGAGATGAGGGTGTAATGTGTTTGTGAGGGAGATAAGGGGTATAATGTGTCTGTGGTCTAGATAGGGGACGCTTTGCTTAAATAATATCAACTGCTTGGATAGAAACATTGCAAACTCTATTAATGCTGATGTGAGAAACCCACTGGGAGGTCAGGGTTTTTTTCTGAGCATTCCCCTGTTTGGTTTATTTGTTTATTTTATGCCACATTGGTTCGGTAGATTGAAACTACCGAACACCGACCACCCTCCTGGCTCATTGACTTCAAAGGAGCATGTCAATTAAGCACTCTCTCAGGGTGGCCGCCATTCATATATACGAATGCCACGTGGCGGAGAAAACGGTGGCCATCTTGTTTGTTTGGGACAAAGGCAGCGGGTCGTCGAGTGTCTGGAACTAAAATTGGACACTCGACTTCCCGAACACCGGTCTCAAACATACGAACGATGGAACTGTATTTCCCGAACAGCTAGGAGAGCGCTTTTCTGTACTTTGATGTATTCGTATGAGGGGAACAATCGCTCCTATGAGCCAGGAGGCTCCATTTGTGGATTATGGAGTTATTTTACATTTTCAGAATTGACCGACCGCGCACGCTGAATTCGTGGAACTATTTTGGGAAAGAGCTTCGTGCAGTCGGTAACTTAAGAATTCCACACTTTTTAAAAACCCCTGAACTGATCTGGGTGAAATTTGAATATGTTGTTCCCCTAGATCGGGGCTATCAGGGGATGTGACATTTGTGGGGATACTTTAAGCATAAAGGGGTGTTCTGAGTTTTGGGGATAATGTGTGCACTTCGACTGGAGATAATTGGGTTATTCCTTAACTTATCTCATTATCTCACAGGCGCAGACAAGGAGTGTTCTCACAGGCGAAGACAAGGAGTGATTGGCTATTTGGTTTGTGTACTGTGGGAGGTCCTCCTGCAAGGGAACCTCCATAAAAGCCTGTGTGGTCTCAATAAACTTCAGTCTTGTTACACCCTTCATCATGTTTCAGCTGGTGTTTTGGTACCTGATTACTACTTGGGGAAAGCTGTACTAGAGGATTTTGTTTCTTTGGACTTTAACTACCGACCAGAAGAACTGAAATCATACGAACCCACAGCTACTGTGATGAAGTGCCCTTCGCCACTTGTGCCTTGAGAGGACTAATTCCCAGCCTCCTGCCCTGCGACTATGGCCCCTGGAAGATATTGCTCTTTAGATACATTATTTGGGCATATTGGATTCCATTAGACTGGTTCTGGTCCTTTAAATGCTCTGACACAGAATCTGCAGTTTTGTTATGCACTTTGGATGCAGAGTGTGAAGAAAACCCCTGTTTTATGGACTTAGTTTGACTGTTTATTCCCCCCCCACACACACACACTTAGAACACCAGTTTAAACCCTTAATAACTGACATATTTTCAAACTCTGTCTGACCCTTTTAACTGTCATTTTGTTTTCCTCTTAGGAGGAGTTGTTTTGCTGCATGAGTGCTGTTGCTTTTGTGTGCTCATTAAACAGACCTGCTTGACCCTTTCTTGAAGCCTTGGCTCCTGCTTGGGGGGTGGGATAAGTCTGCAGTGCTGGTGGTGTCGGTTGGAGTGCTTGGAGTCCTCGCGACTATGGCCCCTGGAAGATTTTGCCTTTTAAAAACTTTATTTGGGCATAGTGGATTTTATTGTACTCTGTCTGCCCCTTTAAATTATATTGAAGCAGTGTGCAGCTATAAATTATGAAGAAAATCCCTGTTTTATCCCCTCCCACCCCCTTAGAACACAAGTTAAACGCTTAATACCTTGTTACATTCAAACTCTGTCTGAACCGTATAACTGTCATATATTCAAACACGACTGACCCAATAACTGTCATATATTCAAACACGACTGACCCAATAACTGTCATATACTGTCATATATTCAAACACTGACTGACCCAATAACTGTCATATATTCAAACACTGACTGACCCAATAACTGATATATATTTAAACACTGACTGACCCAATAACTGTCATATATTCAAACACCGACTGACCCAATAATTGTCATATATTCAAACACCGACTGACCCAATAACTGTCATATATTCAAACACTGACTGACCAAATAACTGTCATATATTCAAACACCGACTGACCCAATAACTGTCATATATTCAAACACCGACTGACCAAATAACTGTCATATATTCAAACACCAACTGACCCAATAACTGTCATATATTCAAACACCGACTGACCCAATAACTGTCATATATTCAAACACTGACTGACCAAATAACTGTCATATATTCAAACACCGACTGACCCAATAACTGTCAGATATTCAAACACCGACTGACCCAATAACTGTCATATATTCAAACACTGACTGACCAAATAACTGTCATATATTCGAACACCGACTGACCCAATAACTGTCATATATTCAAACACTGACTGACCCAATAACTGATATATATTCAAACACTGACTGACCCAATAACTGATATATATTTAAACACTGACTGACCCAATAACTGTCATATATTCAAACACCGACTGACCCAATAATTGTCATATATTCAAACACCGACTGACCCAATAACTGTCATATATTCAAACACTGACTGACCAAATAACTGTCATATATTCAAACACTGACTGACCAAATAACTGTCATATATTCAAACACCGACTGACCCAATAACTGTCATATATTCAAACACCGACTGACCAAATAACTGTCATATATTCAAACACTGACTGACCAAATAACTGTCATATATTCAAACACCGACTGACCCAATAACTGTCATATATTCAAACACCGACTGACCAAATAACTGTCATATATTCAAACACCGACTGAATTCAAATAACTGTCATATATTCAAACACCGACTGACCCACAATCAGTCAGATATTCAAACACCGACCGACCCAATAACCCAAGCCTATTCAAACGACCGATTGACCCAATAATTGTCATATATTCAAACACCGACTGACCCAATAACTGTCATATATTCAAACACCGACTGACCCAATAACTGTCATATATTCAAACACCGACTGACCCAATAATTGTCATATATTCAAACACCGACTGACCCAATAACTGTCATATATTCAAACACTGACTGACCAAATAACTGTCATATATTCAAACACCGACTGACCCAATAACTGTCAGATATTCAAACACCGACTGACCCAATAACTGTCATATATTCAAACACCGACTGACCCAATAATTGTCATATATTCAAACACCGACTGACCCAATAACTGTCATATATTCAAACACTGACTGACCAAATAACTGTCATATATTCAAACACTGACTGACCAAATAACTGTCATATATTCAAACACCGACTGACCCAATAACTGTCATATATTCAAACACCGACTGACCAATAACTGTCATATATTCAAACACCAACTGAAATAACTGTCATATATTCAAACACCGACTGACCCAATAACTGTCATATATTCAAACACTGACTGACCAAATAACTGTCATATATTCAAACACCGACTGACCCAATAACTGTCATATATTCAAACACCGACTGACCCAATAACTGTCATATATTCAAACACCGACTGACCAAATAACTGTCATATATTCAAACACCAACTGACCCAATAACTGTCATATATTCAAACACCGACTGACCCAATAACTGTCATATATTCAAACACTGACTGACCAAATAACTGTCATATATTCAAACACCGACTGACCCAATAACTGTCAGATATTCAAACACCGACTGACCCAATAACTGTCATATATTCAAACACTGACTGACCAAATAACTGTCATATATTCGAACACCGACTGACCCAATAACTGTCATATATTCAAACACTGACTGACCCAATAACTGATATATATTCAAACACTGACTGACCCAATAACTGATATATATTTAAACACTGACTGACCCAATAACTGTCATATATTCAAACACCGACTGACCCAATAACTGTCATATATTCAAACACCGACTGACCCAATAACTGTCATATATTCAAACACTGACTGACCAAATAACTGTCATATATTCAAACACTGACTGACCAAATAACTGTCATATATTCAAACACCGACTGACCCAATAACTGTCATATATTCAAACACCGACTGACCAAATAACTGTCATATATTCAAACACCAACTGACCCAATAACTGTCATATATTCAAACACCGACTGACCCAATAACTGTCATATATTCAAACACTGACTGACCAAATAACTGTCATATATTCAAACACCGACTGACCCAATAACTGTCAGATATTCAAACACCGACTGACCCAATAACTGTCATATATTCAAACACTGACTGACCAAATAACTGTCATATATTCGAACACCGACTGACCCAATAACTGTCATATATTCAAACACTGACTGACCCAATAACTGATATATATTCAAACACTGACTGACCCAATAACTGTCATATATTCAAACACTGACTGACCCAATAACTGTCATATATTCAAACACTGACTGGCCCAATAACTGATATATATTTAAACACTGACTGACCCAATAACTGTCATATATTCAAACACTGACTGACCCAATAACTGTCATATATTCAAACACTGACTGACCCAATAACTGTCATATATTCAAACACTGACTGACCCAATAACTGATATATATTTAAACACTGACTGACCCAATAACTGTCATATATTCAAACACTGACTGACCCAATAACTGTCATATATTCAAACACTGACTGACCCAATAACTGTCATATATTCAAACACTGACTGACCCAATAACTGTCATATATTCAAACACCGACTGACCCAATAACTGATATATATTCAAACACCGACTGACCCAATAACTGATATATATTCAAACACTGACTGACCCAATAACTGATATATATTTAAACACCGACTGACCCAATAACTGTCATATATTCAAACACTGACTGACCCAATAACTGATATATATTTAAACACTGACTGACCCAATAACTGTCATATATTCAAACACTGACTGACCCAATAACTGTCATATATTCAAACACCGACTGACCCAATAACTGTCATATATTCAAACAATGACTGACCCAATATTCAAACACTGACTGACCCAATATTCAAACACTGACTGACCCAAGAACTGTCTAGGACTAGGATTCAGAAACAAAGGGATTTAACTCCTAAATGGCAGAGGATTGAGCAATGAGGCTGCAGTGGAATATTCTATACACCAAAACTGCTTCATTAAGCTAAAGTTGTTCAGGTGACTATAGTGTCCCTTTAAGATTATATAAAAATATAGAAATGTATTTTTAATGTCATTTTCTTGAACACAGACACATTCATTTTCGTTGATTCCTTCATTTATTTCAGTAAATCAGAGCAAAGCAGTGAAGGTTGTCAGAGAATAATTTAGAGACATTTTCTGAGATTATAACGTGTATGTATAAAAAGTGTCTCTAACGTTTAGAAATCTTTCTTAGTGCTATCCTTATGTCTTGGTTTCTTAGACTGTATACTAAAGGGTTAAACAGGGGGGTAAACACAGTATGCAGCAATGATATAATCTTATTCAAGATCAATACATTTCCTAAGGATGGAATCATATACTTTATTATTAATGTCCCATAGAATGCACCAACCACGAGAAGGTGGGAACTGCAGGTTGAAAAGGCTTTCTGTCTTCCGGTTGTAGAAGGGATCCTAAGTATCATAAGGAAGATATGAATATAAGTCACTATGATAAAACCACAAGGACAAATAAAAAAAGGAGTAGAACATACAATGCCTATAAATTCCGCCAGAGACGTGTCAGAACATGAAAGTTTTTGGAGAGGGGAAAGGTCACAATATATATGGTCAATGATGTTTCCATCACAGAACTGAAAGTTGGATATAGGTATGAATCCAAATAGGTTTGTGGTAAATCCTAACATCCAGGGCAAGACAGACAGACAGGTACGCAATGTAAAGTCCATGATAGTGATGTAACGCAATGGGACACATATAGCCAGGTATCGATCAAAGGACATCACTGCAAGCAGGAAACATTCTGTAACAGTAATACCACTAAAGAAATACAATTGAGTTATACAGCCAAGAATTGTCATAACTTTCCCACCATGTAAGATTGCTCCCATCAGGTTAGGTAAAGTATTTGTTGAGAGCACAATATCAGACAATGATAGATGACAAAGAAAGAAGTACATGGGAGAATGAAGGTGATGGCTGATGGAAACTAACACAATGATCAGAAGATTTCCAGTTACTGTGATTAGGAAAATGTTAAGGAATATGATGAAAATTAAAATGTTGAAGCCATAAAGATTTCCAAAGCCTAGAAGTATGACTTCTGTGACTCTCGATTCATTCCTCACAGTCATAGTCCATCCAACTCTATGTAGATGTGACACTTTTCAATCTAAAAAAATATAAAAACATGTGTATATTATTTTCATGTACAGAATAAAGAGGTATGGCAACAGTTCAAGATTAATTAAAGGTAATCATTTTTTTTAAGTTAAGTGTAACTAAATCCAAAGTTTAAGACTCTCTGCTAATAGTTTTTCTAATTTCTGATGTTTTTCCCATGGTGGACCGCCAACTTATTTTCTCCATAACCTTGTCTAGTTGGCACTGGTATTTAGAGATTCTTATCTTACCTTTCCCAGTCCTCCAGGGCTTGACAAAGACCTCTTAGTAGGTCAAAACGTTGCTGCTGTTTTCTGTTCTATTAAAACTGCCTGTGGCTTGAACACCTTGAGTACCTTATCATTGTGGGATTGCTGGTTGTGCTCCGGAGCACTGGGTGGCTGCTGGGATTGAGTGCAGCTCCTATCTTCATTGTTGCAATATCCTCTTCCCTCGGCTCATCTCTGGATCTCCTCACCAGCTCCACACCTATCGTAGTAAATCATAACGATGTACAGTTTTTGCTGGTTTATAGGTAAGACTCAGGACTCTTTCCCCCATCTCCAACAACAACGACAGTGGTGTGTCAAATGCAGCTCTGGCCACCAATAGACAACCCTTCCACAGATCATGATCCATTTCACAATCTCTGAAAACATCTGCCAATGAATGCTCAGTTATTGATAACACTTTGGTGTTGTGGGGAGTTTCAGTGGAACTCCTTCTTAAATGTATCTAAAATATAATTATAGCCATCATTATAGTGTTAAGCAGATTAATTCCTTAGACAACACAATTTAAAAAACAATGCTTATTTAATAGATTTATTTGTAAAACAATTTAAAAAACTGTTATAAAAAAAGAGGGTTTTTAGAAAATAAGTTGCAATATGTTAAAAGTCAAGAGGAAAGAGAAAAATTCTAATATGGATAGAAAATCAGGACTCAAATAAAGGATTAATTAATATTACTTAATTACTATTAGACTAATGTTAAATTTTTTGTCATATTTTTAAGGAGCATTGGTCGTATCATTAAAGAATGTTATCTGTTAATCCTGGAATTTCAGAATTTACCTGTGATGTCATTTGAACGAGGCAATGTGATTAGAGAACACTTAGGTTGTGCTGATATGAAACCTAATACATTTACACCTGTTCCTTGTTTTGGACAAACAGAACTATAGACAGAGAGGGAGCTCACATGGGGCATACTGGATGCAGGATATTAATTTGAACACAGTTATAACTGATCAATCATTGTCATATTATATAAATAAAGATCAAATAGAATTTAATAAACAGTACATGACATTAAGACAGAATATTTTTTTGCAATTTACATTTTTAGTAAAGAACATATCACTTTGCTGCAAAACATACCATGTATAAATCATGGTAATATTTTAGTATCTGCACAGTTTAATGGATTGTGGCATTAACCAGAATTTAGAAAGGGAAAAAGCATTTTAAGTCTTATTTTTGCCATTTAGATTTTCATTTAGACACACGGGGTTATTCACTAAAGTGTGAATTGTAGTGAGTTGAAAATCAAATTGCAGATTTTATTCTGAAATGTTTTGGAAATGTTTGCCCAACTCAGCAATTTTTGCAATTTTACTATTTTCGGCTAAATATTGTCATTCGGTTTTCAATTTACCATCATTTGAAGTTTAGTGAATTAAACCGTGAAAAAACAATCTGCATTATTGCCTTGAAAGTCACTTGTCGGTAATGCATAATTATATTACCAAAAACCAAGTAAAAAGAAGATGGTGCTAAAACAATTTAATTGAAAGAACTATTCGCTACTGGGAGCTGCACCTTACAAATGTAATAACTCAGAAAAACACGATAACATAAAATCAACCAAAAAGGTGCACTATATCTATAAATCTTGAATAGTGACTCACTCTATTATTCACTTTGATGAATTGTGTTGCAATAAATATAAAGTACCACTCATGCTGTGCAAATAGGATCATTATTATACTATAAAATGTATAAAACCATGCAACCTCTATAAAGTTTAATTTTAGTGTAAAGTGGATCACACTTTACTCACATATACAGGACATTTAGTAGCAACACAATCAAAATTGGTGTGTACATAAAAAAATTAAATTAAACACATATAGAGTAACATTGTTAGATACAATAATTTAATAAGGGCAGATTGAATGCGACTCACAAGCCAGGAGTAGGTAAGCATGCTCAGGCTACAAGAGATTTTCTCCCCCTCCAATATAGTGCACAGATGACAGGTGGACCCAATATCGAATAGACAGAGCAGACAAACCTTCAAAAACACTTTAATAATGCAAATGATAAATCTGCTCTATAAAAATTATAATTAAAATAATGTAATGAACTTAAAGTTGCAGCCCACAAAAACTGAACTAGAAACATCGATGGCTTGCCGTTTTTTTTTCTAATTTAGCCGTGTTTGCATTTAATTTTAAGTTCACTTTAATTTTACTTTGAATTGTCGGCAATTCATGCTTTTTTAACTAAACGCCACATTACCAAGGATTTAAATCTGAGTTACAAAACTGAGGCTAAAATTCTCATGCTGTGACTTTAGAAGATTTTTTCCAGATCAGCAAATTTTAACTGCATTTTGTGATACAGATTTCAGAATTCTAAAATGTGTTTAGTAAATAGAACAAACCCCTGAGAGACTGCAATTACAATGCTAAACAAAACATGAAATTAGATTGTACTAAAACAATCTTCCAGCATATTAAAATATATACAGCGATTTCCAAACATATAGCCAGGTCAGTGCCCTCTATCATTTAATAAACCATTTATTATCTTGTTATAAGATATTATATATCTTGTTTAACTCAAGATTTCATTATTTTTTGTCGGATATTCTTAAAAAAAAATTAGAAAGAAATCTTAGCACATGCATCCTGGTAAAACACGTTTTAAAATAAATTAGTATAATTACTTACCAAAAGACTTCTTTGAAATCTGGTTACTGTATGCAGGAAATAGGAGAAAAATAATTTTAATTAAATTTTTTGCAACTCATCCGAAATAAGACTCGGCTTCACGCCAGGGCTCCATCAAAGCCATATTAGATGTTTGAAATAATGCTAAGACGGTCTGTGATCCTCTTTTATATTTTACGCTGTTTATGCCGGGGGAGTTTAGTGGAACGTCCCTGTAGTGCTGGAGTTTAGAGTTAAAGGATTTCATCATGCAGGAAATAAAAGTTTTTGCAATATTTAAAGTTTAAGGTTTGCTCCAACAAATGATTCATGTAAGGCATGAACATGCTCAGTAAATGTTATCAAGTGACAACTAACCAATAGAGTAGAACAAAGAAATAGCAGTAAAGCAATCTATTCTTCAAAGCAGAATAATTGCAGACACTGTGACTGCAGCGAGTGAGAGAGACAGGCCTCTATTGACCTATTTACCTTTGCTGTGCCTGTGTGGTAGTGGGAGATAGCCAAGATCATTGATTCTAGAGTGAGACTAGGTTTAGATTGCTGCTGCATCTACTTCACTAGCCAGTGCTAGTAGCACTTGAAATAACTTTTTGAGTTATTTTAGTAAACTATGCATTCAAAGTGTTTTTATAGAGAATTTTTAACATTTTAGGCTGGAGGAGCTGGACTGAAAGCATAGCTGATTTACAGAATTTTCCTAGTTTTAAATTTGCTATTAAAGCTTAGATTTTAAATCACTTTGAATTCAAAATTTACAAAATAAGTCTGTTAAACTTAGAGATAGAGGATTGTCATTGTTTCAGTGATCCTAGTGTGAGAATAGTTTCAAGGTATTGCTGTATCTATTGTCGGACTGGAAAAGATTTGACCTGGGCATTATTTGGCAGAGCAGCCCAATATGAGATATGGGGCCTGAGAGGGGGCATGTTGTGTCATCAACAATGACATGCTAAAGTGTGCGTCAGCTGGTGCTCTCACATAGGGAAATTCTAATAAATTGGTTTAACTCAGTGCAAGATCTAAAGAAACACTACTGCTCTTATTTTTTGTTATATATTTTTGCAATGCATAATGGTACATGCAGGCCCGAGGTACCCCAACGGCAATCCTCAAGCTCCATATCATGCTTTACAGTTGGAATAGTATAGCAAACATGCACAATTTTATATTATATTAGAATCAGGCTTAACCGGGAGAGGATTGACTAAACAGGGGCAGATTGACAGGTCGGGCAGATCGGTCATGGACCGAGGGCCCGAGGCAGCCAGGGGCCTGGCAGCACAGCCATGCTCTGGCCGAGGAGATCAGAGATCTCCTCAGCCAGAAAAACATGATTTCTCCCATACTCCAGTAATATCGTGCAGGGCCCCTGTAACATATCACTCTGCAGGGCCCCTGTAACATATCGATGGAACTGTATTTCCTGACCAGCTAGGAGAGCGCTTTTCGGTACTTTAATGTATTCGTATGAGGGGAACAATCACTCCTATGAGCTAGGAGGCTCCATTTGTGGATTATGGAGTTATTTTACATTTTCAGAATTGACCGACCGCACACGCTGAATTCGTGGAACTATTTTGGGCAAGAGCTTCGTGCGGTCGGTAACTTAAGAATTCCACACTTTTTAAAAACCCCTGAACCGATCTGGGTGAAATTTGAATATGTTGTTCCCCCAGATCGGGGCTATCAGGGGATGTGACATTTGTGGGGATACTTTAAGCATAAAGGGATGTTCTGAGTTTTGGGGAAAATGTGTGCACTTCACCTGGAGATAATTGGGTTATTCCTTAACTTATCTCATTATCTCACAGGCGAAGACAAGGAGTGTTCAAGTGTAACTGTACCTTATGATTGGCTATTTGGTTTGTGTACTGTGGGAGGTCCTCCTGCAAGGGAACCTCCATAAAAGCCTGTGTGGTCTCAATAAACCTTCATCATGTTTCAGCTGGTGTTTTGGTACCTGATTACTACTTGGGGAAAGCTGTACTAGAGGATTTCGTTTCTTTGGACTTTAACTACCGACCAGAAGAACCAAAATCATACGAACCCATAGCTACTGTGATGAAGTGCCCTTCGCCGCTTGTGCCTTGAGAGGACTAATTCCCAGCCTCCTGCCCTGCGACTGTGGCCCCTTTAGATACATTATTTGGGCATATTGGATTCCATTAGACTGGTTCTGGCCCTTTAAATGCTCTGACAAAGGATCTGCAGTTTTGTTATGCACTTTGGATGCAGAGTGTGAAGAAAACCCCTGTTTTATGGACTTAGTTTGACTGTTTATTCCCCCTAACCCCACTTAGAACACCAGTTTAACCCTTAATAACTGTCATATATTCAAACTCTGTCTGACCCTTTTAACTGTCAGTTTGTTTTCCTCTGAGGAGGAGTTGTTTTGCTGCATGAGGGCTGTTGCTTTGTGTGCTCATTAAACAGACCTGCTTGACCCTTTCTTGAAGCCTTGGCTCCTGCTTGGGGGGTGGGATAAGTCTGCAGTGCTGGTGGTGTCGGTTGGAGTGCTTGGAGTCCTCGCGACTATGGCCCCTGTAAGATTTTGCCCTTTAAAAACTTTATTTGGGCATAGTGGATTTTATTGTACTCTGTCTGCCCCTTTAAATTATATTGGAGCAGTGTGCAGCTATAAATTATGAAGAAAACCCTTGTTTTATCCCCCCTCCCCCTTAGAATACAAGTTAACCCCTTAATACCTTGTTGCATTCAAACTCTGTCTGAACCGTATAACTGTCATATATTCAAACACTGACTGACCCAATAACTGTCATATATTCAAACACTGACTGACCCAATAACTGATATATATTTAACCCCTTAAGGACGGAGCCAAATGTACACGTGAACAAACAAAATGTAAACAAAACCTGGCATTTGCGCTACATGTCTGTCCAACCGTAATTCACCTCTTTCATATTAAATACACCCACCCTTATTATATATCATTTTATTCAGGGGAAACAGGGCTTTCATTTAATATCAAATATTTAGCTACGAAACATAATTTAATATGAAAAAATGGGAGAAAATAAGAATTTTTAAATTTTTTTAGTTTTACATGACATTTTTTTTTATTTTTTTTATTTTTAATTGACAATTTTTATTTTCCAAAGTTGAATGGGGGGGTACAGAATGAAAAAGGGGGAGGGGATAGAGTCAGATATGCGATCAAATATACAATACAGTTGCTATGTTTAACAAGTACAAGTTGACATTTCTTGTGTTCAAAATTACCGTGACACTGGTAGGTGGTGTTATTTCTGGTGTGTGGTGATGTTTTGGTCAATCATTGCATAACACAAAGGCTTTAACAAGAATATATATATATGTCAAATATTTTACTATGAGTGTTTTAGCCCTGGGCGCATAGGACTTACAATGCGACTGATGTGGTGGTAGGCGTGTGTATGCACTAAGCATTAATTTATGCTCTGTTCCCTATAGCCATTATTCCGTAGTCAGCCGACTACTTGTCTAATTGGGTAGGTCCTAGGCTCTTGTTATGCTTCCTATTTCTGCATTGCGTTTTTTGCACATACTCAACTCTGTCAGGGTGAGGGGGGGAGGGGGATAGTGCGGGGGTCTCTCAGAGGTGGTATTCTCTTGTGCCCTGGGGAGAGTGGATCGCGTTGGAGGGTGGTTAGTGTGCTGTTTCCTGGGGTGTCGTCTTGTGTGGGCGTGGGTAGACACTCTTTAGGTGCGGCTTGTGTTGTGTGGTTGGACAGGAACTCCGTCCACATGACATGGGCTTGTTTCGAGTGTTTTTTAGTTCCAAATTGGTTTGCAAATGTTGTTTCATAGACCCAATTGAGTGACACCTGCTGTATGAGGAGTCCCCTGGATGGGATTGCTACCTGTTTCCAGAATCTTGCGATAAGTGTCGCCGCTGATATTAATACGTGATACATGGCACTCCATGTGGCCTTGGTAGACCCATCTGGGGGGATGAATAATATGCAAAGTTCTAGGGTGAGGGTCACCTGAGTACGTACAACGGTTGATATAACATTTTGGACTTCGTGCCAGAAGGGTTTGATATTTTCACATGTCCACCAAACGTGTGTCATTGTGCCTCTTTGGTGTCCGCACCTCCAGCATTTGTCTGTGGATTGCGGCCAGATGTGGTGGATTCTGGCTGGGACTAGGTACCATCGGTACAGCAGTTTGCGCTGTAACTCCAGATGGGTAGCACAGGAAGTTATTCCCTCATGTGAAGAATAGGCCTTGTCCCATTTGTCCTTTGTTATGTGTCTACCTAGTTCCGAATGCCAGGATTGTATATGTGTATCATTGGGTGTATCTGCCTTCTGTAGTAGTAGGCTGTAGTTTATGGATATTAATTTTTTTAGCGGTTTTCTGTGTGTGCACAGAAGTTCAAATTCAGATAGGTGCTCTCGGGCGTTAGCGTTATTGGCGCTGGGTTTGTTCTGAGATAGGCACGATTTGATCTGCAAGTAAGGGAAAATCAGTCTGGAGGAAAGGTTGTATTCCCTCTGGATGTCTGGGAATAGGCGGAGTTTACCTCCCTCGTACAGCTGACCTACTTCAGTTATCCCCCCTTGTTGCCATGGTTTTTTGTCCCATGTTGGTATTAGGGTGGCCAGGACTTCTAACGGGGTAGCTAGGGGCACAGGGAGGTAATGAACTAGGTGGTGCCTAGATGCGTCCCAGTGGTGCAGTATGTGTTGCGTTGTGGGTAGTAGTTGCGTGGTGTCCTGTCTGTGGGGCTTTGGAGTCCAGAACATTGTTTGCAGCGTTGAAGGTGCCGCCCAGTGGTTTTCTATGTGGAGCCACTGCGGTGACGTTGGTTGTGGTCTTAGTTGTGGCACTATTGTTAATGCCGCCGCTCTATAGTATGCAGTTATATCAGGGAGCCCTAACCCACCCTGTGTTTGGTGCCTCTGTAGGAGTTTTGTCGCAACCCTGGGCTTTTTATTGCTCCGTGTGAAGGCTATTAGTTGTTGCGAAAGTGATTTTAGGAAGGTTCCTGGGATGGGGATTTGCAGTGTTCTGTATAGATATTGCAGTTTCGGTAATAGGGACATTTTGATGGCCACTATGCGGCCCACCCAAGACAGGTATTTCCCCTCCCATGACTGTAGTGTGTTTTTTAGGGCGTTAGCTAGGGGTATGTAGTTGGTTTTGAACAGTGTGGCGTTTTTTTTTTGCCATTTTCACTCCCAGAAAGGTTAGGTAGTCATCCCTCCAGTCTAGGGGGAACGAACCCTTAAGGAGCGCCATGTATTTGTTGGGTATGTTGATCCCCATTGCTTGTGTCTTAGAGACATTCAGTTTGTAGTAGGATAGGAGGCCATATGTTGTGATGTGTTTCATTAGGTTTGGCAGGGATATTAGTGGTTGCGTTAATGTGAGAAAGACATCGTCAGCGAATATACTCAGTTTATATTCTCGTTGGTGCAGGGATACTCCGTGTATGGATGCGTCTGCTCGTATTCTAGCTGCTAGGGGTTCTAGTGCCAGGACGTAGAGTAGTGGGGATAGGGGGCATCCCTGTCTAGAACCGTTGGTGATTGTGAACTTGTCAGAACAAAAACCCGCGTTTAGCACTTTTGCTCTTGGGCAGCTGTATAAGGCCTCCACTATGTTGATAAAATGACTAGGGAAGCACATTCTCGTCAGGACTCTTTTCAGGAATCCCCAATTTAATCTGTCGAAGGCCTTCTCTGCATCTAAGGACACGAGAAGGCCTCCCACGTTCGACCTCCGTATAGTGTGTATGAGGTTCAGTACTTTTCGGGTGTTATCTGCCCCTTGCCTCCCTGATACAAACCCTACTTGGTCGTCATGTATCAGGGAGGGAAGGATGGTGCTCAGCCTCTTGGCATAGACTTTCGCTAATAATTTGGCATCTGTGTTGAGTAACGATATGGGTCTGAAGTTGGGGCAATGTGTTGGGGGTTTACCTGGTTTCGGGAGCGTTATAATATGTGCTAACAACAGCTCCTCAGGGAGCTTTTTCTCCTGGACAGCTGAGTTGAATAGCTGGGCTAGGGGGTTTGCAAGGGTTGATTTGAATTTTTTGTAATACAGGTTTGTGAACCCGTCTGGGCCTGGGGCTTTGTTGGTGGGGAGGGACTGTATGGCGTTCTCTACTTCTGTATTTGTGACTGGATGCTGTAGTGTGGCCACCTGGTCTGCGGTGAGGGTCTGTAGTGGAGTGTCTCGAAGGTAGGTTGTGATTTCCTGGTTATTCGGTACATGCAGTTGATTTGAGTGTGCTAGGTTATACAGTTGCCGGTAGTAGTTTGCAAACGCATTGCTTATATCTATGGGGGATACAACCTTTGTGTTGTTGGCTGTGTATACATATGGTATTTTGGCGTTTGCCTCTACTTTCTTCAACTTAGTTGCTAGTATTCTACTGGCTCTGTTGCCCTGGGTGTAGTGTGTAGCTTTCAGTTTTTAGAGGTTGTATCCTACTTGTTGCAGAGTGTGTGTTTTAATTTTTTCCGATATGTCCCTAATTCTTTGTTGTGTGTCCACAGTTGGCTGGGTTTTGTTTTCGTGTGTGAGGTCTGATAGCTGTTTGTGCCAGGCTATCCAGCTGGCTCGCCGTGTTTTTTGCTTGTGAGAGGCCTGCTTAATGAGAAGCCCTCTGATTACCGATTTGTGTGCCTGCCATGTAGTGCTAATAGAGGTGTCTTCTGGTTTGTTCAGAGTGAAAAAGTCGTTGATGGCTTTCTGTATTGTGTCCGTAAAGGAGTTGTCTGTTAGTAGGGACTCGTTGAGCCTCCAGGGGCTTTTGTGTTTATAGTCATAGCTATCCTTAAGGGTTAGGGTTTGAGGGGCGTGGTCCGACCATGAAATGGCGCCAATAGAGCATTCCAGCACTTGGTCTAGATGGCGGCCCTCAATGTGAAACCTGTCTATTCTAGTGTATGTGTTGTGTGTGGCGGAGAAATATGTGTAGTCTTTGTCTTGTGGATGTATGACTCTCCACACATCATACAGTCCTCGTTCCTCTAGTAGTTTTAGGTGGTTCGTGCAGGCTGTCTGCTGTCTGGAGCTTGTTGTGTGGGGGGTTTGGGTCATAGTATCCATGTTAGGATCTAAGATATGGTTGAAGTCCCCACACAAAACCAGTATTCCCTCTTGAGTTGGACGGAGGAGAGACAGGATTTTGTGTAGGAAGTTTCTTTGGTTCGTGTTTGGGGCATATGCGTTGGCAATCGTGTATTTGTTGTTGTTGATCGTGCACACTAGTATGAGGTAGCAGCCCTCCGGGTCTGTTCTCAAAGAGTGGTATTGGAAGGAGACCTGGTTGCTGATTAGTATTGATACGCCCTTAGTTTTGTGTCCTGATGTGGCATGATACTGGTGTGGGAATTGAGATGGTTTGATTTGTGGTGTTGTCTTAAAATGTGTTTCTTGGAGGCACAGCACATCTGGTTGTGTCTGTTTATAATCCCTCAGTAAACAGTGTCGTTTATATGGGGTGTTCAGTCCCCTAACATTGTGGCTTTGTATCTTCATACAGTTGATGGGATTGGTGTCTATCTGTTATTGTTGTGGATTCGGCCTCTAGTGTGTATGCACTGTGGGTCTTCTCCGTGTGTGTTGTTACGTGTCTTTCCCTTTGGTCTGGGTGGTTTTTCCCCCTCAGGGTCTGAGTGTCCTCGGAAGATAGGTCTTCCCTTAGGCTGTTAGTAAGATACTCCAGATACTCCCTGCGATGCTCGCAAGTTATAGTACCCACTTCCAGAGAGGTTGGAGAGGGGGAAGGAGAGGGGGGGGATAGGGGGAACCGTGCCGTGAGTGGACGGTTAACAAGAAGAACTGTAATACAGCCCGGTTTAGGGCTATGTAACTGCACAGTAGTACCATGTGGGAGCGTGGTACTTAAGAGTTTGAAATAACATAGGTAACCCGGCCTGGTTGTCGCTGTGACCACATGCTTGGTGTGAGTGGTGCTTGACCCCTTCTTAGCCCGGTGTCTCTAGGCCTCTATTGGGGTTTTGTGGGTCGTTTGCGACATCGTATAGCCTTTCCCTGCTCTTAACAATATATAACATAAAATAACCGTAACATTAACAGTGAGTTCGGCCGGATCTGTTCTCCAGTCGGGGTGTTAGTGTGTATTAGCCAGTGGAGTTCCGCTATCGCGGGTACATAGTGATGTTTGTCAGCGTGCATGAATGTGTGAGCAGTGTGTGGTTTGCGTGTGGGATGTCGCCCCAATAGACTTACAACGGTTGGTCTGCATGTCTTCTAATAAAGTTCTGCATGTGGTGTCGCACTGTTCATAGTCCTTGGTTGATGCTGCAATTCCAACACGTTGTGTTAGCTAAAAGTCCGTGTGGAGTAGTGTCCGATCAGGCAGTATCTCGTCGGGGGGAGGCTGGTGTAGTGAGCCTGAGGTAGACTTCTCCCGGTTCGGGTGGGTCTCTTCCACGCTCAGGTGCGTGCTTTCTTCCATTCAGGCTGGATTTTGGTGGGCTGTGTCTTGCTGTTTCTGTGTGGTTGCGTTTGGATACCCCATCTTTTCAGGGTTTTCCGTCCCTCGTCTGGGGTGGTGATGGTGTGGATTGCCCCATTTCTGTGCACCAGTAGACGAACCGGGTGGCCCCAGCGATATTGTACTCCCTGTTGTCGAAGAGCATCAGTGACCTCTTTGAATTCTCTCCTCTTCTGCAGGGTGAGAGAGGAGAGGTCCGTATAGATTTGTATTGCTTGATATTTCTCGGGGAGGTGTTTGTTTTGTCTGGAAGCTTTCATCAGAGCCTCTTTAGCATGGAAATAGTGCATGTGGGTAAGGATGTCTCTGGGGGCTTCCTCCGGTAAAAATTTCGGTTTAGCGACTCTGTGTGCCCTGTCCATAAGCAGGACATCCGCGGGTAAGTCAGGAGCCAGGATTTTGAAATACTCAGTGAGATACGCTGTTATGTCTGGTTGTTTCACCGTTTCAGGTATGCCTCGCAGGCGTATATTCTGCCTTCTGGACCTGTCTTCGAGATCCATAAGTTTCATTTGGCAGGATTCCAGCGTGTGTTCAATTCTTTGGACGTGATCCGCCATGTCATTGTGGGCCTCCGCATATTCTCCCATGCGGTGTTCCATACGGGCTGTCCGCTCCCCTAGCTCCTGGACATCCTTCCATAGATCAGCTATGGAGCTGTTAAAGTTTTTAAGCAATTTGGAAGCCATCTCCTCCAGGCATGTTTGCAGAATTGCCTGTGTTACTGGCTGGTCTCTGGAACCCGGGGAGTCCTGCAGCGGGATTGTATCGTCGCCATCTTGCTCCTTCTCGACGGGGGTCAGGGTTTTAGGTGTCTGGTTGCGGGCCGCAAAGAACCCGGGTTTGTCCCCTTTCTCGCAGGGCTTCTTCCCCTTATGTTGGGCCATCGTGGGGATGTGTTTGAGGGGGGGTTTGCTGGTCTGGATCGCTGTGATAGTCGCTGATTTAGGCCGGTTATGGACGGAGCGTTACTCACATGCGACCGTCCGCGCCATTAGTCAGGCCACGCCCCCAGCGTTTTACATGACACTTTAACGGTCAATGTCATAATACTGTTTGCTTTTACTGCAATAAAATACACATATTTGTATTCAGCAAAGTCTCACGTGTAAAACAGTAACCCCTATGAACAGGTTTTATGGCGTTTTGGGAAGTTACAGGGTCAAATACAGCACGTTACATTTGAAATTGAAATTCGCCAGATTGGTTACGTTGCCTTTAGGACTTTATAGTAGCCCAGGAATGAAATTTACACCCATAATGGCATACCATTTGCGATAGTAGACAATCCAAGATATTGCAAATGGGGTATGTCCAGTCTTTTTTAGTAACCATTTGGTCACAAACACTGGCCAAAGTTAGCATTATTATTTGTTTGTGTGTGAAAAATGCAAAAAAAAAACAATTTTGGCCAGTGTTTGTGACTAAGTGGCTACTAAAAAAGACTGGACATACCCTGTTTGCAATACCTTGGGTTGTCTACTATTGCAAATGGTATGCCATCATAGGGGTAATTTTCATTCTTGGGCTACCATAGGGTCTCAAAGGCAACGTACCCAATCTGGCAAATTTTAATGTGAAAAAAATGAAACACAAGCCTTATATTTGACACTGTAACTTTTGAAAACACCCTAAAACCTGTACATGAGGGGTACTGTTGTACTCGGGAGACTTCGCTGAACACAAATATTTGGGTTTCAAAACAGTAAAAAGTATCGCAGCAATAATATCGTCCATGTAAGTGCTGTTTGTGCATGAAAAATGCAAAAAACTTCACTTTTACTGGCGATATCATCGTTGTAATACATTTTACTATTTTGAAACACTAATATTTGTGTTCAGCGAAGTCCCCCGAGTAGAACAGTACCCCCCATGTACAGGTTTTATGGTGTCTTGGAAAGTTATAGGGTTAAATATAGTGCTAGCAAATTAAATTCCCTTTACTTTCGGCATGGGTTGTCAGGCAGGTCCTGCTAATTGTAATTAATTAAGATACCCAATTATGTAAAAATATTACATAAATATATATGTAGAATTAATCTATGTATATATATATATATATATATATATATATATATATATATACGTATGTGAATATATATATATAATTTTTGTAAAATATTTTTATTTATATATAGGTATATATATAGTGATATATACATATATATTTATGTATATAGATATATATATTATTTCGTTCTACGTGTATTTTGATATAAATATATATATATATATATATATATTAATATCACAATACAGTTAGAATGAAATAAAATACATCTATATATTTTTTAATTATTTTTTTATTATTTTTTTATTTTATTTTTTAACGTATTTACATATTTTTTTATATTATATATAAATATATATATATATATATAACAATAATTATATATATATTTAATCAGTATCAGTCTAAGTGTAATTTGATATTAATATATATATATATATATATATATATATATAATTATATGTATATTAATAGTAAAATACACCTAGACAGTGTATTAATAGTAAAATACACCTAGACAGTGTATATGTGTATATATATACTTAGATCATATATATATAATCTAAGTATACAGGGAGTGCAGAATTATTAGGCAAGTTGTATTTTTGAGGATTAATTTTATTATTGAACAACAACCATGTTCTCAATGAACCCAAAAAACTCATTAATATCAAAGCTGAATATTTTTTGGAAGTAGTTTTTAGTTTGTTTTTAGTTATAGCTATGTTAGGGGATATCTGTGTGTGCAGGTGACTATTACTGTGCATAATTATTAGGCAACTTAACAAAAAACAAATATATACCCATTTCAATTATTTATTATTACCAGTGAAACCAATATAACATCTCAACATTCACAAATATACATTTCTGACATTCAAAAACAAAACAAAAACAAATCAGTGACCAATATAGCCACCTTTCTTTGCAAGGACACTCAAAAGCCTGCCATCCATGGATTCTGTCAGTGTTTTGATCTGTTCACCATCAACATTGCGTGCAGCAGCAACCACAGCCTCCCAGACACTGTTCAGAGAGGTGTACTGTTTTCCCTCCTTGTAAATCTCACATTTGATGATGGACCACAGGTTCTCAATGGGGTTCAGATCAGGTGAACAAGGAGGCCATGTCATTAGATTTTCTTCTTTTATACCCTTTCTTGCCAGCCACGCTGTGGAGTACTTGGACGCGTGTGATGGAGCATTGTCCTGCATGAAAATCATGTTTTTCTTGAAGGATGCAGACTTCTTCCTGTACCACTGCTTGAAGAAGGTGTCTTCCAGGAACTGGCAGTAGGACTGGGAGTTGAGCTTGACTCCATCCTCAACCCGAAAAGGCCCCACAAGCTCATCTTTGATGATACCAGCCCAAACCAGTACTCCACCTCCACCTTGCTGGCGTCTGAGTCGGACTGGAGCTCTCTGCCCTTTACCAATCCAGCCACGGGCCCATCCATCTGGCCCATCAAGACTCACTCTCATTTCATCAGTCCATAAAACCTTAGAAAAATCAGTCTTGAGATATTTCTTGGCCCAGTCTTGACGTTTCAGCTTGTGTGTCTTGTTCAGTGGTGGTCGTCTTTCAGCCTTTCTTACCTTGGCCATGTCTCTGAGTATTGCACACCTTGTGCTTTTGGGCACTCCAGTGATGTTGCAGCTCTGAAATATGGCCAAACTGGTGGCAAGTGGCATCGTGGCAGCTGCACGCTTGACTTTTCTCAGTTCATGGGCAGTTATTTTGCGCCTTGGTTTTTCCACACGCTTCTTGCGACCCTGTTGACTATTTTGAATGAAACGCTTGATTGTTCGATGATCACGCTTCAGAAGCTTTGCAATTTTAAGAGTGCTGCATCCCTCTGCAAGATATCTCACTATTTTTGACTTTTCTGAGCCTGTCAAGTCCTTCTTTTGACCCATTTTGCCAAAGGAAAGGAAGTTGCCTAATAATTATGCACACCTGATATAGGGTGTTGATGTCATTAGACCACACCCCTTCTCATTACAGAGATGCACATCACCTAATATGCTTAATTGGTAGTAGGCTTTCGAGCCTATACAGCTTGGAGTAAGACAACATGCATAAAGAGGATGATGTGGTCAAAATACTCATTTGCCTAATAATTCTGCACTCCCTGTATATTATTTTTTTACACTTATTTAACTTTTTTTTATTTTTATTTCCAGCCAGCAGGGGGACCACCTGTCATTACAGGCAGCCCCCCTGCTGGCAATGCAGGAGGCAGCCTACCCAGCCATGTGATTGTGAGGTCCTCGCAAGGACCTCACTCTCACATGGCCGGGGGGGCTGCCAGGGGGACAGACGTGCCGCGGGGGGCTCCCTGGGAGTCCCCCCAACAGCGATCGCCGGAGTGGGATCACCGGCGACCGGGTAAGTACAGAAAGACCGGAGGGCGTACTATTACGCCCGGCTGCGTTTAGAGCCGCCTAAAATAGGGCGTAATAGTACGCCCTCTGGTCTTAAGGAGTTAAACACTGACTGACCTAATAACTGTCATATATTCAAACACTGACTGACCCAATAACTGTCATATAATCAAACATTGACTGACGCAATAACTGTCATATTCAAACACTGACTGACCCAATAACTGTCATATATTCAAACACTGACTGACCCAATAACTGTCATATATTCAAACACTGACTGACCCAATAACTGTCATGTATTCAAACACTGACTGACCCAATAACTGTCATATATTCAAACACTGACTGACCCAATAACTGTCATATATTCAAACACTGACTGACTCAATAACTGTCATATATTCAAACACTGACTGACCCAATAACTGTCATATAATCAAACATTGACTGACGCAATAACTGTCATATTCAAACACTGACTGACCCAATAACTGTCATATATTCAAACACTGACTGACCCAATAACTGTCATATTCAAACACTGACTGACCCAATAACTGTCATATATTCAAACACTGACTGACCCAATAACTGTCATATATTCAAACACTGACTGACCCAATAACTGTCATGTATTCAAACACCGACTGACCCAATAACTGTCATATATTCAAACACTGACTGACCCAATAACTGTCATATATTCAAACACTGACTGGCCCAATAACTGTCATATATTCAAACACCGACTGACCCAATAACTGTCATATATTCAAACACTGACTGACTCAATAACTGTCATATATTCAAACACTGACTGACCCAATAACTGTCTAGGACTAGGATTCAGAAACAAAGGGATTTAACTCCTAAATGGCAGAGAATTGAGCAGTGAGGTTGCAGGGGCATGTTCTATACACCAAAACAACTTCATTAAGCTAAAGTTGTTCAGGTGACTATAGTGTCCCTTTAAGATTATATAAAAATATAGAAATGTATTTTTAATGTCATTTTATTGAAAGCAGACACATTCAATTTGTTGATTCCTTCATTTATTTCAGTAAATCAGAGCAAAGCAGTGAAGGTTGTCAGAGAATAATTTAGAGACATTTTCTGAGATTATAATGTGTATGTATAAAAAGTGTCTCTAATGTTTAGAAATCTTTCTTAGTGCTATCCTGATGTCTTGGTTTCTTAGACTGTATACTAAAGGGTTAAACAGGGGGGTAAACACAGTATGCAGCAATGACATAATCTTATTTAAAAGCAATAAATCTCCTATGGACGGTATCATATACTTTATTATTAATGTCCCATAGAATGCACCAACCACAAGAAGGTGGGAACTGCAGGTTGAAAAGGCTTTCTGTCTTCCAGTTGTAGAAGGGATCCTAAGTATCATAAGGAAGATATGAACATAAGTCACTATGATAAATCCACAAGGACAGATAAATAAAGGAGTAGAACTTACAATGGCTATAAATTCCACCAGAGACGTGTCAGAACATGAAAGTTTTTGGAGAGGGGAAAGGTCACAATATATGTGGTCAATGATGTTTCCATCACAGAACTGAAAGTTGGATACAGGTATGAATCCAATTAGGTTCATGGTAAATCCTAACATCCAGGGCAAGGCAGACAGACAGGTACGCAATGTAAAGTCCATGATAGACATGTAACGCAATGGGACACATATAGCCAGGTATCGATCAAAGGACATCACTGCAAGCAGGAAACATTCTGTAACAGTAATACCACTAAAGAAATAGAATTGAGTTATACAACCAAGAATTGTCATAACTTTCCCACCGTGTAAGATTGCACCCATCAGGCTAGGTAAAGTATTTGTTGTGAGAACAATATCAGACAGTGATAGATGGCAAAGAAAGAAGTACATGGGAGAATGAAGGTGATGACTAATTGAAACTAACACAATGATCAGAAGATTTCCAGTTACTGTGATTAGGAAAATGTTAAGGAATATGATGAAAATTAAAATGTTGAAGCCATAAAGATTTCCAAAGCCTAGAAGTATGATTTCTGTGACTCTCGATTCATTCCTTACAGTCATAGTCCATCCAACTCTATGTAGATGTGACACTTTACAATCTAAAAAAATATAAAAACATGTGTATATTATTTTCATGTACAGAATAAAAAAGGTATGGCAACAGTTCAAGATTAATTAAAGGTAATCATTTTTTTTAAGTTAAGTGTAACTAAATCCAAAGTTTAAGACTCTCTGCTAATAGTTTTTCTAATTTCTGATGTTTTTCCCACGGTGGACCGCCAACTTATTTTCTCCATAACCTTGTCTAGATGGCACTGGTCTTTAGAGATTCTTATCTTACCTTTCCCAGTCCTCCTGGGCTGGACAAAGACCTCTTAGCAGGTCAAAACATTGCTGCTGTTTTCTGTTCTATTAAAACTGCCTGCAGCTTGAACACCTTGAGTACCTTATTGTTGCGGGATTGCTGGTTGTGCTCCGGAGCACCGGGTGGCTGCTGGGATTCAGTGCGGCTCCTATCTTCATTGTTGCAACATCCTCTTCCCTCGGCTCATCTCTGGATCTCCTCACCGGCTCCACACCTCGTAGTAAATCCCTACATAACGATGTACAGTTTTTGCTGGTTTATAGATAAGACTCAGGACTCTTTCCCCATCTCCAACAACAACGACAGTGGTGTTTCAAATGCAGCTCTGGCCACCAATAGACAATCCTTCCAAAGATCATGATCCATTTCACAATCTCTGAAAACATCTGCCAAAGGATGCTCAGTGATTGATAACACTTTGGTGTTGTGGGGAGTTTCAGTGGAACTCCTTAAATGTATCTAAAATATAATTATAGCCATCATTATAGTGTTAAGCAGATTAATTCCTTAGACAACACAATTTAAAAAACAATGCTTATTTAATAGATTTATTTGTAAAACAATTTTAAAAAACTGTTATGAAAAAGAGGGTTTTTAGAAAATAAGTTGCAATATGTTAAAAGTCAAGAGGAAAGAAAATTCTAATTCTAAATTCTAATATCCAAACTGGATAGAAATCAGGACTCAAATAAAGGATTGATTAATATTACTTAATTACTATTAGACTGATGTCACATTTTTTGTCATATTTCTAAGGAGCATTGGTCATATCATTAAAGAATGTTATCTGTTCATTCTGGAATTTCAGAATTTACCTAAAATGTCATTTGAACGAGGCAATGTAATTAGAGAACAGATAGTTTGTGCTGATTTGAAACCTAATACATTTACACCTGTTCCTTGTTTTGGACAAACAGAATTATAGACAGAGCGGGAACTCATATGGGGCTATACTGGATGCAGGATGCTAGTGTGAACACAGTTATAACTGATTAATCAATGTCATATCATATAAATAAAGATCAAATAGAATTTAATAAACAATACATGACATTAAGACAGAATATTTGTTTGCAATTTACATTTTTAGTAAAGAACATATCACTCTGCTACAAAACATACCATGTATAAATCATGGTAATATTTTAGTATCTGCACAGTTTAATGGATTGTGGCATTAACCAGAATTTAGAAAGGGAAAAAGCATTTTAAGTCTTTATTTTTGCAATTTAGATTTTAATTTTGACACACGGGGTTATTCACTAAAGTGTGAAATTGTAGTGAGTTGAAAATAAAATTGCAGATTTTATTCTGAAATGTTTTGGAAATATTTCCCAACCCAGCAATTTTTGCAATTTCACTGTTTTCGGCTAAATGTTGTCATTCGGTTTTCAATTTACCATCATTTGAAGTTTAGTGAATTAAACTGTGAAAAAACAATCGGCATTATTGCCTTGAAAGTCAGTTGACGGTAATTCTGAATTGTATTACCAAAAAACAAGTAAAAAGAAGATGGTGCTAAAACAATTTAATTAAAATAATTATTCGCTACTGGGAGCTGCACCTTACAAGTGTAATAGCTCAGAAAAACACCATAAAATAAAATCAACCAAAAAAGGTGATCTATATTTGTAAATCTTGAATAATGACTCACTCTATTAATATTCACTTTAATGAATTGTGATGTATTAAATATAAAGTGACGTTCATGCTGTGCAAATGGGATCATTATTATAGTATAAAATGTATTAAAAAAAGTGCAACCTCTATAAAGTTTAAATTTAGTGTAAAGTGGATTACACTTTACTCACATATACAGGACATTTAGTAGTAACACAATCAAAATGCGTGTGCACATAAAAAAAAACTAAAACACATATAGAGTAGTATTGTTAGATACAATAATTTATAAGGGCAGATGGAATGCGACTCACAAGCCACAAGCAGGTAAGCATGCTCAGACTACAAGCGTTTTTTTCCACCTCCAATATGCTGCAAAGATGACAGGTGGACCCAAAATCGAATAGACAGGGCAGCCAAACCTTCAAAAACACTTTATTAATTATTATTATTATTATTATTATTATTATGATATTTATAGAGCACCGTCAAATTCTGCAGCGCTTTACAATGGGTGGACGAACAGACATGTAGTTGTAACCAGACAAGTTGGACACACAGGAACAGAGGGGTTGAGGGCCCTGCTCAATGAGCTTGCATGATAGAGGGAGTGGGGTAAAATGGCACAAAAAGGTAAGGATAGTATTAGACTAGTGACAGTTGCAGAAGAGGAATCAGTTGGGAGCTATTAACAGTTTAATTGAAACATTTTTATGAAGCAGTGGGTTTTTAACGATTTTTTTGAAGGAGTGGAGACTGGGTGAGCATCTAACGGAGGAGGGAAGCGAGTTCCACAGGAACGGTGCAACCCTCGAGAAATCTTGAAGGCGAGCATCAGAGGTGGGAGTACGGACAGAAGATAGAAGTAAGTCTTTAGCAGATCGTAAGGGCCTAGACGGGACATACTTGTGTATATGGGAGGATAGATAGGTGGGAGCAGCATTATGTAGAGATTTGAAAGCAAGAACCAGAATTTTAAATTGAGCTCTATATTTTATAGGAAGCCAATGTAGGGACTGACAGAAGGGTGAGGCATGGGAGGTGGCCGGCGGACAGGAAGATGAGCCTCGCCGCCACATTCATTATGGACTGTAACAGCGCAAGTTGGGAGCAGGTAAGACCACTGAGAAGCGGATTACAGTAGTCAAGGCAAGAAAGGACAGTGGAATGGACCAACACCTTAGTCGCATCTGGCGTTAAGTAGGGTCGAATGCGCGCAATGTTTTTGAGATGGAAATGACAGGATTTGGTGATAGATTTAACATGAGGCTTGAAGGAGAGGTCGGAGTCAAAGAGAACACCTAGGCAGCGAGCCTGTGTGGTGGAGCTGATGGTAGCACCGTTGACTTGGAGGTAGACAGACACAGGAGTAACAACACTTGAGGGAAAGACCAGAATTTCAGTTTTGGTCAAGTTTAGTTTAAGGAAGTGGGCAGCCATCCAGTTAGAAACAGCAGAGAGCCAGTCAGAGACACTAGTCAAGAGGGATGGGGAGAGATCAGGAGAGGACAGGTAGATTTGCGTGTCATCTGCATAGAAATGATATTGGAAGCCAAAGGAGCTAATGAGTTTACCAAGGGAGGCAGTATAGATGGAGAACAGTAGGGGACCAAGGACTGAACCTTGGGAACACCAACAGAGAGGAGTTGGGGAGAAGAGGCAAAGCCAGAGAAAGAAACACTGAAAGAGCACTGGGAGAGGTAGGAGGAGCACCAGGAGAGAGCAATATCTTGTAGACCGATATTGCGGAGGATGAGAAGAAGCTGTTGATAATCAACAGTGTCAAAAGCCGCAGACAGGTCAAGGAGAATTAGGATAGAGTAGTGACCACGAGATTTTGCAGCGAGTAGATCATTGGATACTTTGTTCAGTGCCGTTTCCAAAGAGTGCTTAGCGCGGAAACCAGACTGAAGGGGGTCTAGCAGAGAGTTGGATTCGAGGAAGTCTGTCAATCTCGCATACACAATTCTTTCAAGGATCTTGGATGCAAAAGGCAGTAGCGAGATAGGACGATAGTTGGATGGGGAGTTAGGGCCAAGATTGGGCTTGTTTAGAATTGGGGTTACAGTTGCATGTTTGAAGGGTGATGGAAATATACCAGAGGAGTGAGAGAGATTGAGAATTTTAGTGAGAGGTGGAGAAAGAGAAGAAGACAGAGTACGGATGAGATGCAAGTGAATTGGATCGAGGGAGCAGGTGGTGGGGCGGGAGGACTGGAGCAGAGCAGAAACCTCTTCTAATGTAGTGGGTGCGAATGAACATAGAACAGCAGAGGGAGTGAAGTTAGGGGAAGTATTGTAAGGGGAAGAAGAAAGATGAGAGATCTCTTCTCTGATTGTAGAGATCTTGTCCGTGAAGTGAGTTGCAAAGTCTGAGGCGGTCAAGTTAGTAGGTGGAGGAGGAACAGCAGGGCGAAGAAGAGAGTTAAATGTGTGAAATAGTCATTTGGGTTCGCAGGAGAGTGTGGTTATGAGAGTATTGAAGTAATTAACTTTTGTAGAGGAAAGAGCCAAGCTGTATGAGCTCAGCATAAATTTATAGTGGAGAAAGTCAGATGAACAGTGAGACTTTCTCCAACAGCGTTCAGCAGTTCTGGAGCATTTTTGGAGGTATCGAGTGAGCTTGGTGTGCTGAGGGTTGTTGTTGGGGGGGCCTGCAAATTATAAATTATAAATCTGCTCTATGAAAATTATAATTGAAATAATGTAATGAACTTAAAATTGCAGCTCAGAAAAAACTGAACTAGAAACATAGATGGCTTGCAGAATTTTGTTTTTTAATTTACTCGTGTTTGCATTTAATTTTAAGTTCACTTTAATTTCACTTTGAATTGTCAGCAATTCACACTTTATTAACTAAACACCACATTCCCAAGGATTTAAATCTGAGATACAAAACTGAGGCTAAAATACTCATTCTGTGACTTTAAATGAATTGGAGAATCTCTCAGGTTCAGCAAATTTTAGCTGCGTTTTGTAAAACAGATTGCAGAATTCTAAAATGCGTTTAGTAAATAGAACAAACCCCCTGAGAGACTGCAATTACAATGCTAAACAAAACATGAAATTAGATTGTATTAAAACAGTCTTTCAGCATATCGAATTATATACCACTATTTCCAAACATATAGCCAGGTCAGTGCCCTCTATCATTTAATAAACCATTTATTACACAGAGCATAATATCTTGTTTAACTCAACATTTCATTATTTTTTGTTGGATATTCTTAAAAAAAAAAATAGAGAAATCTTAGCACATGCATCCTCATAAATCACTTTTTTAAAATAAATTAGCACAATTACTTAACAAAAGATTGCTTAGAAATCTGGTTACAGCATGCAGGAAAAGAGGAGAAAACAAATCCTCTGATTCTTTTTTGTTTTTTTAAAGTGCAACTCATCCGAAATAAGACTCAACTTCATACCAGGGCTCCATCAAAGCCATATAGATGTTTGAAATAATGCTAAGACCGTCTGTGATCCTCTTTTATATTTTACGCTGTTTATGCCGAGGGAGTTTAGTGGAACGTCCCTGTAGTGCTGGAGTTTAGAGTTAATGTATTTCATCATGCAGGAAAGAAAAGTTCGTACAATCTTTGAAGTTAAAAGTTTGCTCCAACAAATGATTCATATAATGCATGAACATGGTGATTCTGAATTATGGTTATAATAGTTCAAATAAGCAATAGTTTGCACTGATAGACAAGATGTCTGTCTGATCATGTGAGCTGTATCCCCTGCCCAGTAATGAGGGGGTAAACAAAAAAGTGATTGATTGATTGATTGGGGACAGTCAGTAAATGTTGATTTTATCCACAGATCAAATGTCAACTAACCAATAGAGTAGAACAAAGGATTAGCAGTAAAGCAATCTATACTTCAAAGCAGAATATTTGCAGACACTTTGACTGCAGTGAGTGAGAGAGACAGGCCTCTATTGACCTATTTACCTTTGCTGTGCCTGTGTGGTAGTTATTATTATTATTATTATTATTTTATTATTTATATAGCGCCAACAAATTCCATAGCGCTGTACAATGGGTGGACTAACAGACACATAATTGAGATCAGACCACTGACGTACAGGAACAGAGGGGGTTGAGGACCCTGCTCGATGAGCTTACATGCTAGAGGGAGTGGGGTATAGTGACACAAAGGGTTAAAGTAGGGGAATTAAATAGTTTGTTACAGAAGGGTTTATTGAGTGCTTGGTAGGTCATTTTTGACAGGTGCAGGAACGGAGTCATGGGGTGGGGGATGAGAAACCTGCTGACAGTTTAATTGATACGCTTTAATGAAGAAGTGAGTTTTCAAAGATTTTTTGAAGGAGTGGAGGCTGGGTGAAAGTCTGATTGAGGAGGGAAGGGAGTTCCACAGAATAGGTGCAGCCCTGGAGAAGTCTTGAAGGCGAGCATCAGAGGTAGGGATCCGGGCAGAGGATAGGCGTAGGTCTTGGGCTGAGCGCAGGGGTCTCGACGGGACATACTTGTGTATGAGGGAGGATAGGTATGTTGGAGCAGCATTATGTAGGGATTTGTAAGCAAGCGCCAGAATTTTGAATTGGGCCCTATATCTAACTGGAAGCCAATGCAGGGACTGACTGAGCGTGGAGGCGTGGGAGGTGCGACCGGACAGGAAAATAAGCCTTGCAGCCGCATTCATTATAGATTGCAGCGTTGCAAGCTGGGAACATGTAAGACCGGTGAGAAGGGGATTACAATATTCAAGGCGAGAGAGAACAACAGCATGAACCAGTACCTTAGCCGCGTCCGGCGTTAGATATGGGTGGATGCGCGCTATGTTCTTGAGTTGGAAGCGACAGGATTTGGCTATCGATTGAACATAGGGAGTAAAAGAGAGATCAGAATCAAAAAGAACCCCTAGGCAGCGAGCCTGGGAGGTAGAGGTGATAGTAGCGCCGTTGACTTGGATGGAGACAGACAAAGGTGTAGCAGCACTTGAGGGAGGAAAAACTAGAAGTTCTGTTTTGGACAGGTTGAGTTTAAGGAAGTGAGCAGCCATCCAGTTGGAAATAGCAGAGAGGCAGTCACAAACACGAGTCAAGGTGGGTGGAGAGAGATCAGGGGAGGACAAGTAGATTTGCGTGTCATCTGCATATAAATGGTATTGGACGCCAAAGGAGCTGAAGAGTTTACCATGGGAGGCAGTATAGATAGAGAACAGTAGGGGGCCAAGGATAGAACCTTGGGGGATGCCGACAGGGAGGAGTTGGGGACAAGAGGCAGAGCCAGAGAAAGAAACACTGAAAGAGCGCTGGGAGAGGTAGGAGGAGCACCAGGAGAGAGCAGTATCCCATAGACCAAAGTTACGGAGAATGTGAAGAAGCTGTTGATGATCAACAGTGTCAAAGGCGGCAGAAAGATCAAGGAGGATTAGGATAGAGTATTGGCCGCGAGATTTAGCAGCAATTAAATCGTTGGAACTTTGGTCACAGCAGTTTCGACAGAGTGACCAGCGCGGAATCCAGACTGAAGGGAGTCAAGCAGAGAGTTGGATTCGAGAAAGTCTGTCAATCTGGCGTAGACAACTCTCTCGAGGATCTTGGAGGCAAATGGCAGTAGCGAGATAGGGCGGTAGTTGGATGGGGAGTTGGGATCAAGGTTGGGCTTTTTCAGAATTGGGGTTACGGTTGCATGTTTGAAGGCAGAGGGAAATGTGCCAGAGGAAAGGGAGAGATTGAAAATGTTAGCGAGAGGAAGAGCAAGAGAGGGAGACAAAGTGCGGATGAGATGCGAGGGAATAGGATCGAGGGAGCAGGTGGTGGGGCGGGAGGACAGGAGCAGAGCAGAAACCTCTTGTGCTGTAGCAGGTGCAAATGAGCTTAGGATGGCAGGGGGAGTGGGGTTGGGTGATGTATTGATACTGGTTGGAGAAAGATTAGAGATCTCTTTCCTGATTGTAGAGATCTTCTCAGTGAAATGAGATGCAAAGTTTGTGGCGGACAAGGTGGTGGAAGGAGGGGGAGTCACAGGGCGAAGAAGTGCATCAAAAGTGGAACTAGTGGGAGATAGCCAAGATCATTGATTCTAGAGTGAGACTAGGTTTAGATTGCTGCTGTATCTACTTCTCTAGCCAGTGCTAGTGGCACTTAAAACAACTCGTTGAGCATTCAAAGTGATTTTAAAATCACTAAAATCATTTAAAATAGTTTCAAGGTACTGCTGTATCTCGGATCCAGCTGGAACTAAAATGTAACCTGAGCATTTAAAAGGCAGAGCAGCTTAATAGGAGGTATGGGATCTGAGATGGGTCATGTTGTGTCATCAACAAAGACATGCAAGCCCCTAAAGTATGCGTCAGTTGGTGCTCTCACATAGGGAAATTGTAATAAATTGGTTTAACTCAGTGCAAGAAAATCTAAATGAAAACTACTGCTCTTCTATATGGCTTCTTATAGCTTGTGAGGTTTTGTTTGTGGGGGTAGGCTGCTTGTGGTGTTGCGTGTGTGGGGTAGATCATCTAATATGTTGTGTGTGGTGAAACTGTTTTTGTGGGGTTTGTTTTGGAGGTTGCATGTGGAGAGAGGCTGCTTATGTACTTGTGTGTCTTTGCCTGGAGCTGTAGTAAGTGTTGCGGAATAGGGGCTGTAATGTGTCTGTGTGTGGGTGGGATAGGCGGTGGAGTGGGTCTGTAAAGGATTGGAGTGTAATGTGACTGTGGAAGAGATAGGGTGCTTAATGTGTCTGTGGGGAAGATATGGGGTACAAGAGGTCTGTGGTGGAGATGGTCGTGAAATGTGTCTGTAGAGGAGATACGGGGTGTAGAGTGTCTGGGAAAAGATAGGGAGTGTATTGTGTCTGTGGGGGAGATAGTGGTCAAGATGTCTGTGGGGGAGATAAGGGGTGTAATGCAAGGTTCCTCTGAGGGAGATAGAGGGTGTAAAGTGTCTGTGGAGGAGACAGGAGGTGTAGAGTGTCTGTGGGAGAGATAGAATGTGTAATGAGTCTGTTGGGGAAATATGGTGGTTACAATGTGTCTGTGGGGGGAAATAGAATGTCTGTGGAGGAGGTAGGAGATGTAGGAGATGTAATGTGTCTGTGAGGGAGAGAGGGACTGTAATATGACTATGGGGGAGTTAGGGAGTGTAATGTTCCTGTGAAGGAGATATATGGTCATGAATGTTTTTGGCGAGGGAAAAGGTCACAATATATATGGTCAATGATGTTTCCATCACAGAACTTAAAGTTGGATATAGGTATTTATCTGTGGGGAGATAGAGGCCGTAATATTTTTGAGTTCCTGTGAAGGAGATATAGTAGATGTGAAGTGTCTGTGGGAAAGATAACGGGTGCAAGGTATCTATTTGGGAGATTGGGGGTGCAAGGTGTCGGTGGAGAAGAGAAGAGGTGCAAGGTGTATTCTGTGAGGGGGAGATAGGGGTGAACTGAGCCTGTGGGGGAGATAGAAGGTGTATTGTGTCTGTGGGGGGAATGATCGGTGTATAGTATTTGTGGGGGGGAATTAGGGGTGTAGTGGTCAGTGTAGAGAGAACATTGGGTGTAGTGTTTCTGTGGGGGAATGGCTGTATTGCATGTTTGGGAGTTAGTTTTTATTTAATAATAGAAGAAAGAAAAACACTAAAATATGTTTATACCACCTTCTTCTGGCTAACCGTAGAAAGGGAAATGCTGTAGCACCAGTCTTTGTATCTCAGGCCTTTAAAATAAGAAAAGATCATTTGTACGATTATTATAGAGCAGTTAATCTAAAGTACCCCCTAACCCCAAGATGCTCTTACTCAAAACTCATAACCGTGAGTATCCTTAACTAATGTCTCCCTAGCCCTATTTCTCCCTAAGTGTCAGAAAGACAATGTATTCTTTCAATCACATGTGGAGTTTGGTGTTGCCGCACCCCAATCCTTTTACTGAGAGGTAAAAGCTCTTTCAAATCAGTATTTTTAGGGGGATCCTGTTGTAACTGACATAACAATCCGGGGTTCTTATTGTGTAAGATATTTTGTTAAACTCAACATTTTATTATTTTTCCTTAGGCATTCTTAAAAATAGAGAAATCTCAGCATTTTCATCAAGGACACTTTCTAAAAAAAATAAGTAAAATTACTTACCAAAAGATTGCTTAAAAATATGGTTAAATGTATGGAAAAAAGAGTAACAGGTTTCGATTATTTTTTAGAACTTAAAATTATCAGAAATAAGACCCTGCTTAACCCTAGAATTCCATCAAAGTCAAATATTTGAAATAATGCTAAAAACTTCTGTGATTTTGTTTTATATTTTATGCTGTTTATCCCAGGGGAGTTTAGTGCAAGCTCCCTATAGAGCTGGAGTTTAGCGTAAAGTTATTTCATCATATAGAAAATAAAAGTTATTACAATCTTAAAAGTTAAACTTACACTCCAAGCCCAACACAACAACTTGGTCTAAATAATATCATTATATAAAAATAGAAATGTATTTTTAATATAATTTTATTGAAGGTAAACACATTTATTTTCACTTATTCTTTTATTTATTTCAGTGAATAAGAGCAAATCAGTGAAGGTTGTCAGAGAACGATTTAGAGACATTTTCTGAGATGATAATGTGTATGTATAAAAAAGTCTCTCTAATGTTTAGAAATCTTTCTTAGTGCTAACCTGATGTCTTGGTTTCTTAGACTGTATACTAAAGGGTTAAACATAGTATGCAGCAATGATGTAATCTTATTCAAAAGCAATAAATGTGCTATGGATGGTATCATATACTTTCTTATTAATGTCCCATAGAATGCACCAACCACAAGAAGGTGGGAACTGCAGGTAGAAAAGACTTTCTGTCTTCCAGTTGTAGAAGGGATCCTAAGCATTATAAGGAAGATATGAACATAAGTCACTGTGATAAAACCACAAGGACAAATAAATAAAGGAGTAGAAAATAAAAAAGACTTTAAATTCCACCAGAGATGTGTCTGAACATGAATGTTTTTGGCGAGGGAAAAGGTCACAATATATATGGTCAATGATGTTTCCATCACAGAACTTAAAGTTGGATATAGGTATGATAACTAATAGGTTCATGGTAAATCCTAACATCCAGGGCAAGACAGATAGACAGGTACGCAGTGGAAGGTCCATGATAGTGATGTAAGGCAATGGGATCCAGGTATCTGATGTTTTTCCCACGGTGGACTGTCAACTTATTTTCTCCATATCTTTGGTGTAGGCAGGCACTGGTCTTTAGACGTTCTTATCTTACCTTTCGCAGTCCATTCTCAAAAAGTATCTATTTTTTTTGCTTTCACATCCTTTTCCCTACATAAACTAGGTACAGTTCTTTCTTGGTTTATAGATAAGACTCAGGACTCTTTCACCCATCTCCAAACACCACCATAGGGGTTTTTCAAATGCAGCTGTGGCCACCAATAGACAATTCTTCCACAGCTCATGATCCATTATTGACAATTTCTGAAAACATCTACCAATGGATGCTCAGTGATTGATGGCATCTTGGTGTTCTGAGAAGTCTCAGTGGAAAACCCTTCTTAGATGTATCTTACATATAGTTTTCATTATAATGATAAGCATATTAATTTCTTTGACACCTCAACTGAAAAACCAATGCTTATTTTACAGATTTATTTATTTCTCATGATTAAAATTGTTTCTTAAAGAAGTCAATACAAATATGAAATGTATAATAAATCACACAAAAAATAGAATTAGACTAGTGCAAAGTCACCTGACATCTTGATGTTGTGGGGAGTTTCAGAATCCCTTCTTAAATGTATCTACACTATAATTATAGTCATCATTATAGTGTTAGACAGATTCATTTCTTAGACACCACAACTGAAAGCCAATGCTTATTTGATAGATTTATTTGTAAAAAAAAAAAAAAAATAGTAATAATAAAATAAAAACTGGTATGAGGAATGTGTTCTTGTTTCAAAATGTTTCTCCTAAAAAATATTTTCAAATATTTTCCAAGAAGTCAATATGAATGGAAAATGTATTATAAATGACAAACAAAAATATAGATTTAGACCAGAGTAAAATAATCAATAACTTACAAGAAAAATCTTAATAGATAGGAAATTCTAACATCTACCCTGGATAGGAATTGGGACACAAATAAAAGACCAATATTACTAAGTCACTATTAGACTGATGTGATATGTTTAGTCATATTTTTAGGAAGCATTGATTATCATTAATGAATGTTATCTGTTCATCCTGGAATTTCAGAATTTACCTAAAATGTCATTTGAACGAGGCAATGTAATTAGAGAACAGATAGTTTGTGCTGATTTGAAACCTAATACATTTACATCTGTTCCTGCTTTTTGACAAACAGAATTACAGACAGAGTGGGAGCTCACATGGGGCTATACTGGATGCAGGATCTTAATACAAACACAGTGAATGCTGATTAGTCATTGTCACCTCGAATGAATAGAGATCAACTAGAATTTAATAAACGGTACATGACATTAAGACAGAATACTATTTGTTTGCAATTTAAATTTTAGTAAAGAAACTATACCCCTTCTGCAAAACATACCATGTATAAATCATGATAAGATTTTAATATCTGCGCAGTTTAATGGATTGTGACATTAAGTGGAATTTAGAATAGCATCTGACGTCTTGTTTTTGCAATCTAGATTTTAATTTAGACACAGAGTTATTTACTAAAGTGTCAATTGTAGTGAGTTTAAAATCAAATTGCAGATTTTATTCTGAAATAATTGATTTGGAAACATTTCCCAACCCAGCAATTTTCGCAGCCTGACTGTTTTCGCCTAAACACATAGATGACTTGCAAATTTTTTTCTAATTTAGCCGTGTTTGCATCCAGTTTTAAGTTCATTTTAATTTCACTCTAAATTGTCGACAAATTCACACTTTATTAACTATAGTAATTCCCAAATGGAGGATACCAAACTCACACTTAGGAATCCTGGTGCTTATCAGGGCCGGGGTTGGTAAAACCAGGGCTCGAGTCCTGCAGGAACGCATGGGAACGGCGTTCCCGCACTTTTTCCACAGCAGGAACGCCGTTCCCATTACCTGTCCTGCAGGACCGGCCCTGGTCCCTGCACTGAGGGGCCGTCACATGCTGTGTTCATTCTCCAGCTATAACTCTCGCGAGACCCGCGGCTGTTACCATGGCAACGCTCCGCACAGGCGAGTCTCGCGAGAGTTAGAGCTGGAGAGGGAACACTGCGTGTGATGGCCCCTCCAGCATACCACCGGACCACCAGGCGATCTCCCCCCTCCCTGACAAGGTAAGAAGCAGGGAGGGGGGAATAAAATAAAAAAAAATATAAAGTTAAAAAAAATCCTCCCCCCCCCCACACACATCATCCAGCACTCACACAAACACCCATCATCCAGCACTCACACAAACACCCATCATCCAGCACTCACACAAACACCCATCATCCAGCACTCACACAAACACCCATCATCCAGCACTCACACAAACACCCATCATCCAGCACTCACACAAACACCCCCACGCAGAACTATGTAACATCTACATAGACAGAACAGAAAGGATAGAACGTAAACTGGTCCTTAGAATGGCCAAACTAATACATTAAAGACAGAGAATGGTCAAGGGATAGCCGAGATCAACAAGCCAGAAATACACAATACCGTTAAACAAGCCAAGTCAGGGAAACCAGAAATCAGAGTAGTCCAGAATAGCCAAGGTCAAAATACCAGGAATATCAATAATAGAAACAGAAAACACACTCTCGGGAACCAGGACAGGAAACCACGACAGGGCAATGAACTGGGTAGCTTCAGGGATTTAAATATCCCTCCTTTGACTGTGATTGGTCAGAGGGTGACCTCTGACCCCAGAACGTGCATGTACGTCGATGTCGTGACTTCACTCGCATGTTCATATGAGCCTGGGGGACTATAAATGGGCGAGACCGCATGGTCGGCGCCATTTTTCTTTAGGGCAGGCAGCCAGGAGAAGCCAGCGGAGCGGTTCCCGACTCACTGCTGAGCAGGTAAGCTCACTTTGACGGTGTGGTTGTGCTGGTCGGACGAGACCGCACCTCGCGGCGAGCCAGGAGCCATGACAGTCGCCTGTTTTATGGAGACTATGGACTCCATCTTTGAAGACATGTTTTTGAGATATATATTGATTCTTTTTAGGTCCAAAATAAGTCTCCATTTTCCATTCTGCTTGGGAGCCAAAAATATATTCAAATACAATCCCCTGCATTCCTTGTTTTGAGGGACTTGTTTGATAACAGCTTGTGCAATCAACTGCTGTAGGCAGTTCTCCACTGTCTTCCGTTTTATGCCTGCTGACACCTTTGATCGATGAAATATGAAACTTCTTGGGAATTATTTGAATTCTAGTTTGTAGCCGTCTTTGATTATACTCAGGACCCATTTGTCTTCGATGGCTGTCTGGGTGCCCCGACCATCATAGAGATTTTATGTTTTAGCGGGTAGCTCTACCTCTGGATCCTCTATTGGAAGAACGAGATTGAAATCTCCACTGGGATGATATACCATATTCCCTTTCAGGCTTGTATGACCTACTTTCTCAAAATGACCTCTCCTTGTTAAACTTTTCTCTGTAAGGTGCATTGTAGGGTCTTCTGTTTGCCTGTGGTAAAAAGTCTTTCTTCCCATCCGCAGCCTTCTGAATGGCATCTTCTAAGACTTTACTGAATAACCTTTTCCCTTAGAACAATAAGGAACAAAGGCTGGCTTTGGAGGCGTAGTCTGCTCCCCAAGAATGAAGCCACAGTTTTTTGACAGAGATTTTGTGACAGCTAAAGCAGATTCAGACATGAAGTCCATTGCCAGTCTTATGTCTTTCAGGAATTCCATTCAGTTCTCTCTGCTTATGCCACTGGCTATATCTTCTTCTAGATTTCCAGACCTTCATGCTTCTTGCTACTGACGTTAAGCCTGAAGCTGGATGTAATCCCAGCCCAATTGCCAGATATAGTTTAATCAGGTTAGAGTCCATTCTTTTCTCCATAAATTCTTTCAGGTATGCCATGCTATCAAAGGAAAGAATGGTCTTCTTTGCTAACCAGATCACAGCTGTGTCAATTTTTGGAATGGTTTCCCAATGCTTCACTTCATCTGATGCAAATGGGTACATTCTTTTCACTTTTGCCTGTAGAGTGAGTCTCATTTCTGGTTTGGACCAATCACAATGGATCAATTCTCTTATCATAGAATGGAGCGGAAAAGTAGGTCTGGCAGATCTTAGATCTTCGAAGAAGACATCTGAAGCTGATAATTCCTGGCTATCTTCTGGAATTTTTATGGTGCTTCTAACTAAATAGATTAGTTTGTCCACCTTCCTGGAGTCTAGAGATTTGTTCCAGTATTCATAGTACTCTTCTTCTTCTGAATTTCGATCATTTACCTCCAGGCTAGATCCGAAAGAGACAGAAGCTTCTCTATACTTTTTAGTTGCCCCTTTTGGATGCTGATTGAGATGGCATCAGAATTCCATCAGAAATCCATTTTTTTTAATTATTTTAGTTTGTCTCGCTGCTACTTCTTCCATACATTGAAAGCACAGGTTCTTCCTCTCTGGGGCTTTTGAACTGCAGCCCTAGCAGCGATTGGTTTTCTGTGTCCTCTTTCTTGGAGACGAATACTGAGAGGTTTTAGGGTTGAAAAGACAAAGACATATGTTAATACTTCCTGGCCGTCAATGCACTCATTTTGCAACCCCATGAACTGGACTCACCCTTTTCTTCTAGATACACTTCTAAAGGAGGTGGGAGAAGAATCCATCTAAGTTAAATAAGGTTACAATATTAAAATAATTCCAAAGAAATACAAAAATATTTCTAAGAACACATTAGTGAATTTTAAAGCAAAACTAGCCTTGTAGACGAATGCAGTACGTAAAGGCAGCCTACACTTACACCATTCTTGAATTTTAAATTATCTGGGCAATTCCTAGCTGCGGAATACTTTTATATCGTTGGGTGGCTCCCACAACGCTATAAGAACTTACCACGCATGCGCAAAAATCCAGCCGACCATGGTGCCTCAAGTAACCTTTAGAATCACCTTACCGGTTAGATGGCTTCCCTTATTTAGAGGGTAAAAAGGACTGCTAGACACATGTCTAGTCCATGCTGCTGTGAATGATAGGGTTGGTGATCAGTCCCATGGTGGAGTCTCTTTTGCTAAAAGAAACTCAAACCAGTTAGTGCTGCCAGTGCTGTTTATTGGTTTCTTCAGGGGGAGAGAGGCTGAACTGAGCTGAAATGTTAAAGGAGGAGACTATATTTAAAAGAAGAAAAACTACCACAACAAGAGGACATAGTCTTAAATTAGAGGGGAAAAGGTTTAAAAATAATATCAGGAAGTATTACTTTACTGAGAGGGTAGTGGATGCCTGGAATAGCCTTCCAGCTGAAGTGGTAGAGGTTAACACAGTGAGGGAGTTTAAGCATGCCTGGGATAGGCATAAGTCTATCCTAACTATAAGATAAGGCCAGGGACTAATGAAAGTATTTGGAAAATTGGGCAGACTAGATGGGCCGAATGGTTCTTACCTGCCGTCACATTCTATGCTTCTATGTAAACACGGTAGTGAGCCCAGAAAGAAAAAGTTTAATTTGAGGGAACACAAATCCCTGTCTGTCTACTGGGACAGGAAAAAAAGACTGGGGGTCTAGAGGGAAGGGGGCTATTATAGGAAAGTTAATTGTTTCATTATTCCTGTCCTGACAGCTTGGAGGAGAAGCTTACCCATATGTGATGCTGCCATGTATGGCCAGGAAAACAATCTATAATTCAAAGCAGAATAATTGCAGACACTTTGACTGCAGCTGATAAGAGAGACAGAGCTCTATTGACCTTTGCTGTGCCTGTGTAATAGTGTGAGATAGCCAAGATCATTGATTCTAGAGTGAGACTAACTACTACAAAAGTGACACAGTGACCCAAACACACACACTCAGTGACCCATACACACACACAGTGGCCCACACAGACATAGTAACCAACACACACTCAGTGATCCATACACACACAGTGACCCACACACACACAGTTGCCCATACTCATACACATGGACCCATACACACACATACTGACTCATGTAGTCCCACCTTCAGTGCAGGATTATTCACATACAACTTCTGGCATTCCAATTTGACCAGTACTTGGTCAGTCAGTCCCCTTGCTTCCTGTGCTGCCTTCTCCCTCCTGCATGGCTCATCTATGAGTGATCTCTATGGTCACTGTCACTTCCTCCAAGCCGACAAATGTGAAAAAAAGGTGCCCATTTGCGCTCTTAAAAGGCCATCTTGTCCGACCGAGCCCCTGTTTAGCAAGACCCACCAGGAGGTCCTAAGTGCATGTGGGACATCCTGTATCTCAGTTTTATTATTCAACTAACATACATCATGTGGCTTTCTTATAGTTGTTTTCAAGACACAGATTTTGCATGAATATGTCTTAAATAAAATATACATCATGTGTTTACATGCAGCATGTAATTTATTTGGCCAGCTCACACATGAACACCCAGAGGGAAAAAAAAGACACATACCCAGAACGTTTACCAGTAACTTGACTTGATCTTCATGGACAATGTAAAGGGAACCAAGACATGATGCATACTGATTCAAATATTCTTGGTATGGTTTGTGTGTTGAGTAATAATGGTGGTGTGCTAGGTTATCATATTTGTATAATAAATACAATAAAAATTACACTATTATCTGGATAAAACATTTTTTAAAGCTATCCTGATGTCCTGGTTTCTAAGACAATATATTATAGGATTAAATAATGGGGTAAATACATTATGTAGCAAAGATATTATCTTGTTCACAGTCAGTGAATGGCCTATAGATGGTATCATGTACTTTGTTATCAATGTCCCATAAAACATGCTCACTATGAGAAGATGGGAACTGCAGGTTGAAAGAGCTTTCTGTCTTCCTGTTGTGGATGGTATCTTAAGTATTGTAAGGAAGATATAGACATACGTCATTACAATAAAACCACAAGGACAAATAAATATTGGAATAGAAAACACGAAAACAACAAACTCTGCAAGGAATGTGTCCGAACACGATAGTTTTTGGAGAGGGGACAGGTCACAATATATATGGTCAATAATGTTTCCATCACAGAACTGAAATTTGGAAACAGGTATGACGGCTATTAGATTTACTAAAAATCCAAAAACCCAAGGCAAGACAGACAGACACATACGCAATGTAAAGTCCATGATAGTGATATAACGCAAAGGGACACAAATGGCCAAGTATCGATCGTAGGACATCACTGCGAGCAGCAAACATTCTGTAATAGTTGTGCCACTAAAGAAATAGAATTGAGTTAGGCAACCAAGAAACAGCACTTTTTTTTTACCCAGTAAGAGCGCAGCCAGAAGGTTGGGAAGGGTATTTGTTGTAAGCAAGATGTCAGACAGTGATAGATGACAAAGGAAGAAGTACATGGGAGAATGAAGGTGATGGCTGATTGAAACTAACACAATGATCAGAAGATTTGCGGCTAACGTAAAGAGGAAAATACTTTGAAATACAATGAAGAATAAAATGTTGAAGCTGTAGATGTTTCCAAAGCCAAGAAGAATGAACTCTGTAACCCGCGACTTGTTTGCTGGGGACATAGTCAGATGACAAATGACTCCTTTTCTATCGGTAAAAATATAGGAGGTTGACTGTGTTGATTATGAAAAACAGAGGAAGATGGCAAGCTGGTGGAAAACGTAGGACAATTTTACAAAGACCACAAATATAGAAATCTAAACAAAATAGGAGGAGCAACGAACAATACAAAATCATTAAAGAATAAAAATTATAAAATAAATTCCAAATATGTTTCACTACAGTAAATGAGATTGGATGCATTATGGATGATACAATAACAGAAGCAATCATTATATAGCATACACAAAACAAAAAAATTAAAGCACAGTAGTGAATATGAAAAATAATTCCTAGTTTTATGAGATTTTTTCCAGCCTGATTATTTTCTTTTAAAGTTGTAATTATGTAAACTCACTTACTATTACCATTAATATCTTCATAATTTAGTTTTTGTGAAAATGTCATATGATAACTTGAAAACGAAAATACTTGAAAACGAGAGAAATCTCAATGTATCTTTCCTGGTAAAATATTTTATAAATAAATAAATAACTTGTGTTTACTGTCATCTGAAATTAAAAGAAAATTTATAAAAACGGCAGGGTATATAATCTCATATAATCTATTATTTTTTTGTAGAATATATTAAAAAATAACTTTCTGAATGAATATATTTTGCAACTGGAAAAAATATTAAATACAATATTTAAATCGTATTTAGAATGATGTGATAACCTCTGTTTTCTTGTTGTTTTGTTTTTTATTTGAAAATATGGCATAGCATCTACGCACACATGCACACAAATCCTGAGGTTTAAATTTTTTGTATTTTTTTTTAAATGACAGCCTGTTCTCACATTGTTCAGTGATACTATATACCCCTGCTGTATTTCATTAAATGATGGATGCAGAGAGAAAAATAACTACGAAACAATCTAAGCTAAACTATCCTCTACATTATGTGAGATTCGGCCACAACTGAAAAATATATTTTAAAAATAAGTAGTGTGAGAAAAAGAACGAATTATTGATTAATCTAATCTTTCATATTTGATCTTTAACTACAGGATATGAATAAAGGCAATACAATAGAGATAGTATGGTAAATATTGAACAGAAATGCACATGGAAATTTTCTCAAAAGAAAGTGTTAAAACAACACGTTTCTGTGTCATTTTAATGTTTGAAAATGTGTGAATATGTTTCAACAGTTATCACATTTAAAAACAGTTCACAGTTAGAAGAGTAAATTAGTATCTGTGCAAAATGGAAAAAAAAGCAATTATTTTTCAATGACTGTTTTTTTGTGCAGTTTATTAGAACATGATTCTGTAAGAATTGCTGTGTTTTCACTTAAGTATTCTGCTTGTAACTACGTCCTATGTTCACCGTATTAAACATGCAAACCTTTTGTTAAATGTTTTACTCGTTTTTGAAAGTGTTTTGCAAGGAAGTATCACACTTGCACATGGAGTATAGAAATATCTAGAGAGCAGTTTGATACAATAATCCTGGATTCATTCTGTATTAAATCACTTTCTCTTTGCTGATGCAGGTTTACTGCTCATGGCACAAACTGTCATTAGTTTAGCTACATTTTCATACATTAAAGTTTTTTTGCCATTTTTATGACCAACACACCCATAGTTTGAGTATTGACAATTCGGACTGTTGAAATTTCTGTTATTCACGGTTTTGCTTTAAAAACCCATTTAATCATTTATTCCGTGCAAATATTCTTTATAGCACACCTATGGTTTTTTTTACATCGACCCTATATTACTCACCTCTGTAGATATTCTTGTGATGATGATTGGGTTATTTCAAGGTAAAAGTAATTCCCTACGTGTCGTCTCTGATATTAATCCTCTCCTTGTATTATTACATGCTGTAGTATACACTGTCTACATTCTTATTTCGCCTCGGGATCCATATTGCTCTTATCGAGTGGAGAATACAGAGGTCTGTGTTGATACCCATTTGTAAATAAATAAATGAACAGAAGTTGGTTGTTTCTGTTAACATTTTTTACAGAAATGTTGAAGCCAAACGCTTGCCTTTAATAATTACTTAATTAAGACATTGTGTTCTTTTATAGGTAAACTATATATTCCTGATACAATTCAGAAAGGAATGGCGATCACCATGGGATTATAGCAATACGTCAAATATTATCATTAGTACTAATAATGCAGTCTATATCCACAGTGTTATTTAAACTTAATATGTTAAACTGATGATTTCATTAAAACAAAACATCTTATTTTTCTGCTAAAAAATGAATTGTGTGAGTAGGCAAATAATTTTCAAAAATTTGGCAAATATCTTTAATTAGATTTTTTACAAATCTATTCATTTGAGCTTGCCATATCTTTCTAGATTTTGACCTATGTTGTTTTTATTTAGATGTCAGCTCACTACAATTTACCTTAATTTAGAAAATTAAGCCTTCAATCTTATGAATGAATCATATCAAACACGTCTTCAACTCATCTACATTAATGATCAGTCTATAATTTGAATGGTAGGTGAATTTTAACATTGAGAGACAGAATAACAAAAAGAAACCAGAAAAGCGCATGTCAAACAAGTTATAAATTGATTTGCATGTCAATAAGTGAAATAAGTATTTGACCCCTTCGTCTTAGTACTTGGTGGCAATCACAGAGGTGAGACTTTTTTTGTAGTTGGCCACCAGGTTTGCACATATCTCAGGAGGGATTATATCCCACTCTTTTTTGCAGATTCTCTCCAAGTAACTAAGGTTTCGAGGCTGACGTTTGGCAATTCGAACCTTCAGCTCCCTCAACAGATTTTCTATGGGATTAAGGTCTGGAGACTGGCTAGACCACTCCAGGACCCTAATATGCTTTTTCTTAAGCCACTCCTTTGTTGCCTTGGCTGTTTGTTTTGGGTCATTGTCATGCTGGAATACCCATCCACAACCCATTTTCAATGCCCATTTTCAATACCCATCTCACCCAAGATTTGACGTTACATTGCCATGTCCATCGTCCCTTCGATGCGGTGCAGTTGTCCTGTCCCCTCAGCAGAAAAACATCCCCAAAGCATAATATTTCCACCTACATTTTTGATGGTGGGCATGGTGTTCTTGGGGTCATAGGCAGCATTCCTCCTCCTCCAAACACGGCGAGTTGAGTTGATGCCAAAGAGCTTGATTTTGGTCTCATCTGACCACAACACTTTCACCCAGTTCTCCTCTGAATCATTCAGTTGTTCATTGGCAAACTTCAGATGGGCCTGTACATGTGCTTTCTTGAGCAGGGGGACCTTGCGGGTGCTGCAGGATTTCAGTCCTTCAAGGTGTAGTGTGTTACCAATTGTTTTCTTGGTGACTATGGTCCCAGCTGCCTTGAGATCATTCACAAGATCCTCCTGTGTAGTTCTGGGCTGATTCCTCACCCTTCTTATGATCATTAAAACTCCATGAAGTGAGATCTTGCATGAAGCACCAGACCAAGAGTGACTGATGGTTATTTTGTGTTTCTTCCATTTGCGAATAATCGCACCAACTGTTGTCACCTTCTCACCAAGCTGCTTGGTGATGGTCTTGTAGCCCATTCCAGCCTTGTGTAGGTCTACAATATTGTCCCTGACATCCTTGGACAGCTCTTTGGTCTTGGCCATGGTGGAGAGTTTGGAATCTGATTGCTTTCTTCTGTGGACAGGTGTCTTTTACACAGGTAACGAGCTGAGATTAGGAACACTCCCTTTACCCCCTTAAGGACCAAATTTCTGGAATAAAAGGGAATCATGACATGTCACACATGTCATGTGTCCTTAAGGGGTTAAGAGAGTGCTCTTAATCTCAGCTCATTACCTGTATAAAAGACACCTCGGAGTCAAAAATCTTGCTGGTTGATAGGGGATCAAATACTTATTTCACTCATTGACATGCAAATCAATTTATAACTTTTTTGACATGCGTTTTTCTGGATTTTTTTTAATTCTGTTTCTCACTGTTAAAATACACCTACCGTTAAAATTACAGACAAATGTTCAAAACCAGCAGGGGATTAAATAATTTTTTCCCTCACTGTATATGATCCCATAAAACTGACACTAAACAGATGCAGGTGGATTTCATTGAGAGTAGGGGTACGGCAGGTGGTTAATGCTACGATGCCAGGAATGCTCTATGAATTGTCCGAAAATATTAGTTTTATATTTCTCATTCAGAGGAACAGTAGAAAGAAATATATATATTTCTTTAAAAAAGTCCATGTTAGAGAACTGAAATTTTGATCCATTTGCTTTCTCGGTCTTATTTGGAATAAATACATCTGAAGATGTATCTAAAAGTCATAGGAGTGTTCTAATTTCGTATGTTTGCCAGGTTTATCCACTTTAGTCTGAATGTGTATGGTTCCATTCAGACTGCCAAATCCGGAATGTCCACACTTTTTAACAATGTCCACATTTTGGAGAGCAAGTTCCAAATGATTGTAAATATGGTCCAGAATTCAGCCAGAATATGTATTTGTTAAATATATCATCTAAAAATCTAGATAAAAAAAATAAATTTTACCTCTCCTTTTGACACGCTATTGCTTACTTTTCAGTTGATCTGTAAATAAAATCACTCTAGTGACTGTAAATAAAAATAACGGAGTATCCTAGTGTCCCCCAGCTCCCACCCGTGAGCAGCTAGCGGGGGTTATAATTAAAAGAAATGGGAGGTCCAATTAGTCCATAATTTGGGTAAATATAATTCAGCTCAACACTCATTCAGCTCAAATTTGGCCTAATTTTGGTTCTGTCCAAAACTAATCTCCAAGTCTAATAATTAAGATGAAAAATGTTTGCAAACCATCTATTTTTCCTCATTTTTATCAACCACTTTATTGAATAACCTTGTGAATGTATTATTTATATTCCTGGACTTATTCACTAAAGTGTGACATTTGGGGAACTCAAGGTAAATTCAAAACTAATTTCAAATTTTAGGATTAAATAGCCAAGCTGAAAGCCAAGATTAATTCTTCTAGTTTGGCTATCGTGGTCTAAAATGAGAAATTCAGTTTGAATTCACATTGAATTCTCATTAACATTGAATTCTTCTCCAAACTCTTCAATCACTCAGTCACTGGGACTTTGTTTTCTCGTGGTTTTCCTCTTATCTCTCCCAACGCTCATTCAGTGTCTCTTTTTCTAATGATACCTCCACTGTTCGTCCTGTCTCAGTTGGAGTCCCCCAAGGCTCTGTCCTTGATCACCTTCTATTTTCTCTTTTCACAGCCTCTCTTGGCAAGCTTATTACCTCTTTTGGATTCAAATACCACCTGTACGCTAATGACACCCAGCTATATCTCTCCTCCCCAGACCTCCCCTGATGTCCTGCAACGTGTCACCTCTTGCCTTTCTTCTATCTCTGATTGGATGTCCTCCTGCTTTCTGAAACTGAATCTTTCCAAAACAGACCTTCTTGTCTAACAGAACTTCTTGTCTTTCCTCCTCCTAATATTAATTCTCCTCTCTCGCTCTCCCTTCAGATTGGTGGTACCCATATCAGCCCATCCTTACAAGCACATTGTCTTGGTGTTACTCTTGATTCTGGCCTCACCTTTGAACCTCACATCCGGTCTGTTGTCAAATCATGCCAATTCCACCTCAAAAACATCGCCCGCATCCGCTCCTTTCTTACACAAGATGCTACTAAAGAGCTTGTCCATGCTCTAGTAATCTCTCACATGGACTATTGTAACTCTCTCCTAATTGGTCTTCCCAATAGCCGTATTGCCCCGCTACAGTCTGTAATGAATGCTGCCGCCAGACTGATTTTCCTCTCCAGTTGGTCCTCTCTCACCTCACCCCTCTGTCAGTCCTCACATTGGCTTCCTGTATACTACAGGACACTAACCCATACCTATAAAGCACTGAATAATCTTAGCCCCTCTTATATCACCTCACAGATCCATAGGTATGCCCCTTCTCGGTCTCTCTGCTCTGCCCATGACCTTCTTCTGTCCGCTGCTCGTACCCGTACGGCCAACTCGCGCTTGCAGGACTTTTTGCGGGCGGCTCCCATCCTCTGGAATAGCCTGCCTACCGCCAACAGACTCTCCCCTAGTCTTCAATCATTTAAGAAGTGCCGTAAAACTCCTTTCTTTAGGAAAGCCTATGGCCTCCCAGACTAACCTCTACCTCACATACCTGCCTCTTGGCCTAAAGGGCAGCACTCTACTCTCTCCTCCAGCTCTGCTCCACTCCCACCTAATTTGACTTCTATTCCCTGTCCAAATATGTTTTATACCCCCCCCGCCCCACCTCCTATAGACTGTAAGCTTATTTGAGCAGGGCCCTCTTCAACCCTTCTTTTCTGTAAATTTTCTTGTAATTGTCCTATTTATAGTTAAATCCCCCCTCTAATAATATTGTAAAGCGCTATGGAATCTGTTGGCGCTATATAAATTGCCATAATAATAATAATAATAATAATAATAATAATAATGTAATTAATAATTCTGTTTGCTTTTTAATTGAGCTAAACTAGACCCAAGCATATCCAAAAAAGATAAATGTCAATCCTAGCTACCCCTCGGGGTATTATCACGGTGTGACAGTCTAATTTCTCTCTGGACTAAATAATACGTCTTTGTGGAATTCCTGTTTCAATATATTCCATGTATAAACACAGAGCAAACAAAACACTAACAGCAACACTCAAAGATACAAAATGTCATTGTTTTATGAAAGCGGAGAGGACAATATATTTGTATACTAAAGGCTTTAATATTTCAGGCTTCATCTCACTCATTAAATGTTCCGGTGCATATTAAGAGACGTGAGAAACGTATGTTGGTTTATCGGAGATGGCTTTAGATGGAACTCTTAGTTTATTGGTCATATTTTATACAGAATATGCAATAACCATATCTTTATTTCACAACCTATATATTTCTATATTTTGTGACTTTCTCATATATTGGTCAATTTTAGCTGTGTTGTATAACAATGCTAAGATGAACATTTATTTAAAAAAATGAACAACGGCATAAATATCCACAATATGACATTGAATTGAAAATCTTTGAAAGTGCAAACAAGGATCAAAGTTCATTAAAATACAGAGTTTTTTTGAAGATTCAAAGTGAATTTCAGATTGAGGCCAAAGTAGCTGAACAGGACACATGGCTCACTAGGAGAAGTTTTTTGGCTAAAGACAAATAATATAAAATACAAATAAAGACAAGAGTTTTAGGTACTTTTGAAAAAAATGCCCCGTTTCCAGGGTATACGGCAAATTGCTCAGACCAATGCAGTTGGATTGTAAACACACTAAAGTAACGTTTTTTTAGTGTACTGGTGAAGTTGCTCTGAAATTACAAAAACATGAAATTTTGTCCAGTTTGTAAAATAGTAAAAAGCAGCTAGTGGTGGAATGGAATAAACTAGAGTTCAGTGCAAACATTAAAGTCAGGGGTGGAACACCGGTCGATATTTGTAGCCACAATGATGTACCTGTTGTTGGTAGTAACAGTGCTCAGCAGCTGCTTCTGACCTACAAGTACAGAAACAAGCCATGTGTATGCAGCTAATCGGGTGTTTTTCTACTCTTTGAAAACCTGTATTTTAGGGAAATAATGTCATTAAATTGATAAAGAAACTGGGATATTACGCTGTATTATTGGAATATTAAGATGGAATATAAAGCTGAATTATAAGCTGTAATATTAAGCTAAACAGAATTGAGCAAGAATTCAGATGATGGCCAGTGACACAAAGTGCTCACACACATATACACACAAAAAAAAATACTCACATACATTTATCATTTTAACAATTGGCCAAAAAATGTTATTTCAGGCTCTTTTATCCCAGAGAATTTATTTTGTTTTTTGAAAAAAATGAGAAACAGACGACAGCGTTTATGCTTAAAAATCTAAATATGTTTACAGAAAGCATTGCAAACCATTTAAAGGTATGTATTAGTTTTACATTAATAGTTTCTTTCTATTTTGCTAATATTTTGATGATTATAATATACCTCGGTGACTTATATAGTAAATATAAAACATAAAGAATAAGCAAATAAGAATTAAATACTAATTTTGCTAAATCTGTGATAAATAATCATATATAAGGCATGTATCCTCTAAAATATAAAAAAAAATTATATTTAAAAATTTTGATAAGTGAAAATATGCTGAGTATATGCCCTTTACATTTTTTTTTCTTTTAATGTTTCATAATTTTTTTTTAGCATTTTTTTTTCTTGCTAAACATCTTCTGAAAATGAATGTTCTCTTTTTCAGTCTATACAGGAGGAGAATGAGACATTGATTTCGGAATTCCAGCTTACAGGATTTGGCCAACACCACATTCTCCAAATTCCTCTCTTTAGTGTTTTCATTATAGTATATTTTGTTATATTAACTGGAAATATCCTGATCATATCACTGGTTTTATCAAGTCCAAGACTTCGAACACCTATGTATTTTTTACTCAGCCATCTGTCGCTGTGTGACGTGCTATGTACAACAAACATAGTACCCAACATGTTACGTATCATATTGGTAGAAGCAATCACTATGCCTGTAACAAACTGTATTATTCAGTTCTACATCTTTGGTGGCTCCACAACTACTGAGTCATTCTTGCTTACGGTAATGTCTTACGACAGATATTTGGCAATTTGTTACCCATTACATTATATCTCCATCATGGACCTCAAGCTCTGTCTTAATCTTTCCCTCTGGTCCTGGCTTTTGGGTTTTGTCCTTACCCTATATCCTGGTATTCTGGTAGGTATGCTAAAGTTTTGTGGCCCCAATGTCATCGACCACTTTTTCTGTGACCTTGCACCATTTTTATCTCTAACGTGCTCGGACAACGTCCACCTAGTGGAAATTGAAATAATTGTATCTTCTGTACCTGTAATACTGTTTCCATTTTTATTCATCATGGCAACCTATGGTTTCATTTTTGTTACGATCCTCAGGATTCCATCCAAAATCGGGAGACAGAAAGCATTCTCCACTTGCAGTTCTCATCTCATCATTGTGTGCACCTATTACGGAACATTAATTATTGTCTATATGGTTCCTAGTCAGGGGCACTTTTTGAATGTAAACAAAGCTCTATCACTATTATATATTGTAGTGACACCACTTTGCAATCCTATCATATACAGTCTAAGGAATAAGGATATCCATTCTGTATTGTGGAAAATGCTTCGCATGATGTAAAAGTGTTAATGTTAAGTACTGGCTATGCCGTAAACTTGGCCATGGCTGTTTCAATAAAAAATGTACAAATTTAGAATAAACTTTTTTTTTTTTAATTACAATAGATCCCTATGAAACTGCAAACGTCTACTCGGGTTGCCTTTAAGCCCAATTTATAACAGTGTGTCTCTGGGTTATCAGAGGAGGACAGGGTAAGTAAGTAAGTAGGTCGGTGCCTTGTGTAACCGCAAAAAAAAACCTCTGTGTTCCAGTAATAATTAATAGAATGATCCCAGAGTTTTCTGGCAACTGGTGCCAGCTGTATTCTACCTGTGAGGTCAGAGAAGGAAATGTCGCTGTATACAGACACTATGTGGCCTTCAAGGGTCACCTTTCCAAAGCATCTGGATCTGTTCACTATAGTGGTTCTCACGGCAATGTCTCTAGTAGTTGTAATAATGTCCCTGGGTGTGTCTACTGCTTCTGCAGTTGATTTACATATTCTGAAAGAAGACAGAATAGTTTGGGCATCTGCACCGCATTCAATGCCCATGGAAGCAATTAGTTTCTGAACAAATTACAAGATTTCTTCTCCGCCTACCCCTTCAGGTTCCGACTCTGGTGACGAGATTGTAGTGAGGCCAACACCCAATGTAGCTGTTAACAATGAGACCCTTCACTTGATCCTTAGTGTCCTGTAGCTGATTGTCTCGCATCTTCTCCCTCTCCTCCACAGCATTCACTCTCTGGCGCAGAACACCTATTTCAGCTTGAATCAACTGCAGGTCGGCATTCCAGAGCTCTTTTAAGTTCAAAAGAAGTCTCTTGGTGTCTCCTTTCGTTGAGGGAGATTTTTGATTCATTCACAAGAATAACATGAAGTACATATTTCTCCCTTTTTATGTGAGTCATCTGAGGCCTTCAGTTCTCTCCAGGAATCAAGTGCCGTTCTGGCAGGTACAGGTGGTGCCAGTTATTCAAATGACAGCCTAATGCCAGGGAGTGTACCCATCTCATGTAGTATGGCTTCTTGTGTTTGTGACCCATAATGTAATCTGGAGGAAAACAGGGGTACTGGGATCACCCTCACTGGCAGAGTGGGTGAGATATACTTTGGTGGTCTCCTTACAGAACAGTAAGCATAAGAGCAGAAAAAATGTCTGCCTCACTCTGCCCACACATAGTAGGCCATAATTCTGACTTTGTCTGGTACTCCCAAACACTGGCACTTCTGCTTCAAGATGAACTGCAGCAGCCTGGACCTTCTAGATGTATGGGAAGCCTTCCAATTATGGAAAAATCAATTTGGGCTGATAAAATTGATGAGATTTTTGCAAATCATCCAGAGCTCTTACATGGTGCACCTAGCCAGCAGTTAGGCTATGCCCCCAATTCATGATGGATCTGTTGCCTATATGTCTGTTAGCTGAATTTAGTAAGCATCTTTGTTGTGTGGAAGAAAGACAAACACTATTTAAGGCTTGTTGCAGTAAATAGGCTTGTTCTGTTGCTAAAATAGGGCAGGCAAAGTAATGGCACAAAACAAAATCAAAATAAACCAATGTATACAAAAATATTCAATTTGAAATATTGTGGATTTGGGATGTGACTTTCACAGGCACTTTGTAAAAAAAGAGATTCAGTGAAGCTGGGGAGCATGTAGGCCTTGTAGAGGTAAGAGTCACGTGGAGTATAGTCTGTGGCCTGATGTTGTTTGTGGATAGGGCCTAGCTTCAACCTGTTTTTAGTTGGTAGTGGCTCTGGAAGGCGTGGTAGCAAGGTGTGAGGCCTCTCCGGTTTCCCCTCCTCATGGCCAATATATGGTGTCTAATTCACCTGAGTCTGTCTCAGTAATGGATCTCCAGGTGTGTGGCTACTCTGCCAGCGTGGTGACTGCTCTGTGCGAAGCTCAATTAAAAAAAAATATTTTTGAGTGACAGTTGTACTTTAAGACCTATGTACATCTACACCTAAATGCCTTGGCTTTACGATTCATCACTTTACTATTTTTACTGCATTTTTAGCATTGCTATTACTATGTGTATACCTGAAGATAAAGAAGTCAGATCAATAAATATCAAATTATTGTAAACTGAAAACCATTCACAAAAATACCTCTGAATTCACGTTGAATTCTGGATAATTCACACTTTTTCTGAATAACCTTTGTTCTATCCTTATTTATTTAGCCAAACTAGACCCAAGCACATATATTACATAAAACACAGAGATCTATCTTAACCTCCTCTTGGGATATTGTCACAGTGTCACAGTCTAATTTCTCTCTGGACTAAATAATAAATCTATACGGACTGTATGTTCCGAATTCTATATAAAAACAAACAATTGTCAGCAACGTTTGAAGATACAGAATTTCTTTGTCTGATGAAAGCAGAGAGGTAAATTTTTGTATTCTTTAGTTTGTTTATATTTCACTCTTCATTTTATTGAATATTAAGAAAAGTGAACATTGGACAGGTATTTTGGTTTATCAGATATTGTTTTAGATAAAGTTACTGCTACCTTTTTTTTCCTGAAATAATTAATGGTCTTTACTTTATATACAGAGCATGCAACACCAAATCTTTCTTTTCCAACAAATATATTTCTGGGGGGTGATTTATGGATCTCTAAAATAAAGGAATAAGAATTCACAGTATTACACTGAATTGAAATGTTTTGCACAAATAGGGATCAACACACATAAAAAAATATGTTAAAAATCTATCCTAGAACATTAGCTGTGTCAGGCAAAAATATATGGATTTAGTCATACATAATTTCACCTTTAAGATATTGTAGATGTTATGAAAATACAAGCAGTTTTAGCAGCAGCCTAGGGCCCAAGTTGGTTACAGCACTAATATACAACAATAATTATACAGTACCCGGTATAACTTGCCAAATCTTTTTAGTCCAGTATAGGTGACAGTCAGATTGATACTTGTCACCGAATATCTTTGGCACATTATGCAGCAGACCAAGTCACCTTTGCACCTCCAGCTTGAAGGGAAACTTAAAGGAATACACTATCATACACTGTGAGCTCTGCCGCATGAGGGAATCATATGACCAACAAACTAGTGGTTGGGTGCCTTGTCTCCTCTTGGAGAGGATGAGTGGCCAGCATGGAGGGGAGCCAAGTAGAGGCTCATGGTGTCCTGTACAAGGTACAGAATGGCGGTGGAGGATGTTAGGGACTGGAGGACCTCAGGGAATCTGGTGACTCCTTTGGTATACTTGATGCCTGCGAGGTGGGCGGTATTGACTTTAGTGAGCACTAGGAGGCTCGGAGAGGTCTACAGTGATGTGTAAGTGCTGAAGTTTTTAAAAGATGGATGTTCTCATTTCAACATATAGTTTTTTTAAGCACCATGGCCATGCACAGCATCATATGTCTTCATGGATAGACTTTCCACTATGCCTGATGGACAATATGTTATTACCATATCCAATAACCACCACTTTTTCGTTACCTGTATATACGGAATGGCGTATTTGACTTGTTCCAAATATTTTCCTAACTTAGACCTTGATTTCATATTTTTGGAGAAAGTCATTTAAAATGAGTAAATATTTAAAAACATTTATTAAATATCTATATATATTTATATATAAAAAAGAAAAGAAAACTTGCACTCCTACTCACGGTTGGTTTAACCCAGTTCTCAATTGCACTAATTATGTAGAATATGTCCTGATGAAAGTTCCTATTCGGAACTGAAACGTTGATTATTTTTTGACACTCTTTTCAGTTTATGTGAAAATACCTGGGAATGCTGAATTTTTTATGTTTTATATATATATTAATATGATATAAAGTGTATTCAAAAATATAAAACCAGTTGAAAAGCTTATCGGAAAATATTAAAAAAAATGTTTTTACATTTATCCTGATACCTTAGGATGACGATAGTACATTGGTTAATTTTTTATAACTACGCTATTTGTAAGGCTCCTGGATAATATGGTAATTTGGGAGATAATTTGCTCAATTGTAATGAGTATCAACATTTTTGTTCTTATCTATCAGCAGTAAGTCTCCACTTAAAGAGACACTCAAGACCCCTAAAACACATAGGCAGATTTCAACAGAAATTGAAAACATTTTTTATAAACTAATCTTGTTACACCTCTGGCTGTCAATCAGACAAATAGTCATGTTACTTCCTGATTTGGTTAGCTCAGTGGAACTAAACTCACAAGGCAGTTGGAAAGACTTCTCATTGAGCTGCATTAAGAAGTCTGTGATTGGGCAGCCACAGAAAGTCTGGGCAGGGTTAGAAGGGGAGGGTTTGCAAAGAGCAAAAGCACAAGCTGGTATTATATATACCCCCAATTAAAAATGATTGGTTCACATACTAATCAGTAATTTTGGGGTGGAGAGGGGGGATTTTTTTATTGACTTAGGCAGTAGAGGGTCTAAAGAAAATAGAATGGCTGGCTTCAGTTCTATATTCTTTTTATCTGCCTTACGCTGCATCCATTTCCTTAATATTTCAGCGCTACCTGCAAAATACATCACTCAACAAGATATCAATGAGGTCACTGTGCTCTGATGGACCAAAAATATGAGGTTATATGTTCTGAAAATGTTATGGGGATATAATTTCTAATTAGTGGGGTAATAGCTGCTTGATCCAAGGAGACATCTGACTGCTATTTTGGGGTCAAGAAGGAATTTTTTCCTAGTTTGTGGCAAAATTGGAAGTGCTTCAGACCAGGTTTTTTGCCTTCTTTTGGATCAACAGCAACAACATTTCTGAGGAAGGCTGAACTTGATGGACGCAAGTCTCTTTTCAGCTATGTAACTATGTAACTATGTAACTATATTAAATAAAGATGACACACTTAAATGGAACATATTAAAAAAAAAAACAATATTGTAATAAAAATATTAATTCTAACAGTGAAATAAACAAGAAAACAGCTCCCCAGTATCTGACAATAAGATGATCAATCCGTCAAACAGCACCCAGACAACTGAATATTTGATCCCAGCCGAATGAAGAGGTGGTAAGTAGTCTCAGCAAAGCTGATTCTATGATAAATCTAGTGCTGTGCATAATGTAAGAAATTATCTTTTTTTCTAAATAAATGTGATATTTGTTATAACAGTCGCATCACTACGTGCACCTCGTCTTCCCCTGTCCATTACTGTTTTTAAGTACTGAGATGCTCTGCTTTTTTAAAAAAAGGACCATTTCTGTTACTTAGACGGTTACACAGTTTAAATCTAGTACTGATACATAGGTTTGGCCATCATCCAGAGATCACTGGAGAGAAGTGCATATGAATGCAACATTACAGAGCACTGATACACATGTGCTTTGCCACCATCTTGTGGTCAATATGAGGAACTGCATTACATTCACAAAATTGTAATGATAAGATTGTGCTAAAAGTACCTAAAATGTATTAATTAATACAGTTACAATTAAAACTACTCCTAAGTAGAATACAATTATAATTAAATGCAATATTGTAAACTAAATACAATGTAAATATGGTACATAATAACAACAAATGGTGAGACACACAGGTTGGAAATAAGCCAATGTCCTCAAATGGATAAATCTGATAAATGCGGCAGTAAATAGTTGATTTAATAGACTAATAGCTCCGTGGACTGGGAAATAAAATAACAGCCTGATGTGTCTTTTAAATGAAATAATACTGTAGTTTATTTGTAGTGCCTCCAATACCATAGGGTATAATTAATGTTATCAATCTCACAATTAGGAAATATCAAAATCAATTAACCTACAACCTTTTTAATTACCATGCTATACCTTATATTACACCTGAATTCTTTGGATTCTATGTAGAGGTTTTTATACACTGTAAAATTATTTGCAGTAATAAAAGGCTCCGTAATAGTAAAATAAATCAAGTGACATTGGATTATGGTTAAGGCAATTAACTGTACAATGCAGCTCAAAGCAAATATTACAGGTTATGTACCTCACCCAGCCTTCAAAGGACAAGATTTAGTACCTTAATATGCTTCCAATAGCAAGATTTCCTCCTATAGGACACTCATAAACTGATCATTACATACAAGTAATCATAAAGAATAAGACTGGCATACACCATACCACAAAATATAAATCTATAAATGAGTGGGGCTGATTAACTAAATGGTCTGTTACTTAGGTGGAAGACAATATTTAGGCGTATCCTATATCCATCTACCTTAGTAAATAGCAGTCTCAAACTGTGATTAATCTCTTGGATTTGATTAATATCAACAGAAAATATAAATTACTGATATCAACGTATCAATTAAGCTGATAAGTTGGATGCAGCAATCATTTTTTTTTTTTTATCAACTGAAATCACACAGGAACGCAATCACTTATTTCCACAAATAAAACTGTCTTTTTATATGATACAGTTCTACACTGAAATTACCGATCACCAGGGGCATACCTAGAGCATGTTGCAGTTTGGAACCCTTCTCCCCTCTAAAAAAAAATACCTACCACATTTTTTAAATGTGTTTTTTTTTATTTTATTATTTTTTAAAATGTATTGCACAAATTTGTAAACTTTTTAAAACCCCTGTCCGTTCTACAAAATCCCTGAACCCCCTCACATACAGTTACAGACAGTCACACACACACATGCAGACAGTCACACATATTGTCACAGGCAGTCATACACAGTCCATTACAAGCAGTAACACACAGTCACGCACACTGTTAAAGGCAGACAGTCACACACACGGTTAGAGCCACACACACACACATTACAGGCAACATCACACAGTCACTGGCAGACAGTCACACACACACAGTTACAGACAGGCAGTCAGGCACAGAGTAACATGCAAACAGTCGCACACACACACAGTCACAGGCAGACAGTCACACAGAGTTACAGGCACCATCACACAGTCACAGGCAGACTCATACACAGTCACAGTCAGACAGGTACACATAGTCACAGGCAGTCACACACACACAGTTACAGGCATGCAGTCACACACAGTTACAGACAGACAGTCACACACACACAGTTACAGACAGACCATTACACACACAGACACACAGTTACAGGCAGAGAGTTACACACACATACATACCGTTACAGGCAAACAGTTACACACACACACACACACACCTAAACACAGTTACAGGCAGACAGTTAAACACACATACCATTACAGGCAAACAGTTACACACACACACAAAGTTACAGGCAGACCGTTACACACACACACACAGTTACAGGCAGATAGTTACACACATACAGTTACAGGCAGACAGTTACATGCACATAGTAACATGCAGACAGTCACACACACACACAGTCACAGGCAGACTCACACACAGTCACAGTCAGACAGGTACACACAGTCACAGGCAGTCACACACACAGTTACAGGCATGCAGTCACACACAGTTACAGACAGACAGTCACACACACACACACACACACACACAGTTACAGGCAGACCATTACACACAGAGACACACAGTTACAGGCAGAGAGTTACACACACATACATGCAATTACACACACACAGTTACAGACAGTCACACACACACAGTTACAGTCACACACACACACAGTTACAGGCAGACAGTTACACACACATACACACCGTTACAGACAACAGTTACACACACATACATACCGTTACACACACACACAGTTACAGGCAGATACACACACAATTACAGGCAGACAGTTACACACAGACACACTCTTACTTACAGACAGTGTGGGCTGGAGTAGTGAATTCAGTGAAGTACTTCCCTGGTTGGAGCCTTTTACATGGAGGAGCAGGGATTTCTTCTTGCTGCACCTCCATGTGCAGCAGTAACAGCATCGGGTAAGGGCCGTGTTAAGCCCCACCCCTGCTTTCAGATTGGCTCTGCCCCCAAACGGCCATAGCTCCACCCCCAAACTTCTGTGCGGCCACTTCAGCTTGCTTGTCTCTGCCTGTGAGCTGTGCGACACCCCAGATGCCATGGGGCACAGCTCACACGTCCCCCTTTAGCTCTCAGACCTGGGTTATGGCACCCCCCTACCTGGTGGCACCGCCCCCTCCGCCCCCCCCTTAGTCCGCCACTGCCGATCACTGTATTAACTTTCATTGTATTTCACTGAATTAATTGTCTTAGGGCAATTAATCACAATTTCACCCAGGAATAGAGTCAGGTATACCGAAAAGCTATTTTAAGGTAACAAAATAGTCCCACACAGACTCTTTGTTTTAGAACCTCCTCTGCAAAAAAGAGCATGTGAATATTATTTTCTCAAAATGGAAGGTACTTGTTTATTTTCCCCCTGTTGTTGAATGCAAGATTTGGAGTATGCTGATTCTGAAAATGTAATTTTATGTGAATGTGATGCATACTTTTCAACGTGGAAAAATTGTATTTCTCTGCTTGTGATAATTACATTACCCATTGTGTAAGGTAATTGTATCACAGGCAGAGGGGAGGATTTTGTGTGGGAGTGTCTGAGTGTATTGTATGTGTTTATTGGTTGTGTTCCAAAACCCTGTGGGTGGTACTAATGTGTATATAAGAACAATAAACCCACAGCTCTGTCTGTTCTTGCTTGACCCTCAAAACGGAGCCTTGTCTCGTTCTTGGGGGGATTTATTGTATGCTGTTCCAGTTTGACTGCTAGGAGTGTAAACCTATTCGTATGGTTTTTCCTATTCAGCTGTCTACAGTATTCGTATGTTTGAGAGCATTCATATGCTTCTCCAGTTCGGTGGTTTGGTGTCTACAGTAGCCGTGCCTGTGTCTCTAGAAGGGGAAGATCTACTAAATGGCGGTTTAACCCCTTTTATGCTGAGGTCTTGATTATTTAATGATCTCTTTCTCTCTGCTGGTACAAATGTCTGCCGACAGTAGTCACTGAACTGACCTGATAGAGATACTTCCTGCTGAAATCTTACTCCTTTTATCCCTGATTCCTTTTTTTAATGGCAGGTCCAAAAAGTGTAGTTTGAAGCTACTTACCCACATCTGATCGGTAGAGGTTTTGACAAAATATCCCAGCATTTGTTTATGTATTGTTGGTATTTGTCCAGGAGATAACTCTCTAACTCCAGGAAGACTCTAGAGCTTTAAGTTTCATTGTACGTTGCAAAACTTCTAAGGGAATTAGTTGACCTATGATTAACATTTAATCATTGACATTAAATGTACTTGGTCAATTTATATTAGTCCATTCATTTTAGCTTGTTTGCAATTATTTGACAGTTTCTATCTAGACAGATATTCCATATGACATTATCTCTGTACTCCTGATAGATGTAAAGGTTAGAATTGACATAATGCATATTATTATTTATTGTTTCAACTAATGTTTTCCTAGAGGTGGTAGGTAACATACAGATAGATGGATAGATAGACGGACGGACAGATTATTTATCGGGATTATTTCTCCTTTGAGAAGGGGTCAAAACAATGATCAGTCATAAAATAATTTCAATACATTAAACAATCAGCCATTTTTTAGTTTAGGAATATCCTACCTGCATTACTATTTAGACATATGACAGAATACAATTTATTTTTCATAGTGAAACTCTTATATTTTCTCCAATTACATTAATAGAATTTGTATAAAACATATCAAACATTACATTCTCATGGATATTTTAATACATCTCTGCTTATATCAGGAAATGGCTGATAGAACGGTGTTAGAACACACAGTGCATTGCAGTTTGCAGTATATGTGGTGATGTAGCCTCAGACCGATCAGAGTGCCCATGATGAACCCTGTCCACTGCTGAAAGATCCTTCAATGTGGACGTGAACATCAGAACTGGACCAGGGAGCAATGGGAGAAGGTTGCCTCATCTAACGAATCACATTTCTTTTAGATCAGGGGATGGCCAAGTGCATTATTTATCTGGTTAAAATAAGGCAGCGGGATACACTATGGGAAGAAGGCAGGCCAGTGAAGGCAATTTTATGCTCTGGGCACAATGTCCTGCTGGGAAACCTTCTGTCCTTGCAGTTACGTGAATTTTACTTTCACACGTGCCACTGATCTAGAGGTTGTTGCCAACCACGTACATCCTTTCTTGGCAATGGTGTTCCCTGATGACAGTGGCCTCTTTCAGCATGAGAATGTACCTGCCATATTGCAAACATTGTTCAAGAATGGTTTGAGGAACATGACAAAGAGTTCAAGGTGTTGTCTTGTTGTCCATATTCCCCATATTTCAACAAATCTGACCATGGAGGTCTCATCTTGCAATTTGCAGGACTTAAAGGATTTTCTGCTAATGTTTTGGTGCCAGATACCACAGGACATGTTCAGAGGCTATGGAGTCCATGCCTCAATACATCAAAGCTGGTTTGGGAGCAGTAGGGGACCTACACGATATTAGGCAGGTGGTTTTAATTTTGTGGTAATCAGTGTAGATAGGTATGTAGATGCTTACCTTTCAGGGGACCTTTGCAGATGTGGCATTCCCCCTTTTTTCCCCTCAAATTTAATTAGATGCTATAGATCCTAAACAAAGTCATAGGTTTGTTCCATGGACAGGGACTTTGTACAAGTGGGGCTGATTTGGTCTTAAGATCTGAGTCAGTTTCTGAAAAGCCTAAAAAGTCTGATTTTAGCACATTTAGTTTCATTGTTAGCCCCCGAGTATCCTGAAAATCTGTAGTTAAAAGTGTTATTTATCTCAACATTACAATTATATAATTATTATTTATTATCATTTACACAGTGCCAATATATTGCGCAATGCTTTACAATTATAAAATGGTGATATTTGACAACAAGTAATTTACATACGGAATATATCATAGATAAGAGGTTAAGAGGGCCCTGCTTAAATGAGCTCACAATCTATGAGGAAGAGGTAAAGATACAAAAGAGAAATAACATCATGTCAGAGGGGGTAGGGATTGATGTACAGAGCATTGAATGTCTGGGGCTCAAGGCTCTGTATATCCCCAGAATCAGTTCCATGGTATTGCTTGGTTTAGTTCGGTGAATTCAAAGTTCACACCTAAACCAAGCAACGAACAATAAGCCTAAATGGCGTCAACTAAATTGCACCAATCAGCGTTAGGGGAAGGAAGGAGTTTCGCCACCCAATCCGAAGAAAGGGCGCGAAACTCGGCTGCACCAATCCATGCTTGAGGAGGATGGGGGTTTCGCGGGCCAATCAGAAGATAGGGCGCGAAACCCGATGTCACCAATATGCTGAAAGGTGCGAAACTTATTTGCACCAATCAGCACCAAGGGACGGGAGGGGTTTCATCGCCCAATCAGATGGAAGGGTGCGAAACCTCGTTTGAACAAGCGCTCTGCCTCAGATTGGTCGCTCGCGTCCTGCAGTGACCAATCAGTGCTTTATTCATGCCGGCCAACCAGGAGAGTGGCGCGAACCCAGTTCGAATGGGCGCTCCCTCTCCCATTGGTCGGCACAGACTTCCATGCGGCCAGCGGGAACCCTGTGGCCATTTGACCGACTCACAACCCCAGGGACTCTCTGGGCTGGCGCACGTCTCTCTCCCCGTTGGGTATCCCCACGCAGGTATCCACCAGGGAGAGCGCTCTCCTGGGCAGCCACAAGCATAACCTCGTAGCTCCCAGGTAAGAAACAGGGATCCACACACATCCACACACAAAAGGAACAAGGCAATTCACAGTTTAGGCAATTCCGCCACACCCTTGAAAAATCCTGCAGATGAGATTTGGCTATTCTGGAACGAGCAGATGTTAGGAGCGAAGAGAACGATAAAGGATGTATTTGTTGAGTAAAGAGGAAATGTAGTGGGGAGTGGAGTTAGTGAGGGCTTTGTAGGTTAGTGTTAGTAGTTTGAATCTGATCCTGAACCGTAAAGGAAGCTATTACAATATTACACCTGTAATAAATTTGATTGTATCACTGCAGGTTGGGCCAAAAGTCTAAAGGGAACAAAAAATATATTTTGTAAATATTTGCAAATGTAGATATTTCTATATCGTCTAGCACAATTATTAAATGTATAGAGGGAATTATTAGACCATTAAAATGGGGCTATGTTTTATTTTTTATTTCTCAATTAAGCTCCATGTACAATGGCAGAATGTGATGCTTGGATTCAGGCAATAACAAATCACAATGTGGTAAATGCATAGATATTGAGGGTAAAGAAAGAAATACAGACCTGCTTTTTACAAGACAGTGGGAATAGCCAGCAAACCTGAAATGCACAACACAGTAAATTGTAACAGGGTTATTTACTAAACTAGTGAATTTCAAATGTAAGGCTTTATATAACAGAACTGGCCAATCAGCACCTCCTCTCACAGAAACGCATTGAATTAGTGCATCACTATGAGGAAAATTCAGCATCTCCATGCAGAGCGTGGAGACGCTGAATGGCAGTCACACTGTGCAGCACTGCCCCAGAAAGCACTGGAGGTATCGCTAGGGGGCAATGTAAACACTGCCTTTTCTCTGAATAGACAGTGTTTGCATGCAAATGCCTGCAGCGAATGATTAAACTCACCACAACAACATTAAGCTGTAGTTGTTCTGGTGACTATAGTGTCCCTTTAAATTTTAAATTAACTTTGAATTTACTTTGAATTTTCACGCTAGTGATTAACCCTGTAGCATTAGATCTATAATCCTTACTAGTCCTATTTCTCATTTATGGCAGTTCATCAGTCACCAGCCTTTCCGCGATGTTTATAATCAAAATATAATCTAATTAGAAATATTGCTAATTAACTTGTGTTAGTTGTATTTTGCACAGATGTCACTAAGCCTCATCCAAATCTACCTACAATCTGTCCAAGTAAACAGCCACCAAATAGCAGGGTGGGCTTCTCCTCTAACTCTGCAAGCAATTTATTTTTTATCTTTTTTTTTTAATGTTTTTACATACCTTATAACACATCCTGAGCTAAGCATTATGTATGTATTAAAATACCATCCTTTATCATCTATTACTCTACGACAGCTAATAACATTAATAACTACACTGTGAAAATGTTACGCCGTCTACAAATAGCTTGCAGATAATTTATATTTTGTGGTGATTAAAGTAAATTAATTAAAGTTAATATGTTTCCTTTAAATCACAGTCAGAATTCTTGCTTGACTTAGTAACTATTGTACTCCTTACTACAGTCAGACACCATCACGGAATGACAACAGGAAACAAGACAGGTGTATCTGAGTTCATTCTCCTTGGATTTGATAGCCTTCCCCATCTCAAGATTTTAATCTTTATTTTCTTTCTTATAATTTACCTTGCAACATTATGGGGAAACTTTTTAATTGCTGGCTTGGTTTCTGCGAGTTCAAGATTAAATACACCCATGTACTTTTTTCTAATTCATTTATCCATCTGTGATATTGTATTTACCACTAATATTGCCCCCAATATGCTGTACATTATAATAGCAGGAAAAGTTACAATGTCTTTCGAAGCCTGCGTCATTCAGTTCTACCTCTATGGAGCATCGACCATCGCAGAGTGTTCTATTCTTGCTGTGATGTCTTATGACCGCTACCTTGCCATTTGTAGTCCTTTACATTACACTTCCATCATGAACTTTGCAGTTTGTCTCACATCGGTTACATGCTCATGGCTGTTGGGATTTTCCATAACACTTTGTACGACTGTGATGGTGTTTCAGTTGGATTTTTGCGGTCCTAATGTTATCGACCACTTTATCTGTGATCTCGTTCCCCTTCTGAAGTTGTCCTGTTCAGACACATTTGTTGTGGAAGTTGTCATCTTCGTGCTTTCCATCCCTATTATACTCATCCCTTTTGTCTTTATTTTCTCAACGTACGTCAATATCTTTCTGGTCATACTGAAAATTCCATTTGCGGCTGGAAGACGAAAGACATTCTCAACCTGTAGTTCCCACTTGACCTCAGTGAGTGCATATTATGGAACACTGATCACAATATATATTGCTCCAAATAAATGGGATATAAACAAAGCATTGTATCTTCTGTACTCTGTCTTTACACCATTCTTCAATCCAATTATCTATAGTCTAAGGAACCAGGATATTGTTAAAGCAATTGTGACATTGATGAAGTCAAATAGAATAATTTAGACATGTTGCAATGAACATGTCCACCATATCTTTTCATTTGTAGGAGATCATGACTCTTTGCTTGGTTGCCAACCTCACTTCCAGTATACTTGCTATGACCTTGGTCGATATCCCTAGGATACCTAACCTCTGAGTGCCTTGCAGATTCTGAACCCCTACCTGCCTTCTGACCCAGTTATCTTCTAACCATTAAATTGTGCTACCAACTGCTGAGCCCAAATTGTTCTGATCTACTGGATTTTGCCCCCCTGGTGGCCTCTTACATACTGAGAACATTATTTTACAATGTGTAATATAGAGGGCAAAAACTCAAAGGAAGCCATAATAAGACACATTATCACAGACTCTCATACTGATTGTTATATACAGATTGAGGGTATAATGTTAACAAGGTCAGCATCTTTCAAATCACGGTATCTGTAGTTGGCAGCTGTGTAATAAGTCAATTCTAAACTGTCTGGATATTATATCTGTGCCCTTCCCTAATAAATGAGAAAACAACAACTCATGGAAAACATTGGATATAACTGATGTAATTTTGCTCAAAGTAGATGTTCCACCAGTAAGAGGCTATTCCCTCTTGGGTTGTACACCATTTTTTTTTGTAATTCTTTGAATCACATTGTGGGGCATTGATTGGTCTAATGACAGGCTCTCCCTTAGATACACCTACAAATTATTCATTTCATCCTGAAACTTATTTTAAGGTTTTAATAACTCAGTGGCTTCATTGGCTTGTAGTAATTGATAAGATAAATCTAACATGTATCTTTAAATTACTAACTTAAAGTAGAATTGTATTTAGCTCTACATTATATTCTTAATCCATAAAGGGTGCAATAGAAGCTCTACAATATTTATATTTATTTGGCTACCAATAGTTTTATTTTCTGGACATTAGATCTGATGGCTATCTAAGACTCTATCAGAACTTTCAAAGATCTTATGACGTAACTTTACTGGTAACTGACCATAGATCATGTCAATATAACAGGATAAGCCGCCAATTAACATTTGGATATTTCTGGCCAATATTAAAACCCATGATTACGAAGTGACGGCATGATTTTGAGTTGTTCCTGTGTTGCTTTGCCAATAACTTGAAAACATTTTGCATCAACAAATAACACCAAATATGACATATAGCCAAATTTTGATCAATAATTTTATTATGCCAAAACAAAAACAACACATAGTAGCTGCATGTTAAGTGTCATCATTACGAAATACTAATTTCTAGATATTTGGGCATATAGTGACTCACATATATCTGTAAACTATTCAAATACATAAGGATTTTAAATTAGCAAATAATAAGATTATAAAATTACAAAACACAGTAAATATACATGGGGGTCTCCACTGTAAACAGTGATTGGATTCAAGATCAAATTAAAAAAATCTAATAGGCAAAATGTTTCATAGTGGTACAATTATTAAAAAGCTGAATTACTTCCTACAAGAATAAAGTATGTTTTATAAATATCACATTTCATTTTACAGTACAATTCCAGTGAATGCGACAAAACCAAAATTAAAGGGACACCAATGCAACTTTTATGAACTTTATAGCTTTTGATCTAAATAATTATTTTAAATTTATGAACAGATTTTTCTGAAATATATATGTATATTGATTTTGCAACATTCTGCATCCCATGTCCCATCTCCCCTGTTCCAAAATACTTCCATCTTGCTAAATACTGAACATGTGCAGATGATGTCAAACACAATCTATATCTGTCTCTCCCATTTTGAATACAGTGTTTCTCTGATTTAACAGCAAATTCTTCTGGGAGTTGAAGATTACTAAACAGTCTTCACAAGTAGAAAACTGACAGGTGAACTATAAGTTGTAGAGACCCTCGTTTTGAGCAGAACTGAGGTTGTGGTCAGACTGTCACTATCGCACTTCTAAACTCTGCAAAGAGAGTTAAACAACCACTAAACATGTCTAATATGTCAGACTGCACGGACCAGCATGAGAGGGTCAATCTTTCAGGACTTTACAAGTGGGTATATTTTTTAATTTGCATGTTCTGATTATTTTACAAACAACATGATTATTGTTTCAAACAACATGGATCAAACTACCTCGGAGTACCCCTTTAATACGTTACAACAGTGAAATCTAACGCATAAACTAACAGCAAAGTCACAAACGAACATGCCTTCGAATACTGACAAAAAGCATATTTTTCTACATCACCGGAATTCTTGTGAATTTCACTTGATTAGAAAACTGCAACAAAAAAGGGAGTTATTATAAGCAAAGATAGATAGATAGATAGATAGATAGATAGATAAAAACAAGGAATCAGAGTACATTAACTTTACAAAATGTGCTAAGTAAATCAAGTGAATTAATATTGTACAATGATTAATAATTACTAATTGGTTATTTCTTTAGCGACCAAATAATAATAATGCTTCAGACGTCAATAGCAGTCTCAGCACTGTTAACAATCCCTTTTCTGAGAAAAGGCAATGTTTATATTTATCCCTCAAGACACCTTCCTATTATGGCACTTTCTGTTCTGGACCTGCAATCTTTGTAGGACCAACTTTCACTAGTGCCAACGTTCACTGGTACCATAAAGATAAATTGTAATAATGGATTTTAATGAGGAAACGTAGACTGACGCGCATGTACAGTAAGTAAGCCCTACAATGCTTCTCTACAAAGAAGTGTTGGATTGGCAGGGATCACCACCATAAAGGTAAGTAAACTGTCTTTATTTTTAAGGGGGGGAAGGAGTCCCAAGAAATTCTAACGTTAGAAATATATGTATTTCTAACATTAGAGTTTCCCTTTAACAATCTTTGTAATGTTGGCCAAGCAAAAACACAAAACAGAGCAGACCTACACGTCTTTATCAAACTTTTCTCATACAGTTTATTGCACTAAATACATTTTTCTGGTATTTCTTTTATCTAAGTTCAAGCAGGGATATCCAGAAATGCCCTGTCCATGGCCCAATCTGGTATAGATGTTGCTTGGCATGATACGTGGAATTAACTTAATCCAGTGTGATGGAAATAATTTTTTTAATGCAAATGCTGAAAATGAGCAATGTCAGGATACTGGGATAGAACGGCTAAAACGCAAACAGGCTTAATCATTGAGAATAGCTTACCGCACCTGTACGGATATCCGTGGTATTTTGATCTGAAGATTGAGAGAAGAAAACTAAAGAAAAATACGACAAGGCCCAATCCGACTAGACATATAACTGGAAAAAGAGATAATTTGTAAACGTTTATAAACGTTGGTAAAAAAAATATATATATAATATAATAACTGTATTTATTATAATTTAATAATAAGTATAATAATGAAATAGTATATTATAAACAAAATAACATCTTTCTGCTTCAGTGGGAGCAAATAAATATCTCTAATGAGACTGGACCATTACATATTTAATAACCTTAATATATGAGTTTTTCAAAACAGTAAAACATATCACAGCGATGATATTGTCAGTGAAAGTGACTTTTTATGCATTTTTTCACACACAAACGGAACTTTCACTCATGATATCATTGTTGTGATATGTTTTACTGTTTTGAAACACTAATATTGGTGTTAAGCGAAGTCTCCCAAGTATATTAGTACCCCCCATGTACAGCTTTTATAGGGGTTTTGAAAGTTACAGGGTCAAATATAAGAGTTAAATATTTTTATATTGAAAATTGCCAGGTTGGTTATGTTGCCTTTGAGAACGTATGGTAGTCCAGGTATGAGAATTGCCCCCATCATGGCACACCATTTGCAAAAGAAGACCACCCAAAATATTGCAAATGGGGTATGTTAAGTCTTTTTTAGTAGCAACTTGGTCACAAACACTGGCCAAATTTAGCATTCATCATTGTTATTTGCAATTTTAACATGCAAACAAATATAAATGCTAACTTTGGCCCGTGTTTTTGACTAAGAGGCTAATAAAAAGGACTGGACATACCCCATATTGAATACCCTGGAGTGTCTACTTTAAAAAATATGTACATGTGAGGTGTGATTTAGAGATTTATGACAGATAACACAGTGTTACTGTAACGGAACCCCCAGGCATTAAAGTGTTAAACTGCTATTTAGTAGATCTTCCCTTCCAGAGACCCAGGCACAGCTACTGCAGAACACCAAACTCCCGAACTGAATACAAGGGAATGCTCCAAACTCCCGAACTGCATTCAAGGGAATGCTCCAAACTCCCGGACTGCATACAACGTAGCACTCCAAACTCCCGAACTGGAACCTCACGAATAGCTGCTAGCAGACGAACAGGAAAAGCACCCAAGCGGCTTACACTCCTAGCAATCAGTCTCTAACAGCATACAGTAAATCCCCCCAAAGACGAGACAGAGCTCCGTGCTGAGGGTCAAGCAGTGGTCTGGTTTATTCAGGGCTTCCTGCCCAGTATTTATGCAGGTCTCCCACCTGGTGGACACTCCCCTAGGGGACCAGATAGGAGACTGTAACACAGACAGACATGTATCACATTTAGACACACAGAAGTAAAACATCCCCACAATGCATCCTAATTTCCCTCCCTCTATCCTGCAGATAATTGGGAAGTAATCCAATTATCTCCCAGGACAGAGGCAAAACTCCATTATACACGTGGGGACACAAAGACAGTAAAATACTTTAAAATATACAAAGTTACATTTAATACATAAAATATAGACATGTCACATATCCCCAGATAGCTGGGATCTGAGCGCACATAACTACCGAATAGCGCTCAGATCCTATTCACACAGTTCAATTGCCATGAAGCCAAAGTCTTTAATTACACGAATAGGCTCCATGGCATAGCTATCTGGGTTAAAACATTCACATAGAAAAAGTCCCGATCAATTCAGCATTCGGCTAAACAGCCACAAATAGAAGCAGGGAAGGCTGGAGGCTCAGTGATGCCTGCGCGTAAAAGTATGTCCGCTTTTAGTGCACTGATTCCGGGCTGAGCACCGCTGGCTGTCCGGGGAGCTCCATAACACCGCCACCTAGCGGCCGCTAAGTGTAACCGCAGCCACCCAGTAACAGTCAATTAAGCTGCGGTTAACCGCAGCTACTGGGTGGTCAATTGACGGCACACGCTAGCTTCAGGGAGGTAAATTGAAGGCACACGCCAGTTTACCGGTGGTCGCGCCTTCGATATTTTGTTCGGTAGATAAAATCTACCCCTGGCAGAAAGGCATTAATAAGCCTTTCTGCAGGGAAAATAAAGTATTTTAAAAGTCCGGTCCATAATCTAAAGGGAGCAGGCGGGCAACCAGGCTCCTCCAATGCAATGTGGCGAGATTGCTCTCATCACAGTTACAATGTCACTATTGATACATTTTAAAAATATATATTTTGAAACAGCAATGTTCTACTTGTACTTATAGCCCTGTAACTTGCAAAAAAAAAAAAAAAACATGTTAACATTGGGTATATCTAAACTCAGCACAAAATTTTAAAACTATTTAGCATGGGTGTTTTTTGGCAGTTGTAGATGCTCAACAGATTTTGGGGTTAGTTAGAAAGGTGTTTTTTTATTTTTTCATCATATTTTATAATTTTTTTATAGTAAATTATATAATATGATGAAAATAATGGTATCTTTAGAAAGTCTATTTAATGGCGAGAAAAACGGTATACAATATGTGTGGGTACAGTAAATGACTAAGAGGAAAATTACAGCTAAACACAAAAAACCGCAGAAATGTAAAAAGCAGCTATGGTCCTTAACGGTGAGAAATAAAAAAACGATCTGGTCACTAAGGGTTAAATATACACAGGGATCTGGGAAAGTGCGCAGGTAACTTTTTTCTTTGTTTTTTATTGTTTCATTGATGCTGAGTATCTCTATCTCTGGTTTGTTTCTCCATAATCCTGACCTTGGCTTGTTTCCGTGTACAATTTTTGTTATATTCTTGCGTTACCCCGACCACTCTAAGGACCGTTAGTACGCCCCATACTGTATTCTCTAATTCTAAAGTTCTGTGTTGTGGGTTATAGCAATCCTCACACCAATACACTTTGACAAATGATATCACAAAGAAGTGCTATTACTATTATGATTAACGTACAATAGGACTAAACTTTAAGTTTTTTTGTTGAATTGTAAAATCTTGACTTACTTCGTCTTTTTCCAACATCACCTTTTGACGTTGCTGCTTCATTTAAAAGAACCATTCCCATTGTGATAGCCGCATCTGTAATTGTCGCTAAGGAAGGGTAACACTGTGCATACATTACTATCAGATTGAAAGATTGTCTAGCAGAACTTTACATTACTTTATGGAATGAAGAATTTGTCAGAGTGCTATATTATTATCAATAACAGTGCCATTTCTATAGAGCGCTCATATTCCAGAGCGCTTTACAATTATAGAAAGGGGATATTTAGAAATGAAGAATGCTCTGCTCACATCAGCTTACAATCTATGAGCATTTGAGGTTGCTGTATATTTATTGTTAGGGACACTTACTGGTGAGGTGCTCTGACCAGGATTGAACCTGGAATTCTTGGTTGACATTACCACTGATCTAAGGACTATATCGATATATAGTGTGTAAATATTTATAATAAAAGGTTTGGAGCAAAATATTTTTGGCAATCAGTTTTGTTACCATATCATTGAGATGAATGTTATAAAATACGTAATTGTGGATATACCTGTAACAGTCTAAAGATCGCTTCTGTAAGATTGTAAAATCATTACTTTGGACTCTCACTGGGTTTATAATGCTAGCTATATATATATAAAATGACCGAAATAAAATTGGTTATTTTAGCCTAAATTTTAAAATTCATTTTGAATTTCTGACAGTAAATAACCCTGTTAGAAATCTTTTTATTTTTCATATGTGGAAATACAGTCATGTTAATCACCAAACATTAGAAGGTGTCCCATCCTATCACCACTTATGCCGATGATAACCGTCTTATCATGTAAAAAGTCCAATGGAATTTCTTGTTACAAATTTCTTCTTTTTTTCTTTAATGTATTTTCATTTTTTTCCTTTATTTATTTATTCTATTTTCACAGTTATGCATATTCTGAATAATTTAAATGTATTCTTGTTATTCAAGAATATTGGAAGCACCTTGTGTTTAATGGGCTGTCAGGAGGCTTGTTTGAATCCATTATTTCTGTGGCACACATTAACAAATTTCAACGACACCCCTTTTTTTATCGCGTCTCCTATCTCAAACCACTGACACCACTCGGACACGCCATAGCCCCGGGATGGAGAGGAGCATACTAGGACAAAGCCCAATCTTACATGGTGATTTTTCCTGAGCCATACGGCGGTAGGGCAGTTACCCTCTACCACTGTTCGTGCTACATAGCATCACTTTAGACGTCCGTGCCTCATACAACTTTTTACTCTCTGTTCCATGTTATCTATAAATGCATCCTTACATAAATTGATATTTACAGTATCTTCCCCTGCGAGGGAAGACTTTCTGATTTACACTGTGTCCATACTTCTTCTCCTTCATGGGAAAACTGTTACATATATTGGTCAAAATACAAAACTGATTCAATACAAAGCTCAACCACACAAAAAAAAGTATTCAAATATATATATATGTCAAAACCATAAACAATATTGTTGCTACCAACTGCAATACCAAGCATCTATGTTTACATAAAACCCTTTATATGCATTTAATATGCCATTTATTTCAGCTAGATTAATCTGAAAAGGATACTCAGTAAAAGAATAATGTGAGATTCTGCCACAAACTGGGCTTGGCTGCTTCCATGAATGTAGCTCTGAAGAGAAGGAAAAAAATTATATTCTGTTACTTTTAATAAAATATATTTCAGCAACTGTAAGCATTTACAAAGCAATAAGAAGAAATATAGTTTAAAAACTCGGCTGAAGAGAATAAACTATGTTATAGGGACCCTCCGGGCACCTAGACCACTTCAGCTAATTTAAGTGGTCTGAGTGCTGTCTCCCCATTGCACTTAGTGCTGCAATGTAAAGTGCCAGTGGAAGTGAGACTGGGGGAGCTTCCAGAATCCTAACGGACCTCCAGCGTCAGAAATTCCCCATAGGAAAGCACCGAATAATGCTTTCCTATGGGGAGGTCTAATGCGCGCGCGGCCATTGCTGCACATGCGCATTAGGTCTCCCCCGCTGGCTGACGTTGGCAGGGGAGGAGTGTGGGTGGAGCCTGACAAAGCACCGACAGCGCTGGATAAATATAAGTGCCTGAAGGGGTTTTAACCCCTTCAGCACTGTGGGATGGGGGGCATGGGGAAGGGGGCACCCCAGGATTCTCCAGTGCCAGGAAAATGGGTTTGTTTTCCTTGCACTGGAGAGTCCCTTTAAACTGATGGCTGCTGCATGCTTGCTATGGGTACGAAGAATGGTGTGTGGACAACCGATGGCTTCTGTGTGCCTTCTATGGCTGAGGTGTATGTTATTTGGTTGACTGATGGCTCTGTGCCTTCTATGGCTGAGGTGTATGCTATTTTGTTGACTGATGGCTCTGTGCCTTCTATGGCTGAGATGTATGTTATTTGGTTGACTGATGGCTCTGTGCCTTCTATGGCTGAGGTGTATGTTATTTGGTTGACTGATGGCTCTGTGCCTTCTATGGCTGAGGTGTATGTTATTTGGTTGACTGATGGCTCTGTGCCTTCTATGGCTGAGGTGTATGCTATTTGGTTGACTGATGGCTCTGTGCCTTTTATGGCTTAGGTGTATGCTATTTAGTTGAAGGCTCCGTGCCTTCTATGGCTGAGGTGTATGTTATTTGGTTGACTTATGGCTCTGTGCCTTCTATGGCTGAGGTGTATGTTATTTGGTTGACTGATGGCTCTGTGCCGTCTATGGCTGAGGTGTATGTTATTTGGTTGACTGATGGCTCTGTGCCTTCTATGGCTGAGGTGTATGTTATTTGGTTGACTGATGGCTCTGCGCCTTCTATGGCTGAGGTGTATGTTATTTGGTTGACTGATGGCTCTGTGCCTTCTATGGCTGAGGTGTATGTTATTTGGTTGACTGATGGCTCCGTGCCTTCTATGGCTGAGTTGTATGCTATTTTATTGACTGATGGCTCTCTGCCTTCGATGGCTGAGGTATGTTATTTGGTTGACTGATGGCTCTGTGCCTTCTATGGCTGAGGTGTATGTTATTTAGTTGACTGATGGTTCTGTGCCTTCTATGGCTGAGGTGTATGCTATTTAGTTGACTGATGGCTCTGTGCCTTCTATGGCTGAGGTGTTTGCTATTTAGTTGACTGATGGCTCTGTATCTTCTATGGTTGAGGTGTATGCTATTTAGTTGACTGATGGCTCTGTGCCTTCTATGGCTGAGGTGTTTGCTATTTAGTTGACTGGTGGCTCTGTGCTTTCTATGGCTGAGGTGTATGCTATTTGGTTGACTGATGGCTCTGTGCCTTCTATGGCTGAGGTCTATGTTATTTAGTTGACTGATGGCTCTGTGCCTTCTATGGCTGAGGTGTATGCTATTTAGTTGACTGATGGCTCTGTGCTTTCTATGGCTGAGGTGTATGCTATTTAGTTGACTAAAGGCTCTGTGCTTTCTATGGCTGAGGTGTATGTTATTTAGTTGACTAATGGCTCTGTGCCTTCTATGGCTGAGGTGTTTGCTATTTAGTTGACTGATGGCTCTGTGCCTTCTATGGCTGAGGTGTATGCTATTTAGTTGACTGATGGCTCTGTGTCTTCTATGGCTGAGGTGTATGCTATTTAGTTGACTGATGGCTCTGTGCCTTCTATGGCTGAGGTGTATGTTATTTAGTTGACTGATGGCTCTGTGCCTTCTATGGCTGAGTTGTATGCTATTTAGTTGACTGATGGCTCTGTGCCTTCTATGGCTGAGGTGTATGTTATTTGGTTGACTGATGGCTCTGTGCCTTCTATGGCTGAGGTGTATGTTATTTGGTTGACTGATGGCTCTGTGCCTTCTATGGCTGAGATGTATGTTATTTAGTTGACTGATGGCTCTGTGCTTTCTATGGCTGAGGTGTATGCTATTTGATTGACTGATGGCTCTGTGCCTTCTATGGTTGAGGTGTATGCTATTTAGTTGACTGATGGCTCTGTGCCTTCTATGGCTGAGGTGTATGTTATTTGGTTGACTGATGGCTCTGTGCCTTCTATGGCTGAGGTGTATGTTATTTATTTGACTGATGGCTCTGTGCCTTCTATGGCTGAGGTGTATGTTATTTGGTTGACTGATGGCTCTGTGCCTTCTATGGCTGAGGTGTATGCTATTTAGTTGACTGATGGCTCCGTGCCTTCTATGGCTGAGGTGTATGCTATTTAGTTGACTGATGGCTCTGTGCCTTCTATGGCTGAGGTGTATGCTATTTAGTTGACTGATGGCTCTGTGCCTTCTATGGCTGAGGTGTATGCTATTTAGTTGACTGATGGCTCTGTGCTTTCTATGGCTGAGTTGTATGCTATTTAGTTGACTGATGGCTCTGTGCTTTCTATGGCTGAGTTGTATGCTATTTTATTGACTGATGGCTCTGTGCCTTCTATGGCTGAGGTGTATGTTATTTGGTTGACTGATGGCTCTGTGCCTTCTATGGCTGAGGTGTATGCTATTTGTGTGACTGATGGCTCAGTGCCTTCTATGGCTGAGTTGTATGCTATTTTATTGACTGATGGCTCTGTGCCTTCTATGGCTGAGGTGTATGTTATTTGGTTGACAGATGGCTCCATGCCTTCTATGGCTGAGGTGTATGTTATTTGGTTGACTGATGGCTCCGTGCCTTCTATGGCTGAGTTGTATGCTATTTTATTGACTGATGGCTCTCTGCCTTCGATGGCTGAGGTATGTTATTTGGTTGACTGATGGCTCTGTGCCTTCTATGGCTGAGGTGTATGTTATTTAGTTGACTGATGGCTCTGTGCCTTCTATGGCTGAGGTGTATGCTATTTAGTTGACTGATGGCTCTGTGCTTTCTATGGCTGAGGTGTATGCTATTTGATTGACTGATGGCTCTGTGCCTTCTATGGTTGAGGTGTATGCTATTTAGTTGACTAATGGCTCTGTGCTTTCTATGGCTGAGGTGTATGCTATTTAGTTGACTAGTGGCTTTTTGCCTTCTATGGCTGAGGTGTATGTTATTTAGTTGACTGATGGCTCTGTGCCTTCTATGGCTGAGGTGTATGCTATTTAGTTGACTGATGGCTCTGTGCCTTCTATGGCTGAGGTGTTTGCTATTTAGTTGACTGATGGCTCTGTGTCTTCTATGGCTGAGGTGTATGCTATTTAGTTGACTGATGGCTCTGTGCCTTCTATGGCTGAGGTGTATGTTATTTAGTTGACTGATGGCTCTGTGCCTTCTATGGCTGAGATGTATGTTATTTAGTTGACTGATGGCTCTGTGCTTTCTATGGCTGAGGTGTATGCTATTTGATTGACTGATGGCTCTGTGCCTTCTATGGTTGAGGTGTATGCTATTTAGTTGACTGATGGCTCTGTGCCTTCTATGGCTGAGGTGTATGTTATTTGGTTGATTGATGGCTCTGTGCCTTCTATGGCTGAGGTGTATGTTATTTGGTTGACTGATGGCTCTGTGCCTTCTATGGCTGAGATGTATGTTATTTAGTTGACTGATGGCTCTGTGCTTTCTATGGCTGAGGTGTATGCTATTTGATTGACTGATGGCTCTGTGCCTTCTATGGTTGAGGTGTATGCTATTTAGTTGACTCATGGCTCTGTGCCTTCTATGGCTGAGGTGTATGTTATTTGGTTGACTGATGGCTCTGTGCCTTCTATGGCTGAGGTGTATGTTATTTGGTTGACTGATGGCTCTGTGCCTTCTATGGCTGAGGTGTATGTTATTTGGTTGACTGATGGCTCCGTGCCTTCTATGGCTGAGGTGTATGCTATTTAGTTGACTGATGGCTGCTGTGTGCCTCTTTTGGGCCGGTGCTTGTTATGTTGTCTCGACCTGAAGCTTAGGTCATGGGGTGCCATGGTGTGAATTATAGGTGCTGTAAGTTATGAATATTCCATTAAAGGGCTGGTGGGTTTTCTGTATGATGAACATATTGCTGAGAAGATTCACGCTGTGTATCAAGTCCTGGCGTGGATATCTAGGAGGTGAATCTGTTAATGAAATGACGTACCACTTGACCATTTTGTGGATTCTTATGTGCATAAGGCGGTCCGCGTATGTGATTCCACATTTGTCCTGATGTCATGGCAAACACAACACACTAAAAAAAAAATAATCAATCACGTTAGCATCACATACGATACGTTATATTAAAATTACATGGAAATATGAGATACCAACTTTCATGACAGTAGTGGAAACTATTGGAAACAAAACAAAACTCATAATATTGTCACATTATTTAATTCTTATTTAATATCAGCCTCACATTGGGGTCCGAAGGCTCCTGAGGTTTTGAAACACAGGATAAGAAAACAGTATGCCATCGGATTCTGCTTTAACACGAGCTCCTTCATGATATGATCCTGTCCCTTTAAACTTGCTTGCATAAAAAAAATCATTTTATAAGATGGAAAATTATAGATAGAAAACCCTACAAATACTTACAAGAGCCGCCATCGCCCATCCTGTCTTGTTATAAATGAATTCCAAATTGTTTCTTCTCAGGTAGAGCAAACCCCCCACTAAGGAAACCAATAAGGCCAACGCGATTGTGCCAGAGTAGTTTGGAGGTCTAAACACGCGAATCTGTGAAAACAAAAATGGAAAATACAAGCTGACAACTCTCCATGTGTGACTCAGATTCTGACAATGTTCTTCCCGGTTACATCGGTAATTGATTTCATTTACTTGTTCTACTTGAACCTTAGTCTACCCCTTCTGGCTCAACCTTTCACCACCAATAAGAAGCTAGGAGAACCATAGATCTATAGAAAGGCAGGAATAGGAGCAAAAGGTAGCTAGACAGGTAACGCCTGAGTAATTTAGACTGAAAATACAAACATCTATTATGTTTAATCTTTCACTCATCCTTGTTTCTGCATCTGAACTTCAAACAGAATTTATATGAGAGCTGTTCTTATTTGGCCTAAATACATATCCATTAAATATTAACATTTTATCTGTAAGACGCACTCAAATTTGTGTAAACAACTGCATACGTTCTCAGTTCTTTTCAAAACTTACCAGGAAAGGTTAAAGGACCACTCTAGGCACCCAGACCACTTCAGCTTAATGAAGTGGTCTGGGTGCCAGGTCCTTCTAGGGTTAACCCATTGTTTTATAAACATATCAGTTTCAGAGAAACTGCTATGTTTATGAATGGGTTAAGCCTTCCCCCATTCCCTCTAGCGGCTGTCTCACTGAGAGGGTAGTGGATGCATGGAATAGCCTTCCAGCTGAAGTGGTAGAGGTTAACACAGTAAAGGAGTTTAAGCATGCGTGGGATAGGCATAAGGCTATCCTAACTATAAGATAAGGCCAGGGACTAATGAAAGTATTTAGAAAATTGGGCAGACTAGATGGGCCGAATGGTTCTTATCTGCCGTCACATTCTATGTTTCTATACCACCACAACTGCCCTATCAGATGGAAGATACCTGTAAAATGGTTGACTTTTATTATGATTTGCTTAAGGCAAAAGTGACTATGCACAAAACGTTTTTCTGCCTGCGGTATATTAGGTCACCATAAAATGTTATAACTCATTAGCAAAGCCCTGACTAAGAGCATTCATTGACTCTCCCTTGATGATCACAAATGTATAATAAACAGAACTCCAAAGTCAAACAAACCTCTGTGTTTTCTCTCGACTAGGTGTAGAGGGCAGAAAATGACCAGCCTTACTGAATATACAAGGAAAGTATACCTGCACACACTTAAACTATTCAAGTGTTGTGTATGTAAACAATTTTATTAAAAAACAAACAAAAAGTACACTAGCTATAAATGCATGCTAAGTATTTATCTGCTTGGGTGACTTTGGCTAATAATTTGATACATAACATTTACTTCTTTTTATACGTTGATACAACATACGTGAACATCTGTTCTATCCGCAATCCATTTTGCGAGCTGCTCGGCCGCGAAACCAATTCGCTGCAAGTCGAAGGTGTCCGCCCTCTTAGGCTTTCCTTTTGCAGGGAAATGCATAAATGTTGGAGCAGAATTCATATTGAGCTGCAAAATAAGTAAATAAGTAAATTTAAAAAAAAGAATAGAATCAGTAGAGTTCTAGGGAATTTCAAGGGGGGGGAAACGGTGACAGGTTGAAGGCGTGTTTACAGAGCACCCCCCTTCCGGCACTGTCACTCATTGCATTGTAATGTGGCCAATCAATATCACACGGAGCTGTAGGTAGCATGCAGTGGGAGGAAAGGGATGCTGCTGTTTGGACGTCTTAGACTCTTAGTGGCAGACGGGAAGTGGACCCTTCCACTTCCTGTTCAGCCTAACACACAGACACTGGAGGAGCTGGGACAGAAATGGGTTTTACACCCTCTATAACTGTTCCTGCAGCTCTGCTATTAAGGCTGAGTGAGCTACAGAGGACACAGGTCAAGGCCCCTAGTACTTATGTCCCCACCAGCCCAATAATCACATTATAAGTGCTGGAAACAGACGCCTCTTAGTAGCCAGACACCTGTAGGCAGATGCCCACTCTACCCAATGGGAAATCCGGCCCTGATTTAATAGTTATAATCACGTGAATGCACATTGTTTACATTTGAATGTTCAATTAATATTAATGGAGGATTAACAGACACAATAGAGGGAAAGTTGGAGTTATGAGATACTCACAATAGACTGAGGGTGTGTGGAGAGTCACAACCTAATATTTTATATTTCGAGGGGGGAAACACACTATTTCCTCCAGGGCCCAAATATCCTATTGTCTCTGTCTTACAAACACAAACACACAGAACTGTGAACGCTGCAGAGTCATACATTGTATTACACATTGAGGTTCTGTGCGTGAGAGACTGGATTGTGATCAGTCTATATTGATACCACTATACCTTTTATTCCCCGTCATGGCCATATTCATGTAAGCCAGGTATGCTAGAGCTGGGTCTTCCAGGGATGGCTAGCAGTGACACTGCAGACTACAGGACAGGGCTCGACATATCCTAGGCGCCAGGTCACCATGGCAACTAGGAATTTTGTCCTGGATCCTGGATTTGCGAGCCCGTTCAGCCCCTGGGGTAAGATCGTAGTCAGGCAGGGAGCTAATGCACAGTGGAGGCAGGCAGGCGGTTGGCTGAGGTTTGCTCTCTTGTGCGCCCTCCAGTGATGCCTGGAGCCGGAATATGACATCACTTCAGCCCGGGCATCACTAAACAGCGCTCTTGTGAACAGAGTAGGGAAATGACAGCAGCCCCACTGGACACCAGGGAAAGCCAAACCACTCCAGCTCTCCCAAAGCTGGGACGCTGGGTGGACACATTAAAATAAAAAATTGTGAGTGTTACAGTGTGTGTGTGTGCGCCAGTGTGTGAGTGTTGCAGTATCAGTGTGTGCGTCAAATCAGTGAGTGTGTGTCTCTCAGTTTGTCAAATCAGAGCAGGCCCGGACTGGCCATCGGGCATACCGGGCAAATGCTGTCAGTGAGTGTGTATGTCAGTGTGTGCGTCTGGTTAGATGGCCAGCCTACCTGCAATTACATGGCAAAGGTGTTTTTAGTCACCTTTTTTTCCATGCCGTTCCGGTCGCTGTTGGCATCTCCTCCATGGCTCACTCTCGATAACCTCTGCCAATTCAATGCTTTCCCATAGGAAAGCACTGGGAAGCTAAAATGCTGTGCTGTGCCAATCAAGATCTTTTCATAGAGATGCATTGAATCAATAAGTGGAGACGCTGGAGGAAGTGATTGCCACTAGAGGTGTTCCCAGGAAGTAATGTAAACACTGCCTTTTCTCTGAAAAGGCAGTGTTTACATTGAAAAGCCTGCAGGCACAGGCCATAGATACCTGAACAACTACATTAAACTGTATACCGTACATTAAGATGTATACTATTCATAAGCTGTATACTGTACATTAAGCTGTATACCCAGTTGCGTACATACCGCTCGCAGGGGTCACAGCTGCGACCGGGCACATCACTTCAGGGGGCCCAGCCGCCCTGCGGACCCCTGCATCCGGGTACCCGCAGCCAGTGTTGCGGCCATGGCCCGCGCGGCAAACCGCCGGGGCCGCATCTTCAAGGGGCCCATCGGGTGAACCATGCTGTTGAGGCCACCCGATGGATATGGATTTCCAGGGGGCTACGGGCCACTGCTGGAAGGAAGCAACAGCCTCGGTCACTCCTCCCAGCTGTCAGAGAGCCGCACGGGAGGAAGGAGAGGGAGTCAGAGTGGGAACTGCAAATATACCCTCCCTCCCTGCACAGCCCCCTTCCTGCACAGATCTCCTCCCCCTTTACCTCCCTGCACCGCCTACCTCCCTTACAGTTCCCATCCCTCCCCTGCACTGACTCCCTCTCCCCTGCACTGGCAGTCACCCTCCCTCCTTTGCACAGATACCCTCCCTCCCTGCACAGCCCCTCTCCCTGTGCAGATCTCTTCTCCTCATGCCTCCCTGACAGTACCCATGCCTCCCCTGCACAGACCCCTGTCACCCCTCCCTCACATGCACAGATCCCCCTCCCTCACCCTGCACAGATCTCCTCGGTCCCTGCACAGACCCCATCCCTGCACAAATCCCCTCTCCCCCGCCTTCCTGACAGTTCCCCTCCCTGCACAGATCCCCTCTCCCCCTGCCTCCCTGACAGTCCCCCTTCTTCCCCTGCACAAATCCCTTCCCTCCCCTGCGCAGATCCCCTCTCTCCCCTGCAAAGATCCCCTCCCATGCACAGATGCTCTCTCTCCCCTGCACAGATGCTCTCTCTCCCCTGCACAGATCCCCTCTCTACTCTGCACAGTTTCCTCCCTCCCTCCCTCCCCTGCACAGATCCCCTCTCCCCCTTCCTCCCTGACAGTCCCCTACCTCCCTGCACAGATCCCCTCTCCCTCCCTCCCCTGACAGTCCCCTTCCTCCCCAGATCCCTCTCCCCTCTCTCCCTGACTCCCCCTCCCTCCCCTGCACAGATCCCCCCCTCTCCCCTGCACAAATCCCACTCCATCCCTGCACCCTCCATAGCCGCCCTCCACAGACACACTCCCTGCCAAAAAATAAAAGTATATATTTCTTAAATGTGTATAAAAAAAATGTAATTTAATAAGCTGTGTTTCACTCCTAAGTGTTTCCTTTGACACCAAAAAGTAAAATATACTGAAGCGCTTCAGTAACAATATTTATTTAAAGGAACACTCTGCCCAAATGGGCAACCCCCCAACAACTGATAAAATCACTGTTTAGTAGATATGCCCCCAATGAATTTTTCATACATATTTTCATTGGGTGTATATCTTTAAAAAAGCTTGAAAAGGTTGTAAACTGTGTAACTGTGTAAACTTTGTTAGAGGCGTTGAGTACTTAAAAGAGGTATATCTGGTGCAGCCACTGACGTCCGCCACTGCACCGGACATGACGTGACTCGAGATAGGGGTGGCAAACCCAGGGGCAGCCCTCTGGTAGCAAAAGCACTAGCTACACCACTGCTAGTATATCATTTACAATGGTGGACAATCTATACTTTCATTCACCTGCTGGAAAACATCTGCCCCTTCATCGTAGTCCACAACGGTGAAGAAAAGTTTGTTGGAGAATGATGACGAATAGCGCCACGAATTCGCCAGGACTTGGTATTCTTCATTAGCTTGCCTGTTGGTAAAATACACATCAATAAACGCTCATCTGGCTGTGCACATAGTACAGAGAAATGCTGCCCTCTAGTGGTTAATTGTCTATAAACCTACCTTGCATGTAGCGAACTCCGATGACGAAGAATATTAATCTTATTACTTAATGATAACTGATTTTAAACAATGATGTTATGAAAATCTAAATGATTTCAAAGGTTCTCTCGAACTGAGGTGATAAACCTCACAAAATATTCTAACCAGATATTTGGGAAAACCGCAGGACATCACATTCCCAAATTGTGTATCTGATTGTATCAATTATAAATCAGCGCTTCTCATATAAATCAGAAAATCGATTTTCGCACAGATCTTCTCAGAATGCAGAACTTATCCTGCAGCTAAGGATTCTGGGACTTGATATACCTTTAATTTCTGTATCCACTTTATCATATGCTCACCTTCAAAGGACAGCAAAGTCAGGAGGGCACTAGACTTTGAGATTTATTTTGGGCTGAACTGCTACACACATAGTGCCCCCCCACGTGGGCCTTGTTACCTTACTAACCCATCCCCTTTGCAAATGTTCCGACATGCATGTTTCCATGGCAATGACTTTACCTTTCCATCTATAAGCCCAACCCAGTTTTTCTAAACAGGCACACGCTTTCTGACATTTACACACTCTCACTGAGAGAGAAACACTGACAGACACACTCACTGACAGACACTGATACAGACCATCAATGACGGACCACTCCCAATGACAGACTCACAATCTCACTGAGAGAGACACACTGACAGGCACACTCACTGACAGACACACTCACTGACAGATGCACACTCACTGACAGACACACTCACTGACAGATGCACACTCACTGACAGACACACTCACTGACAGACACTGATACAAACCATCAATTAAACAGACGCGCACACTCATTCCTGCTGTGCGCTGTATAATGTGCCAAGGCCAGAATTATATAATATTCCGGCTCCTGTCATCACAGAGGATCTGCTGCCTGCATCCTCTCCTACCCCCCCAACCCTCCTCCCCCTCCTCTCTCTCCCCCCATCATATATCGGCAGAATAGTCAGGTGCCTGCGATTCCTTACTGAATAAGGGCCACTTTGGGAGTGCCCTAAGGTGGCCAGACAGCCACCTCCTGGTCCCCATGTGACAGGGCTCCTCTCGGTGCCCCACAACTTCAGCCGCCCAAGCCCTCTGTACCCGAATTATGGACCACCCAAAACCCACAATGCTGAACTTGTCCAGTTCGGATCAGGATTCCAGAAGTATAAAAAGGGATGATTGATGGTAAAAATAACTTTTAATAGCTAGGAGGCCGAGGGAAAACCAGAATTGGCAGTAAATAAAGTCTATACATATTAGACATTTAATGAATATATAATATAGAATGTTCTGTACTGCTCCCCCTGTTTACCCCTCTGTTGGTTACTTTTCCCATCTGATCTGTGAATCAAACAGCGAGAAAATGCTCCAGTTGGTGTCCTGCAAATATAAACATGATGTTATGTATATATTTTACAATATTGGCGCATTTTCACATTTTTTGTTCTTCAGATTCAGTTCCCAAATCAGACATATGACCGCAAAATGGGAAAATGGTCTGACCAATTCGAATTTTCTAGAGGGCAATGTTTAAAGGGTATAGAATGTAAGCTCGTTTGAGCAGGGTCCTCTTCAACCCATCGTTCCCGTACATTTTTTGTAATTGTCCTATTTATAGTTAAATCCCAATGTCATAATATTGTAAAGCGCTACGGAATCTGTTGGCGCTATATAAATGGCATTAATAATAATAATAATAACACAGGTTAAAGGTCAGATTGTGTCTGATACATTGCCACCTCTCAAGACACCATCCAAAAGATCAGTGGTATCATTTTTATAATACATATAATGATGTATATCTTGTAATTTCATACCAATTATATAATAGATATAATCATTATAGCGCGTAAACTCGTACCATTTATGTAAACCATATACATTGTTTATATTTCATAATCTAGTACTATTCATGTAATAGTATAAGGAATATCATGTAAACTCTTACTATTTATGTAATTTGTATAATAATTTATATCACGTAAACTCGTACTTATTATGTAATCCATTTTAGAATTTATATCTCATAATCTCATACTAGTTATGTAATATGTATTATAATTTATATCTCATAATCTCGTACCATTTATGTAATAGTATAATTATTTATATTTTATAATCTTGTAATATTTATGTAATACGTATAATAATTTATATCTCGTAAACTCGTACTGTCAGACCCCCGCTCCTTTGTCACCTTACTGCGCACTCCCACACAGCATCTCCCTTTCTTTTAATGAAGGCGCCGTTTCGGAGCATCCCAGGAACGGCACCACGGATCGGAGTCTGCCCGCTCCACTCACACATTGGCAGAGGGGCAAAGCAACAGGAGGGACCTTTGGCGCACGTGCCGAAGCAACGCCTTCTGAAATGGACAGTGGGCATAACTGTCAAAGGGGCGTATTTAGAAGGCGGAGTTGAAGTAAGTCGACATGCCTCTTTTCCATATTTAAACTCCTCTGCTCCTAGACTCATTTCTCAGGTATACTGTGTGCCTATGATGGTGATACCTTCAGTGCCTGTCCTGTTGTTTTCCTGGTATTTGACCCTTTCCTGATTCCCAACTACGATCCTGTGCCGCCTGACCTTTTGGCTTTCCTGACTATTATTCGTTTGACCCTATTGAACTGCGAACCTGATTTTGTGCTTATGGCAATTTTCGGTATCATTGGCTTCATCTATTAAACAGTGTCCTAACACGTACCATTTATATAATACATATGATAATTGACATCTCCTAATCTTGTACTATTTATGTACAACGTATAATATTTATATCACAAATTAAAGACTGTTTTCTTATCACTATTCAAAGTTCATTCTTACCCTTTTCTGCAAGGGACCCCAATTATAAGCATGGTATTAGTCTGCAACACGTTTTTTAATTGAATAATCAAGATAAGTGGCCCTAATGACTCATGGGAAACATAGTCTTCAACAAATGCAGTGCCAGACATTAGCCATCATTTGTCTCTGGACCAAAAGGACGAAGGATGCAGAGGGTTTAATAGCAGATGGGCCATAGAATCGCCAAAAAAAAAGGTTCGCAAAGTGCCTTATTACGACATATTGCAATTAAAAATAATTATAGCATTTTTAAAAAAAATAGTATTCATTTCAATTTATTTACTTTTTTAAGTTCATCCTGGGTTATTTCCCAACTCAATTACTTATTACTTATTTTATCGACCGCAGAAGTATGAAAGGTTCAGTTGAGCCTTCCAAAAAGAAAAGCTGTTTTAACTAGTACTGCAGTTGTTACATTAACCAAGTGAGCTATCTATCCAGTTAAAAGTACAATCATTTAAATTAAATAAATAAATAATAATGAGGTTTTTATTTTTCTGATAAGGTTACTAGATACTTTACCTGCAAACAGAACATTGCCTCTGAGGCTGGAGGGCAGTAAACATCACTATCACTGAATAGTTACGCGGAGGCGCTTTCACTAATCTCCGAAATTTATCGCCATTCATACGGATGACGGACCGTCGCGAGCTCCACTCCATCATCTGCTCCACCTTCTCACTCAATAGATTCTAGAATGAAAAAAACATCTAATAATTTATCATTGACACAGTATAAAATTATACAGCAGCTACACTGAAAGATTATTGTATCATTGGATAGTTACATAGCTAAAAAGAAACGTGTCCATCAAGCTCAGCCTTTCTCACATTTGTTTTTGCCATTGATTCAAAATAAGGACAGTTTGAAGTGCTTTCAATTTTGGAACAAACTAGGAAACAAAATTCCTTCCTGACCCCTGAATGGCAGTCAGATATCTCCTTGGATCAAGAAATTATATCCCTTTATATACCTGTACATTATGTTTTTGCAAGTATTTATCCAATTGCTGTTTCAACATCTGTATAGACTCTGATAAAACCACCTCTTCAGACAGAAAATTCCACATCCTCATTGTCCATACTGTAAAAAAAAAATTCTTTGCCATAGACTAAATCTCCTCTCTTCCAGTCTAAATGCGTGACCTTGTGTCCTGTGTATAGTCTTGTTTATGAACAGATTTCCAGACAATGGTTTGTATGGTCCCCGGATATATTTATATAATGCTATCATATCCCCTCTGAGGTGCTGTTTTTCTAAACTAAAGAGGTTTAAATTTGTTAACCTTTCTTCATGACTAAAATGCGAGACATTTCTGAGAAATTTTAGGCTTCTTACGAATAACAATAGAACAGAAACAATGTATCTTATTTACACAGACTGATTTCTTAAGACATTTATTATAGTTTAAAGACATTACTGGGAGTATAATTGCTGTGGAGCTCTGTCATACACTCAGACACATTACTGGGAGTATTATTGCTGTGGAGCTCTGTTATACACGCAGACACATTACTGGGAGTATTATTGCTGTGGAGCTCTGTTATACACTCAGACACATTACTGGGGGTATTATTGCTGTGGAGCTCTGTTATACACTCAGACACATTACTGGGGGTATTATTGCTGTGGAGCTCTGTTATACACTCAGACACATTACTGGGAGTATTATTGCTGTGGAGCTCTGTTATACACTCAAACACATTACTGGGAGTATTATTGCCGTGGAGCTCTGTTATACACTCAGTCACATTACTGGGAGTATTGTTGCTGTGGGGCTCTGTTATACACTCAGACACATTACTGTGAGTATTATTGCTGTGGGGCTCTGTTATACACTCAGACACATTACTGGGAGTATTATTGCTGTGGAGCTCTGTTATACACTCAGACACATTACTGGGAGTATTATTGCTGTGGAGCTCTGTTATACACTCAGACACATTACTAGGAGTATTATTGCTGTGGGCTCTGTTATACACTCAGACACATTACTGGGAGTATTATTGCTGTGGAGCTCTGTTATACACTCAGACACATTACTGGGAGTATTATTGCTGTGGAGCTCTGGTATACACTCAGACACATTACTGGGAGTATTATTGCTGTGGAGCTCTGTTATACACTCAGACACATTACTGGGAGTATTATTGCTGTGGAGCTCTGTTATACACTCACACACATTACTGGGAGTATTATTGCTGTGGAGCTCTGTTATACCCTCAGACACATTACTGGGAGTATTATTGCTTGGGAGCTCTGTTATACACTCAGTCACATTACTGGGAGTATTATTGCTGTAGAGCTCTGTTATACACTCAGACACATTACTGGGAGTATTATTGCTGTGGAGCTCTGTTATACACTCAGACACATTACTGGGAGTATTATTGCTGTGGAGCTCCGTTATACACTCAGACACATTATTGGGAGTATTGATGCTGTGGAGCTCCGTTATACACTCAGACACATTACTGGGAGTATTATTACTGTGGAGCTCCGTTATACACTCAGACACATTACTGGGAGTATTATTGCCGTGGAGCTCCGTTATACACTCAGACACATTACTGGGAGTATTATTGCTGTGGAGCTCTGTTATACACTCAGACACATTACTGGGAGTATTATTGCTGTGGAGCTCTGTTATACACTCAGACACATTACTGGGAGTATTATTACTGTGGAGCTCCGTTATACACTCAGACACATTACTGGGAGTATTATTGCGGTGGAGCTCCGTTATACACTCAGACACATTACTGGGAATGTTATTACTGTGGAGCTCTGTTATACACTCAGACACATTAACAATATAGAGCTCCTAGAAAAGAGGGACATTAGGAGAGAAAAGAGGGACAGTGGAATTTGGGCCCAACACAAGGACTGTCCCTCCTAAATAAGGACACTAGGCAGGTATGGACAATGTTATAATTATATAATAAGGTATAGTGATTTTAATTCTTTGATTGACCCTTTGAAGACTGAAGACCACATAGCAGTCAGTTTTTAAAGGAACATTTTACAGAAAATCTTAGCATTAAAAAAAAAACAGTCTAACCTGTAGAATGACAGCATGCTCACATAATCTTAGTCTTAACGGATAACAATATCTTATTACTTCTATTTCTAAAAAATGTGCAACACACGAAAAGGACTTGGGAATTGTTATAGACAACAAACTATGCAACAATGTGCAATGTCAATCAGCAGTGGCCAAGGCCAGTAAGGTATTGTCATGCATGAAAAGGGCATTCATTCTCGGGACGAGAATATCATTTTGCCTCTTTATAAATCACTGGTAAGACCCCATATTGAATATGCTGTGCAATTTTGGGCACCTGTTCTAAAGAAGGATATTATGACACTAGAAAAAGTGCAGAGGCGAGCTACAAAATTAGTAAAAGGAATGGAACATATCGGCTATGAAGAAAGGTTAACAAATTTAAACCTATTTAGTTTAGAAAAACATCGCCTGAGAGGGGATATGATAACATTATACAAATATTTTCGGGGCCAATACAAACCATTGTGTGGAAATCTATTCACAAACCGGACTTTACATAGGACACAAGGCCATGCGTTTAGACTGGAAGAAAGAAGATTTCCGTCTAAGGCAAAGGAAAGGTTTTTTTACTGTAAGAACAATCAGGATGTGGAATTCTCTGCCTGAAGAAGTGGTTTTATCAGAGTCCATACAGATGTTCAAACAGCTACTAGATGCATACTTACAAAAACAGAATATTCAAGGATATAATCTTTCAATGTAGGGTAATAACTGCTTGATCCAAGGATAAATCTGACTGCCATGCTGGGGTCAAGAAGGAATTTTTTTCCTAGCTTGTTGCAAAATTGTGCTTCAAACTGGGTTTTTTTGCCTTCTTTTGGATCAACTGCAAAAAACAAATGTGAGGTAGGCTGAACTTGATGGACGCAAGTCTCTTTTCAGCTATGTAACTATGTAACTGTAACGTCACCCCCAGGCTTAAAAGGGGTAAAAACCGCCATTTAGTAGATCTTCCCTTCCAGAGACACAGGCACAGCTACTGCAGAACACCAATCCGCAGAACAGGAAACCATATGAATGCTGTAAACAGCCGAATAGGAAAAACCATACCAATAGGTTTACACTCCTAGCAGTCAAACTGGAACAGCATACAATAAATCCCCCCAAGAACGAGACAAAGCTCCGTGTTGAAGGTCAAGCAGTGAACAGACAGAGCTGTGGGTTTATTGTGCTTATGTACACATTCTTACACATTAGTACCACCCACAGGGTTTTGGAACACAACCAATAAACACATACAATACACTCAGACACTCCCACACAAAATCCTCCCCTCTGCCTGTGATACAATTACCTTACACAATGGGTAATGTAATTATAACAAGCAGAGAAATACATGGAGGAGAAGGACATGGAGAGAAGGGGGACATGGAGAGGGGAAAGGGACATGGAGAGGAGGGGAACATGAAGAGGAGAATGACATGGAGGAAAAGGACATGGAGAGGAGGGGGGCATGGAAAGGAGGGGGACATAGATGGAATTGGTAAGTGGACATGGAGGGGAGGGGGATATGGATGGAATTGGTAAGGGGACATAGAGGGAGAGGGGGGACATGGATGGAAGGGGGAGACATGGATAGAAGGGGGGGACATGACTGGTAGGGGTACATGGAGGGGAGGGGAAAGGGGACATGAAGGGAAAAGACATGCATGGAAGAGGTAGCAGGACATATAGGGGCAGGGGACATGAATGAAAGGGATAAAGGGACATGGAGGGGAAAGAGAGAGAGACATATATGGAAGGAGGGATGTCACCCTCCCACGTACACTGTCACCTTCCCACACACACTGTCACCATCACCACACATTGTCACACTGTCACCCCCACTGGAGGCAGAGAGGCTAGTGGCAGAGAGATGGCACAGAGAGGCTAAGGGCAGAGAGATGGCACAGAGAGGCTAGTGGCAGAGAGATGGCATGCATAGGCTAAGGGCAGAATGGCATTGGTAGGCTGTTTGGAGGCACATATGGCTTATTGGCATGATATACAAATTTTATGAATTTATTGCTCTTTGGCATGATATTCCTAGTTTATGTATTTATTGTTCATTGCATGGTATACCTAATTTTTGTATATTCTGCTCATTGGCAAGATATACAAAGTTTATGCATTTAATGCATTAATAGCATTCCCTTTGCCCCCCGGGATATATATGTGTGACTGTGTCGATGTGCTTGTGTGTGTGTGTGCATGACGGGGGAGGGAGTAGTAGGGGGTGGAGGCAGCACATTGTCTCGGGCCGGTCCTGTGGATTTGGAAACATATAAAAAGTCAGAACTGGTTACTAATATTTTTGAACCCCACTACTGGTTCTGGCTAGACTAACCTTTTCTGAGCTGGCAATCCCCCCCACAGAGAACAGGGAGATCGGACTGAGGGGAGGACAAAAGAGGCATGCTGGGAATGCCGTTCTATGACTGGTTGTCTGGCGTCAGCATGATGGACGTGCTGGCGTCAGACTCCAGTTTTGCACAAAATTCCTATCAGCCAGCACAGAACAACGTTCAACAACATTTGAAGACGTTGCCAGAGATGAAGTTACAACTCCGGCAGCTAAGGGGTTAAACTATTTCTATGTGCATCGTTTCAAATCGAAATGCTCCACGTAGAGACTCCAGGCACCATGACCACTTCAAATCATTGAAGTGCTCATGGTGCTTGGAATAACCCTCTAAGCTAACCTGTAATTTTTTTTACATTTAATCTAAAGCAGTAAAGGTACAACATCCGGTTTATTATAAAAACGTAGTGTATATTACAAACTATTGTATGTACAGACAGAATACAGATAAATTATACTGGAATACGTGAAATGCATTTTGTTAAAAGACGAGAGCACAGACTCCCAGTGGATATGTTATGTTCACATATGAAGTGGAATTATTTTTTTTATGAAAATTTTATATAACGAATATAGACAAAATTACAATTTCACAATTTGTGAATAAGGAGAAGTTTCTGTTTGCGTAAATAACTAAAATAATTTAACCTTGCGCAATAAATGAGTAAACGGTGTAATATGTATTCCCAGGGAAAGGGGCAATCCTTGGAGGGCTATTAAATAGGAAAGAGACATTCTGATACATAGTATCACCATAGCAGCAGAAACAAATACAACCAGCTTAACCATTGAATGACCACAAACCTCTTTCTTCTTCTGCCCCCCTCCATACTCCAGGCACAGAGTCAGGATCAGAAAAGCCTTAACAATCAGCAAACGCTTCATTGATGCTTTAGTGTTCCACGCCATCATTCTCTAAAACCACATCCCCATCACCACCTGCTTTATGGTTATCAGCTTAGTCATTGGCCACAAAAACAGCCAATCAGTGCAAAAGGAGGAAGCAAAGCATGACTGTCATTGTAGTTTTTACTCATTCATCAGGGCTCTGCGTGAGCAATGGGATATTATTCTACCTCGAATCAATTGAACACTGGCGGTGGTTATACACTAAAGTGTGCAGTGTCAGGAACTCAAATGTAGTCCACGGGGAGTTTAAATATTTATCTGAACTGAAAGTACAGCGACTACAGAGACGGCCGCTATATTCCTCGTTTCTGTGCAGTGTAGATTGCACGTTGTAATGAAATGATTGTAAACTGACGCAGAGAGGAGAATTCTCCAAGAATTTCAGACAATTCACAATTGACTGAACAACTCTGTTATACTGTGTCGCAAAGGATTGGAAATTCTTAAAGAGTGCGGCACAAAAAACAATGGAAGACATAATTTGGGTTTAAACAAGCGGGGTAAAATGTTCCATTCACCTCCTTTAATTAACCCTCAATCTGCTACTCATTGCGTGAGTGAATAGGATAGCGGCATGGCCCAGGCTTTCTTTGGTAATATGAGTGAAACCCTGTCAAGGTGGAGCACGTCGACGCCACGTTGGAATGTGACCTGGTGTTGCGTGCCTCCATTCATCTCCAGGCCCTACACTGTCCAGCCGCGGCCAACGCAACACTGACCAACACACACACACTCACTGACAGACACACACTCACACTCACTGACAAACACACACTGACAGACACACACACACACTGACACACTCACTGACAGACACACACTCATAGACACACTAACTGACAGACATACAGACACTCACTGACACACACACAGACTGACAGACACACACACTCACTGACACACTGACAGACACACAATCACTGACAGACACAAACACACATACTCATTCTGACAGACACACACTGACACACTCACTGACAGACACACACTCATAGACACACTAACTGACAGACATACAGACACTCACTGACACACACACAGACTGACAGACACACACACTCACTGACACACTGACAGACACACACTCACTGACAGACACAAACACACATACTCATTCTGACAGACACACACACACACACTCACTCTGACAGACACACACGCACACACTCATTCTGACAGACACACACACACACTCTGACAGACACACACGCACACATTTTTCACATTCTTGCACACACTCAAATTATTGTATTCATCCCTGGGGTCCAGTGGGGATCTTCTATCTGGTGCTCAGCCTTCCTGCTCCCCACTGCTCCCTTGCGCGTAGTTTAGTGATGCGTCATATTCCGGCACCCGACATAACTACAGAGGGCGCGAGGAGTTGACTGTAAAAATACAGTCAAAGTATATATAGGAAAAATATAGTGTACTCACCAATTGTGATTAACTCCCTCATCCTTTCACTCCGAACCCAGAAGTGTATACCGATCATCACGTGACGTGTGTAGTGCGTGATGACGTGACCGCAGTGAACGTGGTTGCTAGGAGACCAATATAAACAATAAACGATGGGTCTAGTATCATTCTGTGTAGCGTGTGTAATGTGAACTAAGTGTGGCAGTATATTAATTACAGTGTTATAAGTATAGATATTATGAATATCATTAAGAATCACTTGTAGTGCATAAGTGAGTGAATGTGTTCCTATAACGGCATACGAACAAATATGTTATATGTGTGTGACAACCCAAAGTGCCAAACTAGTGACCAAATACCAAAGTGATGCAAAACTATACAAAAAGATGTACAAAAAATTATATATAATTACGTCGTGCCAACCACGTGATCGCTCCGAAACCCGGAAGTATCTGCCTGCGGTGGCTCAATCTGAAAATCGGTGGATTTCAGCCAAATACTCTGCGACAGCACTTTGTAGATATCTCCTGCACGGGTGAAAAGAGCCTAATAATCACTTTGTGTGATTATTTTAATGTGTATCTACAAATAAAAATATTCTTGAAGGATCCAGCTGCTGTCCTGACTCTGAAAAGGTCTCTTAGTCCTGAGATAAGAGGACTTAAGCCAGCAACGTTAGAGCAGACTTTTACTGCTCTACCATTGTGAGTGTTATTCATCCTTATTTTATTCTATACATTTTATTACATACTACCCTATGTTTTTTTTCTTGTGCTTGTTTTATATATATCACCCCGAGGGGCAACCAGTGCCATTTTTGCATTTTCCAGCTACTATTTGTAAGTCTGAATTTTTTTTATATAAATTTTCACGTGTTGCACATTGCACATGCACCTTATAATACAGATATATCATATGGTATGATATTCTATGGTTTACACGTACTAAAGTGTTTTAAAGGTATAGCGCACCTTATTTCTGGATTGTATACTTGGTGGTGTTTTGAGCTATTTCTCACCTTAAGGTGCAGCTTTATAATTAAGAACATTGCCTCACTTCTTAAAGGAAATAACCTTTTTTTTACTATCACTGTAATTGCATAGCGCCTTTCTTTTGCTTGTATATAATTTTTTATACTGCATTATAATATATATAATCAGTACAGACAGTGTATAATAATATTATAATATATATAATCAGTGCAGACAGTGTATAATAAGATTATAATATATATAATCAGTGCAGTCAGTGTATAATAATATTATAATATATATAATCAGGGCAGTCAGTATATAATAATATTATAATATATTTAATCAGTACAGACAGTGTATAATAATATTATAATATATATAATCAGTACAATCAGTATATACTATATATCATAATATATATAATCAGTGCAGACAGTATATAATAATATTATAATATATAATCAGTGCAGTCAGTGTATAATAATATTATAATATATATAATCAGTACAGGCAGTGTATATTAATATTATAATAGATATAATCAGTGCAGACAGTATATAATATATTATAATATATATAATCAGTACAGTCGGTGTATAATAATATTATAATATATATAATCAGTGCAGACAGTGTATAATAATATTATAATATATAATCAGTACAGACAGTGTATAATATATTATAATATATATAATCAGTACAGACAGTATATAATATATTATAATATATATAATCAGTGCAGTCAGTATATAATATATTATAATATATAATCAGTACAGACATTGTATAATAATATATTATAATACATATAATCAGTACAGACAGTGTATAATAATATTATAATATATATAATCAGTGCAGACAGTGTATAATAATAGTATAATATATATAATCAGTGCAGACAGTATATAATATATTATAATATATATAATCAGTACAGACAGTATTTAATATATTATAATATATATAATCAGTACAGCCAGTGTATAATAATATTATAATATATATAATCAATACAGTCAGTGTATAATAATATTATAATATATATAATCAGTGCAGACAGTGTATAATAATATTATAATATATATAATCAGTACAGTCAGTGTATAATAATATTAGAATATATATAATCAGTACAGTGTATAATATATTATAATATATATAATCAGTGCAGTCAGTATATAATATATTATAATATATATAATCAGTACAGTCAGTTTTTTCAATATTATAATATATATATAATCAGTACAGTCAGTATATATTATAATATATATAATCAGTGCAGACAGTATATACTATATTATAATATATATAATCACTGCAATCAGTATATAATATATTATAATATATAATCATTACAGACATTGTATAATAATATATTATAATATATATAATCAGTACAGACAGTGTATAATAATATTATAATATATATAATCAGTGCAGACAGTGTATAATAATATTATAATCTATATAATCAGTACAGACAGTATTTAATATATTATAATCTATATAATCAGTACAGTCAGTGTATAATAATATTATAATATATATAATCAGTGCAGACAGTGTTTAATAATAGTATAATATATATAATCAGTGCAGACAGTATAAAATATATTATAATATATATAATCAGTACAGACAGTATTTAAAATATTGTAATCTATATAATCAGTACAGTCAGTGTATAATAATATTATAATATATTTAATCAGTACAGTGTATAATAATATTATAATATATAATCAGTGCAGACAGTGTATAATAATATTATAATATATATAATCAGTGCAGACAGTGTTTAATAATAGTATAATATATATAATCAGTGCAGACAGTATAAAATATATTATAATATATATAATCAGTACAGACAGTATTTAAAATATTGTAATCTATATAATCAGTACAGTCAGTGTATAATAATATTATAATATATTTAATCAGTACAGTGTATAATAATATTATAATATATAATCAGTGCAGACAGTGTATAATAATATTATAATATATATAATCAGTGCAGACAGTGTTTAATAATAGTATAATATATATAATCAGTGCAGACAGTATAAAATATATTATAATATATATAATCAGTACAGACAGTATTTAAAATATTGTAATCTATATAATCAGTACAGTCAGTGTATAATAATATTATAATATATTTAATCAGTACAGACAGTGTATAATAATATTATAATATATAATCAGTGCAGACAGTGTATAATAATATTATAATATATATAAGTCAGTACAGGTAGTGTATAATAATATTATAATATATATAATCAGTACAGTCAGTATATATTATAATATATATATTCAGTGCAGACAGTATATAATATAATATATATAATCAGTGCAGTCAGTATATAATATATTATAATATATAATCAGTACAGACATTGTATAATAATATATTATATATATATATATAATCAGTACAGTCAGTGTATAATAATATTATAATATATATAATCAGTGCAGACAGTGTATAATAATATTATAATATATATAGTCAGTACAGTCAGTGTATAATAATATTATAATATATATAGTCAGTATACTCAGTGTATAATATTATAAAATATATCATCCGTACAGACAGTGTATAATAATATAATAGCTATATAATCAGTGCAGACAGTGTATAATAATATTATAATAATGTATATAATCAGTACAGACAGTGTATAATAATATTATAATAGCTATATAATCAGTACAGACCATGTATAATAATAATATTATAATATATATAATCAGTACAGACAGTGTATAATAATATTATAATATATATATAATCAGTGCAGACAGTGTATAATAATATTATAATATATAATCAGTGCAGACAGTGTATAATATTATAATAGCTATATAATCAGTACAGACAGTGTATAATAATATTATAATATATAATCAGTGCAGACAGTGTATAATAATATAATAATATATAATCAGTAAGGTCAGTGTATAATAATATTATAATATATATAGTCAGTACAGTCAGTGTATAATAATATTATAATATATATAGTCAGTATACTAAGTGTATAATATTATAATATATATAATCAGTACAGACAGTGTATAATATTATAATAATGTATATAATCAGGGCAGACAGTGTATAATAATATTATAATATATATAATCAGTGCAGACAGTGTATAATATTATAATAGCTATATAATCAGTACAGTCAGTGTATAATAATATTATAATATATATAATCAGTACAGACAGTGTATAATATTAATATAGCTATATAATCAGTACAGACAGTGTATAATAATATTATAATATATATAATCAGTACAGTCAGTGTATAATAATATTATAATATATAATCACTACAGACAGTGTATAATAATATTATAATATATATAATCAGTGCAGACAGTGTATAATAATATTTTAATATATATAATCAGTACAGACAGTGTATAATAATATTATAATAATGTATATAATCAGTGCACACAGTGTATAATAATATTATAATATATATCATCAGTGCAGACAGTGTATAATATTATAATAGCTATATAATCAGTACAGACAGTGTATAGTAATATTATAATATATATAATCAGTACAGTCAGTGTATAATAATATTATAATATATATAATCAGTACAGTCAGTGTATAATATTATAATATATATAATCAGTACAGTCAGTGTATAATATTATAATATATATAATCAGTGCAGACAGTGTATAATAATAATATAATAATATATATAATCAGTACAGTCAGTGTATAATAATATAATATATAATCAGTGCAGGCAGTGTATAATAATATGATAATAATGTATATAATCAGTGCAGACAGTGTATAATAACAATATTATAATATATAATCAGTGCAGGCAGTGTATAATAATATTATAATGTATATAATCAGTGCAGACAGTGTATAATAATAATATTATAATATATAATCAGTGCAGTCAGTGTATAATAATAATATTATAATAATGTATATAATCAGTACAGTCAGTACAGTGTTACTGTCTATATTCTGCCATTATAGTGAGTTAGACCCAGCAGTACAGGCTCAGCTCGCTCTCTGATTGGCTGCACGCCTCGGCCCTCGCATTGCATGACGGATGTTGTAGTTCAGGTTCCCGCCATAGCCACTGTGCTTCATACGTGATGACGTCAGACGGAACTCCAGCCAATGACTGCGAGGATTGTTGCACCCTGCCCCTTCCATACCCGAATGGCTGCTGCAGGTAGAGGAGGAAATGCCGAGCGGGAGGGAAACGGGGAGTCCGGGGGGACATTTTTACTGACTGCCGGGGGAGGGAGGGGGGCTCTCACTGACTGCCGGGGGCGAATACTGTGTGTGGGATATAGTGTGTGTGTGTGTTACTGTGTGTGGGATATAGTGTGTGTGTGTTACTGTGTGTGGGATATAGTGTGTGTGTGTTACTGTGTGTGGGATATAGTGTGTGTGTGTCACTGTGTGTTACTGTGTGTGGGATATAGTGTGTGTGTGTCACTGTGTGTTACTGTGTGTGGGATATAGTGTGTGTGTGTTACTGTGTGTGGGATATAGTGTGTTACTGTGTGTGGGATATAGTGTGTTACTGTGTGTGGGATATAGTGTGTTACTGTGTGTGGGATATAGTGTGTTACTGTGTGTGGGATATAGTGTGTGGGATATAGTGTGTGTGTGTGTTACTGTGTGTGGGATATAGTGTGTGTGGTGGGATATGGTGTGTGTGTGGGATATGGTGTGTGTGTGGGATGGGTGTGTGTGTGGGATCTGGGTGTGTGTGTGGGATATGGTGTGTGGGATGGTGTGTGTGTGGGATGGTGTGTGTGTTGGTGTGTGTGTTGGGTGTGTGTGTGTGTTGGGTGTGTGTGTGTGTTGGGTGTGTGTGTGTTGGGTGTGTGTGTTGGTGTGTGTGTTGGTGTGTGTGTTGGGTGTGTGTGGGTGTGTGTGTTGGTGTGTTGGGTGTGTGTGGTGTGTGTGTGTGTTGGTGTGTGTGTGTGTTGGTGTTGGTGTGTGTGTGTGTTGGTGTGTGTGGTTACTGTGTGTGGGATATGGTGTGTGTGTGTTTTGTGTGTGTGGGATATAGTGTGTGTGTGTTACTGTGTGTGTGGGATATAGTGTGTGTGTGTTACTGTTTGTGGGATATAGTGTGTGTGTGGGATATAGTGTGTGTGTGGGATATAGTGTGTGTGTGTGGGATATAGTGTGTGTGTGGGATATAGTGTGTGTGTTATAGTGTGTGTGTCACTGTGTGTGGGATATAGTGTGTGTGTGGGATATAGTGTGTGTGTGTGTGTGTGTTACTGTGTGTGGGATATAGTGTGTTACTGTGTGTGTGGGGGAAGGAGAGTGCCTGTGTTAATGTGCATCTGTGTTACTGTGTGTTGTATGGGGTTGAGTGACTGTGTTGCGTAGGAATGAGTGTCTGTTAATGTGTGTTGTGTGGAAATTAGTGTCTGTGTTAGTGTGTGTGTTGTGTGGGAATGAGTGTCTGTGTTATTTGAGGAAAAGTGTTTGTGTTGTGTGTTTGGGCAGGGAAGTGTGGGAAGGAAAGTGTGTCTGTTACTTGTGTTGTGTGGGCAAGAGAGTATGTGTGTGTGTTGTGCTGGCAGAGTGTGCATTTCTGGACTTGTTTAGGAGAAATTGTGTGAGGAAATGCTATGTGAGAGGGAAATGGGCTACATTAAAGAAGTCATTCACTGACTGCAGGGTGGTAAAGGAGAGTGTGCGTTACTGTCTTTGTTTCACAGTGTGTTACTGTATTGTATAGACAGGAAATGTATGTTACTGTGTCCGTTTGAGAGGGTGTGTGTTACTGTGTCTATTTAGGAGAGGGTGTGTATGTTATCATGTTTGTTTAGGAGTGGGTGGGTGTTACTGTGTTTGTTTAGGAGAGAATGTGCATTATTGTGTGAGAAGGACATTGTATTACTGTGTTTGTCTGTACGTTACTGTTTGTAGAAGGGTGTGTTTACATTACACACAGACACAATGTATGCTTCTGGCATCTGAAAGCTCACCAGATCCTACGTGTTTACTGGACACACATACCATTTGTGTTTACTGGACACACATACCATTTGTGTTTACTGGACACACATACCATTTGTGTTTACTGGACACACATTCCTATTGTGCTTTTTGGGCACACATACTTTTTGAAGAGTGTATGGAAACTGCTGGCCTGCAATATGTAGAATTCAAAAGCATTAGGAGATAGTCATTAAAAGAGCACTCCATTGGGGGGGGGAAACTATATAGTAGATATAACCCAGACAAAAGCATGCATGGATTTATTCCCGCATCTTTTTCATTGGAGGTAATCTAAAGCTAGCTTGCACAAGCTGCAGATCTCTTCAGATATATCAGAAAAAGAGGCTGGACCCGGAGCTACCTGAAGGACCAACATTAGTGTCCAAGCTTTCAAAACTAGTTTACTTACCATGGCCAGCACCAGGAAATTCCTGGTACTATAACTATTACAGCACTTGACTGTGTGCCTGAATCTTGAGTTTATTGGACCTTCCTGTTAAAGTAGCTCTGTCACTTTTTGGGAGAGGATCCTGGGCTACTGTGGGAACCTTATACCACAGCCATAAGGCAGCGTAAGGGGGCAATCGACAGAACTTGGAGGTAGCTTCTGTCAAGTTTGACAACTTAGGACTTCAGTCCTTACTTTATCTTAAGAAATCTTTTGACCGCATTGGAATTTCAATGAAATTCTAACACAGTATCCATTGTATATTTATCAAATGTTCCAAAATATTTTGGATGACCAGCCTACTTTAGAAGGGGGGGGGGGGGAAGTAATCTTTTGATGGCCTACTGGACATGTTTGTCGATAAGATTTAAATCCAACAGTAAACAGTTCAGCAGTGCCAAATGTCTTTCAGTTCTTGAAATCCTACATTAGGAGGCACTTAAATTGACGATTGACAAATGTAAACTTTTCTGTTTCTAACAAACAATGTGTTTACATTTGTCAGCGTTCACTGACAAAAAAAACACTGCATTGAGATGTGGTTGTGGTTCTTTGAGTGTCCTATTGGACATGGGATTCACCCACTCTGTAAGATTGTATAGCCCGTGGAGAGGCCTAGGGGCCTGTGATTTGGATCCCTGTAACTAGTGCATTGCAACAATGCGGATTATTCTCTGGTACGGCAGGGGTGATATCATTTATAGTTTATTTGCTGGTGGATGCTAACATTATATAAAATGATTCGGTGTTAGAACTATTGGTTGTGTGTTTAGTTTGCTTGTGTCTACTCTTCCTTCCTTCTGTTTAGATTTTTTTTTTAATGGAAATTAGTTATTCTGATTCGGTTGTTATACTAATGTTACTATGGCATCTAATGTAATTAGTACAGTACATTAATGTTTATACGTCAGTTAAGGCAGGGCTCGACAAATCCCAGGCGCCAGGTGGCAACTAAAAATTTTGCCAGTGTGCCTGGGATTTGTCAACTTTTTATCTAAATAAGCAAATAATGGAGCCGGCCGCCCACCCGTGGGAGCATGGAGGCGGCCGGCTAAGAGAGCGTTGTACCCGGCCGACCTGAGCGTCATGGAGGCGGCCTGCTAAGTGGAGCATCCAGGCGGTCGGCTGGGGCAGCGTGCGAGGAAGCAGTGATCTTCCAGCGGCTCCTCTCTGCTCCCTCGCGCTGTTTAATGATGCCAGGAGCCGGAATATGACATCATTCTGGCCCCGGCATCACAGGGAGCAGAGAGGAGCTGCTTGGTAGATTACTGCTCCCTCTCACACAGGAAGAGAGAGCAGCCCCACTAGACCCCAGGGAACGTCCACTCAGCTCTCCCAAAAGGTAGGGAGGATAAAAAAAAATTTAAATTTGTATTTGAAAAAGTGTATGTCAATGTTTGTGTGTGTGTGTATGTCAATGTTTGTGTGTGTGTGTATGTCTGTCTGTGTGTGTGTGTCTGTCAGTGTGTGTGTGTGTGTGTGTGTGTGTGTGTGTGTGTGTGTGTGTGTGTGTGTGTGTGTGTCTGTCAGTGTGTGTGTGTCTGTCAGTGTGTGTGTGTGTCTGTCAGTGTGTGTGTGTGTGTCTGTCAGTGTGTGTGTGTGTCTGTCAGTGTGTGTGTGTGTGTGTCTGTCAGTGTGTGTGTGTGTGTGTCTGTCAGTGTGTGTGTGTCTGTCAGTGTGTCTGTGTGTGTGTGCGCGCCCCCGTCGGTGTGTGTGTGCGCGCCCCCGTCGGTGTGTGTGCGTGCGTGTGTCTGTTTAGGTACCTGCAATCACAGTTGGTGTTTTTACTCACCCTTTTTTTCCCATGATGTGCAGGTTTTGCCGTGGCTTGTCCCGCCTCCATTGCCGAGTTGTGTGTATGTCTGTCAGTGTGTGTGTGTGTATGTCTGTCAGTGTGTGTGTGTGTGTATGTCGGTGTGTGTGTGTGCGCCTATGTTCCTCTGTCGGTGTATGTGCGGACCTGTGTGCCTCTGTCAGTGTGTGTGTGCGCGCCCCCCTGTCGGTGTGTGTGCGTGCGTGTGTCTGTTTAGGTACCTGCAATCACAATTGGTGTTTTTACTCACCCTTTTTTTTCCCATGATGTGCAGGTTTTGCTGTGGCTTGTCCCGCCTCCATTGCCGAGTTCATTAATCTTTTTGATCTCAGCTAAGACAATGCTTTCCCATAGGAAAGCATTGGGAGGATAAAGCGCATGTTCTGTATGGATAACATTCAGCGCGTCCATGCAGAGCACTGACACAGGACTCTCTAATGGCCGTCTGAGTGACAGCCACTAGAGGTCTTAGTAGGCAACAATGTAAACACTGCCTTTTCTCTGAAAATGCAGCGTTTACATTGAAAAGGTTACAGGAACAGGCTTTAGGCACTAGAACCACTACATTAAGCTGTAATGGTTCTGGTGACTATAGTGCCCCTTTAAAAAACAAACAAAAAAAACCTGGCTCCTAACTTTGTTAGCTGGCTCCTAGATTCCAAACAAATTTGTCAAGCCCTGCTATAATTGCTTAAAGCCTGTAGTCCCATGCTGCTTGCCAGGCCTTAAAAGTTACTTGCCAACGCAAGCCCACAGCATACTCACCAGGGCTAAATTTTCACTCTCCAATGGTTAGTGTAGAGTGAAAGCTTTGAGCCCTGTGTACCTTAATTGCTTTTAAGGCAGGCGGCCATTGCTGAAAGTGTATGTCCCTGACTTTTCCTTTAGATTTATTTATATCTTTGCCCTCTCTATTTCTATTGCTTTTTAAGTGGCTTCCTTTAATGGGACATTTGAAGCAACTTAAAAATAACGTTTAAATACTGGCCATTAGGAACTTTTATTTCTTCATTATTTGGGCTGCAGCAGCAGAGAGAAACACATTTTAGGGTAACACTGCTTGAAAATGTTTGGGGGGTAAAAGTGGGGAAGCTGTACCCAAATAAACCTTGCACCATGGCTTTTGCAATCAGCTGTAACAATACAATGAGCTGCTCTGGTTATGGAACTTGGAGTATGTTTTCTTAGTTGAAGTAAATCTTTGAAACTAACATCTTCCATCCTTTCCATTTGAAAGGTCTCCATGTAGGACGATCTGACACTCCGATGATGAGTATGGGGAAAATGCAGATGGGAGAGAGAATCGTGGATCACGCCATTGAGATTATTTGCCTGCTGACTGGAGAGGTGAGAGCTGTTAGGTCTCTCAGAAAGACCTCGCTCAGTGTGGAATCTAGTCACAGTATACAGTGGAGGGGAAGCAGGCGGAGTTGTACTTGGCAATACAGAGTAGCCAATGGTCTCAAGGCAGGGGCAGAGTCCGTACTTAGAGATAGAAGGATCATAAGAACGAGGCTGACCGATGTTAAGGATGTGCTTGGATATGAAGATTTGGGTGCCCAGGAAAGAGGCTGAAGACAAAGGAGATAGTAGTAATTCCTTGGTATATACAGTGGAGCTAAAGACATGGGGTTTGCTGAAAAATACTACTGACCCAGGGAGAAGTTTCAGAGAGAACTTATGATATGGTTTTGCTCACTGATAAACTACCATTACCCACATAATCCAGAAGCCCTGAAGTTAGTCCTACAACCCTATATTTTGTGGAGCCCTGGAAGTTCTAGATTAGAACATGGGCAGGCAACCTTCGGAACTAGTCCGTCACAAAGCCCCTGCTGCAAAAGGGAGAAACATCTGCTGGGTCATATTTAGGATATTCTGTTATTTGTAGGATTTGTGAAATTCTCTTCTCCAATATTTTGTATCTTTTTTTTAGGTGTCATTATGTCAGCAACTGGCAAAATTAACCACTGTAAACCACGTGAACAAGGATTGCTCCCAAATGAACAAGATGATTGTGAAACACGCTCAGCAAATCATCAGTTTGGTAACCAGAGAGGTGAGGGATGACTGGAGAGCAATAATTTTATATTTCATCAAAAGTATCATATTATTTCTGAGGTTTTATTTTTTTTCTCAGCTGAGCGAAACTCAAGAGGCAGCAATTTCCCAGAGAACCTGCCCCGCAAAGACTTCTCATTGAGCTACATTGGGAAGTCTGTGATTGGACAGACACGGAAAGTCAGAGCGGGGCTAGAAGGGGAGGGTTTGCAAAGACTGCAGAACTGTATATTTACAAGCTGTTTTTAGATATACCCCAAATGAAAAAAAAAAGCATTAATAAATGTAAGCAAGTTTCCATCAGGGGTTTATATACTAAATAAAGATTTAATTATTTTATTTGGCCAGTAAAGTGTCCCTTTTAACATGTCCAGATCTTGTAGTGCTATTTGTTACAAAAATAGAGCATATTTACCAGATCAGCTGTACTTTTATTCTTATTTTTCTGGAAATTTTATGGGAGGTTTCTGGGGGGAAGAAAACAGGGAAAAAAAATTTTGATGGCTTCAAAATGTCCAGGAATTTAACATCTCTGCTCTTATCCCAGAAGCATATATTCATGATGGTATGTCCACCATCTGATAAATAACTCCTGGGCGACTTTTCTTAAATGCACTTACCCATTTCAAGGATCTAATAAGTCTTTTTTTTTTTTCTTTTCAGATACCAGTAAAATGTGGGGATGTTGCAGTTTATTTCTCCATGGATGAATGGGAATATATACAAAGTCATGAAGCACAATGCAAGAATGTTGTAGTAGAAGAAGACCAGATCATTAGCACTTTGACCATTACAGAAAGTAGAAGTCCAGGTAACGACATAGAAGATAGTCCAAAGTGGTCTTCACTAATAGATCAATTTACAAAACATCCAGCCACAAATTATTTATACGTTTCAGACTTGTAGGTCACAGCTGTTTCATTGCATTTCTAAAAAGTAGCATGCAGACTCTGACTCCATGAGACATGGGTAATGCTCAGTAACAAGCTACTACCCACTGAGCCATACATTCAAAACCATGGCTCTCTTAAAGGATCACTATAGGGTCAGGAACACAAACATGTATTCCTGACCCTATAGTGAAAACCCACCCTTCAGGTGGCTTTCTCCTCTGAGTTAAACCTAACAGTGCATGGCTTAGCTCATTGGCTGAGAATTTTTAGCTGACGCTCTCATGAGCATTCACCCCTCCATAGAGGATGGAGATTGCATTAACCTCTGTGATTATTTTCTGATTGCCAGAACACTGTGATGATAGTCTGTCACTACAATCCGCTGGGGTCAAGGAAAGATCTTTAGATGATGATCAGCAATTGGAAGTTGATCCAGACAGCCCTGAAGGTAGGAGTTATAAAATGTTAAGGGTCTTGTTTAATTCTCGCCTCCTGTACAAATCCACTTGCTTTTAGCTAAAAAATTGCAAATAAGAATTATTCACTCATTTTCTTTCAAATTATTTGGAATTCTCTGAACAGGTCTCCATTGTGTATTATTTTTTTTAATTTTATTTAGCCTTGATCGAATCAGTGTTTTTAGTAGAAAAATAGTATATTAACTTTCTGCCCAGTAATCCCTTTCTCTGGAGTAAATCAGCTAGAGCAATGATAGCAAGGATCCCAAACACCAGCCAAGGCTTGAAGCAGGTCCAAACGTTATTCAGCAGCTCACAGGTTTATATACACATTCCCAACATGGGGCCATTAAGGCACACATTGCAATCCCGCCTTGGTGACAGGGATATAATAGAATCGGCACCCAGGTAATTTAATTACCAACCAGACGCAAGCACACCTTACACTAGTTTCTCCAACAACATGTTCCACACACAATATCCCCAAGTGGTGTGCATTCCTGGATGGCTCTGGTTTGGGGGGGCAAACTGTCCAAATACACCTGGATCAGGTGTGTTTAGCCCAAACAATCCTTACACAAATTTTTACTGGGCCTCTGCCTTTTTCCAATCTGGAGCAGATTTCCAGGATGTTTGGTGTGAGGTCTCAGTCACCGACACTGGTTTCCCGTTGCCTCAGAGACCGTGACTAGACCAACCCTAGACAGCTTTCCCAGGGTCCATGAAGCTAGCTGGACAGCATAACTAAGTGCCGTGGATGTCCTGGGGGTGATGGCACAGGAGGGGAGCATGAACACAGTGACTTTAGCTCTTTTGGAGAGTATTTTGCCTTAAGTCCCGCGCCTGTTAACATATTGATCAGTCCGTAACAAAGTTCAACTGTTTTTTTGGTCAAATAGTTGTAAATTATTGTTTAGTGAATAATCCTGAAATATAGACCAGTAAGCAACAGTAATAAACACAATTGAAATATTCCTAATGATGCTGGATATTTGCAATAAATGCCCACCCTGCCCCATACAAAGATGGCAATTTTACACCCTTCCTGATTTGCAGCCCCCTGGAGTTTTCTCGTAGGAAGCAGGGATTGTCTCTTCATGATGTCAGTGACACCCCTGTACTCCCTGGGGAACCCTGCAAGAAGCTGCCAGTATGTATGGATAAGGGGCTATTTAAAAAACATCGCTCTGGAAGAGCATGCATCGAGGTTTAATCCGTTCTGATTGAGTGCCAGCGGGCTTTAACAAGTCCGTGTCAGTGAATAGTAATTCGCAATATGCTCCGTGAGTTACTTTTCTGGATCAGTTTAGTCAGAACACAGTACAGTGTACCTTGAACATTTGTTGCTGTTTTATCTTCTCTGTAGACTTTATTTTATTCTCGTACCTCAATAATTATAGCTATTATGTATGATTTGTTATCAAGTAGTATTTTAAATTAGGTTTATTTGTTATAAGTATTTAATTAGATCATAATATGAGAATTCACTTTATTTTCTATTAATGATACAAATGACTGTGGGTCAGTATTTATTGATTTTATTTTCATATTTTTCTCACAGTTGAAATGGATACTGAAAGTGTGCCGGGTGGTAAACCAACAGAGGATCAATATGTGCAGTGTCTAGTAGAAGATCTCAAGCAGGAAATTTGTATAATCGATGACCCCGGTAAGCAAAAAAAAACTGATTAGTAACAGATTATAATATTGAATGATGCATTATTACGATTTGTGGGTATTTTTTGGAATTCAAAGTTTATTCGTTCAAAAGGTACATACAGTAGTATAAAGCAATGGTTCGAAAAGGTATTGCATCATTTTATATAAGAAAAGCATATGCACTGAGGATATCACACAGTGGCATTGTTTTGCACAATAAAGCAGATCCTGCTATTACATAAGAAAAAGAGGTGAAATATCAAACGTTACGTGTAAAGAAAGCCTAGATACACCAGGGTAATACAACGTTAGTATGGTATTGCATGGGTGTAGGCAGACCTACATGCCAGTAAAGCACTGTATAGGTGAGTATTACTGCACAGTAAGTCGTAGCTTTTTGAAGCGTTACTTGGCCTGAATATGACAATTTGTGTGTTTAGGAACATAACTTCAAGGGTTAGTGCAAACATCATGATCACCTCGGTGGTATCTGGCGTGTGTGCATGCAGCGTTTCGCTATGAAACGCTTTTTTTTTTTGTGTTTGTGTTTAAAATGTTTGTGACAATACGAGTATAGTAAGTTTTAAAACTAAGCTTTGCTGTTGAGGGAGCAGAAGCAAAGCTTGCAGGCTTCCTACGTCCTTCTTTTTACATCAGAATATCTGCATGATGCTAGCCAGTTAGCACTATTCTGGTCAGCTGTTGTTAAGAGTCTCGGTCATGCCATTAACCTTTGTAGCATTGTGTATGGCTTTGTCAACAGCGGGTTTGATTTCTTGTTGCAGATTTGTACTAGGGGTTGCATTGATATGGGCCTCCTATCAGATGACTTGTTCGTTTATACATTCGTTTTTTTTCTTGCTATCCACAGCTCATTTTTCTACAGAAGATAGTTCCATGAGCAGGACTATGTGTGAAGAATCCCAAACAACATCATATACTGTAGATACAGTAGCTGAACAAGATACCAATGGATCTCAAATGTCTCAAGAAGACGCCTCTGAAGTATTTTCACCTAGTGGTTCGGGAGCCTTTGGTAATAGCAGTCTCACCTACCCAGAAGCGTCTAACCATTGTGAACAAAATATTTTTACTCTCGCTGAGAATTATTTTAGCAGCAACAGTACAGGAGCATTGGATTTATCTGTTCAGGAGAAAATGGGCCGAAAGACCAGTTTTAAAAGGGAATCTGCTCTGACTGCTCAACAGTCCCCAAGTAAAGTAGCCAAACCTTTTAGGTGTGATGAATGCGGGAAAGAATTTGAGTACAATTGCCGTCTGGTTGTACATAAAAACACACACACCGGCCATAAACCCTACATGTGCTACGAATGTGGAGACGTCTTCTTCTCGAAAGCAAAGCTTGTTGTGCATCAGAGATCTCACACCGGTGAAAAGCCCTTTGTCTGTAATGAATGTGGCAAACAGTTTGAATATAAATGCCGTCTTATCGTACACCAGAGCTCACACACTGGCGCCAAACCATACAATTGCGAGCAATGCGGAAAGCAGTTTGCATCTAGACCCAATCTTATTGTCCATCGAAGATCACACACTGGAGAGAAACCTTTTAATTGCAACCAGTGCGACAAAACGTTTGCATACCAGTGTCGCCTTCTCGTCCACCAGAGGACACACACAGGGGAGAAACCGCACATCTGCATTCAGTGTGGGAAGCAATTTGCCTCTAGGGCTAGTCTTATAATTCATCACAGAACGCATACTGGTGAAAAACCATATAAATGTAAAGAGTGCGGCAAACAATTTATATCGAATGCTTATCTATCTGATCATATGAGAATACACACTGGAGAGAAACCATACGAGTGCAAAGATTGTGGAAAACATTTTCGCTCAGAGCCCAACCTTGTTATGCACATGCGTAAGCACTCAGCGGAAAAACCGTTTATTTGCAATGATTGCGGAAAGATTTTCAACTTCAAATGTCGCCTTCTTGTGCATATCCGATCACATACGGGGGAAAAAAACCACCGTTGCAATGAATGTGGGAAACTGCTGGCTTCGAGATCAACACTCCTTTCACATCTCAAAACTCATTCTGACGGAAAACTGCACAAGTGCGAAGCCTGTGGGAAACGCTTTTTTTCAGAAGCTCAACTTGAAGAACATTCCAGAACGCACACGGAGGACAGGTATCACAAGTGTAAAGAATGCGGTGAGCGCTTTATTTCCAAAGCTAGACTTATCAGACATCGGAAGGTACATTCTACAAGTGCTATAAAAGCGAATAACTCTAAAGTCGTTTCTCTTAGAGAAAAAAGGAAAAAATACACTTAATTTTAGGTAAAAGTTAATATTTTAAAAATGTTTTCCTCATTTAGGTTTACCTTGTCTTCCCAAGGTGTTACATGCTCTGTTTGCATATTTGTTATTTTTTTCCTTATAATTTCCCATTTATGTTTAACATTAAATGGACCCTATCGCCTACAGAGCAGAAATGTGGAGGATGACATATTGTCTATAAGCAGTGTTGGCAGAAGGCGTGCAAGTGTATAGTGTGAGAGAAAAGGGGGGTGTCTTTCATGTTTTTTCCTGCGTCCTGGGCATAGTTAGCACATGGAATTTAAAGCGGATCTGTCACTTCATGCAAGTCACAAATGCTATATCAGCACATGTATTGCATGCTCCAGTATTCCTTCCATAGTGCAGTATGCGAGCATGGTTCTGAAGGTTAAGGTATTGGACATGGTGTGCCATGGGTTTACTGAGACAGCAAAGCACATAATGCAAATTTAATATATAAAAACTGCTTGGATTTAAAAACAAAAAAAAAGCATGACCCATATTTTCTTGAGCAGATCATTGTGACCGTTCCGCTTTAAAAGAAAGAGAGAAAAAATTCTTTCTGAGATATGACTGCTAAATCCTCATCCACCAAGCTTTAAATGTCTCCTGTAACAATCCTTCTGTAAAGCGTATGGGATATGCTAGAATTCTAGCCATAACTGACAGCACGGGGCCTTTCTAAGAGCTCTTTCTGTAAGCTGTTGCACTTCTCGCTCAGAGGATTGCTCTCCTATATTACTGGTGCTCAATGATAGGAAAAATGATTTAACACCTTAAAAATTGATAAGATAAGAAATCACTGATGTGGTTTATTCAAGGGTCACATTCTGTGTGATAACCAATAGATTATTTATCATTGTCGTAACTGTTTACAGTCTGCTCCAGTTCTCTGTAGTCACTTGCAGCTTGTTCTATGTAATCCAAAGACCCAAGTGTGGCTACAGGTTCTGGGGACAACATACAAAAGTGTATTAACAAAAAATAAACTGTATTAAACAAAAAGTAAAACTAAAGCAAATACAAAGAATAATTGGATGTAACCACTATAAACCCCAAACTTGCAGATTACATACGTAGCATAGTGAACCCCAATGTAATATCCTGCATCTCCAACAGAATTCACAGGTCTTCAGAAAGGTAAATACAAGCATCTTCATTTTAGTCCCTTAGGCTAATGTTTTCAAGATGAGATGCCATACATGTTCAACAAATGTGTATTTACATTTCTGGACAGTCTGTATTAAAGCTTCGATAACAAAAAAGGAAATCCCTAGATGGAAGACTGGCAAATTTCAGCCTCCTGGTGATTACTATAATGCTATGTTGGAGTTTCCTTTACAAACACCCATGAGTGCGTATGTAATTATTAGACAATACTTAATCTGAGTTTCAGTATATTACATTTGGATATGTTGTGCTCTGTCATCTGGAAATGTCATGTTAATACATTACTAAAAATTGCCTTTAATCTTTTACATATTTTTACTTTCTGTTTAACAGACTATTTTAATTTTTTTTAAAGTTTAATTTTGTAGTTGCTGGTTTGGTGCCCTCGGTATTGTAATTTAGGCTTTTTTTTTTTTCTGCTTTGGGAACATGGTCCCCTGGGCTTGAGCGGTGTATCTTTGTTTACGTATATTGTTCTTTCCTCAAGAGTGCCCCTCTGTACTTACTAATATGGTTTCCCATGGACTGGGTCACACAGACAGTGAGGATCTTTTGCTGCAGGAGCAACTGGAGCTTGCCGATGGTTGCTGGTGATTGGATACGTGTGCGTTTCTTCTTCACCGTTACCCACCAAAAAGGCTTATGGTGATTCAGCACCCCACTTACAAAAACAAAACATTTGGATGGCTAATGAAGATGAGACAGCAGGCAGAAGGACAAGATTTTTGCCAGAATCTATTTTTAATTTAATTTTTTAAATAAACACAAAATGTATTGACTGGACCGTTAGCCTCCTTTTAGAGCTGTAGTGGTTATGATGCTTATAAGTGTCCTAAGTATCACTTTAAAATGTCTGAAAATCTTACGTTAAGAGAATTTAAAAAAACAAACTGAATTTTTTTTTTCTGTTTTTGGGGCCAGATACACCTTAACACACCTTAACCTCATTAATACCGATTGATAGCTAGCTCCCTTGTTTAATAGTTAATATGTATATATATTTTTTTTTTCTTCTTGAGTTTTCAACTTCTGAAAGTTCGTTATTCCATATAAGCACATAAGTGATGAGTGCGAGTGTCCCGTCATCCAAGGGGGAGTTTTCATTTCATAATGTGCCTTCTACATGACTGTCTCTGTACAAACCTTGACTTTTGTGTTTCCTTATTAGATTTTCGTTTTGTTAATTTTAGGCTATAACTTATATTTGTTAAATTTCTTTTTGTATATTCTTTTTGTATACAACCATGTTAATGTTTCATATTGAAAGGCCTTACTCTGGAAATAAATACTATGTAAACAGTAATTTTCATCTGCACATTTTAATTACTCTCTACAAAACTTTGCTAAGCTGCCTATAGTTGCAGGATACCATGGAGGTGAAATTCCTCGCCAGCAGCAGTGAGGGTTGGTGGTCCTTGAGGCATAGGAAAACGACTAACTGCTTACTATTAGCTTTAACCCCTTAAGGGCACATGTCATGATTCCCTTTTATTCCAGAAGTTTGGTCCTTAAGGGGTTAAAGGGACACTGCAGTCACCAAAACAACTTTAGCTTAATGAGCAGATTTGGTGTATAGATCATGCTCCTGCAGTCTCACTGCTTAATTCTCTGCCATTTAGGAGTAAGTCACTTTGTTTATGCAGCCCTAGTCACACCTCCCTGCATGTTACTTACACAGGCTTCTCAAACACTTCATGTAAAGAGTCATCTAATGTTTACACTTCATTTACTGCTAATTCAGTTTAATTTAGATTTTATTATCTTCTGCTCAGTTAATAGCTTGCTAGACTGTGCAGTAGCCCCCCGTTTGTGATTAAAGTTCCCTTTCCAGAGCAGGAGATAAAAAAACAAACTTTTAAAGTTAAGTTACATCTGATTTAAAAGTGAAACTTTTTTGTTTCATGCAGGCTGTGTCAGTCACAGCCGGGGGGGTGGCTAGGATTGCATGAACAGGAACAAAAGGAAAAGTTTATCCCTCTTTGTATTCTTTGCGTCATCCTTCTCTCCTCCTCCTGGTTCCAATTATGCTTTTGTCACCCATGATGTGTTGTGCTTTGCCCCTCTGAACTTTATCAAGTGAATTCAGCCATATGGGGCAAGCCTTTTTCTTATATAAACAGAATATATAAATAGGTGAAAGCACACTAAAAAAGAGTAAACATTACCACATACAAAGCAAAGGGTAATCCTGTAATACAAAAGGAGACAGGAAAAATCATAGGGTAATAGTTTAAATAAGTTAAAACCAGTGGATGATTGGTCTCTCACATGCTTCTGAGCCACTTAAATAAGCTGGCTCAGACTAGGAACCTTGAATGGAAAGGTGAAGATGATCTCTGGATTTATTATTGCAGCTTTCTCATTCTCTATGATAAAATCCAGGATGCAGGATACAGAGAAGAAGAATTTATTTAAACAAATATAAAGTGCACAGCAAATAAAAAAAAAAAAATCCAAGTAAAGAGTTCACCAAACCCTAAAATACACTTGACGCGTTTCAGCTGTTGCCTTTTTCAAAAGAATTTACCAACATGAACCATGAATTTCCTCCAGTATTGAACCCATTTATTAGTAGTTAACCAGTTTCAACCACATGATTCTCTCTAGTTTATGAAATAGGCAAAGAAGGACATCAATTGCAACCTAAATGACCTCTAAAGTCACCCAGACGACTTTGTCTCAATGAGGTGGTTTGAGTCCAGTGGTCCTGTCATTTTACCCTACAATGTAAAATATGTCAGGGTTAAATCCACCTCTAGTTGTCTTCCTGATAGCCGATAGCGGCACTTCCACTGCACCGACCATATAACACTCCGTCACGAGAAGCAGAGGCTCATAGAGAAGCATTGGTTTCAATCCTCTCCCTTGAAGCACTGGGTGCATATGTGTTGCTTGCTATGCATGTGCATCGGATCTTTAACACTGCTCAATGTAGAGCACTGAATTGTACGACACCGGCGGAGCCCGTACCTCCTCACTGGTGTTGCGGGAGATGGAGTGGGGAGCAGCGCACAGGGAGTCAGCACTAAAAAAAATAGTAAAAACTTTACTCTATTAAATTTAGTGGGAGGAGGGGGAGCTATATATAATTAGGGATGCCAGATATAGGTTTGTGTTCCTGATGTTAGTGTTCCTTTAACAGAACATGCAAACACTCTAGTATAGCATACTGTAGTGGTTATGGTGTCAGTGCGTTGTGGGGGTTTAAAAAAATAAATAAATTACTTGTCCAAGGGAATTATCTAGTAGCCCGATCTACTTGTCTTAACACAAACGTTTAAATTAAAGAATGTGGAGAACCTGAGTAGACATGGACACTAAATCTGAATGAAAAAATTGCGGTCAAAATAGCCAATGAGGAAAATTACAACAACTCCGCTATATCCAGTACTGGTTATTGTTTCCATTTTGAATTAATTTGCAAACGTTTAGTGTTTCACCTTCTGTCCTCCCCCATAGTGTGTCTGGTGTGTGTCGACTGGGTGTAATGTGGGTGCTGGCTATATGTTGGTGTGTGTTGGCTGAATGCTCGCTGAGTCAGAGTGCATGCTGGGAATACCAGCGGCTGCGCTCTGACCCACGTAGATTCAGCCTCTACTTCCGTCTGTGAGCACTGAAAGTAAGATGCTCACACTGTTCCCCAAACACTGTTTTCTTTATCAGCCCTGCTACTTGCCCACAGGAGGGCTAAACGCCAAAACAAACTGCCTGCCCGTCACTACATGTCCCGGGCGATACAAAACCACGTCCCTGAACCAGTCTTTTTGTGCTGTAGGAGTTCAGATGTCAAGTGAAAGCCAGGAACTCGTTTGTAGGCTGAGAGCGTCAGCTGAGTACTTTCCGCCAATGAATAAGTTCTTTGCACAAAATCAATTTCTGATTTCTACAGCACTTTAAGCCCAGAAGCAGTACAGCAGGCCAGGGAAGTGTAAACCATGCTAAAATGGTTTAAAATGTTAGGGCGAGAAGTCGCCAGAGCATTCCTGGCACCATGACTACTTAAGAAGACTGTAGTGGTTATGATTCTCAGAGTGCACTTTCAGCTTTAAGTGTTTAACCCATGCCGTAGAATAACACCAACTTTAACCCCAGTGAACAAACTCAGCAGCAGAATCCCATCTAATCAGCAATTAATGTACAGTATTCCATCAACAGCTTAATGTACGGTATACAGCTTAATGTAGTTGTTCTGGGGAGTATAGTCAGTTCCTGCAGGCTTTTTTTTTCCCCCAGAGAAAATACAATGTTTACATTAAAGCCTAGGGATACCTCCACTGGCCACTCATGAGGTGGCTGCTAGAGGTGCTTCCTGGGGCAGTGCTGCACAGTGTGACTGACATTCAGTGTCTCCACCCTCTGCATGGAGACACTGTACTTTCCCTATAGAGATGCATTGATTCAATGTATCTCTATGAGAAAATGCTGATTGGCCAGGGCTGCATTTATCTCTGTCTCCTGGTCTGCCTCCTTAGCTGAGATCATCAGAATTGACAATCTCAGCCGATTCAATACTTTCCTATGGGAAAGCATTGTGATTGGCTGGGATTATCACTTCCGATGATGTCAGCTTAGGAGGAGGAGCCAGGGGCAGAGCCAGCACCAGCAGATTGGAATAAAGGTTTTATTATATGCAAGGATAGTGGTTTAAACACTATAGGGTCAAAAATACATGGTTTTTGTTCCTGTGAGCATGCACTGCAATACTGAGAGTAATTTGATCTATAACTCTGTTATAGCTGCGGAAGCACTTCTACAGACAGCCACAGGCGTGTTAACCCTGCAATGAAAACATTGATGATTGTTCCTGCAAAGCGGAAGACTTAATTGAAGCGGTCTTGGAGCCTATATTGTCCCTTTAAATATATTATGTGTGATGTATAATACTAGTGTTAAAGTCATAACCTTTCTAGGCAATTCATTTGCTATTGTTGCTTTAAATAACCCTATTAGCTGCTCTCAGTGAAATCTTCATCATCTTGAATGACATCCCGTACAGATTCAGCCGATCATGTGAGTACGACGCTGTAAATGCAAATCCCACTTACATCTTTAGTTACATCTTTCTGTTTGTGGTTTGTAATTAAATGTCACCCGGCAGCCAAATATTTGTATTTGAATGATATTGTTTGGTTTCAGTAGAATATTTGCATAATTGCTGTATTGTATTTTTACTTTGGCAAACGTCTGCTTGCCTATGTGTTAACACTCCGATTTCCCTTATGCCAATGCTTCGTAGAAATCCTTTAAATTGTCTACTCAATTTTCACCACTAGAGGGGGCTACACATCTGTGGTTATTATGAGCACTTAATGTAACACTTTTTATACAGAACCACATTACAAATTTTACCGCTTACGTACTGTTGAAGACTGAAATATATATAATTACACAGATTGAAACGAACAAAGCGTTAAGTGTCAGTAAAGTTATATGCAATAATGCATGTGAGCTTGTAATCTAAAGCGACACTATCTTTGGATGGGCTAAGTCCTTATCTGGAGCTTTCACAAAAATCCAGGCACCGAAACTGTAAAGTAAAAAGTTGATATTTGTGGAGGAAGCAGATTTGGAGTGCCCCTTTAAACATTATTCCGAAATGCAATCTATTTTTTTGTGGGGGAGCATATTAGATTCTTGCTTTGTTTTGTTGATATTCCTGTTTTGTTTAACCGATATTGACCATCCATTAACATAATCTGCGATAAAATGTTGTTTCCTTTTATTATTCTTTTAAATGCACGATAGGCATATTCACCATTTTTAGTGAATCCGGACCATAGCATAACCTGGTTTATGGACTACATCGTCCGAAATGACCATCTTTATAGTTACCATTACCCAGAGCTCCCATACTACGAATGTCTTACAATCCCTGCTTGCACAAGTCTGTTAAGACCCGATTTATAACAAGTTGAGTCATGTAGTTACTTATTATGCCCAAAACATGTTCCACTTGGCTGCCTGACAAATCGCATTAATCAACATCAGTTTACTATAAGCCCCTTATAATTAAACATTGGGCACAGCATTTTCATAATCTGCGCTATGAATGGTCATCAGGAAACTGTAGGTGTTTTGGGTTTATGATTTTTTGGAGGGTGGTTTTTGGTGGGTTTAAAGGACATAACCTCCCATTTCAGGGCACATACACATATTGTTTATACAGAATAAAGCTGAGGTCATATCTTTTCAGGACTGTGACTCCCACTAATCTCTGCAGTAAAGTCTTCCCCAACCCACTACACGCACATTAACCCCTATACTACCTCCTTATTGACATAAACCAAAGATACATAACAATATAGCATGTAGGTAATTCCAGGGGTTGCCTGAATCATTTACTTTTTTATAACAGAGTGTGAAAAATTTGAGTCTATAAAGTCCCATAATTGCTCCCTGTCAAATTATGTGTATCTTATAAAATCGATCGTGTACACGCAAACTGTGTAGAATACAGATAAACTGCTGGACGCAATGAGTCACACCAGAAATGAGTTTTACAAATCCAACTGATTGCTCTGTTAGCGACATTCTTTATTAATATCCTTCTCGGGACAGAGATTGCATTCACAACTGGCCCTTGCACACCTCGCACATTTCCTGCGCATCTTCATGTCTACTCATGGCAGAAGCTCTCAATGTGATTTACTCCTGTGTGGAGAGCTGAGTAGACGACACATTTCTTTGTCAGGGGAACAGACTGTTTAACAAACCGATCCATGTGGCAGTGGCCCTCATTAAAGGGACTCTCCACACCGCTAAGGCAGTTTAGCTTGAAGGAATGCATTATGAGTGAAGAGTGTGTGACTTCTCATTGAGCAGCATTGGGAAGTCTGATTGGACAGCCAAAAAAGTCTGGGTGAGGATAGAAGGGGAGGGCTTGCAAATTCAATAGACAAGGGATTTACAAGTTTTGCAACCTGATTTTAGATATACTGACCGTTATACATGTATACCTACACTTATCAGCCACAACATTATAAACCACCTGCCAAAATGACAAAATAGGCGAGAGCAGGGAGCAATCAGACGCTTCCATTTGGAAGCGTCATTGCTCCCTTGTGCGCCTGCGCAGATTCGCCGCACATACTTCATAGGGTGGCATTCATGCCGCCCTATGAAGTCCTGAGCACCCTACCGTGCATGCGCGCGGTGTGCGTGGCCGCAAGCTGACTGGCAGCTCAGCTCGGGGTCTTTGCCCGTCCCCTCTCCTCTGCTGACAGGCAGGAGAGAGAAGGCCCGCACACAGTGCCTTCTCTCTCATGCACACGTCAGACGTATTTTAATACCTCTGACATGTACAAGGCCTTTTTAGGGCCTTACATGATAGGAAGTCCCTCTAGTGGCCGTCTATCAATCAATGTAAACACTGTATTTTCTCTGAAAATAGAGTGTTTACATTAGATTGCCTGCAGGAAGCTATAGATCTGACCTGAACAACTACATTAAGCTGTAGTTGTTCAGGTGACTATAGTGTCCCTTTAAGTCCATACTCCATTGGTATTGGGGATATCGAACAATGCCCCCAGGTTTTATACTCTTTGCTCTGGATAAAGGTTCCCCCCTTGACTGTAGAATATACTACTCTATTCCTATTTAAGCATACCCTGCATCCTTGTTAGTAAACTTGTGACAAGGCCCTTAGGGCAGACTCACTGGAGCACCCCCAGGGCCCTGTGGGAGAGGTGTAAGTGTCCCCAAATGCTCTCATAGCAGCCCTACTGGGGAGACATCCACAACACGAACAGCCTATGCCCACATACACAAACACACAGACTACATTGGACACACATACAGAATCCTCATTGACAAATTTCAAAAGACTGGTGGAGAAACGGTGGGGACATACTAGTTAGGATGAAAAGGGTGACTGAAAAATAGCAGGAAATAGAGTTTAAAAACAGACACCTGGGGGGCGGAGCCAACGGCTCAAAGAAGCAGACGCCATTTGCAAGAGCTCCGCACAGCCAGCGCGAAAAACTGAAAATAACAACAAACCCGCAGCTCATAGACTACAACAGGCGACTAACACAACCTCCTAACACCTCGCTGAACCCGCAGATGCCTTTCTTTCAAAAGTCGGGCACGAAAAGCCGCATCAAGGGACCGGGGGCCTACCGCACACGCGACCAGTACCTCACCAGGGAGCTGACAGCGTGGCCTGACCGGAGCTCGCAGCTCGCAGCTCACAGAAGCAGACTCCCACACATCGGCAGATATGGGACGGAGGTCCCACAAACCAGCCACAAGCGCTCCCACGCCACACCGGGACATAAGCAGCATGCTGCAGAACCCTCCACCCGCACAGACCAGGGCTAACATGGCAGCCTCACCTGAGAGGTCTGAAGATGGAGACTCAGATCGCAGCACAGCAGCAGCCAACACAGGAAATATACAAATACAAGAAACCAATGGACAAGCCCCAGCAACAAAACAGGACATCCAGGCCATGCTGGAGGGGCTCCAAGGTAACCTACAACTAATGTGGCAAGCAGACTTAAAGGGGCTAGCAGCAGAGGTGCAGGCGGTGTCGGCCCGAACCCAGGCCACAGAACAAGAAGTGAAAGACCTGCGCCAAGACCTAAACTCACTAACAGACACAGTCGCCCAGCTACAAACAGCACAGGCTAACATGACCAGGCAAGTAAACATCCTAGACGACCGGGGGAGGAGGAAAAATATTAAGATCAGGGGGATATCGGAATCCGTGCCACTGGAGGAACTACCCCACTTTATCAGGCGCCTGGTGGCCTCACTCATCCCCAACAGACAAGCAAAACATTTTCTATTTGATGGAGTATACCGCATAGCCAAACCGCAACGGGCACCCAAGACAGCCCCACGCGACGTAATTTTACGATGCCAAACCCTGACGGACAAAATAGTCCTAATAACCTCCATAAAAGGGAAGGCATCCTACGACTTCGAAACACAGCAAATCACCTTCTTCCAGGACCTGAGCAGGGACACATTAACATGGCGCAAGAGCATGCAGCCTGTGACCACCACCCTGCAAGCAGCGGGCCTCGTCTACAGATGGGCAACCCCCAGAACGCTGTGGGTGACGAAAGGCGACCAACACTACAAGATCACCAATGCGGAAGAAGGACCGGCCTTGCTGACCACACTGGGGCTCTCCAACAACGCCATAGGAGCGAACACTCCGCACCCGGGACCCGTGACATAAAACCTGGACTGAACACGCAACAAACTCTCTTCTGTTATTGTTACCTAAAAGTGTTTTTTTTTTTTTCTTTTTTTCTTTTTTTTTTCATTTATTTTTCTCTTACTGCTAAAGATTCATGTTTCACTCACTATACCAAGTTATGAATAATCTACCTTTCACTAGGTACTCCTCTCCTCCACTGGAAAGGGTTTCATAACCCTGTAGCCTAAAGGCGGCAAAGCAACACACTGACCCCCCCCCTAATGCCTCGGGGTCAAGGGGCATAGCAATCAATGGAGCACATACTCACTAGAGTGATATGACCTACTCAAAACACATAGTCTCTCTCCACAGTCTCTTGGAGCTCAGCCCCACGACGGCACGGTTACCTATACTCTGAAATCCGACTCATCCACACATAGACGGCACTCAAACCCCAAGTCCTTATTTTAAGCTCCAACTCTATACACACCACACGGCCACAAAGGACCAGGAGGCTTACTAGCGCAAAACCTGTTCCAGTGCCATAACTATATTGGTAAATTCTACCAATAACACTAGCCAACAACATCACAATCCCCACTGGTACGGACGACCGACTCGTTACGACTACCCAGTCCTACATAATACAAAAGTGCACAGACCCTCTTAGCTCCAACTGCAGGAAGCCCAGACTACTGCCATATGCAAGTGCTGTTGTGGCATATTCATACAATGTCTGTATTATTAAATTTGCACTGAAAAATAAAGAATTATAAAAAAAAAAAAACAGACACCTGAGCTAAAGGACAGATAGAGAAACAATGGAAAAGATAGAGACCGTGAGAAAGGAAAATGGGGAGATTAGGAGAGAGAACGAGAAAGGTGAATATATGGGAGACGAGACTAAGGGAGCTGTGCGGATACACATGGTGGTGGAAAACTGGAATTTTGCCTAGAGCCCTCGAACCCTCACATGACACCCAATATCTGCACCGTCTGGAGGGGCAAGAAGGCCTATGAAAGATGCTGTCCTGTTGGGAGATAGTGTGAAATACTGGCTGCTTATTGATCCTTCTATCAAATCATTCCAAATGCAAATGATACGTATACAATAGTCCTGAGGTAGGTAACCTTCGGCACTCCAGATGTTGGGGACTACACCTCCTTTAATGTCCTTACAGCCATAATGCTGGCAAAGCATCCAGGAAGATGAGGTTTTCAACATCTGGAGGTGCAGTAGGTTGCCAATCCCTGTGGAACAGTCTATAGTACGTTCTATGGTTCTTCCAGATTGCAATGAGTGACAAAACAACTCTTCGATTCTCATTCTAACAAAACAGCCAGACCTGCAGCCATCGGTTTCTTTGGATTCATTAAGAGGCGACTCATTTATTATTATTACTTAAACTGAATCTGTTTCATTCTAATTTTCAGCTCTTCCGATGAGGCTGAAAGATTAGCAAGGTCTAGTACGCGCGAGGGCTAATAAATCCCAGGCCTGGGTGATTAGCATGTTTGTTTTGTGTCTGACTCTGTGAAAATCTTATTGTCAGCCAGCTTCAACACACCGTTTTATTTTCTTTGCTGTTGAAAGGTTCTGTAAAGCTTTCTCTGTGTCGGGAAATTCCTATGGATCAGATATCCCACCGTCGTTTTCGGTTTGATGCAGCCACAATACCATCAGCTTAGACAAAGATCATTGTGTTGGCAAACAGTAACAGCCGATCCTGGTGTCCCTGTATGTATTTTAATTACATAGAGCCCATAATCTGATTAGCAGCTGTGTTCACTTAAAGGGGTTTCGCAGAGAGTGCAGTTATATGATAGACCAGTACATGAGGAACATTGTATCACTTTAAATGAAGAACTAAGAGATGGCCCACAAGCTTGCAATCTAAAGGAGATAGATTGGGATCCGAAATAAATTGGGTTAGAGGATTATATTGCTGGCTAAGAGGTTTGTGTGGCATTATAAAGCCCGCTGTTTGGGATTTGAGAAGTTTGGACGTATTGGATGTGGTTGGTGGTGAAGGTACAATGGGAGATCGACATCACTTGATGTAAATAATGCCACCCCAGACGGTTTTAAAATAGTAATTACACTCCACGATCCAGCTAGTCCTTCCACAGGGGTTATTAGCCTTTCAGCTAGGGAGCCACGTTATCTACATGGCATTTATTTGTGGCCTTGCTCTAAAATTGTAATAAGTTCTGGAAAAAGCCGCCCGTTGCAGTTTGTTTTTTAATATTCTCTGTCCTGTAATAAAGAATGGATTTCTAGAATGTGGTTTGAATAGGTTTAGTCTGTTTATTCCATTATCTTCTATCAAAATGCATCATCCCAAAGTATCACAGACAGAACCCATCATCCCCTCAGTCCCCAGGAAGACATTACTGACGTGGTCGACTTTGCACATTTATTAAGAAGGTGTACATTAGCGGAAGCAAAAGCCTTTTAGCAGAAAACAAAGCGTTTTTGTAGATTAAAAGCTGTGAAACAAAACCAGTTTTTCTTCAGCAAAATCCAAATAAAACCCTTGTCTGAGCCGTGTTATAAAACCAGCTTGGTGGGATTAGGTGAGAATATGGGATCCCAGCGTGTACACAGCGTCCTATCCTTTCAGAGGCCTCCACCTCATTACACAGTATTCTGCCAAATACCTCGAATTAAAGGCACAGTATAGGCACCTAAAGTAAGAATGTATCTGATATAGCATACCTCCCAAGTGTCCCTATTTAGGAAGGACAGTCCCCATTTTAGTCCCAAATCCCTCTGTCTCTCTTTTCTATTATAATGTCCCTCTCTTTTAGGAGCTCCACATTGTTGGTGTATCTCCGTGTATAACAGAGCTCCACAGCAATAATGCTCCTAGTAATGTGTCTGCGTGTATAACAGAGCTCCACAGCAATAATACTCCCAGTAATGTGTCTTTAAACTACAATATATGTGTTTAGAACTCTGTCTGTGTCAATAAGATACATTGTTCTTATTCTAAATTACATTTTAGTTGCATAAATTATTATTAATGTCACCTAAAATTTCTCAGCCTTGCCCCTGGTCACACTCACACTCAGAACAGCACTGTCCCCTGACTATACTCACACTCAGAAGAGCCCTGTCCTTGACCACACCCCTACTAACACTCAGAACAGCACTGTCCCCTGGCCACACACCCACTCACACTAAGAATAGCACAGTCCCCTGAACACACTCAGAAGAGCCCTGTCCTTGGCCACACCCCCACTCACACTCAGAACAGCACAGTCCCCTGGCCAGACACCCACTCACACTCAGAACAGTACTGTCCCCTGACAAGACACCTACTTAACACCTAAAATTAAAGCGTCCCTGTTTGTGTGTTTGCAATTGTGTGTTCGTGCGTGATACAAAATATACACATTGTGTGTTTTCTTGTAAAAATTTCAAAACCACCAAAATCTGTTGTGATACTTACAGCTATCTCAATGCTTTCTATAGCAGCCACCCAAACGTAAGGCAGACTCTGCCACAGTCATAAAATTTCTTCTATTAATTTCTTCTATTAACTTGCATAAGGAGATTCCTTTATTTCAGGAATGAAACTACTTGTGACCTTTGCAGGTTTCACTAGAAAACAGAGAACGTTCTGTGCATTTCATTTGGTCAGCAGGTTTGAACAATTGACCAAGACTGCCTGTGAAAGTCTCACGTGTGTGCGTTATTTAATCTTTTCACCTCGTTTCTGTTAGTTTTCATGTTTGTCATTTATTTGCCGTTTTCACTGTAATATGCAGAATATGTTGGTGTAATTAATGATAATAACGAATGTTATGCTTTTGTATGCCATACAGCGCGGTGGGCGGCGTCTTGCAGTGCATTGTAAACTATATTACAACAAGGTGTGATAGATATTACGCTGCGCAGGACTCCGAATCTCATGGCGGCCAGAGGCCTCTGACCGCCTGGTTTATTATGTCTCCAAACTCCGTTGTTGCCATTATTTTCCCATGATACACAGTTCACCGCAATGTTTCCTATTTATGTGTTTTATATACTCTTCCTCTCGAGTCCAGCTACCGCAGAACCTCTTTAAAAGCAGACTGACTTACTAGTTTTATTGCTGCTGGGATCCTTCACAAACCGAGCACAAAATAGTTTCACCTAATATTTTATTATTATTTATTTGAAAAGGGTATTCCCTAGCTTGGAGTAATGGCAGATTTATTTTACATTCTATTATAAAATAGTTTTTTCTCTTGGTATAGGAGAATATGTCATCATTCCCCCCAAAAAATGTTTCATATTTGGAAATAAATGTATTGATGTGTTCGGGGATTTTTTTAGGGATAATGTGATCCATTTTGATCACAGTGTTATTTGATCTGGGTAACGTTACTAGTCTGTTTTAATCTGGCCTGTGAACAGTTAATGGGGCTAGCCGGCTCTGATTGACAGTGTGTGCTGATCACGTCCTCTCTAGTGTCTATTTCTAGTTTGTACAGGGAGCAAAATTGCCAGAAAAGAGAAACTCCTCACCACAATGAGTCATAATCAGGCAAATCTATCCCAGGCGTGATCTGTGGCCGGAGAAGACCATGTCACAGTCACAGAGCTGCTGACAGAGCAAATATCAACGCAGGATTGGAAGCTGAAACCCTGGAGGTTTGGAAGATGGCTACTCTGGCAACTCTCAGCCACAACGACACTAAACTGTAAAACACACAACTAATTTTTAAAGATTCCAGAAATGGCTAAAATGTATTTTTGGAACCATTCCATGATGATTGACAGCATTCACCCAGTGTTATCTTTTTAATTTAAAATATATTGTGAGTGTCCTGGGAGCACCGTTAATTTGCCTCTGTCCTAACCAGCGCTATAATAAATATCAACGTTTCATTAACATTTCCCCCGGTGAGCATATTACGGATTGCAACGGCCAGCGACTGTTTAATAGTCTACGACTTCGAATTGGGGTATTACATGGGTTCCACAAGCTGTGATATGTGGACTCTGAAATATAACTGTTGCCAATATGATATTCTATAAGAAATAGACACTTCAACTGTCGACAAATCACTGTCCCCAGTGTACTGCATCACTGTAAATGGCTATTAGATAATTTATTTCATGCCCTTGTGTACGGCCGGTTTAAGAACCTATTGGGCCTGGTGCTGAAAATTACAATGGGCCTAAATAAAGAATCTTATCACATGCCTCCCAGTTGTTCCGATTTTGTCAGGACAGTCCCAGTTTTGGGTCTTGTCCAGAGAATTGTCTAGAACAGTGGTTCCCAAAAGGTAGATCCCCAGATGTTTTAGAACTACAACTCCCATGAAGCTTTGCATACCTTTAAAATGACAAAGCCTCATGGTAACTGTAGTTCTACAACATCTGGGGAATCTACCTTTTGAGCACCCAGTGTGCTAGTGCTCCTGTCAGGGCACTAGGACACTGCAGGGAGTACTGAGACAGTACATCCTGCATGTCCTGCCCTCAGGAGGCCGGCCTGAGAAATGGACAGGTAGCCTAATGTGTATTCACATCAGGCTGACCTGCCAGTAACTCAGGTAGACCCGCCCCCTTTTCAGGTGAATATGGCCTTTTGTGGTGGAGTTAGTGACATAATAGCCTTACTGCCCTTTACCTCCCTCACACCGGTGGAAGTATGTTATCGACAGAAAGTATGAAAACAATCATATCTCCCAAGTGTCATGTATCTGGTAAAGGGAAACTCACAGGGTGCAGCTGTAAGAAAACACAAACCTTAGGCTAATCTCTAGCTTTCATCTCTCAAGCAAATTCCATACACCCTGACAGCAGTGTCCAGTGAAGCAGGGCATCAGCTGTCGGGGATAAAAGGGTGGGTCACGAACGCAAATCATGTAACCGGTACCAGAAAAAAGGGGCAAGTCTCCCCAAAGAATTAGGCCACCCTGGCGTGAATACATATCATCAGACTGCCTGCCAATCACGCAGGCTGGCCAACTAAGGACAGCACTCAGCGTCTAACTAATCGCTCACGCTGCACTTTCTGGGGACTGTACCCCAGCACTCACTTGTCCTCTCCGTCCATTCTTACTAGCAGGCAGAAGCACCTGGTATACAGTCTGGGACAGAGAAAAGCTGTATATAGTGAGTGTAGAAGAAAGGGAACATGCCACAGTGTTAGCGAGAGTAAAGCAGAACAATTACACAGTGTGCAAAGTCAGCTTTACCTTAACTAATTTAAAGACAGCCAGGCCACACAAATTTTGTTCCACTAAATCCCTCTTAAGTTTCCATACTTAATTCCCTCTCCACAAAGCAAGAGCATGTGAAAAGTAAAAAAATAAATACATTTTCTCTCTCTCTCTCTCTATATATATATATATATATATTTTATTTTTTTAAATCAATTTACCTATTCCTTGGGCATGGACCTGGAGCTTCAGCTCCTTCAGCCCCTATGTTAATCCAGCCCTGCACCTATGCAGTGCTAAACTCCCTATTGCTGAATGCTATCAATACCAAAGTCAGCCACCAGGAGGAGTCCAGAGGTAGCTCATGGTTGCTTTCTCTGCTCATTTTGACACAAGCCCAGATCTCCTGCAGAGCAGTTACAGCTCCAGGCCCCATTTCCAATCAATCAGGAATTTAATGCAGTAAGAAACAGCCTAGCACAGGGGTGGGGAACCTTTTGGCGCTCCAGATGTTTTGGACTACATCTGCCATAATGCCCTTGCAGCCGTAATGCTAGCAAAGCACCAAGGGAGATGTAGTACACAACGTCTGGAGGGCCGAAGATGGTTGCCGTAAAACCCCAGGAGCGTTTGCATCTGTAAATACGGCAGGGGTTTTCCACAAACTTAAATCTCAGTAGGAAAACTGACTCAAAATTAGCTGAAATTACAGACAAGGTGGGGTTTTTCCTTTCAGAGTTAATTTGTGAAAATACAGAGTGAATAACAGTAATTTCTCAGTCCTATTTCTTTGGTCAGGAACTCTGCGCACGTCCATATTTTGGTATTTTATTCATGAAAGAGAGAGTCTACGCTGTGTCCTCAGTTAAATTGGAACAGTAGTTTATTTGTGATTTTCCCCATAATGAATTAATTACTTATGGTCTGGTGAATATAAATGCAGTTGTTCAGCAAAGTGTGATTTTCGCTATTTTCCCCCCCCCCCAGTTTGACTCTCATGGTCTAAACTTTGAAATTTACATTCAATTCCTGACAATTCACAGTTTTTAAGTGCATAACCATGATTGTGTTGGTGCAAAACAGAGCTACCTGTTTCCCGAATTCTCCGTCAGATGTATTGAATATTAAAGGGGATCCATCAATTCCTCATATTTATTACATTGTGCTATCCCTTATTTTTAAGGTACACTCGAAACACCCAAAGCACCTCAGCTTGCAGATTTCCATACAAATTGTTTCTTTTATAAATGAACCTTGTTACACCCACCTGGCTGTCAATCAGATAGCTGGTCCTGTTACTTCCTGGTTTGTTTAGCTCAGTGAAGCTAAATTTAAGAGGCAGCAATTGCCCAGAGCTCCTGCCTCGCAATGACGTCTCATTTAACTGCATTGGGTTTCCCTGCTCCTTAGGTTGCATATGGATGCCTCTTTCTCCTTCTCCCTCCCACCCCATGATCGGTGGGGGTTAGCCCGGTCACCACTGGACTGACTCACCTAAACCTTCTGTGCCTCAAAAGCATTCACTATAATTACCTACAGGCAGTGGACGAAACTAAAATGGTGGATGGGCCTCTGACGGGACACAGGATCTTTGGGGACTTCACTGCGCACCTCCTACTAAGCTTAGAGGCAATTTTCACAGCGTTCTGGGCTATGCTGGAGAGGCGAGTTGCAGCCGCTCACCAACAGCTTACGGAGAAAAGCTGGCAGGGCGACCAGGGTTGTCTATAATATGAATAGGACCCTGAACAAAGCATTTTCTTGGGCCCTCCCCCCCAATTACACCCAACCCCCAATCACACTTTTCACCCCAATGCAGTGGGGGAACAGCCATATACACTGACAGATATACACACACAGACATACTGACACACATGCTACATTTAGACACCCTCCAGGTTTCCCTGGGGTCCCGTGGCAGGCTGAGGCAGTTGGGAGTTATCTTCTGGAACTCCACTCCTCTCTGCCTTCCTCCTCCCTCATGGCTCTGACCTCCGGTGGGAGGAAGTGACACACAGCACTCACTTCCTCCCAGCTGGCTGCCGAACAGGAAGGGGCCTGGTCGCACTATTTAAGTGCCACAGTGCCCAATCGCGTCCCTGCTGACACATGCCCACCAGGTGGCCCTTAGTGCATGGGTTACCTGGGGGGCCTCCTTAGTGTCCGGGCCAGTGCAGCTACACCGCCAGGTCCATGAGGGCTGCGCAAATCACGGGGCCCACAGGGCAGCAGCTCTAGGGTCCACCAGGAGCAACTGGGCCCGGGACAGCTGCCCTGTTGGCCCTGCGTTAAAGACAGCCCTGGGGGCGACAACAGAGGATCAGGTGAGCGCCCACGGGACACAAAAAACCAACAAGCCCCGGGTCTTCTCTCAGTCCCGCCAAGGCCTACTGGGGGTATGACTCCCGCGCATCCACGACACCAGCAGGGGTCTGATACATGCAAGACAGGGACCAGTTGGTATTTCCCACACAGGGAGGACTGGGCTGTTCTGGCACCACGGGTCCGCAGCCAGATGATGCTGGTTTATGAGCAGGCCAGGGGCAGGAGGGATGCCCTACCATGGCTCCGCCATGCGGGACTCTCTGCTGCACGCCCTGACCATGTGTTATGCCTACCAAGCGCTGTAGTTGGTTGAGGCCTCGATCTGAGAAACCAGAGGTTCCACCCAGAGACTGGCTCCTGAGATCACTGCATTGGCCGTATTGCCTTGTTTTATAATGTTTATATTGCTTTATTCCCTTTTCTCATATATTGTTTAGTGAGCTAAATTGCCTCTCGGTGCAGTCACATTGGTAACTTCCGTACAGCAAGCCCAGTCGTTAACCAGTAACTCACTTCCATTTTCTTTACCTCTATAAGCATGTTTCATTGCCTCTCCATAACTCTGAGTCAGCTCATCCTAATTGTCTAATTGTCACTACCGACATGTATTCCATGTTTTTCCAAGCATTTTATAACTTTGCAGACACGTTTAACCAACATTAAACCTTATAGTTCATGACATACTAGGCTACTGCTATAAGCATGTTTTATTATATTATTCCTTTACTGATATTAATCGCTATGGCTAACTTGCCTCTTGTGTCTACCTGCTTAATTTAACCCAAAGTTTTACACATATATTCCTATACTGGATTTATTACATCATATACCGGTAATTAGTGCTGCATTCCGGCCCTGTCTCATCTTTATGCACTGCAAAAATAAAGAATGAAAAGATTTTTTTTTTTTAAAAGCAAACGTAGAAATCAACACCATGTGTAATTATTGTCCTGGTACTGCACGCCTCCATTTTGGCTCCTTGTTAGTCGGCACAGAAAGAGGAGGTTAAATAATTTTCCTTGAATGCAGCCCTGTCTGTGCCAGGACTGAACGAGTTTGTGGTGTCAGTTGTTAAAATGTTAACTTAATAACGAAGGATCATATAAAACGGTAAAACTATTTCTAGGTGATAATCAAGGTTTTACCGAGATGTCACAGTTCCCCTTTAAATGATTTTGAGTACTTTAAAGGAAGATCGCTGATACTGGATTTTGTTGCCTCGCGTGACATTCACGTGAGTGCAGAATAAGCTTTTACTTTCCATACACATCAGAAACATGAGAACCAGTTTGTTTTTCTGCTTTTTAAGACTTTTTTTCCCCAAGTTCAATGAAAAACCACAAACTCTGTGTCAGCTGCAGAAAATGAAAGGCGAGCAGTGAGGAAAATAAAGCTGGGGGGCAAGGGGGAGGAGGAAAATATCACATATTTGCAGATCTCTTGATCTCGGTCTGACAGTTTAGATTATTAGAATGTTGGTGTACGGAGAGGGTTTATTATTAAAACAATTGGAAATTGTGAATGCCGTGCTATTTGCTCAAAGGCTTCACTCCATCACAACCTGGTCCTCTTAAAAGCCTCAAAGTGACATTAAATCACATTCAATACTTAGTGACGTGGTCACATTAATAATTCTGTATGTTGGTTTTAAAAATGTTTTGTTTGAAAGGAACATTCCAGACACACCAAACAAGTCAACGGTTTATAAAAATGTCAATAGAAATCATCTCTTTTTAAGAAAGCACCTCCCTGAACCTTTGTTCCTCTTCCATTAATTCCACAGAACTAACGGAAGCGGTAAGGGCGTTGGGCAAGAGCACACTGGGCACTGCACGGCCTTGCACTGCAAACTTTACGATATGCCAATTCAATATTTCTTTTAGAGAAGGGTTATGCAGACCTCAGGGAAATTAAAAGAAAAAGAGCATGGCAGTGCCACTTCGAGGAATTAGTGACGGTCTGTCTGGTAGCCACCGAAGGCATGTTTTCTTAAACATCGCCATGTCTCCAACATAGTGATGTCTTACATTGTCTCAGAAAAGAGTTTGCATCTATGCATTAAAATCACTGCAATTCTTAGAATGTCTCTTTAATCTTTTGATAATAAACCTCCAAAAAAGTGGGATGGCAATCTTTTATATAGAGAAATCTTTTATACATAACATCAGGGCCAGCACAACCAAAAGGCAGCACAGGCGGACAGCTCAGGGCGAACGGACCTGGGGGAACAATGTCCAGATGACCACCAGTCACTACATGTAGCGTGGCCACGAAGACTGGTAAAGGATCTTCTACCCAGTCTGACAAACAGCATTTTGACAGACCAGAAGATCCTCTATTACAGTCTGCATGGCCATGCTAGAAGGAGAAAGGGGAGAAGAGACCTCAAGGGGACGAGGGAGGGATACACAAAGGGGAAAAATTGGGGGAGTGACGCATTCCTCAAGAAGTGGTAAGAAAAACAAAAAGGGGGCCTGTCAGGTCAAGAATCCTCGCACCGGCCCTGCATAACTTTATGCCATGGACACTACTCCAGCGCCATTGTAAGTGTGAGAAATAAAACAGGACAACGGCACAATGTTTATCATTTATTAGCTACAGTAAGCAGTGCGTTAATCTGCTGGGCTGTAGCGAAACAAAGAATTAAGAATGATAAATTAACATAAGATTTAATTGTGTCACGTGCATTTTGTGAGGATTTCCCCGTTGCAGGAATAAATTCTTTGGAACAAATAAAGAAAGATATAAACAACAAATATAAAGCAAAGCCCCAAAAAAAAGAAAAAAAAAAAAAGACATTATTTACATTATTTTTTTATAAATAGGATAAGGTAACACTGTTTCACTGCACAGGCCCTCGAATAAGAGCAAGTACCAAGAAATGGGACTAAAAAGGAAATATTTTACATTAAAAAAGCAAAAATATTTACTTTCGTTAGAAAAAGACCTAGACAATGGCTTTATTTATGCACCGTTAAGAGGTTCCCCTCCTGCTCTCTGCTCTGCTGGTTAACGTACACCAAGACTAACCCGCACCTAGGGGAAGGAACAAGCCTGTATTTTGGTAAATAAACTGTTCCTTTTTAACCCCTTTCAGCAGCCTATATCTTCAGAGGTAACAGGAGCAGCATAAGGTCCTCTAAGCAGCAATGGTTAGAAGATTCTCAGCGTACTAATTCCTTCCATTTTGAATGGGCCTGACCTATGACCTTAGGAACACCTCCTATTGCTGGCACTCAATGAGTTCTCCAGGTACTATCCAGGACATGGAGAAAGTTCTGGGATATCTCTTGGACCCTGGGAAGATCTCTGAATATCCAGAAGGTACACTTTGGACTGAGACACATGGCTGTTCTCCCTACTTAATAGACTCAGATTAAAGGAAGGGAACCTGGCAGAAATATGCTTCCTTTGCTGCGGTATACACGTAATAGCGGCCCCCAGACTTCTTGGGGGCGTGGGGCCTCCAGGTTGTAACAGTAAATGGAATGTGACAGTATTGGGATCCAGTACATCTATCGCTGCACTAGGGGCCCACGTAAGGCAGAGGGAAGAGTGGAACGAGAAGATTTCCACTCTGGCTGTAGCTCAATGGGCCAACATCATTATTACAGTGCTGAAAGAGTCAATCACACGAACAGGTGGAAGAGGCACGGTCTGCGTAGGAGCACCACCAGCTAACATGGTCCTAATGTCGCTTGGTTGAAGAGACTTTCTTTTTTCGCGCAGCCAACATCTCATAGAACGGATCCCTGCTGATGGCAGCCCTGTGGGAGAGAAATTCAAGGATTTATTTATTTTTTTAACAGGGCAAAAGACAAACAAGGCAGCAGTTAAGATCATATACATATTATTGGAGCAAAAATGAGGAGCGTGTAAATGACAACAATCACACACACATCCTAGAACGAGGCACATGACATGACCACAAACGGGGCATGGACAATACCATAAGAGAGAAATCACACGCAGATCCTTATTATAAAATTTGCCTTTTAAATTCCAGCATCTTTGAGTCTAGCAAATAAAGTAAAAATGCACCATGGAGGTAATTGTGCTACCAGGGACAAAAGCCTTTTCTGTACATAGTATTGAAAAAATTTTTCTATACAGACTCACTTAATCAACGTTTTTCACAGTGTGAATTGTCAAGAATTAAAATTTTAGGGTAAAATAGCCAAATTTAATTATTTTTGCATATTTATTTATTTATTATGACCTGAAACTGAAAATCCACTCTGAATTCTTGAGAATTCACAGTTTAACTCTGAAAATGTCGCTTCACCTAAATCATTCCTTAAACTGGTTAGTAACAGAGTCGCTACCAGAGGCACTGGAGAAACTCCAGCACATTTCCTGGTAGGTATGTAGACAAAGCCCTTACCTGCTTTTTTAACTTACAAATAACATAATGGGCAAACACAATAGCAGATAAACTAGTCTAAAAACAGGTCCAACATTTACAAGAATTCACTTACTTTATACACTTCATCCACTCGTCCTTCTCTTCGGGTGTGGGGGCAGAGATCCGATACACTGTGTGGTTTCCCTCCACTACACGTCCATCAGCCTCAGTCTTGCACGCCTTGATCACTTGGTCCTTGTTATCCGGAATATACAGCTCAAAGCAGTTCTAAGGAAGAGGACGAGGGACAAAGGTCACAAAAAGTAATGTTTGGATAGACATGAGCAGGGAACAAAGGGTGGAAGCACAGAATTATTCCAGGGTGGGATTAGCAGAGCTTCACAGGAAGCAAATGAAAGAAAGCTGGATAGTACAAATGATAGGGGGAGGAGAATAGAGGCTAAAAGTTACCTAGGGGGCAGTATATCCTGTGATTGTAATGGATAAACTCTTTGAGGCTGTCAGGGTTCTAAGCAGACAGTACAGTTGTTTGAAATCTAGCAGTTTAACATGTCAGGCAGCTGCTGTGCAGACTGTATGAAAGATGTAACTCTCAGACTTGACTTCCTAAATGGGGCTATATTAGGGCCTGTGCCCATGCTGCAAATCTCAGGATCACATTTAGAAAGTTAGAGAATGCACATTTATAGGACCACTGCCTTTAATGTAATTAGTCCCCTGTCACAATGTGTTTTACAAATAGCACAATGTAGCGATCAATGCACCAATTCTGAGTATTTCTGTCCAAGTGGATGCTGCCATTCCATTCTAATCTACCCCTAGCCCCAATAATCACTCACAGTCTTCTTTGAGTCGTCCACTTCTCGGATGCTGAGATTTTCTAAAGGAATTATCCCTCGCGGCTCTTTATCCTGGTGGATAAAACAGTGTTATTAGCACAGTTACTGTACCTCTTCCTTCCACTACCCACAGACTAAATACAATTACTGGGCAACTATGAATGTGCACTGACACTGGCCAAACCAGAAACCGATATCCAGAGTGTAAAATGATTCAGCTCATCTCTACATTAAACAATAATCTGTTTATCTGAATCTTTAATGCCGTAGTGAATGCCGTTCCGTAAACAATGGTTGTTTACACGCAGTGTGTGAATCACGCGTCAGAGAATGATCTGGCTAGCAAACTGATTAGATGCCAACATGCCAGCTCTTCGAACGTTACATTCAGCATTATCGTGCTCTCGGACAGGAATTTCTATCTGTACACGTGAAACTAAGGGTCTATTCACCAAGATCCAAATGACAAAATGTAAGCTATAATAGTCAAGTTGTGTCTATAAACTGTGATTTTTAACTATTTTTGCCTAGATTTGGCCATTTGGTTTTAATTTAATGGACCCTTGTGTGTAAAACATGTTAATAATATTCTGTTGTCTCTGTATTAATCTACATTTGATTCTCTGGCTGGTGATAAAGTACCACCATGATCCTCTGAAATGCATTGCGTTGCCCACCCCTCGTATGTACAGAGACAGTTGTATACTCCTGAAGCCAGGCCTCTCACCGTTGTGTACTCAAAGTAGTACAGACAATTGTCTGTCAGGATGAACCAGCGCCTTTTCCAGGTTTTAACACGACCACCTGCAGAGGTAAACAAAAGATGTTTAATTGGGAATCGTTGGCAAATGTCAGGAAACTGGAAAGGAAGGTAAGGTTCACACACAGAGGGGAGCTGAAGGGAAAGTGGACAAGTTGGGGAAGGGCGGGGGACAGAACATGTGGTAGGATGGAATTAGGGATTGGGGGGGAGATAGGATATACAGTTCAGGGTCAGCTAAGTCAGGACATAAATTAAAGAAGAACACAGAACATAGAAAGCAGAACAGACACATCCTGTGTACCCAACGCAGAGAGACATTACAGCCTTCATCACAACCAGAAATGGGTGTTTACGACAGCTACTGGAGCATTCCAATGCAGAGAGATGGAACCATATGCAGAATCGACAGAGAAAGCAGAAACCCAGAAACTGGAAGGAACACAGCATCTATTACATGTCTAAGGGACGGGTCCGAGTGCTATGTGCTTATATTGAATACTGTGCCAGACAGCTTGTGGTACTCAGCATTGCAATGGATAAAAAGCATATTTTCAGTCTCATTTGGATCCAAAAAAGTGAATCCAATCCATCATTAGAAAATGGCATCACGGTTTATCTCTGGATTATCTGCGGCAAGCTTACCGAAAGCTTCCGGCAAATACATATTTTGATCTATACTTTTATTGGCAATTTCCTTAGATCAACGTGGAGAAACAATGCACAGACCTGTCAGAAAATGACTGTCATCCAAAACGTCCAAACTGGATAAAAAAAAAAAAGTCATGTCATTGGTTATTGGACCAACAATAGATTGAAAAGCGGAATAGAATACGGATATCTCTCTGCTGGTGAGTGAAATGGTCATGTTATTGCTCATTACAGAAGATGCTCGGAGCTTCCAAAAACAAAACAAAAATTTATCCATCATGTTTTAGCAAATCTAGATTTATTGTTATCACTTTATTGAAAAGATAAAGGGACAACTTTATCAGACAGTCCTTTTTTCTGAAGGCTAGCAAATACCCAGTTGGAAACTTAATTAAATCCTCACAACAAATGCAAGGCAATTCGCTAAATTGAGAATTGCCTGGAATTCAAAGTGGTTTTTAAACGTAAGGGAAAAATAAGCAAACTGAAAACAGAATGGATTTGCAGAATTTCTCTAATTCTTTCCCTAAATTTTGAAATTCACTGTGAATTCCCGGAACATGGCATTGCATCTTTAACCCCTTAAGGACCAAACTTCTGGAATAAAAGGGAATCAATCATGACATGTCACACATGTCATGTGTCCTTAAGGGGTTAAAAATGAAGTAGACTATCTGACCAGGTGGAGAGGCTGTTTACATAACGGCAAAATGGGAAGACGTTTAATGAAATGACAGAGAAACGGTTACATACAGGGGTTTTAGACTCCTATTCTCCAAATCAGAGCATGCTTTTAGGGCAAGGTACTAGAAATCATTATTATGAATCTAGATTTCAATAAATCTCTGAGGTGTAAAACTGTAGATGATTTCAGACGTGGTGTTAGCAAGTTTGCAGCATTCCCGCTGGCATTAAAACTGCTCAGTACGAGCTTAACATGAAGTCAAGGCCCCTGTAGACATTTCAGTCTAAACAGAAAGGACAGCAGCCGCAAAAAAAAATAATAAAATGAGAAAAAAAAGGGGGTAGCCACAGAAATGTTATGAGATGTGCAGACAGACACAGCTCTTTATGCACCAGTAGGCACATAGATTCCAGGGATCCCAATAGAATGCTTTGCCCCTGCAGAGTGCAGTCCATTAGAGATCATTCTACCATTTAAAGGGAGCGAGGGGGGAGTATGGCAAAAGGAGGGGCTGTGCGAATTAATACTGTACTCCACCAAGGAGAGACAAAAACAACCCCACAACAGCACAGATCAATTACAAAGCAACATTCTAAACTGTACCAGAGGTGTCTAGACTGCTAACTGGCAAAGAGATATCTAAATAGAGCTAAATTATTAAAATAAACACGGATATATTTCCGGAAGTGTCATGTAGACAAAACATGCAGCTCGGTGTAATGAGTCACAGTGCGTGTGTCATGGGGCGTACACAAATCCCTGTAGCAGAACATGTATGTACACGATCGGTGTGAGTCATTGCGTGTATAGGGATCACTATGTGTCAATAGGGCTGAGTACGTCATTATTTGGAGTCATTCGGCAAGGCTGGAGACAGGCTTCACACATTAACATAGAATTAGCCTTGAAGGGTTTATTTACAACATTCGAAAAATGTGGACAACGGACAACAGAATTACAAAATAACCAAATTGGGGGAAGCAAAAAAATCCGCAACTGGGTAATTTTTTAGCTCAGCTCAGGTTTATAATGTGCAATTCTCTGCTGAGATCCTGAGTGGATTGCGGTTTAGTGAGCAAGCCCAGTATGTTAACCAATGTTCTCCCCAGGCCATAATCCAGCATGGACAGGGAGATGTGAATTCCCAATACAGATTTGGCTCCAGCATTGTCCGTGGGTTCCATATAGAGTCTGGTAATGAAATGCAGGAAAGGGGGCAGGAGAACATGTACCTGCTCTGTATGCCAGGCCGAGGGTCATATGCGCTGATCCATTAAACTAACCTGTCCGCTCCATTACATTTAATAGGCGCCAGCGCAAAACAGATTACATTTCAGGGACTTGTGTGCCACTGCCAACTCTCTCTTAATTACACAATGTTAATTAGTCATGGATCTGGTTTCAAGAACAAAACGTTCTGGATCAGAAGCACTCTTGACTTGTACACTAATATCAGGACAATAATTTAAATGGGAGGCACAGTGTGTGTCCCTCTTATTATAAGAGGGTTTGGTATGATTTCATGATATCTGTCTGATTTTAGTTTGCACATATCGACAGCTGATGGCTCAAACAGCTGCTTACATTTCAATGTATAATGGCAGCCTTCTGCTGGCCTCTCCATGGTAGCAGTGGGCACAGGTATGCTACGGTGCCCCCTGGAGGACCATCATCATTCAGGGAGAAGAGCTAGCACTCCGCAATAGCCGATGTGAAAGAGAGTAAAGCTGGATGAAAGGAATGCTCAGTTCTTTATGGTGATATCATGTGAAAGCCATCTGCCTGTCATAACCAGCATTTAAAACGTATTTCCCTGGTTAATACCATTTACTCCTACACATCCAGTTACATTTAGCATGTGGCAGATACACGTATCCAGGAACCTGAGGTTTATGGTTATTATAAAGACATCAGGCCCGCGCAGTTATTTTTTTAAATTTAATGAAAGGGTGAGGTTTTTTTTTCTGAGGAAGTGGTGTGATGTCAGAATGACGACTCAGCCTGCATTTATAGTTTTATGATAAACAGGTCTGGCTCCAAAACACAGAAACATTGATTTCTGAAATAACAAAAGGTGTCTTTCAGGTCTTGCTCTCACAATCATTAACAAGAACTACTATGCAGAAGTTGATATGGGTTGCTACACTCCATTCCCTGCTAAGAAAAATCATGGAGTGGATGTAATATCACTAGTCAGTAAGTCAGGCACCAGACAGTGCTACAATGTGCCAGTGGGACGTTAATTAAATACGATCTATTTAACAGCTAGGATAGGCAAGTGACCTTTGGCATGGATATCCTGGCACTTTATTGTTGCCAATGATTTCTGCTCGCATTCTGTGGAGTACACTGCAGCATATATGAATTATTATGCAAACTTTTAGACTCGTCGACCTTTGTGCTCAATCCCAGTGTTGGAGCAGAGCTATGACTCTGTGTCTGGTAAACTAATATGCAAAGATGTCATTTATGATAAGGATATTTCATAATATCCTAATCAAGGAGATTAACGAAGGCCGATTAGGTTAAAGGCACATTACCTGAAAACCACTGTGTTCCTCTCAACTGTATTTACAGCCGTAATCCCCGTAGGGACTTCAGGGCCACACAATCAGCACCGTTTTATTAAACAAAATATCTATGAAAGGTCTGCTTTCTAAATCACTATACGGTAAATAAATATTACCTGATTTTAGATTAGAGTATTTGTGTTTATTGCTTCAGCTAAGAAAAGCAAATAAATATAAATAATCTATAAAACATTCCGCTAAATCTCAAGAGGGTCGTCAACAAAGAAGTGAGTATCTGACCACAGGTCTGGCTAATGCCAAGTCAGCACATGGCAAACTTTAATATATGAAGCCTTGTGGAATAAAGTGGAACATTCCAAGCAAAATAAAGCATCAACTAACTGCATTTATCAAACAATGGGACATATTCCAACACACAGAGATACATTTGTGTGACACTCTCTCAGTGTATTCCCAGGTTAATGACATTCTGTCAGAACGTTTGACACATGAGTAGGCATGTAGATGATGACCCCCACCAAGCTCCCAGCCCAAAGGTGACCAGGTCCCCAATATCCGTAATAAAAAAAAAAGATAAGACTGGGCACTCGTATAAGGTCCAAGCCAGGATGAGCTTGAAAAAGGCTCTTCTTGGGCCAAGATGTTGTTATATGCTGTCCAATAAAACCTGCCTTGGACCTCATTCCAGAGTCCACTCCTATCTTTCATTTTATAGAACTCTGAGCTGCAACGCACAGCATGAAAACCTCGATGAAACACGTGGTGATGCATGATCATGGATGTACAAAGCTATCCACTACACTGCAGCTCTGGTCCAGTAAAATACAGTCTCTGAAGTGATTTGTCTGCTGGGTACCAAAGAGGAAGAGGCAGCACGCGTGTAGCCAGCAACATACTACTCTTCCTCTGTGGGTCTCCTACATGGTGTGCTGTATTTAATCCAAGCTGTCTGGGATTCCTTACGGGCTGAGGACAGATAGCAGCACAGAGAGAAACCACCAAGCGAGAAACGGGAGACCAGGAAAGCAAGAAACAGCTTAAATACTGGGCCCTGCATCGGCACAGACTGAGCACAGAACCATGGCTACATACCTCCTGCAGGGTGGGGCATGTAAAAGGCGGCCCAAATGAAGGAAACATACAAATAAGGGAGAAAAGGAAAATTAAAAACCAAAAAAAAATAAAATCACCCCCCCTCCCACCAACATGCAATCTGCTAAAAATAACGTAACTCAATAATAAGGTAAAGAAATTAAACCTTGGCCTGCGGTGGATCCCAGCTATATTAAATACATGAAAGTCTGCGCATAGGAAGCTTGTGTAATAATGCATTTACATGCTAGGCTGGCAAAATCTCCATTAAATATAGAAATTCCATATTCCACCAAGCTAGACTGGGATGCTGATGATTTTGTATATTCTTAAAAGGGGTTTCAAACTGCTTTAGCAAGAAGCTGTACCCTGCGGTGCACGTATGGGAACGGAAAGGAAAGTTTGCTCAACAAATTGGTTCCCTCAATTTTGTTGCCAAAACAAAAAAGGGAGAAATTACGAATTGTTTTATAAAAGGGCAGGAAATATAATTTTTATAAAAGGGCATGGAATATGTTTTTTTATTTTGTGTATATATATATATGTATAATGCATTACGTGGGCAGCCATGGTAGATATTTATTGTTAAGTAGTTCTGGGAACCAGATAAGCCAAATCTGTATAATGGACAGACACACAATACGGATAAAACATTCTGCTTGGAAAAGTTACCCCGATGTGATAACGCCAGATTTCTAAATAAAATAAAAGGAATGCAGGGTATGCGTTATAGGAATCTGGAATGATTTATGCGGTCATCACTGTAGCACATGCTGAACGCCCCGGGGAACAGCCATTTGAGATATGGAGCAAAATGGGAGGGGGAGTTTAGAGAGAGAAGATATGGGGAGGAAATGCAAGGCATTTACATGGCTGAGGATAGTGTGGAACTAATGTAGCAATCTGTAAAAAAATATAGCGGTCCCGAATTTATTCCAGCTTTATATGTTTATATCTATAATGAAGCCCAGACTTGTTGATGTTTTTAATGTTCTCCTTTGCTAATGGAAATATCCATATCCTAACCGCATAGCAGAGAATGGTTTACCCTAGCCTGATAATGTACCATAGCCCTTGTCCCATACATACCCCATCTCACTGCACCTAACTTCATTAAACACCCTAGAATGGTATGGCCCAGATCACTCACCCAGTTTCAGGAGCCAGCCCTCTCTGTCAGGGTTGAAGAAGGTGTGTGTTAAGTCGTTCCCATCATCCTCTGGAATTTTAAAGGGTTCGTTCTTTATACTGTCATACAGGTTCTGGGAGGAAAGAAAAATAATTTAGTCCATGAATGTTACAGTGTCTCCACTAAAGTCAATATCAATGAATATGATACCGCTATTAAACAGGACATGAAGTGATGATTTAGAATACAGAGCCAGATCTACAAGCTAAGCTTAGTTCTGTCAACTGTCCATGTGAAACGGCCAAAGTATTCCCGCACTTCATATACCGCACTGCAAGCTTCACAGCACTGACCCTCAGAAGATCCTCCGGCAGGTCACCTCCATCGTTGATTCCGCGGTTCATGGCAATAAATCGGTCCACGCCTGGTTTGTCTTTGACGTTGGGATTGTGCAGGCTGGTGTTCAGCATTATGATGGCAAAGGAGAGGACATAGCAAGTGTCTGCAGAGATAGTGATCAGTGGTCAGCACGGGTGGAATAGCACAGGGAAAGTGTGTGAAGCAAGAAAACAAGAACGTGTAGCAAAAAAAAATTAACCAACACCAATAAATGCTTGGGATCATTTTAGAGTTTGGAGTTCACTAATGCACATGAGAAAGAATGGCAAGCAAACTGAACCGCGCATGTCGAGAAAAACGTTATACATGCATTGAGAGAGAAAAAGACGACAGACTTGACCAATTGGGGAGCAGTCAGGATGGAACAGATGTCCAGTAGGTAAGCATTCAGAATCCAGGTGGGAGTTTTGGATTTAGCCAATATTGAAGATAGACAGTAGAATTGAATGATAGGGAAGCAGAATGATTTTGAGAATGTGGAGGAATGTGAGCGGGTAAAATACTGAAAGACAATAAAAATAAAAAAATGGAAAAAACAAACCTGTAGATTGAAAAACTCCTGGGTTGCACTGGCAGTAGCGCTGTGCGAACGCCTCCATCATTCGATCTATTTTTTGAGCTTCCCCGGGTAAACGAAAACTCCACAAAAACTGCCTGTGGGAGAGAGACAGAATGTAACATTCCCTGAGGGTTGATAAACTCCAGGACTGCAAGTAATGTAACAGAACTCACCGAAGAGCCTGTACCAAGTTAAGGTCCATAAATTCATGAAGTTCCACAAATGCATGAAGGACTTGGATGTTGAAGTCATCTCTGCAAAAAAACATTAGGGCATTAGAAGAGATGGAAATGAGAAAACGAGTAAAAATAATCAACAGACCTCATGTATTTACACTCCTCTAGTAAATATGTTCCCCTTCTGCTTCAGATAACCCGTCCAAGCTTACCTTTCCCCTAAGTAGTCCCCAATAGCAGTCTTATTCAGTCCTTCACCCTTGTACAGGAACTGTGCAATGTCTTCACATGTATGTTTTAACAGCTCGTTCTCTATCAGGAACTGGATGCCCTGTAGATAGAAGTCAGCCAGTGTCATGGGAGAACAAACCTAGTCCACTCAAGACAGCATAAATGCGGAATACTCTTTGGGTCGTACCTTTTTAGGGTCCATGTTGAATTTCTTCCTTCCCATTGCTACCTGTTTGTTCTTTTGCATGTTCTTCCTGTAGAACAGAAGAAGCCATTTAAGGTATTCTGCACCAATGCAAAATAGGACCCTGAACTGTGAAAAAGCTGGAAATATTTGTAGTTTTGATTGGAGTTTGTGCTAAACACATTCTGCACTAGAAATGCCTTAATGGCGATCTTTCAGTTCCAAGTTAACTAAACATTTGGAAGAGAACTAGAGCTGTGTATAGCTTACTCCTGCTGTCCATTTTCATCTTACAGGTCTAGAAAGACACAGTTTGACAAAGCTGGACAGCACGTCAGAAGCATCATGGTCGATTTAAGATTGCAAATTAATTTGGGCAAGGCCCCCTTCATCTACTGTTCTCATACATCAAACGTGTTTGATTAGAATTAATTATTTGTCTTGGTTTCTCTATTGTACAGCGCTACGGAATAGGTTGGTGCTATAACAATGACTGTAATTACACTGGCTACACAGAGCTGCTTTATGCAGTTACTATTACTATTACATTATAATTCCCATGTGTTGTGTTGAAAAGACGAATTGTAATTGTATAAGCAGAAATGTCACCTAAAATCAAGAGAGCATCAACCCAGCAGTGAAATATTTTTAGCAAAGATTTACAATCATATTCTGTGTATGTATGTATGTTTATATATTATATGTAAAATTAACTAAAAATACAAGATCAAAAAAAATTAAAAAAATTCTCGCCCAGCAGCAATCTTTCTTATATTACTGAAGATTGCTCAAAGCAAACCCAATCATGAAAAGCCTTCGTTGACCACATTCGTGACCTAAAAGCCATGCGTGCCACTAGTGTTTCTCCGTGCTCAACACATGTGAGCTCGCTCCCTCCTCCCCCACAGAGTGCCCACCACTCTGACCTTTATCCTTCCTTCCCCCAGTTACTAATATCACTTTAATCTGATTGCACCTGTGCTAAGGATATAATCAATTAATATGCTTACTAATGACTTAATAGTTACTTATCCAATAGAAAGCTTCCTGGAAAGGATGCTACAAGACAATTTATAGAATTATAATCTACACAGCGCTGCAGAATAAGCCAGTATTATATAAATACTAAATAATAATATTGGAACTGGCTTCTTCAGGCAGCGTTTGAGAATGCAATATGTAGAATTTATATTCTCTAATGCGAAATGAATTAATCACAATGGTTCCTAACTGGATATCCCACCTAGAGCACATACATTGCAAGTACTGCTGGGTAGCACTATGAAGCCCCCTCTGACAGAACGCAGAGTTCATACATCTCCTGTGAAAATATAGAAATCTGGACACCATGCCTGTATAAGACAGTGGGAAATATACCCTGGTCCCAGTTTCCCCTTGCTCAGTCTGCAGTACTGCATTACCTAGTACCGAGAGATACGCTGTGCTAACAGGTAACACAGCACTGGCCTAACAGAAACTACAAGTGCAGGACTCAAAGATATTAAACTACAAGGGTTGGAGGAACAAGCTCACCTCTCCTCGGTGGAACCCAGGTTCTCAATTTCATTCGTAACTTCTGCTATCTCATCCTTCAGCCGCTGAGAAAGGGAAATAAAATAAAAACTACATTTCAGATTAATAATGGAAAGGGGGAGTAAGAAGTGGTTTTTGGAAGAAAAGGGGGAAGCTGAAGAAAGATGAAAAAAAAAAAAAAAGAACAAGAAACGTTTGGGAAGGTGGGACAAGATAAAAAAAGATTATGAGTCAGGAGAGGCAAAATAATTAATAAATAACAGCAAAGATTTATGTTAACACTTTAAAATCTTTTTACCCTTTCTTACTCTCCTGCTGGCTAAGGGGTCACGAAAACCCACTGGACAGCCACCTTGGGGAACATCATATTTACACCAAGTTAGAAGATCTCCAAATTATGAAATGTCCCCATAGATTTGTCTTCTGCTCAGTGACCGGAGAATATTTTGTTATGTGCTTGGTACATCCCACAAGTCTCACTGTGCCTATAGCTGCCCCCACCTCGCTATCACCCCACTACCACCTCGCACTCCAAAGACTACAATTTTCTGCCCCAGAAAATCCTGTGGAGTCGCCAGTCTTTGCCTAAGGGGGTGAAAGCCAGAGCCGATACAAGCTGCACCTGACCTTACAAACAAAAAGGGGGAGGCAGGGAGGGAGAGACGAATTGTTATGGGAATGTCAGCGTGATGCACTGTCTCAGGCGCGGCAAGACTGCCATAAACGATGAAATGGACATAGAGTCAAGCTGACACCGTGAGAATCCCCCCACCTCAGTCCCACCAGTATGAAGGGTTTCTAATCACATGGAATGTGACAGCCGCTCTCCAGGTCAGTCATGTCACAGATACACTCCCTGAGACTGGGTCTGTCTAACCCTGTGATACAGACTGCCATTAATTCCAATTGGAGATTAGGGAAAGAGTTATCTGTACCATCTAGTTAAAAACAGAAAGTGGAAAGTAGAGTTACCATCAACTGATAGGGCAGAGGAAGGACAGAAAAAGCAAGGATTCCCTGTACTTTTTAGTTATAAAACAGAATGTGAAAGTCCTACTACAAAACCTAGAAATGGACAGAGACAGAAATGCGTGGCACCCGGATATACATTATTATATATTTTTTTAGTTTAGACCAATCCCAGTTTCAAATGGGTCTTCACTTATCCAGGGAAAAAGCAGAATGGCGGCAGGAAACAACTTCCGTTGCCAGGGATCTGATCAATATAATGTGCCTGTTCGAGTCCAACGTGATCTTGGATTAAAAAGGATGTGTTACCTGTATGTCCGCTAGCAGTTCCTGCTTCCGACGCTGAATGTGCTCCAATTCCTGACGCTCTTCAGCTGTCAGGTCACTGGGTACTGAGGGAAGACAAATAAACACATTACAATCACATCAAACCACGTTTAAATTGACAGCCATCCTGCCAATGATAAACCACTAACTCACTAAATAAAGCCTCACTCAACAGTAAAGTACTCTATTGGAATCACTTTAAAAATACAAACCATACAATAAATATACACACGGCTGTTAGCGAACGTACCCCACTGACACCCCAGGCATCCACAGTGAAGCTCGCCAACTTTTTTCCCATCCACTAAGCCCTCTTTGGGGCACCACATAGGGCGAGCTTCCCTTTACAAGGTTCCCTGTTTTGTTGCAATTCAAATAAACAAAACAAATTGTGGATGGTCTGGTATTGCAGGCGAGGTAACAACTCATACAGCAATGCAAACACTCAATCATCTGGCAAATAAAGGACTAAAACTCTTGCAGCCACGTCTGTCCGTGTCACTACAGAACATACCATCAAAAGACCCCAACATTCTATCATAGCTGACATACTGAAATAAGAACCTGGAAACTGGAAACTTGATACATGTATTGACCATCAAAATAGAAGGAATATAAAATCACTAGCCAACGCTTGTCTCTATTATATGTTACATGTTTGATGTTTAAGTATAGCTTTTTGCAATTAGGAACCCCGCTTCTTATATAACAAGATAAATTGGTATATTAAAACAAATTGGAAATGTTACTTTGAATGTCTTTCCAGAGTACTGAACATCTATTGATCCAGTGATGGACTATCAGAGTGTCCAAGGTGAGTAAGGACATCTACCCAACCAGCACCTAGGCTAAAGTGTTGTCAAATCGTTCAAACATCTGCCCTGCAGACATGATTAGGACCCCCCCCATATACATCGCCTAGGCTTCCGCTTTGCGGGTAAATGAATGGACATGATTGGCGAGACAAGCTGATTTCAAATACAAAAGGGAAATAATTGGATTAGACATGTCAAGAGACGTGAAACAGGGGCCAATTGCACAGTCCAACAGATGGCCATGAACACAGACAGGAGAGTGAACGGAGAATGGTGGGAATCGCTGCATCAAGTCTACATGACTTCATGAGATTACACAATTCATGGTAACCCCCCCACCCCCATGTCAAGACAGACAACAACATGTAGCCCTGTTATGAGAGCCAAAACTTCCAGACAAAAGGAAGCTTCAAAAAGTATTGGGTAAAAAAATAAATTTGCTTGACTGCTCAGATAACCTGAAGGGCCACTCTAAACGCCAAACCCACTTCATCATAACAACGTGGTTTGGTGCAATGTAAAGCAGTTTCAGAGATGAAATTTTTTTCATTTTGCCTAAACCTTAGATCTAGCAGTTATCAGACTAACAATCACTAGCGCCACTTCCTGATAGAAGATTGGATAATGCTTCTCAGGAGACAAATCTTGGTGAAGGATGGCATGTGACGCGCATGCGCCATAGTCCCTTAATGCTTCTGTATGAGAAGGACTAAGAGATAATCTCCGAACAGGAGGAGCGGCTGCCTGTCAGAATGCGTCCTGACTCTTCATTACCGGTGAGTACCGGTAAAAACAACGTCTTTTTATTACAGCGCTACAGAATTTGCTGGCACTATATAAATAATAATAATATTTACAGGACAGAGTGCCTTCAATCTGAACAATAAATATGTTTGTTTTTCACCTTAGAGAGTCCATTAATGCTGCTAGTTCGTTCACATAAACATGCTTCTCATGGTTACTGACAAAATCCGCAATGTACGGACCTAAACAGAGAGGGTGCGCTCAATGAAGACCGGTTGGAAGAAGCAAAACAACTTGCTGGAAGTTATACAAACAGTTTTCTGAATACAATAGTAACTATATATTTGTTCCTACTAAATTCTGCCGCTGTTATTTCAAATACGCGCATTTTTCTGTAGTATAATATAACCATAAGTGCAATCATTAATTAGAAAAAGTGTCTCAATCAATAAGAATACAGAATTTCTGAATGCGTGTTTTAGGGGGAGGTGTACGCAAATCCATGCGTTACGAGATAATGGGATTTGGTGGACTTAAGTAATAGCTGCTGTTAGGTACATGACTGGCAGACGGTGGTAAAGCGCTGGTAGACCGCACATACTGCTCGGATATACTATATTTTCATGGCAGCTCACGTTCACATTCAGAAAGCACAAGGCTTTCACATGTGCACAGTTAATTACACATTGACCAATATAACCAAAATCTTGAGAGAAAAATGTAAAAACAAAAACAAAAACAAAAAAAAACTTTAAAGCAGGTATTTTCTACACAGGTCCCATTTCCTGTGTCTATGTAAACATACGTGACCCTCTATGTGCATGTAAGGCATAAAGAAGGGATTAAATCCATCATTAACGATGAGCAGGCTTGTCAATCAAACACTGTGGGCTCTGTGGTGTGACACTCACTGAGTGATGGAGACACAGGTCTGACCTTTATAGAGCTCAGCCTCTGAGATAAGACTCACCCCTCATTAGTCAAATACACACAGGCTGTCTCTCACCAACCTACACAGCAGGAAACATCACGCACTCAATAGAGTTTATTAACAACAAAATCTGTGATTGTTACAAATGTATAACGGAAGTCAAGTAAGAATGCATATAATATACAGCATAAAATATATATATAGGGAGGGAAGGCTTCTAGAACATGGATGGTGGTGTCATCTGAGCAATTTTTTTTGTAGTAATGCAGTCGGGGGCGTCCTAATCTTGGACTTTTTTAATGTCATTTGAAATAGCTCCAAGCCTGGAACTTAACACCACTGATCTGAGGCTGCACTGGGAAATGTATTGCCCTTAAAGTAAAGTTCTCCCCTTAGCCCCTACAATACGTAACAGAATACACTGAACATTACTGTGAGTGCAGGTATTATGGGAGACAATTATAAAACACCGGACCCTTGGGCTCATAAACCGGTTACTGTTATCGTATTCGATAGACAGATGGACGGACAGACAGACAGACATAAGTGAAAGTGACCGGCGCTGAGCAAACACCAGGTACAGGTAAAAAAAAAAAATCAAACCATCGGCAAACAATTTGACTACTTACACTTGGGGTAAGTTACAGCACTTCTGGCACCATAACCACTACAGCGCACTGTTGTAATTATGGCGCTTGGAGTTGTTCTTTTAAATTTGCAATTCCTTGTTGAATTTCAGACAATTCACATTTTAATAAATAACCTTCTGTGTGTTTACCAACAACAAAATGGCAAAAAAACTTATGGAATTTTAACTATGATCCTAAAGTGAATGTTGTTTTTTTCCCACCCCCCGGTTACTATAAATGCATTTATGTTTTAGATTATATTCAAACATGTCATATGTCCTCCAAAAACATGCAGAAAAATATGTATTGATGTAGAGAAATAGCAAAAATGCAAAATAATTACAGACGATGAGAGTATGTTCCCGAGAAGCTACGTGTCATGGGTGTGCGAGCAACACAACCACAAACAGGAAATTTCAGACACAATGTCATATCTGAAATCTTGAGCCAACGCAGCAATGTTTGGTCCTCTCTCCCTGGTACCCTGCCAGGCAGGCGATCAGGACATTATCGCACACAAAAACTCAACCATGGCGACTACAGCAATCTCCATCCCACCGATTCAGCTTTAAAACAATGATTCTGTTCTGTCTGCTCCTGGTACAAACTGTACGTAATAATAAAATAGCAATCATTTCCTGCATTTCAAATTTACCTATGAAACATTGGTTTTATTATTACTATGTTTTTTCCACACCAGATTACGCCATTTATTTGGCTGGCTGAGCTTCATGAGACATGTCTACAGATCACTGAAATACAGACCCCCCCCAGGAAGTGGACAATCGTTCAGCCCCTGAATGGTTAATAATAAACAGTGACAGGTGGGGGTGGATAGATAGAATCCCTATTAATGTATTTCTGTGGAAAGGTCCCTGGGTGAGTGGGTGTGTAGGTAGGTGTATGTGTGAGTCCACGAATGGCCGAGTGGGTGAGTGAGTCCATGAACAAATGAATAAGTGGGTGAGTCCATAACTGGATGAGGGAGTGAGTGGGTGAGTCCATGAATGGGTCGGTTAGGGAGTGAGTGGGTTAGTCCATGAATGGGTCGGTCAGGGAGTGAGTGGGTGAGTCCATGAATAGGTCGGTCAGGGAGTGAGTGGGTGAGTCCATGAATAGGTCGGTCAGGGAGTGAGTGGGTGAGTCCATGAATAGGTCGGTCAGGGAGTGGGTGGGTGAGTCCATGAATAGGTCGGTCAGGGAGTGGGTAAGTCCAAGAATGGGTCGGTCAGGGAGTGGGTGGGTGAGTCCATGAATAGGTCGGTCAGGGAGTGAGTGGGTGAGTCCATGAATGGGTCGGTCAGGGAGTGGGTGGGTGAGGTCCATGAATGGGTCGGTCAGGGAGTGGGTGGGTGAGTCCATGAATGGGTCGGTTAGGGAGTGAGTGGGTGAGTCCATGAATGGGTCGGTCAGGGAGTGGGTGGGTGAGTCCATGAATAGGTCGGTCAGGGAGTGGGTGGGTGAGTCCATGAATGGGTCAGTTAGGGAGTGAGTGGGTGAGTCCATGAATGGGTCGGTCATGGAGTGGGTGGGTGAGTCCATGAATAGGTCGGTCAGGGAGTGGGTGGGTGAGTCCATGAATGGGTCGGTTAGGGAGGAGGGTGAGTCCATGAATGGGTCGGGTCAGGGAGTGGGGGTGAGTCCATGAATAGGTCGGTCAGGGAGTGGGTGGGTGAGTCCAATAATGGGTCGGTCAGGGAGTGAGTGGGTGAGTCCATGAATGGGTCGGTTAGGGAGTGGGTGGGTGAGTCCATGAATGGGTCGGTTAGGGAGTGAGTGGGTTAGTCCATGAATGGGTCGGTCAGGGAGTGAGTGGGTGAGTCCATGAATGGGTCGGTCAGGGAGTGAGTGGGTGAGTCCATGAATGGGTCGGTTAGGGAGTGAGTGGGTGAGTCCATGAATAGGTCGGTCAGAGAGTGAGTGGGTGAGTCCATGAATGGGTCAGTTAGGGAGTGAGTGGGTGAGTCCATGAATGGGTCGGTTAGGGAGTGAGTGGGTGAGTTCATGAATGGGTCGGTGAGTGAGTGGGTGAGTCCATGAATGGGTCGGTCAGGGAGTGAGTGGGTGAGTCCATGAATAAGTTGGTCAGGGAGTGAGTGGGGGGGTGAAAGGTGAGTCGCTAGAGGGTAGGTTCATTGTGGCTTTCTTTACTAACTGTCTAACATTGAACCGGTCAGGAAAGCCACCTAACACCTACCTTCATCGGGAGAACCCTAGAGACTGGATTTTCTAATTGTCAGCATTGCCACCCTATGCCTACTTACCTCACACTGGAGGCCCAGGATGCACAGGTTGAATGTCAACCCATGCCTACCTACCTTCTCTAGGTCCTGTTACCTTACATGAAAGCAAAGCACCACCCTCATACCCTAGCACTACCTCTTTCTCCAGCCTGATTATTCACAAGTCATTACACCCAACGACCTACCTTCCCCAGCCTGGCACTGGGTCATGTTATTCACCTGTCAGTACTCCCCCATGACTACCTACCTTCCCCAGCCTGGCACAGGGTCCTGATATTCACCTGTCAGTTCTCCCCCCATGACTACCTACCTTCCCCAGCCTGGCACAGGGTCCTGATATTCACCTGTCAGTACTCCCTCCATGAATACCTACCTTCCCCAGCCTGGCACAGGGTCCTGATATTCACCTGTCAGTACTCCCCCATGACTACCTACCTTCCCCAGCCTGGCACTGGGTCCCTATTATTCACCTGTCAGTACACCCTCCATGATTACCTACCTTCCCCAGCCTGGCACTGGGTCCTGATATTCACCTGTCAGTCCCCCCATGACTACCTACCTTCCCCAGCCTGGCACTGGGTCCTGATATACACCTGTCAGTACTCCCCCATGACTACCTACCTTCCCCAGCCTGGCACTGGGTCCTGATATTCACCTGTCAGTCCCCCCATGACTTCCTACCTTCCCCAGCCTGGCACTGGGTCCTGATATTCACCTGTCAGTCCCTCCATGACTACCTACCTTCCCCAGCCCGGCACTGGGTCCTGATATTCACCTGTCAGTACTCCCATGACTACCTACCTTCCCCAGCCTGGCACAGGGTCCTGATATTCACCGGTCAGTACTCCCCCCATGACTACCTACCTTCCCCAGCCTGGCACTGGGTCCTGATATTCACCTGTCAGTACTCCCCCATGACTACCTACCTTCCCCAGCCTGGCACTGGGTCCTGATATTCACCTGTCAGTCCCCCGATGACTACCTACCTTCCCCAGCCTGGCACAGGGTCCTGATATTCACCTGTCAGTCACCCCATGACTACCTACCTTCCCCAGCCTGGCACTGGGTCCTGATATTCACCTGTCAGTCCCTCCATGACTATCTACCTTCCCCAGCCTGGCACTGGGTCCTGATATTCACCTGTCAGTCCCTCCATGACTATCTACCTTCCCCAGCCTGGCACTGGGTCCTGATATTCACCTGTCAGTACTCCCTCCATGACTACCTACCTTCCCCTGGCTGGCACTGGGTCCTGATATTCACCTGTCAGTACTCCCCCATGACTACCTACCTTCCCCAGCCTGGCACTGGGTCCTGATATTCACCTGTCAGTCCCCCCATGACTACCTACCTTCCCCAGCCTGGCACAGGGTCCTGATATTCACCTGTCAGTCCCCCGATGACTACCTACCTTCCCCAGCCTGGCACAGGGTCCTGATATTCACCTGTCAGTCACCCCATGACTACCTACCTTCCCCAGCCTGGCACTGGGTCCTGATATTCACCTGTCAGTCCCTCCATGACTATCTACCTTCCCCAGCCTGGCACTGGGTCCTGATATTCACCTGTCAGTACTCCCCCATGACTACCTACCTTCCCCTGGCTGGCACTGGGTCCTGATATTCACCTGTCAGTCACCCCATGACTACCTACCTTCCCCAGCCTGGCACTGGGTCCTGATATTCACCTGTCAGTCCCTCCATGACTACCTACCTTCCCCTGGCTGGCACTGGGTCCTGATATTCACCTGTCAGTCCCCCCATGACTTCCTACCTTCCCCAGCCTGGCACTGGGTCCCTATTATTCACCTGTCAGTACTCCCATGACTACCTACCTTCCCCAGCCTGGCACAGGGTCCTGATATTCACCTGTCAGTCCCCCCATGACTACCTACCTTCCCCAGCCTGGCACAGGGTCCTGATATTCACCTGTCAGTACTCCCTCCATGACTACCTACCTTCCCCTGGCTGGCACTGGGTCCTGATATTCACCTGTCAGTACTCCCCCATGACTACCTACCTTCCCCAGGCTGGCACTGGGTCCTGATATTCACCTGTCAGTACACCCCCATGACTACCTACATTCCCCAGCCTGGCACTGGGTCCTGATATTCACCTGTCAGTACTCCCCCATGACTACCTACCTTCCCCAGCCTGGCACAGGGTCCTGATATTCACCTGTCAGTTCTCCCCCCATGACTACCTACCTTCCCCAGCCTGGCACTGGGTCCTGATATTCACCTGTCAGTCCCCCCATGACTACCTACCTTCCCCAGCCTGGCACAGGGTCCTGATATTCACCTGTCAGTACTCCCCCATGACTACCTACCTTCCCCAGCCTGGCACTGGGTCCTGATATTCACCTGTCAGTCCCCCCATGACTTCCTACCTTCCCCAGCCTGGCACTGGGTCCTGATATTCACCTGTCAGTCCCTCCATGACTACCTACCTTCCCCAGCCCGGCACTGGGTCCTGATATTCACCTGTCAGTCCTCCCATGTACTTCCCCAGCCTGGCACACGGGTCCTGATATTCACTACCATGCACCTTCCCAGCCTGGCACTGGGTGATACTACCTGTCCTCCCCCACTGACTGCCTACCTTCCCAGCCTGGCACAGGTCCTGATATTCACCTGTCAGTACTCCCCCATGACTACCTACCTTCCCCAGCCTGGCACTGGGTCCTGATATTCACCTGTCAGTCCCCCCATGACTACCTACCTTCCCCAGCCTGGCACTGGGTCCTGATATTCACCTGTCAGTACTCCCCCATGACTATCTACCTTCCCCAGCCTGGCACTGGGTCCTGATATTCACCTGTCAGTACTCCCTCCATGACTACCTACCTTCCCCAGCCTGGCACTGGGTCCTGATATTCACCTGTCAGTCCCTCCATGACTACCTACCTTCCCCAGCCTGGCACTGGGTCCTGATATTCACCTGTCAGTACTCCCCCATGACTATCTACCTTCCCCAGCCTGGCACTGGGTCCTGATATTCACCTGTCAGTCCCCCCATGACTACCTACCTTCCCCAGCCTGGCACTGGGTCCTGGTATTGAACTGTCAGTACTCCCTCCATGACTACCTACCTTCCCCAGGCTGTGGCTCCTGTGGTCCCTGGGGGGGTCAGGCAGTCAGGGGGCCCCCCATGCCCATGCTGTGGATATCCTGCCAGGCTCTGTCCAGGGTCTCACCCACCGCCATGGCACAGGATGGGCTGGGGGCCCGGGGCCCTCCCTTGACAGATGATAAATAGGAAGGATGCGAGAAGCGGCGATAACGGTCCCGGAGCGGCTCCTCCTCACTCACAGGCCGGGAGGAGGGATCAGACTTGCGCACACGGTGCGACCCCCTTAACCCTTCCCCTGCCACAGCCATGGGGCCCCTGGCAGCATTACCCGGGCAATGGTACCTACATCACCAGCCCCAAGAGTTACCCAGCACGGGGGGGGGGCTTCCACATCACCAGCCCCCAGAGATACCCAGCATAGGGGGGCTTCCATATCACCAGCCCCCAGAGATACCCAGCACAGGGGGGGCTTCCATATCACCAGCCCCCAGAGATACCCAGCACAGGGGGGGCTTCCATATCACCAGCCCCCAGAGATACCCAGCACAGGGGGGCTTCCATATCACCAGCCCCCAGAGATACCCAGCACAGGGGGGGCTTCCACATCACCAGCCCCCAGAGATACCCAGCACAGGGGGGGCTTCCACATCACCAGCCCCCAGAGATACCCAGCACAGGGGGGCTTCCACATCACCAGCCCCCAGAGATACCCAGCACAGGGGGGGCTTCCACATCACCAGCCCCCAGAGATACCCAGCACAGGGGGGCTTCCATATCACCAGCCCCCAGAGATACCCAGCACAGGGGGGCTTCCATATCACCAGCCCCCAGAGATACCCAGCACAGGGGGGGCTTCCATATCACCAGCCCCCAGAGATACCCAGCACAAGGGGGCTTCCATATCACCAGCCCCCAGAGATACCCAGCACAGGGGGGCTTCCATATCACCAGCCCCCAGAGATACCCAGCACAGGGGGGCTTCCATATCACCAGCCCCCAGAGTTACCCAGCACAGGGGGGCTTCCATATCACCAGCCCCCAGAGTTACCCAGCACAGGGGGGCTTCCACATCACCAGCCCCCAGAGATACCCAGCACAGGGGGGCTTCCACATCACCAGCCACCAGAGACACCCAGCACAGGGGGGTGGGGGGGGTTCCATATCACCAGCCCCCAGAGATACCCAGCAATGGGGGGCTTCCACATCACCAGCCCCCAGTGATACCCAGCACAGGGGGCTTCCACATCACCAGCCCCCAGAGATACCCAGCATGGGGGGGGGGGGCTTCCATATCACCTGCCCCCAGAGTTACCCAGCAATGGGGGGGGCTTCCATATCACCAGCCCCCAGAGGCTATTCCAGGTATCTACTACCCTTTCTATATCACTGTTAGCTTTTACTGCTTCCAGGCTTGTAAAAGCAGAATTGATGGGTAACAAAGAGGAAGCATTAATTTTATTGGGGGGACAGACAGGCCCAAAACTACATTGTTTCAGCTTAGAAGATTTTTAAACATGTTATCATTGAACTTGGACATCCTCTTGCCCCAGCTTGAGTTGCCAATTTCCATTCTTTGGAGACGGTTTGATAGTTCCCACCTAAACGAGCACCGGAAAGCATGGAAAGGGCCTTTTTATGTTTATTGTGTTGACATTGATTTGTGTCCACTGGCATTTCCAGGTGTCTACTACTCTTTATATATCACTGGTAGCCAGAACGATCCACTGAAAGGCCATTCCACGTCTCCTGGACCATGTGAATATAATATAAATGTTGGGTGGACAGCCCTGTACAATGGGGTTTAGAGGAGAACTGTGAATAATCAGCTGATACACTCAGAACAGAATGCTGAAGGCAGCTGTTAAATAGATTGACAACGTTACCACCAGGAATTTACTGACTGTTTAACCACAGCCTTCAGAAAGGACTCACTAACTGGCCAGGGATTACATGTACAGCCTCATAGTAACTAAAACAAAACATTAGCAAGTCAACAGTTTTTAAATTACATTCAATGCATGGCTGCCCTGGCACAGCTAGAGCACACTATGCAAATTAATATAACTCCCACAGTGCAATGCACCATATCACTCATGCTCTCAGTGGGCATTTCAATGGACAAACCTGGGAGCACATGGATTTAAAGTGGAAGTTACGTTGTCCCAAACACACAAATTTTAGAGGTAAATGTTTGTTTGTTATAGTTTATTGTTTTGGTTTTTTTAGTTTTCATTAGCACTTACTGCGGTGTAGAAATTAGTTGCTCCGCGTTAAGGATTTCATCCACTAACTCAGTAGACTAGAGTTTCAATAAAAATGACAGATACATGAGAATTAATCTATTTCGGTGCTGCTGGTACATTGGAAAGTTGGTCTTAAATGTCCCAATCTCCCACTGAACATTCGCATGATGCTTTAACTGGCACACGCAGTGGGGGCATGCAAGATACAGCCATTTTGTATGTCAGGATACCCAACACAGCATCATTGGAAATCCCTGTTTAAAGGCCATTACTCTATTCTTTGATTTGAGTATAGACGGTGCCAGATGTAGGTTATGGCATGATGACTGCCTCCCCTAAGAAATACCTCTCCCTGCTAATCAGCCAGCCGTGACCTAAATACAACAGCCGTGGGTATGTGCCCGGTGTGATTTTACCAATTATATCATGCATTATTAAGAGGCTTATTCTAAATGTTACGTTACTTAGCAGTAAAACAATGCATCTCCCTGAGTAAATCAATAAAGGTGGTAGAATATACGCCCTCGCAAGGCCCAGGAGCGGCTGCTCGCTGATCGGCAGGTGCATGGAGCATTGTTTAAAGCACTCTGCCGGCTGTGCCATATATAATAACAGATAGGTGGGGAGCCTTTTATTCTACAGCTGATTGCTACACCCACAGACTGAGTGGGTGAATGGCTGTTTATTCCCAAGCAAATATATAGAACATTGGAATCACAGGCAGAGATGCGATGGACGGGCAAGTCTTTGGACAAATGGAGATATAGGATACCGTGTTGGCAAGATTAGATGGCCCAGTCATCATTGCTTTCTTAAAAAAAAAAAAAAAAAAAAGGTGGGCCATAACTACCTTAAAATAAAATTTAAAAAATAAAACCACACAGCACCTCTTTCCCTGTGACGCAAGCAAAAAAAGTCGAGGGGAACAAAAACCAATACGTTATAATGACCCTTATCAATAAAGTGCACTAAAAATGGTGGTTAACTATCAGTCCTTGGTGTCCTTTTAATAAACTGGTTCTGCGTCATCTCAACGTTATTCTGACTGTAAATTATTTATTAAAGCGAATAACAAGAAATATTCTCGCAAAATATGTTTTTATTCACTAATATAGAGGCAGAAAGATGAACAGTTAGCACAACTATTTACCAGCCGTGTTTTCTTATAAATCAAATTAAAAATAATAATGGCTGCCCCCCTTATATTAAATCATTTTGCCCCAAAAAATTTCTGAAGATTCAAATTGCAATATTTAACGTTAAGATTAAAGTGGTTTATTTTTTTTTTTTTAAACGAAGCAAAGCCTCACTTTGTTAGATTTCCATATATTTTTGATTGTGAATTGTAGCGAGCACATCTTTTTATTCTCTCATACTTTTAGAGTTATCTATAATAGATTAAATAAAAATAAACGTTAAACATTGCCTTCATAAAGCAGGGCTGGGGAGCAGAGGAAATGTAGTATTTTGCAATGTGTTTATTGGGCCAGTTACTGCCACGGAAACACGTGGTGCAGGCCCAAGGTTCCCACCAAACCGTCCACAATATGGATTTCTCTTAGAGAGCACCTGTCATGAAAGCATGCAAGCCATGCACTTTTTTTGAGGGTGCAGTTGTTCACGGTCGGTGTTTTGCATTGCAAGCACACATTTTTCTAACACTAACAATCAATTTAAAACAGAAGTTGGCTGATGTAATAATGTACGTTAACATTTTTTAGTGATAGAGGAGAATAAATTGCTCAACACTCTGGCACACTGCAGGTTTATTTTGCAACCCATAAATATGCACATTGGAAAAATGTTTTCGATTAGGATAAAAGTTTCAGATATGCATTCTGGGCCATTTTGATAGTGTATTTACAAGGGGAATTCACTAAAGGGAGAATTTAAAGGAAATTTCAAGTGTAAGGCCAGAGTAGCCAAAAAGATAGCATAGGTAACTTTTCCCAGTTCAGGAATTTTGAGCTTAAATTTACGTAGAATTCACCTTGAATCCTCACTTTAGTGGATATCCCTTTTAGTTCCCAAGAATCTTAAAATCATTCTTTGTTTAATTCAGAATCTGCCAGATGCAAAAAGAATAAACGAGAACGCCTGCGCGGTCTCCGGCCTCACAGAAGCGACGCCTGCGCGGCCTCCGGCCTCACAGAAGCGACGCCTGCGCGGCTCCGGCCTCACAGAAGCGACGCCTGCGCGGCTCCGGCCTCACAGAAGCGACGCCTGCGCGGCTCCGGCCTCACAGAAGCGACGCCTGCGCGGCTCCGGCCTCACAGAAGCGACGCCTGCGCGGCTCCGGCCTCACAGAAGCGACGCCTGCGCGGCTCGGCCTCACAAAAGCGGCGCCTGCGCGGCTCCGAGCTCATAGAAGCGACGCCTACGCGGGCACCAGCAGTCACAAATGCCACATTTCGCCAACTCTGGCTGAGCCAAAACAGCTCCACAGCTCTGGCCTAAAACGTCAAGTTATTCATAAGCGGAGCACAGGGACGCCCACTTACCATAAATTTTGATTAGCAGGGCGAAAACAGTGAATTGTTTTATGCCAGCAATTCATGCTAGTTTTAGAAATTTAAAAACGTTGCAATTCAGATGTATGGACTAAGTGACCGCATTATTCACCAAGCGTGAAATGTCAGGAATTCAAACTTTAGGCCCGAATTACTGAAGTGTAAAATCCAGCTTCTCTGATCGAGCCATGTTATTATCAGTGCAGCTATTTTTGGACGAGAATTTGAAATTCCCTTTGAAATGATTCTGAATTCCCTACAGATCACACTCTTACACACTATGCTGTTTGCGCGTCTAACAGCGCACATTGTGTCACAATCAGGGAAGTGATGCAGAGTTTAGTAATTCAACTACCTGTTTCGCTCTCTGCTTACGCCTACAGTTGTTTCATTGTCGTATGCTATATTCAATTCTCAGAAATTAGAAACAAATACTTTTGCATTACACCCCCAATATTGTACAAGCTTGAGCCCCCTTCCTCTCTTCCTAAACTGCGGCTCCCATCATCCTTATCCAGCCTCCTAGATCAGGAGAAGAAAGCTATAGTCTCATAGCAGCTGGAAGACTCAATGCTGACCTTCACTTTACCTTAACCACCAATCTCTTAAACCACATTATACCTTATTCAACAAAACTTACTAATCGGAGTAACACAGAATACGCGCGCTTACGCTGCATTTAATAAGGGAATCGTATAAACTATATTTCATTCAAGGAACCGTCATAAGTGTTGCATTAAATAAACGAATATGTAGGTATCAAAAGGACTTTAATTGTCACTTTTTTATTAATTTAATAAGACGTGGGGAGGGATTTATTACACATTGAAAATTTCTGAATTATTGGCTGATATTTAATATGTCAACATTGAACCGATAGCTTTAAAATAAATATTAAACCCGCCAGATAAAAAGACGTGCTTTGTTTAAATAAAGAGATTATGTAGAATAAGATTCTACTGCGTTTCCTAGACTGGGTTAACCGAGGACCTTATCCAGATACTCTTAAATTAATTAAAACAAGCAGAGGAGTTAACTCCCTTAAACGCAAACCGGAAAGCACATTCACGTTAATTTTTTTAGGAACTCCTTGTCCTATTCAGTATATCAGTATAATTAGCTCTCTCGATATGGGGTGTAACAGACCAGCCCCCCTAAAAACCGGTTCTCCCAGACAATAGACCAATACACCTTAAGCGATCATTTTCCACCATCACAGCATTGTACAGCTGGCATCTTATCCCCAAAACACACTCACTTATTGTAAACCTCCAACCTTTAGCAGGGTTACAAGCTAACAAAACGAGCATTACGTGAAATGAAAACAAAGAATGGCTCTACTCAGGACAATTTACAGTCTAATAACACCATATAAAACGAATACCTTAGTGCTGAATTTCAGACACGTCTAAAGCGATTATGTATGACACATAATTCTGTAAAATATTGTATTGTTCTGCGGATTTCATAGGTAGCGAATAGAGAGCTTTTGTAAAGCTTTTAACACCTATTGCCATAACTCACCGTCAGTAATTAGCACCATTCTCCTGGTTTGGTGCCCTCCTGGATGGTAAACAAGGCTCCAGAAACGAGCTGCTTCGTGGGGTTTGTAAAGTTCAGACCCAGGAAGAAATTGTCACTGATCTCAGACTTTCAGAACTGACAGCTGCAAACCCAGGCTGGGGAGGAGAGTCTGGGGCAACACGTCACACTGCCCCAGGGAGGGGGGGGGGACTGAAAGTGTCACACCCTGTTCCTGTCACACTAAGGCTCTGACCCAAAAACTTAACCCCTGCAGCACCGACAGGACGGAGGAGAATGCAGTGTTTGCAGGTTTACAAGGTGTAATATGTAAAGGGGGATGTTATCATGGTGTCTGGCTCTAGGTAACACTCCCACAGGGATAGTTTGTGGAATCTAACAGCTGGGCTTATTTAATGTACACAGGCTGCTATAGAAACATCAGCACATTCAGGGAGAGACAGGTATACACAGGCAAGCCTACACAGGGAGCATACCGCCACTGGAATGCAGGGGAAGAGACAAACAGAAAAAAATCACAGGCATACACAGGGTGTATATTATAAATAAATATACACATACACACAGCACATACAGGTAAACACGTCACAGGTATGAACAGAGCACATACAGGTACACATACCACACTTGCAACGGAACACAAAACAGGTACATGCCACACGAGCACATACAGGTACACATACACACCACAAGTATGCACGAGAACACATCCCATTGTACAGTACTGGAAAATTTGTTGGCACTTTATAAATAATAATACAGGTACACACACACCACAGATCTGCACGTGACCACATACTTGTACACACACCACAGCAGCAGCTGTGTGCGCAGCAGCACATACAGGTGTGCACAGAAGCAAATACAGGTACACACCACAGGTGTGCGCAGGAGCACATACAGGTGCACACACACCACAGGTGTGCACAGGAGCACATACAAATACACACACACACACACCACAGGTGTGCACAGGAGCACATACAGGCACACACACACACCACAGGTGTGCACAGGAGCACATACAGGCACACACACCATAGGTGTGCACAGAAACACGAACGCCACAGCTGCAAATTCACAGGTATGTACAGGAGCACATTCAGGTGCACACATTACAGGTATCCAACGGGGGAGATGTCCAGGTACACACAGAAAGATATGCACAAAGCTGCATACCGTGACACTTTGTACTTCCCAAGGACACTTTTACTTTTTTTTCTCGATAAGGTTTTATTTACAAAAAAATGTATATGCCTACTTTATACGGTTACTCATAAAGTGCCACCCAACTCCATAGCACACAAACAAATCTTAGCAATGACCAGTTAATAATATCCATTAAGTAACTATATGTATCTGGCATGGAGGGCCATGGTGCTTGGCGCAGGGTGCATTGGCCAACATGGAAAAGGGTGGTCAGGAAGAGATAAAGTATCATACGTCTTCCAGGCAGTGAGAATATTATCTGTCACTCAGCCCTGGCAAACGTCACAGCAGCTGCACCCACACTGCGGTTACAGACACACAGCCCCTTCCTTCCTTCCTTCACACACACACACACATATATATAGGGAACTGAGGGGGCTCTGTACCAGTATGTCCCAACTTCACAGCAAATTAAAACAACTTTATTAAGATGGGCATTTATTGGATGCTTAGTAACAGATCATTTTACAGAATAACATATCCTATCCCTCTTGTATAGCTGTAATACGCTGCAGAATATGTTGGCGCTATATAAGTAAAGAATATTAAATTAACGCAGAAAGCCTTACTCATGTCGGACAATGTTACTAATTTCCAAGCTGTGCATGCCGCAATATTATTATAGTGTTATATTAAAGAGCAATATAATTATCATCATGCAATATATTTATTTTGTAAATTAAAACTGTATGGTTATGAAAAGTTCAATGCTGTAAAGTTAAATAGATATATACTCTATTATAAGATAAAGATAAACATAATTATAGCGCAGCTCTAAGCACCATAACAACTTTGCAATATTGTACTGATTAGGGTTCTGAGAGATAATTGCATCAATTTGTAAAAACTAGAATAAAATGAGGGACTACTGATTGGTGGCCTCCACTACAGTGTACAGGATAGCAGGATATACTCTATAAACTGTTTCTTTAATATTAATACAAAAATACAACCTGCATTTGTGTCAGTTAAAACATATCCATAAAAGGTATTTATCTCATTTGTAACAACTATTTGTTTAAATATGTAACTAAATTTGATAATCAGATAACTTTTTAAAAAACACAGGAAATCTCTATATAGCCTCCTTTATGCGGACTGTATGTTTTCACCTGTATTATTGCATATTTTGTTGTATCCTTCCTGCTCTAATGATGTGAGATTAAATATATATATATATAAAATCAATTTAAATTTTTTAAATGGTGTAGATTCCTCGGTTTTAAAAGTTAAATTAAAGAACCACTAAAGTCTCCCAGGTCACTACATGTTAATGAAGTGGTCTGGGAGCAGTGATCATGTCCTTTTAACCCTGCCTTTTAAGAAACGGCAATGTTTACATTGAAGGGTTAAATCCACCTTTAGTGTCTGTCATACTGATGCTATGTGATGTGAAAGCATTAAAATCAATGCTTTACTATGAGGAAGCTTGGATGTGCATACGGCACTCTCTGCGCATGCACATTAGGTCCCCAATGCTCCTCTATGAAGAGCATTTTATCGGACCACGTTGGAGGAAGCCATGCCTCCTCCATGATGTTGCAGGAGATGAAGTAAGCAGTACCAACTAAGTCCCGGTGCTTGAAAAACCTTTATTTTAGAAATGTTTATTGCATTTTTATATAAACTAGTACCAGGGGCACTGTAAGGAACATATTCAGAATTTTATAGAAAATGGTGAGCATGCGGCCTTCTTCCGAATCCTTTTGATCTCCTGGGGAGATGAGTGGAGTTTGAGTGAGACCACCATCTAACCAGTGGATTAGAGGTAAAGAAGTTTTTTGGGAGGAAACCCTATATCTAAACAATCAAATGTATGTGCACTTCTGAGTTATAAATAAATGTATTTATTTGTAAAAAATGTGAGTACTCCTTAATGTCAATCCTTTGGTTCAATTTCAAAAATTAATAAATCCTGAATTTCCTGAAAATCCTGAGTGACTATTGGCTTTTTCCAGATTTCCCCCCCCCCCCTTCTACAAAGTGTTTTGCAGGGTGTGTATTATTTTTAATATTTTTCCTGCTAGACATGATCTGCCACATGTTATCGCATTAGCACTTTCATAAACAGCACTTTTTCAGGAGAACATTTTAAAGTATCTGCTTGAGAGCGCCCAGATTTCCACAATGACTATTTATTTAACTGGAATTTCAGAATACAGGGACCAGCGCCACAGAGCTTCAACTAAGAATCGCAAGTCAATAATTAGCCTTTCCTTTGTATTTATTGTGCTCACTATTGTGCAGAAGCAGCACACAAGCAATGGTTTGGAGGACAATGTCGCACATCCCTCCCAACCCCCCCAGTCAAAATCCCATTCACACCTGGCCCAGCACATTAACACCCTCTACGCCTGTGAGCATCTCCCCCACCGAATTATCATTTGCCAAAGCTATCTACTTCACATAGCAATGGCCATGGGTACAGTAGGAAACACATTCCCAAGCTCCCTTCTGTTATAATGAACTGCCCACCTGCAGACCAGGATTAACCATAAGGCAACTCTAGGCAGCTGCCTAGGGCCCAGGGATTAGACGGGGGCCTGCTTGCATAGTATTATAAATCATGGTAAATAGCGTTCACCTATAACATGGGGGTACTGTTGCCTCCCATCTGGTGTCTGGCTATTTGTATATTTTTTTATTTATTTTTTTGAGAATGTTTGAATGAATTTGTATGATAACAGTCTCCTAGAATTAATTGTTCTTTGCCGAGTGTCCAAGGACTGAGCAATAGAAAGATTGACCAAGTTGGATCTTTAATGATAGACTTTGCTTCAGCCATATTTTCACAAGAAAAAAACCACATGGCTATTACAAATTTCACATTAAAAGTGAATTAGAATCTACCTTTCTCATACGGACTGTGTCTGTTTATATTTTTGCTCTGGATAATTATATAGCAGGGTGATGGGTGTCTGTAGGCAGTTGGCTATTCATGGATGAGCCAATATGAGGAGAGAATCCATTTCCAAACATGATGTTAAAGAGTGCAGGGGGGAGCCATAGGGGTTAAATAAAGATATGCGGTGTCAGAAATTCATAACAAGCAGGGGGTCTAGTTATCTCAAACATGGGTCAAAGACAGGCCTAGGCCTGTAAAACATCTCAGCAGAATAGCCTGGGGTATGGAAAAAATCCAAAAAACAAATTAAAGAGAAGAGAAATGGCCAATAGCTCAACCTTGTGACATAACCAGCTGCGTGCAGAAAGTCTTGGGAATTTACAGAATACAGACCACCGCTCTGGGGCTCTGGAGACAAAGTCCCCACACATAGCTGTACCAGGAGTAAAATCCTTAGATTACCAAAATATGCAAACACTGCACCATGCTTCAGCTTTCTAAAATACTGCAAGCCAATCTGCTGGTGGCATTACCAACAAGGGACACCGAGATTTATTATGTCACAAACAGGAGGGAGTATACAAAGAAAGGCACCCCAGGTATCTCTCTGAATGTACGGGGGTAAAGGAATCCCGCTATATCCGATAATACAATAAATGTAGCCAGTTACAATAACAAGAAACGTATCAGGAATAATATATATATATATATATATAAAAATTCTGGGGTTTTGTTCTAAACAGTAGAGCAATCAAAAAACATTCCGCAGCTTTTGACGGCAACAACTCAATTTTTAGAACTTGGCTCACACACTCTTTACAAATAACCCAAAATTATGTAAACAATGTGTCATCTCCCCTTGACCTGTTCATTCATTTGTAAAAGGTGCACAAATGTTACATGAGAGATAGATTAGAGGCGACCTTTAGTTCAGTGTTAGTTGAAAGCACACAGATATCTTGACTGCTAGACACTTACATACAATTTGCTCCTGTTTTAAAGAAACGCTCCAAGCACCATAACCACTACAGCACACCTGGACCCAGGTAACTAAAAATGGTTCAACTACTTACTGTGGGACAGCACCGGGGAACTCCTGGCACCATAACCACTACATTCCACTGGGACCCAGGAAAGCTGTCAAACCATACAAAAAGATGAAGTAAGGCTGCGCCAATAAAGTAACATAAAATAGTCCCAAAAGTCTCACTAGAACAAAAGATCAAGATCAAAAGATAAATAATGAAAAAAACAAAAAAAAATAGAGCTAAAAGAAATACATTATGAGATGTTTTGCTATTTGTATCTATTGGTTGCTACTTTCCTTTGGTGACTTTTAGCAATTCACTCAAACCACATTTAGTAGGATAGAACGACCTCTGATAATCTAAGGATATAGGATCCTAGTAGAGGCATTTGGGTAGCTGTAGATTTTTTATCTACATGCGTTATTCATATAGGTTTTGTACCCCCAATGCACGTTAGCCTGTCCTACTATTTCTCATTACGGCACTTGTATATAGGATAGGAGTTATTTCCCATGATGGTATTGGCTCCTTCGGTGACTATAGTTTTAGGGTAACTCTCCTATGTATAAGTGATTTTTTTCATTATCATTTTTTTCATTATATTTCCTTCCTTTTAGCTTTATTTTTTGTTTTTTTCATTATTTATAGTTTTATTTATAGTGGTCAATAAAAGTTATGTTTTAACTACACACATGTGGACTTTTGAGGGACTTCCTATCTTGTGACTCCAGGGGTGGTGTTTCCCCCTGGAATCCTTTCTTTTGCAATCAACACGTTAAGTGAGGGTAAGCCTCTTTTAGGTCGTCCCTGACACACATTAAGCTAGCCCCCACAGCTAAAATGTCAGACGGAAATACAAATTTAAAAAAAAATAAAAAAAAAATCAAATTTTCTCCCGTTTTATAAAATTTTATGCATAATAAATTATGTTCCATATATGAATAGTTAATGATAAATTAAAGCCCTGTTTCTCCTGAACAAAATGATATATAATAAGTGTGGGTGCACTAAAGTGACAGTGGTGAATTACGGTTGAACAGACATATAGCGCAAATTCCAGTTTTTGTTTACATTTTGTTTTGATCAGAACGTGTACTATTGACTCCGTCCTGAAGGGGTTAATGATCTAAAAATACACAATATAAAATAACCATTACGTGTTTCACCAATATAGGCTCTCTCAAATGGCATAAAACCGACTACTCACAGTGGGACAGCACCGGGGAATTCCTGGCACCATAACCACTACATTCCACTGAGACCCAGGTAAGCTGTCAAACCGCACTAAAAATGGTTCAACTACTTACTGTGGGACAGCACCGGGGAACTCCTGGCACCATACGCACTACATTCCACTGGGACCCAGGTAAGCTGTCAAACCGCACTAAAAAAGGTTCAACTACTTACTGTGGGACAGCACCGGGGAACTCCTGGCACAGTAACCAGTTTAACAGGCAGTAGTGGCTATGGTATTTGGAATAGTCCTTTAATGTAACAGGAAATATTTTATGGTGCCCCCACTCTAATTAAACCAGCAGGGATACATAAGGTGTAGTGCTGGTATATATGAACCATAGGTTATAAGCAAAAAGACTCACATTGTCCACTTCTTAGATTGGCTGCATAGACTGCTCTGTTTTTAGTATTAAGTTATAGAAAGCATTAGAAATTGTCAAGATCGCTGGGTACGTGAGGCCCTGCCGAGTTTAATACACAGTCTATAACTGTATATTACCTGGTTTGGGACAGATTGTAGATACTCATTTAAGGAACTAGAACTTAATTATATAAATATTTCAGCACATAAGCAGCAAGGCTGCAAGCACTTCCCAGACCAGGAAAAGGCTAAACCAATCAGAGGCCTCTCATTCTAGTCTAAGGGTTTTCCCATTAAGCCATGTCAAGCACAGATTTATGGTATGTTATTATTTATATAGCGCCATCAGATTCCATAGCGCTGTACAATGGGTGGATTAACAGACATGTAATTGTAACCAGACAACTGGACGTACAGGAACAGAGAGGCGGAGGGCCCTGCTCAATGAGGTATATGGAGCAGCCGTTCTCAATGGTTTGGAATGGTAATGTGACAGACTGCCTGGCTCCTCGACCGAGTACCTCCGTCAATCGCTGCGTCCTAGTACTCGTGAGCACCATAAGCACCGCACTGGAACACCATAACCACTGTAAACCACACAAAGCTTGGTTGGGGTCTCTCTGTATTCCATCCATCCTGGACCCAAGACCAGGATCCAGCTTCCAGTGGGTAGACTTCTCCTAGTCCACAGAGCGAAGCAGGCTGCTCTTACATAAGCAATCGTCGTGATCCAAGGGAGTATAGGGATTATAGCAATCCCCAGAGTGAAGATAGCTCTCCAATCCCCCAAACATGAGCCTAGACTTCATAAGGGTAAAACAAATCTCAGTTTAATGATAGCCACAAATGGCCTTTTATGACAGTCCCCAAGCAAGGGGCACTCCCCCCTGGACCTGAAAGTAAACCACAGTAGAAATAAATACACAATCACATTGGCTCTCAGGTCAAGGACACTTCCATAGAAAATCAGATAATCCCTAAGATACTTGTTCTTACTCTTGTGACCTGACATCTAGTATGTTTAATAATTTGTGTACTGACATGATTACCTCCTTTACTCTCATCTTCTAAAAATGTGCCAGTCTCATCTGTTACACAACTGTGATACGTGATGGTCAGCCTGAGGAATGCTGTTGGGGTACCTCAGGCATGTGTGTAACTCCTTTCTGTACAAAAAAAAAAAAAAATTTAAAAAAAAAAAAAAAAATCAAAAAAAATAATCAGATAATCCCTCTTTAGTGCCTGAAAGATAATTGGATCCAATTATCTCCAAGCAAAGAAAAACCCATTTTTTCCCCAAACACCCCAAAAGTACCCTAAAAATACATAAAAACCCCACATCCTCTTATAGCCCTGATCAGGGTGACCAATATATCCAAAAATCACCCAGATCAGTTCAGGGGTTCAGGAATTTCCTGGAAGTCTTAATTTTGACCGCACGCCCGCATGGTCCCATGCCCAAAACAGTTCCAGAGAATCAGGGCTTGCAGTCGGTCTTGTTCGGTAGTTTAAAAACAAACAAACTACCGAAAATAGTCAATAGTCTTACCCTGCCACTGGACAGCGCTTTCTAAGTGTTGTGGAACCGAAAGCAGGCGATGCTGGAAGTCCAGCGGCGTTCGGGAGTTTCTGTGTCCATTTTCAGTTCCTTGAGATTCATGCCCAAACACCGCTGCCTGCGTTCATACGAACAAGATGGCCGCCACCTCATGGTCGTCCATAGGAATTGCGGCCACCCAGATGAACACTTAGAACACTACATAGTAGCAATTAGGCTTAACAAGCTTAACAAGCTCCAGGGTGGTCTCCGGTTCGTGCGGCTGTTCGGTTCCCGAACCAAATATAAAATCCCACGAACCAAGTCTGTTCACATATTTTTTAAATGGCCCATAGTCTTTTGGTAAGAGGCTGGCCAGCAGGCCCCTCTAAGAACACGTGACTAGGTCCCGAGATCTTAGGACTGTCACAGCCCAGTCAAAACTTTACTTTCAGTTAATTTGGGATAGCCACCTCTGATCGGAAGCACCGAGTGGATGCACAACAAAGATTTGGATGACAAAGGAGGAGTTAACACTTCCTAGTTTTACATCTAAAAGAAAAATTAGGTTTTTTGGGGGGTTTTTGTTTAGGTGCTTAGGCATAAGGACACACTTTGTTTTGTTTCCCCAAACGCCATGACGACAGGTGGTTGTTACAAGGAAGGCTGATTGGGTGGTGTTCAATCCCATTCTAGAAACAAAGAGCTATCCCAGTGTAGGTAACAGACCGGGTTCTGAGTTTAGATTCTGAGTTAAGAGATTTGCTTTCTGCGAGGATCAGCTGCCACAAGATAGGCTACTCCTGAGTCCACAAATGAGTCTGACATAAGAAATTTATAAAATTGGCAAGCATTGCAGCGCTGAAAAACTAGTAAATGCATGGCAAGCAGCCACCTGCTGACATCCAAATGAGAAGATGGATGGGCTTTGGAAAACGGTGATAACGGACACAGCATCAAGAGGTGCCTGAAAATTATCCATAACTGAAGTTAAAGTGCCAAGAGGTTCATTGCAGTTCATTGGTAGGGCATTTCAGACAAAATGGTGATGTTGACAGTCAAAAACCTGCAGTCTAATTTAACACTAAATTTGGTAAATTCACTAAAAGTCGAAGTTAAAATAATGCCAAAGGCTGGGTGCTGATCAATTGGAGCAGGTCCACTGGCCGTTCGGCTTGGTGGCAATCCCTGACATTCAGGAGGATGTCTGCTATATAATGATATGTCTTTAGACATGTTGCATCAGCTCGGAAACTGGGCCATTTTGACTTGTTTCCTGTCTATTTGAAGTGGTAAAGATCCTGTAAAGTGATTTAAGATGCCACAAAATGTAAATTAGTTGCCGTTTCCATCACAACAAAGCAGATTTTCACAAAACTAGTGCATGTTTTAGGTTTCTTTTCCGGTGTGAAACTATGGTAGATTTTGATTGCTTCTACCTTATTACCTAGAAAAGTTAAAAGCCTCAAAAAGTGATTGCCAGAACTTAATAGGATCTTCATTTATTCTGATATTTTATTATCACATATACAACCAAACCTGGGCACTTTATTCAATGGCTCTGTGTATGTAGGCCAATTGTCAGCCTCCAGGCACACAGTGTTCCTCACTAGGTATCTACATAGCCAAAGATCATGCCGATAAATAAAAATACATTTCAGGAATGGTCTGTTAGAAACACAAACATGCACAAATAGTGAGTGTGTGTTACAAAGGACCTCAAAAACGAAAAAAACAAAAACTATTTTCACCATTCTGTGGACTTCCCATTTACCTTGCTGGCAAAACCAAACAGAGCACCCAAGAGGCTAGCCACCCACCCGGTAAAAGAACTGTCCTAATATGAACCTCGAGAAGGGACTGAGAACTCAAGCCAGCCGCAAGTCTGATTTCTCAGATGAGAGAGTGCTTACTTTGCCAAGACTTCAGCGATAGTCTCATTGCACCTGAAGCACTACATTAAACCAGAATTGTCCTGTTGCCAAGAGTGATCTGGATCTTTTGCACGACATTATTTATATTACTCTGCGTTTATGTGCAGAAGTGTTCATTAATGAAGAATACTAACTCTCCCATTAAACTATATGCCTATACTCGTAGAATGGAAAGAGGATGATAAGGAATTACGTGCCTACTGGCTGTTCTGTCACTCTCTCTCCTGCCCGACACCGGGGCTTTCTCCCTTCCTCTTTGTTACCCATGTCCAGAAATAAAGAATGCCATGACGTGATCCAACACACACTGCCCACAGAACATTTATCCTTCTGGTGTCCTGTTACTTAACAGAACAAACTGCAACATACTATAAACGGCTTTAGTGTATAATATTATTATTATTGGCCTTTATATGGTGCCAACTTATCCCGCAGCTCTTGTACATGTATACACACACACACACACAGTAATGGAAAAAAGAAAATCACTGTTAAATTGTTACCTGATGCAAACATAACATGTTTAAACCTCTACCCCATCCAACCTATGAAGCAAGTATTTGGCTAACGTTACATCCAACACGTTGCAACAGCAAAATCAGCTCATTCAAAAAAAAAAAAACCACAAAAAACCCCCCCATCCCTTAAAACATTATTTTGAATGCTTTACACAGCGTGGTAACAGGCTGTAGGAGTATCTGAGTTTTATTTTAAAGTTTCTTCCTTAAGCTACTTCTCCTTTCTGTTTCCTCTGTACAGATGCACATGTCACTGATGCTCATTACTGGCAAAGTGACATCATGACTCACTGCATGACAGTTACAATGTCACCAAATTATATAGATTTAAATATAGTTCTCGCAGTAATAAACAAGATCAGACAGCTAAACCTCCTTTGCGAACATCAATGTAACTGTGCTAAGATTGGACCCAAACAGCGCCCTTGGGTGCTAAAGATGTCTAAAACTGTAAAGACTATTAGTTTATGTTTACCCATTTTCTTGCGGAGTGTAGTAAAATACAATCCATTTACAATTACAGCGAACAGCGTGAGCAGACCTATAGTGCCCTGAGGATGCCCCAACCCTCAGGGTCCCCCTCCCGCCGGACTCTGGGGAGAGGAAGAGGTTAAAATCTTACATTTCTCCAGCGCAAGGCGGAGAGCTTTCCTCCTCTCCTCCTTCCTAGCAACGCCATCGGCTGAATGCGCATGCGCGTCAGGAGCCACGCGCGCATTCAGCCAGTTCATAGTAAAGCATTTACAATGCTTTCTTATGGACGCTGGCGTCTTCTCACTGTGATTTTCACGGTGAGAAGCACGCAAACGCCTCTAGCGGCTGTCAATGAGACAGCCACTAGAGGCTGGATTAACCCTCAGTGTAAACATAGCAGTTTCTCTGAAACTGCTATGTTTATAAAAAAAAAAAAAAAAAGGGTTAACCCTAGCTGGACCAGGCACCCAGACCACTTCATTAAGCTGAAGTGGTCTGGGTGCCTATAGTGGTCCTTTAAGTAATAATTACTATGTCAATGCTGTCATAATAATCTGCTATTTAATGATCGGGCACTGTACCAGTTCTGTACACAGCAGCCAAGCTAAATAAGTCATATTCAATTTTTGACACCGGGAATACAGCTAGAAGCTTGCATTAATATAATGTGGCATTTGGTGCTTAACGTGTTAATTGTATTTAATTGCACAGGATATCCTGTTCAGTAGCTTCAGCACATATGGAGAACGTGGGTTTCTGGATGCCTGCGATAAATAGCTGGTAAAGAATTGAAAAATGCAACATTCAATTCAAAAACCTGAAGGACCCACAGCTGCTAATAAGCAGACAAATGGCCAACCCACTGGACCTGTCAACCTTATCATGGAGAAATGTAATTTAACCTACAAAATGAAGGGTGACTCAACCATGGTGAAATGTGGTATGTGTACCTGGTTAAAGCAACTTTAAAGGACCACTATAGTGATATGTAGTCCTTAGGTTCCCCCCCACCCTCATGGCCCCCCTCCCGCTGGGCTGAAGGGGTTAAAACCCCTTCAGCCACTTACCTTTCTCCAGCGCTGGGCTCCCTCGGCACTGGGGAACTCTCCTCCTCCTGCTGACGTCAGCTCCGAATGCATGGCAAGTACTCAATGCTTTCCTATGGACGTCAGCGTCTTCTCACTGTGAAAATCGCGGAAGCGGCATCTAGCGGCTGGATTAACCCTCAGTGTAAACATAGCAGTTTATCTGAAACTGCTATGTTTACAGTTGCAGAGTTAAAACCTGGGGGACCTGGCACCCAGACCACTTCATTGAGCTGAAGTGGTCTGGGTGCCTATAGTGGTCCTTTAAGGCCCAAGTAGCTAATCCTGAAGCACAGACGATTTAGAGAATATCTCCAATTTGGTTAATTTGACTTCAGTTTTGAAATTTACTTTTAAGCAGTACCGTCACCCCAATGGCCCCACAAAAGGAGATAATGATAAAATTATTATGAAATACTATACTGACCATGTTGAAATATCACTGAAATTCCAATCCAATCAAAAGATATACGGAGATAAAATAGGGACTACTTTGTCTCAGTATTTTTCCTACGCCGGACACTGATCAAGAAGCTCTATCTATGGATGATCCTGCGGTCTTGTGAAATACTCCATAGAATTCAAAGTCAAAAGTATACAAAATGGAAGCACAACTAGCTTAGAGAATTCTTCCAATTCAGCTACTTTGACCTTAAATTTTAAATTCACTTCGAATCCTCACTTTAGTGGATAACCCTGTTAGTCTGTGTTAATTCCTTCAGATGTGAGGATTGTCCAATCCTGGATATGTTGTGCTAGTTAAAGATACAGTATTTTATCTAGGTTTAAGACATCATTGCCAGCTGTCCCATCTTTGCACATTTTGGGTTCCCGTTCTGTCAGGAACTGTCTTAGGCCATGACTAGCATTAAGAAATCAGTGTACAATTCATTCTGAGACTGTTACCATTAACATCACTGATTTAAAATTAAACTTTCAGGCAGATCTTAGATCTGTCGCATAGCCAAGCACAATCATTGTTCCCAGCATCTGATATTAATTGACAGCACATATACTGTGTATGATATGAGAATCAGGGATGTGATAACAGATACGTCACCCCAGGCCTACTACCAAACCCCTATCCCCAGCAATAGAGAACCAGTCTCTGTCCAATCCCACTGGCTCTGAAACTGCCTTTATAATGCCAGTATGGAGTCAATGAGCAGTTCCGGCCCATGGTTTGCTGTGAGCAATGTATTACTTTCCTAAAGCAAGGAAGGATAAGAGCTCAGAAAGTGTAACTGATGTCTTAACAGGAACTAAAAATGTTTACTCTCACAGCGGACATCACTCTCTCCTTCTCTGCACTCACACTCAGGCAGCACTCGCTCTCTCCTTGCCTGCACTCACACTCAGGCAGCACTCGCTCTCTCCTTGCCTGCACTCACACAGCACTCGCTCTCTCCTTGCCTGCACTCACACTCAGGCAGCACTCGCTCTCTCCTTGCCTGCATTCACTCTCTCCTTGCCTGCACTCAGACTCAGGCAGCACTCGCTCTCTCCTTGCCTGCACTCAGACTCAGGCAGCACTCGCTCTCTCCTTCCCTGCACTCACACAGCACTCGCTCTCTCCTTCCCTGCACTCACACAGCACTCGCTCTCTCCTTCCCTGCACACTCACAGTACTCGCTCTCTCCTTCCCTGCACACTCACAGCACTCGCTCTCTCCTTCCCTGCACTCACACTCAGGCAGCACTCGCTTTCTCCTTGCCTGCACTCACACTCAGGCAGCACTCGTTCTCTCCTTGCCTGCACTCACACTCAGGCAGCACTCGCTTTCTCCTTGCCTGCACTCACACTCAGGCAGCACTCGCTCTCTCCTTGCCTGCACTCACACTCAGGCAGCACTCGCGCTCTCCTTGCCTGCACTCACACTCAGGCAGCACTCGCTCTCTCCTTGCCTGCACTCACACTCAGGCAGCACTCGCTTTCTCCTTGCCTGCACTCACATTCAGGCAGCACTCGTTCTCTCCTTGCCTGCACTCACACTCAGGCAGCACTCGCTCTCTCCTTGCCTGCACTCACACTCAGGCAGCACTCGCTCTCTCCTTGCCTGCACTCACACTCAGCCAGCACTCGCTCTCTCCTTGCCTGCACTCACACTCAGGCAGCACTCGCTCTCTCCTTGCCTGCACTCACACTCAGGCAGCACTCGCTCTCTCCTTGCCTGCACTCACACTCAGGCAGCACTCGCTCTCTCCTTGCCTGCACTCACACTCAGGCAGCACTCGCTCTCTCCTTGCCTGCACTCACACTCAGGCAGCACTCGCTCTCTCCTTGCCTGCACTCACACTCAGGCAGCACTCGCTCTCTCCTTGCCTGCACTCACACTCAGGCAGCACTCGCTCTCTCCTTGCCTGCACTCACACTCAGACAGCACTTGCTTTCTCCTTGCCTGCACTCACACTCAGACAGCACTTGCTTTCTCCTTGCCTGCACTCACACAGCACTCACTCTCCCCTTCCCTGCAGTCACACTCAGGCAGCACTCACTCTCTCTTTCTCTGCACTCACACTCAGTAAGCACTCACTCTCCCCTTTCCCTATCAGAGTAAATTCACTCACTACCATAAGTCTTCATTATCAGCCTCCTGTGAGTGTCTCTCAGACAAACAGGAAATAGGTGGGGGAGCAATGTCAGTGACACAGGAAGTGACATCAAGATACACCTAGCACCCCAACAGGAAGTGACAACATAGCCCCTCCCACACTGAGCACTCCGACAGGAAGTGACAACATAGCCCCTCCCACACTGAGCACTCCGACAGGAAGTGACAACATAGCCCCTCCCACACTGAGCACTCCGACAGGAAGTGACAACATAGCCCCTTCCACACTGAGCACTCCGACAGGAAGTGACAACATAGCCCCTCCCACACTGAGCACTCCGACAGGAAGTGACAACATAGCCCCTCCCACACTGAGCACTCCGACAGGAAGTGACAACATAGCCCCTCCCACACTGAGCACTCCGACAGGAAGTGACAACATAGCCCCTTCCACACTGAGCACTCCGACAGGAAGTGACAACATAGCCCCTCCACACTGAGCACTCCGACAGGAAGTGACAACATAGCCCCTCCCACACTGAGCACTCCGACAGGAAGTGACAACATAGCCCCTCCCACACTGAGCACTCCGACAGGAAGTGACAACATAGCCCGCCCACACTGAGCACTCCGACAGGAAGTGACAACATAGCCCGCCCACACTGAGCACTCCGACAGGAAGTGACAACATAGCCCCTCCCACACTGAGCACTCCAACAGGAAGTGACAACATAGCCCCCCACACAGAGCACTCTGACAGGAAGTGATGTCACTGTTAGAGCTCTCCTCTTCCTACTAGTGCCCCCCTTATCTCAGTGACCCATCCCTCCCCCCTGGTCTCAGTGACCCCCCTTCTCCCCTTGTCTCAGTGACCCCCCCCCTTGTCTCAGTGATCCCCCACCCCTCCCCCCTTGTCTCAGGTCCCTCTGAGAAGGCAGTGTTTACGTTACAAAGTCTTCAGGGACGGCCTGAGTGTAGACACCAGAACAGCTACATTAAAGGACCACTCCACATCCCAAAAGCAAAGCCAAAGTGCTTTATGGCGAGGAGTATCCTCATTTAACCCCAGTCGGAGAAATCAGCAATATGGACCTCCCCACTGGCTGTCAATCAAACAGCCACAGGATTCCTTCCTACTTCCGTTAGCTCCTCTGAACTAAGGAAAGTGACTGGCACGCTCTACTCCCCTCCCTCCCTCACAAACCAACTGACAGCTTCATCCCTGCACATGCAACCAGGTGCACACGCGTTCACAGTCCGTTATACGTGCACGTAACATTGTGCGAGATGCATGCATGCACGTGGGGACCAAGGTGTCAGCCAAAATGTGATCTTACTCTGAAGAAATATAACAAGCATAGGGTCAGATACCGGGTAATCAAATAACAGAGGATGGGCACACTTAAGTGAAACCCACAATAAGCAAGTACAACTGAGCTAAGAGGACTAGGAGACAGCTTGTTAAATATGTGTGAAGAGATACGTCCACTCCACATCATCCCTGGGCTCCTGACACACCTCCTGCCCCTTTAAGAAAGTACCTTCCCACCGTGTGAACTCCCAGGAAGGCCAGATCCTGCCACCATGCCAAACTGTGGAAGCCCTTCCCGGACCACGAGTAGAATGCGGCACCACTACTGAAGCAGACTCGCTACCAGTTTGCGGGTGTCAAATTGGTTGGGCCGACACTCCGCAAAGGCTGGTGTCTCCACGAGGAGAGAGGGAGATGCAGCGAAGTAAGCCAGGGGAAGTGTGAGGACGTGAAAAGATGTTGCCTAAACCTTACTTCTATGCCCTTGGCATCACTTTATCCTTGTGTTGAGTGGTGGTGGTGTTTTTTACACAGTCAGTGGAGTACCAGGCAATCTGAAAACTATAGGAACTGATGTTTTCAGTAAAAACCTAAAAAACAGGTCATTACCTGCCTTTTCTCCTGCAATGAGAGGTCCTCTGAGCTCCTGGCCGCTACACCTCCCGTGGTGTCATCCAGCTCTCAATGGCCAATCCAGTGCTCTTCATAGAGGAGTACTGGGAACTTCTGCGCATGTGCACCGAGCTCCAGATACTTCTCGCAGGAAAGCATTCAATGCTTTACTATGAACTGCAACATCATGTGACAGAGTTTCACTCAGTTGTTGTAGAAGCACCTCTAGCGGCTGTCTCAAAGACATTGTTTTATATTGCAAGGTTAAAAGGACAGGACGACTGCGCACGACCACGTCTTGGAATTGAAGCGGTCTTTGAAGAAGCCACAAAAGTTTAAAAAGTAGAAGCTAAAGTTCTTTTTAAGCAGACCTCATAATAGTTTGAGAATAGTGTGTATAGCTCTTGTTACAGTCTATTTTCTTCTTCATCTTGTCTGTATACAATCACACTCAGACAGACACTCAGACACCGAGTTTAATTACATTCCCAATGTTGATATGGAAGGAGAGCTGGTGGACTCCCAGTGTGGTGGCCGTAAAGCAACGTTCCTGAGTCCTGAATTTATAAAATAATCCAGCACATGCTGCAGCCCCAGTGTACGTCTAATCAGCTGTCAGCCAGGCAGGTACAGAAAACAGCACGTAATATAAATGCTGCTTCATAATTACTGCAAAGGTTATGAAAATAGCGCACAATACATTTTTAATTTACTATGTTATTATATGTAAAAACTGAACAAAACGTAACAGAGCATGGATAAAAAGTATCATAGTGGTAACAACATAATCTCGATTCCTCTCTATCCTCAGCTGCTCTTGTTTCACAAACTGTGTCCTGCTGGAAACAACTTCAGTTCTTTGATATGAAGAGCAGAAAATATATATTATTTTATTCGCATTTAGCGGAATTTAAAGTTAACCTATAGTCCTGAAAATTATTGTTATTTTGGGATTATAGGTTCCCTGGTTCCCTTCTGTCCATCGCCCCTTTTGCTTTTAAAAATTAAAGTTAAAGGAACACTATAGTGTCAGGAACGCAAACATGTATTCGTGACACCATAAGTCTAAATAGCTGTTTAGTCCAACGGCCTCTCCTCCTTGCCTCTGGTTAAAAAGGTGATTTATTTACTTTTTTACAGTGCCACAAGGGTTTGGTCATGGCTGGTCCCACTCATGCCCTGCCCCCTTGACTGAGATCATCAAACTTGATTATCTCAGCCAATCCAATGCTTTCCCATAGGAAAGCATTGAGAGGCTATTTTGCATGCACAGCAATACGTTGCTCTGCGCCAATCAGCAACTGCTCATAGAGACGCTTTGACTCAGTACACCTCTATGGGGAGGGTTCAGCGTCTCCAAGCAGAGCATTGTGCAGCACTGGGCCAGTAAGCATATCTAGTGTTTGTCTGAGTGACTGAGATGAACCTTGTTACACCCTCTGGCTGTCAATCAGACAACCGATCCTGTTACTTCCTGGTTTGGTTAGCTCAGTAGAACTAAACTTAAGAGGCAGCAACGGCCCAGAGCCGTTGCAAAGGCTTCTCATTAAGCTGCATTGGGATGTCTGTGATTGGACAGCCACAGAAAGTCTTGGCGGGGTTAGAAGGGGAGGGCTTGCAAAGGCTGCAGACAAGAGATCTGTAGCTTTGCAAAACTGTGTTACGATATAACCCAATGTAAAAATTGCTTAATTAAATTCATGCAAGTTTCCGTTGGAGATATATCTACTAAACACAGATAATTAAAAAGCAATTAATAAAAAGAGCGATTAGACATGCATGTTGTCTCTCTGTGAAATTTCCCATGATGCTCAGCAATGCTCCAGCCTGCAGAGCCAAGGTGATCCAAGACTGGTTATTGTATATTGTGTGCAATTTCCAAGTGGAGGCGTCCTTCAGCTTTAGCCTTACACGCTGCAGATCTTACATTTCTCTCTAACGCTTTTCTAAAAATGGCTCCAGCTATAAACAGATTTGCGTCACTGTTTGTCAGTGCGCATTATAATTAATTTGTTATCTCTTTCTGTACATGCATTGTTATGGAAAAAAAATATTCCTTGGATTTTCCAGCAGTTGCTGTATGAGAGCTGGAACCATATGATGTCAGAAAACATCTTGTTTATTTTCCACAATACCTTTAGGGTATTATTTTCTATTAATATTTTATTTCTATTCCTTTAGAAATGTTGCTCCATATTTACTTTCTAGCAATATTTATGACCCTATAATTCGATCCCTTGTGGCGGTGATGACTAACACTGGCATATCGGAGTTACAATACATCAGTTAAAATTCAGAACACATCGAGCAGATATACTTGGCTTCTCAAATATATATATTTTTAATGCACATTTACCATTTCCTTAAGTATAAAACAGAATTTCTTTGCTTCACAAACCCCCCCCCAGAAAAACACATTGGCAGAGTAAGGATTATTTACTAAGACGAGAGAATTCAAAGTGAGTCTCAGGCCAGACTAGCTGAAATGAAAACATAGCTGACTCGTATAATTTTTCCAGTGACTATTTTCACCTTAAATTTGAAATTAACTTTGAATGCACTTTAACTTCTCACTTTGGTGAATAACCCAGTAAATTCGTTGGGGATAAACCATGTTGATTTTTTTCTATATTGATAGCACAAAACATCTAGCCCAAAACCAGCTTAGAAAAGCAGACGAATGATTGATGACACAGGAGCACAGTGGAATTATTTGGCATGGACTGGGTGCAAATAAAAACGAATTAAATGACAATTAAACACAGTGTGGCCACTTTTATTACGTAGCATCCATTATAATCCATACCTCGAAATATTCTGCATATCAGGATTGACACAGCTACTATTCACATATAGCTTCGGCACCCCAGATGTTGTAGACTAAATCTCCCTTAAGGCTTTGCTATCATAATGGCTGTAATAGCATTGAGGGAGTTGTAGTCCACAATTTCAGGAGTGCCGAAGGTTGCCTGCCCCTGGTTTAGACGTTTCTATTCCCATTGAGAAAAACCTTGAAGATCAAATATTTAAGCCCCCTCCCCCAAATTAAATCTATAATTTAAATGAACACTCTGGGTACCATAATGACTTCATCGGAATGATGTTTTTATGATGTTAGGAGGTCACAAACATTATGAGCCAAAGTATTCTCTCCAGCTCTGAGAATGTCAGCTGACGCTCTAAGTCAACCAGTAGCTCCCCGTTCATAAAAATGGCTTTTGAAAAATATGTACGTTCACGAATGGTTTAACCCTTCACCAGGCACCATAACAACTTAATTCTGAACCTAAAGTTTCCCTTTAATGTGTACATTTTATTTATAAATACCAGCATCTCACCATTACGGTTAACCTTGATATTCTTATTTGATATATACCAGGAATCTAGATATCGTGGAGAAACTGACCAGAGTCAGATTTTACAACAAAATTGCTGAATTGTTGAAAATTCACAATAATTCCAGCGATGATGAGTCTGCTTTCAGCTATTTTGACAAATATTAAAGGGTTTCAGTTTTAATAAAATGTGATTAAATAAGGGTTTTGCTTGCTATGAACTGTAGGTTGGAGGAATTTTGTCACTTTGCTACTTACAATGCCCTTTTCTGCTTCTGGTAAATATTAAGTAGATATTTAATAAAATTACTGAATAAAGCTACAAAATGCCTCCTTTGTTTAAACACCCTACTGATCATTTCTAACAGGATCTAAGCAGACTGTCTGTAGGTGGAAACACTTGGTTTGTGTATTTGCTGAAATACCCATTTTAGCCATAGAATTTTTCAAAAGGAATTTTTTGTGCATTTATGTGAATATCATCAGTTTACAATCTTTGACATACAGAAATTCCTCTACCTGCACATTTATTTTTATTTTTTGCTGAGTAGTTAGTGATCATCATTAAAGTCCAGAAACGCTCTAATTCAATTCTATTAAAGGGACACTGACTCTATGTCCAAAATGCATAAATATAATGTATAATGCTTTTAATGCATATAATGAATTGTTTACTAAAATTTTTACAAACACAGAAACATGGAATGTGACGTTTGATAAGAACCATCTAGTCTGCCCAATTTTCTCAATACTTTCATTAGTCCCTAGTCTTATCTTATAGTTAGGGTAGCCTTATGCCTATCCCACGCATGCTTAAACTCCTTCATTGTGTTAACCTCTACCACTTCAGCTGGAAGGCTATTCCATGCATCCACTACCCTCTCAGTAAAGTAATACTTCCTGATATTATTTTTAAACCTTTGCCCCTCTAATTTAAGACTATGTCCCCTTGTTATGGTAGTTCTCCTTTTAAATATAGTCTCCTCCTTGATTCCCTTTATGTATTTAAATGTTTCTATCATTTCCCCCCGTAGGGATCGACCAATATTGATACTGATAATCTGTGAACTTTCAGGCCGATAGCTTACTGATATTCTGTACATTTACTGTTTTGAAAAAAAAATATATTTTTTTTTTGCAAATCTTTTTTTTTTATTAAGTGGTAAATGCACAAAATATACATGCAAGTCAGATTTTTTTTATGTTTTCAGGAATATTTATATGTGTGTGTAGTGGATGCAGTGTGAGTATTTGATTAGTAAATGCAGTGTGTGTGTTTTGTGTAGTGGATGCAATGTGTTTGTGTGTGTTGTGGGTGTAGTGTGTTTTTGTGTAAATATGTGCCATTCCCCTTAATGTTTATCTCCCTTACCTTTTAGTGCCCCCACTCCTCCCCAGTGTCCCTTGTCCCTTCCCTGTACATTAGTGCCCTCCCTTAATGTTCCTCTCTCCCCCCTCAGTGTTCTTTCCCCCTCCCCTGTCCCATAGTGTTCTCCCCCCATAGTGTTCTTTCCTCCTTCCCCTTTCCCCCCCTAAACCATAGTGTTCTCCCCTCCTCTGTCCCATAGTGTTCTCTACTCCACCCCCTCCCTGTCCCATAGCTTTTTTTCCTCACCCTCTCCTGTCCCATAGCGTTTTTTCCTCCCCTTGCCGTCCCATAGTGTTCTTTCCTCCCCTCCCCGTCCCATAGAGTTTTTCCTCCTTCCCCCTCCCCTGTCCCACAGTGTTCTTTCCTCCCCCCTCCCTCCCCTGTTTCATAGTGTTCTTTCCTCCCCCTCCCCTGTCCCATAGTGTTCATTCTTCCCCCCCCCGTCTCAAAGTGTTCTTTCCTTCCCCCTCCCCTGTCCCATAGTGTTCTTTCCTTCCCACTCCCTCAGCTGTCCCATAGTGTTCTTTCCTTCCCCCTCCCTCCCCTGTCCCATAGTGTTCTTTCCTCCCCCTCTCCCTCCCTCCCCTCTCCCAAAGTGTAACTTCCCCCTGTCTTGTCTTCCGGGTTAAGGGAGATTCAGTCTCCTGTACCCGGCCGGACTGACAGGAAGTGCTCTCTCAGTGAGCACTTCCTTTCAGTCCGGCCAGGTACAGGAAACATAAGTTCCTGGACCACAGTGCGCACTGCTGCGCTCGGCCACACTACACAGAGTGCCTGGCAGGAGAGAGCGCCATACGCACCGGCCCACCTCATTATAGCCATTACCGGTGATTATTGGCCGATACCGATACTTACAAAAAATCAGGATATCGGCTGATAATATTGGCAAAATCGATAATCTGTCGATCCCTAGTCTCCAGTACTGCGTACAATACTCCAAGTGAGGTCTCACCAGTGTTCTGTACAATGGCATGAGCACTTCCCTCTTTCCACTGCTAATACCTCTCCTTATACAACCAAGCATTCTGCTAGCATTTCCTGCTGCTCTATTACATTGTCTGCCTACCTTTAAGTCATCAGAAATAATCACCCCTAAATCCCTTTCCTCATATGTTGAGGTTAGGACTCTATCAAATATTCTGTATTCATCAGTGAGGGCAGGCCAAAGGGCAGGCTATTCTAGCTGTTGTCCGTTCTCAGAATACTCTTGCGACCCGTTTTTTGCTCTCCATTAGTTTAAAGGGTAATCCAGACGTGGACCCCTTGCTCACGGTGCCTAGAGAGATATCAGCTATGCCTCACTGATGATGCCTAACAAGGCTGAAACGTTCGTCTGGGGTTGCTGTATCTCTCGTGCAGAGAGAACTTGCTGGCATTTCGGATCTGGACTGCCCGTATGGCTGGGACCAGTCTGATATGCTTCAGAAATGTTCTCTCTGTAATGGCACAAGATGAGCTAAAACCAGCTTGAGTTCTGAGCGGGGACCCACCGAAGGGCAGGCTATTCTAGCTGTTGTCCGTTCTCAGAATACTCTTGCGACCCGTTTTTTGCTCTCTGTTACATATCTTAGTATCATCAGCAAAAAGACATGCCTTACCATCAAGACCTTCTGCAATATCACTAATAAAGCTATTAAAGAGAATGGGTCCAAGTACAGATCCCTGAGGTACCCCACTGGTGACAAATCCAAGCTTCGAATATATTCCATTAACTACAACCCTCTGCCTTACCCATTCAACAATATTTGAATCCAAACTTAAAGATTGCAGTTTATTGATAAGCCTTCTATGTGCAACAGTGTCAAAAGCCTTACTGAAATCTAGGTAAGCAATGTTTACTGCACCACCCTGATCTATAATTTTGGTTACCCAATCAAAAAAAAATCAATAAGATTAGTTTGCCATGATCCCCCTGAAGTAAACCAAACTGTATACTCAGCACAGAGGACACATTTTTATTCCAAAGCTTCTCATAGAGACTAGGGATTGTATTGAGATTTAGAGATTTGTATATAAAAATAAATACATTAAAAAAAAAATTCTTTAAGGGCTGTATTAGTGTAAATGCTGCTTTTCAATATAATTTTTATGGGTCCATTGAATGATGATGTGCCATATAATGGTGTTGTTGACTGATATCCTTATCAGGTTCGGCCAACCACTGTTGCATGATTGGGATTACAGTCTATGTACCAAGTGGTTGTCTCACTTTCCTACTACATCGGTTGTATATTTTAAATCCCACCAGCTTAATGATAGGAGTTGTAGTCCTATCACGAGGCTGGTGTGATTTAAAATATACAGCTTACTTGCTATCAATTTGATATATTCCCAAACAGAGTGGCTTGTATCTTTTTTTTTTTTTTTTACTAAATCCTCTGAATATAGAAATGGAAGATGTCAAGAACCAGAGCCAATATTTTGCAATTCCTCTCCAGTAAATCCCCTTGTTGGAGTCCATCAATGACGGAATTAAATAAACTTCTGCAGTTTAATTAGGTCGAAAAAAACTCTAAATTCCCCCACATTGTTTACATTCCGGGAATGTACCCAGAAAGACACACTCTGTGATCTAATGAAATAGTTTCAGAAATTAAATAAGAGTAAAATATCTGTTCACTGCGCCCTGACGTGTGAGTTAGATACAGTTTTTCCCACTTTATGCAAATTTGCCAAACTCTAAGGAAATAATAAACTTATTAAATTGGAGATTTTTCCACACTCCATTATATTGGCAAATATTTGTTTCATACTGTTGTCACAGTTTATTAAAGGGTTACGCCAACCATCAAAACCGCTACAGCCATGTGTGTGCCCTCTTAGTTGGATCCTCCTGTTCAGCAGGGTTATGACATCCAGCTTCTGCAGAGCTGCCAATCATGACGCTCGTTGAGTGTGAGCTAATCACTCTCAGCCAATGAACTTTTCTGTGCATAGAAATATGCACATAATTGACATTCACCAGCCCAGAACTCTTGTACCAGGATTGCTAACGGCGCTGCAGGAGGGGGAGTTACACACAAAACGCTGCACGTACACACTAGAGCCAGCATGACCAATTCAAATCACTGAAGTGATCATGGTCCTTGGAATAACCCTTAAACCTTCCTCAGTTCCTCTCTGAACTGGTACAATGCTGTCAAAGCAAAAAATAAAAAAAGGCAGCATAGTCTATTTCTTTTTCTTGGAAAAACAATACAAATTGCTCAACAGATAAAGTTCCGGAACTGTTTGGAATTTCTAAGTCCATGTATAGCGACAATATATTTTACCATGATCTGTAGACGGTTATGGAAAATGCATTCTGTAAATTGTAAGCCAAAATAGACGAACTGGACAGATTTTTCCATTACAGCTATTTTACCTTAAGCTGCGTAACGTGGTTGTCAAGACACTATGAGTTATTGTCCGTAATATCACCTAATGTTTAAATCGTCATGCCGCCAACTACTCGCATGTTAAGTCTGCACACAAAATGTCACCAGGGTTGTTTGCATTTTTTGTTTTTATAGTTCCAGTATCCTCTCTCTTCTATTTACTGGTTTCCCCATCCCCACCTTGAAACTGTCTTTTTTTTCCAGTGCCAGTAGAACATTCACTAAGTAAATATTAAAGAAGCACGCTAAACACTATGCTAACTGCAGCTCATTGTAGTGGGTCTGGTGTAACGCCTCTCTGGGCGTTGCCCCTAGTTTGAGAAGTTTGACAATAAACCGGACCCTTCTGGCACCCACAGTCTGTCCCAACTGCTGCAGCTTGGCAAATATGTAGGAAAATGTTCCAAAGGCTCTTTGCTTCATAAATACTAGCACAAGCTGTAGTAGTATTGGTGCCCACAGTGCCCTTTAACCCCTTAAGGACACATGACATGTGTGACATGTCATGATTCCCTTTTATTCCAGAAGTTTGGTCCTTAAGGGGTTAAATGTGATGTGTCAGCTGACTGTTGTAAGAGGTAAGGTATGCAATTTGTTTTAGTTTTACTTAACAATGAATATTAAAAAGTTGGTGTAAACACATTACAAAACAGGGGGAAAAGTAGACCCCTGGGTGATGTATGACCACAAGCGATGTTTCTTCTACAGAAGGGAGACACCCTATAGGCCAAGCAAGCTAAAAACATCAGACAGGTAGATTTGAAAGTTTCTCTCTAGCCCAGTCGGTTTCCTTTTTAAAGGGACTGTTAAAGGGAATATTCTGAGTTTTCAAGTAATATGATATTATCATCCTCTGATAGCCCTACAGATCAGCTCTGTCACCTGGTGTTGGGGCACTGTTGCGATATGTTAAAGTACTCCATGCTGTTGTATGAATTTCAGGACATTTAAGCACATATGCAAGAATGTCCACAGAGCTCAGTGTAATAGCACCAGTCATCCTAGCATGCCATTTTGGGGTCACATGCCCCCTTTACACACAGGCACATTGTCAGTGTTGCCAACCTGCGATGTACCCACCACCTCCATCTCCTGAATGTATAAATTATGGTGTAAGGAAACCTGCTATTAATAGGCCTCCTAACATTCTCAATTTCTGCAAGACAGTCCTGATATTAAGGTCATGTCCCTCTATCCCAACTTTGTACACCGATGTCCCCAAAAGTGGGATGTTGTAAATTTGCTGAACAGAAGACTTGGTGCCTGGCAGGGACCCAGGTAAGAGGGCAAACTGTTGCCAGTGGTTTGCACCATTACCGGTGAACTGCGCCAAGATGCTTCAACCATCATAACCACAAAAGCAGGCTGTAGTGGTTATGATGATTGGAATAAACCGTTCGGTGGAAAAGTCAGAAAACCATGCAGTATAAAGGGATCATGGATGGACCAGAGTCCAAGTGCAGATCACAAACTATTCCCCAGTCAGCCAAACCAGATCACTGAGATGAAGTGGTCTGTGTGACTTTCGTGGTTCTTGAATGTAAGGTATCCTTTATCGAGGGCTTGCTGAACACCAAAAAAGCAATGTGAATACCTCAACATCTCTTTCCAGCTATAGTCAACCCTGGTATTGTATAACATTCTAATGAGCAGGACATGAAAAAGATGACTTTCTGTGTGCAGATTCAGTTGGTAATGCCAGGCCCCTGAGCATAGTGCCTACTGACCAGACAATGTCTGCACTTTGGAGCCAATAGATGGGGTTATCAGCTGCTGGGAGCATTGCCGTGAAGATAGATTCACATTTTGTGTTTTGATTTGACATTTAGCATATTGTTCCTGCTTACCGGAGATACAGGGCTGATTTTGGCATTGGCAGATTCTCCAGTCAGTCCCTCGAGGGCCAGGAAAATCCTGACCGGCTCAAGGAGGGAGGCAGGGGCACAATGATGGTTGTCAAATTGGCCCAAACACTCCTCTGCACTGTACGTTTTTGAATATTTAAATACCTATATCTATTAAATAAATTAAAAACATGGAGGTCCCATTCAGCCAGGACTGTCCCATCAATAGTATATCAAACATGTATTTTAAAACCTTAAGGACACATGACATGTGTGACATGTCATGATTCCTTTTTATTCCAGAAGTTTGGTCCTTAAGGGGTTAATGTATTTGCAATAATGCCATCCATGCTCTTTTTTGTAATGTTTACTTCCAAATATCTTGAGTAACACAGGTGCTGCCCCCTTCTGGAGACACACTGAAATGATCATTTTGGGAAGTTGACTATGACTCATTGCATTCTGTCCCTTCCCAGCTTAAATTAGTATTTATTTACCTTTGACTTTATCCTATGATTACCTGGGGTGGCTTTATTTAAAGGGATAGCACAAAGAAAACACTGAATTACACTGCTTTACTTCAATGTGGTTCTACCCCTTGAATAACACGTCATTTTAGTCTCTGTGCAATTAGAAAGTGTAACACATATATATGATCTATGGCTCAGTCGTGCTTTTTGTTGTTGTCCTGAATGGCGGGCGATGATCCCAGATCAGCCAATGCCATCAGCCCCAGGAGCGTTGGATATGCTTTCATTCAATGTTGCTTTGTTGACGTGCCATATTTTCCCCAAATACACCTGACTCTTCTCTACTTTGCTCTTAATGTCTGCTTAAACGAACACTTTCATTTAATATGTTTTAATTATCTGTGTTCTTGTTTTATTTTAAATGACTGTCCACTATTTAAAACATTTTTTTTTTTTTAAATAAAAAGCCATTAACACGTACCTTTATTCCAGCACTAGGACAGTGTTCTCGCTGTGCCTCCAATCCTCCTCTGGTTAATTTTGATGACTTTTGTCCATTCCAATGCCTCTCATTGAGAACAGGAGAGGATGGGGATTTTTACATGAATATGAAAATTCCCCCTGCATAGTGACTTTCACACTAATATTGCGCGTCTATTAAAATCCTCTACTTTGTTTTAACTCTTTTATGACTAGATGTCATAAATCTCCTTTTATAATAATAATGATAATAATTGCACCCCGTCTGCTAAAAAAGGCATTAAAGATTTATTTTTTAACAAAAAATGCACTGATTTTCATAGTTATTTTTTTCTTCGCTGACATGACCAATTTAAACACAGCCTGTTCCAGTTTTTAAGAAAGATTTGTTCAAACTATACATAGGTAAAGCAGGCACTTATTATTTCAAAAGCAATACTCCAAGCACCATAACCACTACAGCTTGCTGGCATGAAGTACCCTGGTGCCTGCCAATCTTTAGTAGTCATGCCGTTTTTGAACTATCTAGGGAGCTGTTTGCTCTCAGCCAATGAGCTAAGTCCTAGATTTCCTGCTTAAGAACTACGGCTCTCAACATTAGTACTGGAGGCCGGGAGCAGCAACCAGCAGATCCCAGGTAAGAAGTTACACTGTTCAGAAATGGTTTGACCGATGACAATGGACAGGTGCCAGGGTAATCCTGGCACCATAACCACAGCAGTGGGTTGTATGGGCTGTGGTGCCTGGAGTGTTTATATAAAGCACGTATCCAATGCTGTTACACATATGTGTCAGGTTCAATATCTGGCAGTGACTGCTGAGCCTCTCCAAGTTTGACAAAACAAGTACTATTACGTTGAGTAATAAGAATGTGTAATTTCCATGACATATGTGAACACAAGTGAAAGGTTCCCTTCCTAATTACTGGTATTGTCAGGGCATGGTGATGGCTTCCAATAAAGAATTGCTTTAAAAGGGCTGTTACCTTCCCAAATACTGGCTTTACTGGAAGCATCCATCTTGCAATGCTATGTATAATCATTTTTTTTGTATTAACCTATTTCACCCCTTTGATACATTCTACCCCTGCCAGAACACCGGTGGGAAGGAAGGTAAAGCCAGAATAAATGACTGAGAGATTATCTATGGTTTGTCAAAGGCCATCAGATGGCACGAGCCATGAATGGGCCACCATACATAATAGGGCATAAATAGGCCATCCAAAAAACATGAGCCATGAATTGGCCCCCTGAAAACATGAGCCATGAACTGGCCATCCAAAACACGAACCATGAATTGGCCGCCAGAAAACATGAGCCATGAATTGGCCATCAGAAAACACGAACCATGAATTGGCCACCAGAAAACACGAACCATGAATTGGCCACCAGAAAACACGAGCCATGAATTGGCCACCAGAAAACACGAGCCATGAATTGGCCGCCAGAAAACACCAGCCATGAATTGGCCGTCAGAAAACACCAGCCATGAATTGGCCATCAGAAAACACAAGCCATGAATTGGCCATCAGAAAACACGAGCCATGAATTGGCCATCAGAAAACACAAGCCATGAATTGGCCATCAGAAAACACGAGCCATGAATTGGCCACCAGAAAACACGAGCCATGAATTGGCCATCAGAAAACATGAGCCATGAATTGGCCATCCAAAACACATGAGCCATGAATTGGCCATCCAAAACACATGAGCCATGAATTGGCCATCAGAAAACATGAGCCATGAATTGGCCATCAGAAAACACGAGCCATGAATTGGCCATCCAAAACACATGAGCCATGAATTGGCCACCAGAAAACAGGAGCCATGAATTGGCCATCAGAAAACATGAGCCATGAATTGGCCATCAGAAAACACGAGCCATGAATTGGCCATCAGAAAACACGAGCCATGAATTGGCCATCCAAAACACATGAGCCATGAATTGGCCACCAGAAAATATGAGCCATGAATTGGCCATCAGAAAATATGAGCCATGAATTGGCCATCAGAAAACACGAGCCATGAATTGGCCATCCAAAACATATGAGCCATGAATTGCCACCAGAAAACATGAGCCATGAATTGGCCATCAGAAAACACAAGTCATGAATTGGCCATCAGAAAACATGAGCCATGAATTGGCCATCAGAAAACATGAGCCATGAATTGGCCATCAGAAAACACGAGCCATGAATTGGCCATCAGAAAACACGAGCCATGAATTGGCCATCCAAAACACATGAGCCATGAATTGGCCATCAGAAAATATGAGCCATGAATTGGCCATCAGAAAATATGAGCCATGAATTGGCCATCAGAAAACACGAGCCATGAATTGGCCATCCAAAACATATGAGCCATGAATTGCCACCAGAAAACATGAGCCATGAATTGGCCATCAGAAAACACAAGTCATGAATTGGCCATCAGAAAACATGAGCCATGAATTGGCCACCAGAAAACATGAGCCATGAACTGGCCATCCAAAACACATGAGCCATGAATTGGCCATCCAAAACATATGAGCCATGAATTGGCCATCAGAAAACATAAGCCATGAAAAACATGAGCCATTAATTGGCCATCAGAAAACATGAGCCATGAATTGGCCACTAGAAGGCATAAGTAATGATTATACCACCAGAATTCATGAACCTTATTTAGGCCACCAGTAGGCCCAAGCCATGCATCGGCCACCAGATGGCACAAGCTATTAATAAGGCTGCCAGTTGCATCATTTTTCTGGGCCTGAATCTTCTACATTGGTAGTACATTACTCAATAAGTAATACATTTCTATTGACAATTAAAACCTGGTCACTATCAAATATAAACCGAGTGCTACAACCATTAAAGATCTCACCAAACCAATCTGTGTTCCAAAAAAAAAAGTGTAAAAAAGTGCACATAAAACTGTAATTATAACAATATAATATAAATTTAGTCCTCACTTTATTTACTGCATGATAATATATATCTTTAGGTTTTTTGAAGACACCCTTAAATATGACGGGTCTGCCTACATGATGGCTCCGTCAATGGTGATAAGTCTTCCAATTCTGCGTTAGAGATAAAGTATGGGGGTCTATGGAAGATGAGGCCACGGGATCCTCGATAGATTTTCTAATAATATTAAATGCAATAGGTATAATAACCTATATAATAACCAGAGGATAAATGTAATGATTGGGAAAGGATGACAGCCTGAATTTAAGCTAAATGCTCCTAATTGAGCCCATTTATGACGTGACTTTGTAAATAGAACAGGGTGTGCGTAGGCTTAGCCTTCGAGGGTCTCAGATGGGGTTAATGAAGACCCACACCCATGCAGACAGTCATTTCATCCACACCCAGTGCGATCATAATATATGACATAGTACGAGCCTAGCAAGAGTAAAAAAAAAGTGACATATTACTCACCCTGGCAGCACAATAAGGGTTAAGTATAACTACAAATATGGGGTGTGGTGACATTTACTGCCATTAAGTGATTTCTGCAGAAGCATCCAGAAAAAAATTGTGGCATTTAAAAACTGACATCCATCACATAGTCACCTCTTCTGGCTTTATACCTTTAAATGGCACACCAGGCTCTCACACTTTATAAGCACTGTGTAAGTTAGGTTACAGTTATACTGGGTGGGTTTATATTATTAAAGGGACACTCCAGGCTCCCACACACGTTAGATGCACTGTGTAGGTTAGGTTACAGTTAGTTATACTGGGTGGGTTTATATTATTAAAGGGACACTCCAGGCTCCCACACACGTTAGATGCACTGTGTAGGTTAGGTTACAGTTAGTTATACTGGGTGGGTTTATATTATTAAAGGGACACTCCAGGCTCCCACACACGTTAGATGCACTGTGTAGGTTAGGTTACAGTTAGTTATACTGGGTGGGTTTATATTATTAAAGGGACACTCCAGGCTCCCACACATGTTAGATGCACTGTGTAGGTTAGGTTACAGTTAGTTATACTGGGTGGGTTTATATTATTAAAGGGACACTCCAGGCTCCCACACACGTTAGGTGCACTGTGTAGGTTAGGTTACAGTTAGTTATACTGGGTGGGTTTATATTATTAAAGGGACACTCCAGGCTCCCACACACGTTAGATGCACTGTGTAGGTTAGGTTACAGTTAGTTATACTGGGTGGGTTTATATTATTAAAGGGACACTCCAGGCTCCCACACACGTTAGATGCACTGTGTAGGTTAGGTTACAGTTAGTTATACTGGGTTGGTTTATATTATTAAAGGGACACTCCAGGCTCCCACACATGTTAGGTGCACTGTGTAGGTTAGGTTACAGTTAGTTATACTGGGTGGGTTTATATTATTAAAGGGACACTCTAGGCTCCCACACATGTTAGGTGCACTGTGTAGGTTAGGTTACAGTTAGTTATACTGGGTGGGTTTATATTATTAAAGGGACACTCCAGGCTCCCACATATGTTAGGTGCAATGTGTAGGTTAGGTTACAGTTAGTCATACTGGGAGGGTTTATATTATTAAAGGGACACACCAGGCTCTCACACTTTATAAGCACTGTGTAGGTTAGATTACAGTTATACTGGGTGGGTTTATATTATTAAAGGGAAACTCCAGGCTCCAACACACGTTAGGTGCACTGTGTATGTTAGGTTACAGTTAGTTATACTGGGAGGGTTTATATTATTAAAGGGACACTCCAGGCTCCAACACACGTTAGGTGCACTGTGTATGTTAGGTTACAGTTAGTTATACTGGGAGGGTTTATATTATTAAAGGGACACTCCAGGCTCCCACACACGTTAGATGCACTGTGTAGGTTAGGTTACAGTTAGTTATACTAGGTGGGTTTATATTATTAAAGGGACACTCCAGGCTTCCACACACGTTAGGTGCACTGTATAGTTTAGGTTACAGTTATACTGGGTGGGTTAATATTATTAAAGGGACACTCCAGGCTCCCACACACGTTAGATGCACTGTGTAAGTTAGGTTACAGTTAGTTATACTGGGTGGGTTTACATTATTAAAGGGACAATCCAGGCTCCCACACAAGATCTCACTCATGTTAGAGACAATATGAAGTTGCCATTTTCTACCGGGAGTATTCACCTTTTTGAACTAAAAATATTACTCTTAAAAACTCTTGATTTTAGTGTCTGTGAGTTGCAGTTCTGCAGAATGTGAGCAGCTGAAGGGGCCCCTGGTGTGCTTGTGGGATCAGCTTAGCAATGCTATATTGGGTAGCGTGATTGACTAAGTTCCTGTTTTGGTGAGAGCGCAGCACACCCTGGGAGTTTGCTGCAAATATTTAAATTGCAAGTTTAATTTTTTTTTTATATATATATATATATATATATATATATATATATAATTTGTTGTTTTTATTATTATTTATACAATGCACTAAAAAAGAACAGGTAGGCAGTAGCATTACTCTGAAGTGTCATCCTCCAGAAATGTGTAAAAACATAGCCCACTTCAAGTAGACAATTAAACAAAGCGTATATATTGCGTGCTATGCATTGTGGGATACCAAATTATATATAATGAAACAAATTACCAACCCACCCACTAGAAAAATCATCTTGGTCTCTATCCCAACCTAGATGAGCTTAAAGGGTCACTATGGTCACCAGAACAACTACAGCTTAATAGAGTCATTCTGACATCTAATGCCTGTCCCTTAATGAGAAAAGGGAATTAATTGGATTGACTAAGATCATCAAGTTTGATTATCTCAGCCAAGGGGGCGGAGCCACCCACAAGGAGCCTGGAGTGGTGGAGTAAATAACCTTTTTAAAGGGGGACAAGAGGGGCTAGGGACCTAAATGGCACTGTTAGAACTATGGCGTCAGGAAACATGTTTGTATTCCTGATTCCTGGTACTTTAGTGTTCCTTTCAAGTTTGATAAAACAGTTTTAACACATTTTCAAGGACAATACAATGAAATATGCTCTTTTATTTGCAAAACAGGTGCACTTTTACAGACAGATTACCCTTGTAATGCCTTGTGCCCTTGTAAAGTTAGCTGATATCCTCAGGTCTGTGGCTCGTCGGCTTTATTGATGTTTTTTTTGCACACGTCTGATAATGTGATGTGAATGATTGCACGCCTGCGAATATTTTCACCAGATACAAAACATTGTTATGTATAAATCTCATACCCTAACCTTTATACATACTGCCTTCCTTCTAGAAGTAATGCCAAAAAAGTGTCAGCAGAGGGACAAAGCTGAAGACTCTGACAGGGGAATAAATAGGAAGAAACGGCAAATGCACAAAAAAACTGCAGTGCCATTTTTTTATATTTGACCCCCAACCCCAAAGTTACTTTAGGAGTACGGAGTACTAGAGTACGCGCAGTAACAGGAAACTTTAAAACATCCATGCTAATCATCATACAATATACTCTCTGGGACCCCTATGACAATGGTTACCGAAATTGCATTGTGACAAACTTGGGATTTGTAGAATCTGGACTGAATTTGGGATCCAGGCCCCCCAACAGTCCTGATTTCAGTGGGGGAGTACCGATTTCGGGGTCATGCCATGCCTTTCCGATTTTGTTCCTTTGTGTCCCCGATACACCAGGACACTGTCCTCCAGCAGCACAGCGCTGGGGCATCATTAGAGACGTGTTTGCGCTGTGGACGGGCACCATGACCCTAAAAGGCATGGGGATTGCCAAAAGTTCTTGGCAAACCAGGTAATTTGTCCAACTGACCATCTGACCATTAACAGGAAAAAAATCACATTATGTCCCAAGCAAGCGAAACTCCAGACAAGAGTAAAATGTTGGGAATTCAAAGGGAATTTGACTTTTTAGGCAAAAAAAAGCCAAACTGGAACCATAGCTAACTTGGAAAATTCTTCCAATTCAGCCATTGTGGAATAAATTATGAAATTCACGTTTGATACAGAGTTTTTCACATTTTTGTGAAAAACCAAATCTGGAAATATATTCAATACCAAGAGACTCATAAAAACATGACAAGACGTTTATTCTCTAAGCGAAGAATTAACAAGAGGATATGAACATTAGACTAAATTAGCCGAAATAATCTATTATTCCAACTCCACTATATCCAGCTTGGCAATATTGGCATGAAATCATTCATTCTCACAAACTGTTTAAAATAAAATATATTCATATACTTATCAAAAATAACATTGCAACCAGATTCTCTCGGAACAAAACTAGCAAAGTTGTAATTATAGCAAGAATGGAGAATTTTAAATTAGAGACTTTTTCCAAATTCCTCAGTTTTGCAATTTGGATTTCATTTTCTGGAATTTATAGTTTGACGAATAACCAGATTAGGAGCATTTGGTTGTATATTGCTTTCATTCAGTTCTGCATTTCAGACATTCCATTGCATCAAGTCAGACTAAAATCCAGATCACATTAAAATTTATTCGGAAGCTGTTATTCGAAATTCGAACATTAATAAATGTTGTGATGGTTTGAGAGAGTTTTCCGTAATCCAATACCTTAATATGTGCATTTGGACAGTAGTTAATAAACCCCCAAATATAAACCTGTGTCAGTGGGACTGTGAAATAATATTACTTCCTTCTTTCTGTGGGACACGGCAGAGAACTGAAAGCGGAATTGTAAAATTTAGGCTAAAAAGCTAAACAAGAACTACAGCATAGTTGTCGATTTTTTCCAAATTACTTATTTTCTCTAAACTCAAACTCTAGTGAACTGAAACTGAATTGCAAAGGCTTAAGACAAAGACACAAGACTTAATTATCCATGTTAACGGTGGCAGATAATTTTTAAAAATCACTTATTTTAGCCTTAATTTTGTCTTTCAGATTACGATTTGTTACAACCAGGAGTTTACGGAATTTTTCAATTCACCACAATTTGCTGTGTAGTGAATGAACCCCTGAGTAAATGCAGAAATGATTAAGCAATGAATTGGGCATGCAGTGCTGCAGTAAATACTCCTCTCACCAGAGCTTGAACAAACAGGTAAACCCTTCCTCGGCTTGGATTTCATATAAATGCTGTTATTCATCTACCCATCAGAAAAAAAATACTAAAGCAGTCCATTAAACCATGTGGACAATGGTGATGGTGGGTCTAAAATGATGACACCACTGTCAGGCAATGAGCTCAATGAAGATTTAAATACTGTAATAACCCATATTAATAATATGATGCTCCATACTGATACTGTAATAACCCATACGGATACTATAATAACCCATAGTGATACTGTAATAACTCATACTGATACTGTAGTAACCCCTATATGTGAGCCCTGGCAGGTAATGAAAGGGTTAAATACTGTTATACTCCCTATATGTGATCCCTGACAGGTAATGAAGGGGTTAATATTGTAATAACCCCATATATGTAAGCCCTGACAGGTAATGAAAGAGTTAAATACAGTTATACCCCCTATATGTGAGCCCTGACATGTAATGAAATGGTTAAATACGGCAATACTCCCTATATGTGAGCCCTGACAGGTAATGAAATGGTTAAATACTGTATTATCCCCTTTATGTGAGCCCTGACATGCAATGAAATGGTTAAATACAGTAATACCCCCTATATGTGAGTTGTGGCAGGTAATGAAAGGGTTAATACTGTAATATCCCCAATATGTGAGCCGTGACAGGTAATGAAAGGGTTAAATACTGTAATAACCCCATATATGTGAGCCCTAACAGGTAATGAAAGGGTTAAATACTGTAATACCCCCTATATGTGAGCCCTGACAGGTAATGAAAGGGTTAATACTGTACTATCCCCTATATGGGAGCCCTGACAGGTAATGGAAGGGTTAAATACTGTAATACCCCTATATGGGAGCCCTGGCAGATAATGAAAGGGTTAACACCGTAATACCCCTATATAGGAGCCCTGACAGGTAATGAAAGGGTTAATACTGTAATACCCCTAAATGGGAGCCCTGACAGGTAATGAAAGAGTTAATACCGTAATATTCCTATATAGGGGCCCTGACAGGTAATGAAAGGGTTAATACTGTAATACCCCCTATATGTTATCCCTGACAGGTAATGAAAGGGTTAATACCGTAATACCCCTATATATTATCCCTGACAGGTAATGAAAGGGTTAATACCGTAATCCCCCTATATGGGAGCCCTGACAGGTAATGAAAGGGTTAAATACTGTAATAACCCCCATGGGAGCCCTGACAGGTAATGGAAGGGTTAAATGCTGTTATACCCCTATATGTGATCCCTGACAGGTAATGAAATGGTTAATACCGTAATACCCCTATATAGGAGCCCTGACAGGTGATGAAAGGGTTAATACCGTAATACCCCTATATGGGAGCCCTGACAGGTGATGAAAGGGTTAATACCGTAGTACCCCTATATAGGAGCCATGGCAGGTAATGAAAGGGTTAATACCGTAATACCCCCTATATGGGAGCCCTGGCAGGTAATGAAAGGGTTAATACCGTAATACCCCTATATGGGAGCCCTGGCAGGTAATGAAAGGGTTAATACCGTAATACCCCTATATAGGAGCCCTGACAGGTGATGAAAGGGTTAATACCGTAATACCCCCTATATGTTATCCTGACAGGTGATGAAAGGGTTAATACCGTAATACCCCCTATAGGGAAGCCCTGGCAGGTGATCCTGGGCTGTGATGGGCACTGAGACCCCCAGGACATGGAATGGTTGCGGTCCCTTTAAGCTCTCACCTGCCTGTACGATGGAGTTATAGAGGAATGCCTGGAAGCTGGACACGCACAGCTCGCTGACGGTCCCCATAGTGAATAGCCGGAGAGCGGCGATCCATGTGCTGATAGAACGCGGAGAAGTTCCCAGTCTGAGCTCCGGATACTTTGTAACTCAGTGAGCAATGAGCGGCGCATGCGCACTGACCGCCAGCCTGACTGATACCTAGTGTCGGTATCCTGGCTGTCGCATAGCAACAAAGTGATGGGAAGGTGCATCCTCTGCTGAGTACTATCAGGGATTGTCTGCAGGCAGGGGGGAGAGGGACTCAGGTACTCAGTGTGGGAGTGAGAGAGTGGAGGGTGAGAGGGACAGAGCAGGAACAGAGAGTGAGAGGGACAGAGCAGGAACAGAGAGTGAGAGGGACAGAGCAGGAACAGAGGGTGAGAGGGACAGAGCAGGAACAGAGAGTGAGAGGTACAGAGCAGGAACAGAGAGTGAGAGGGTGAGAGGGACAGAGCAGGAACAGAGAGTGGAAGGTGAGAGGGACAGAGCAGCAACAGAGAGTGAGAGGGTGAGAGGGACAGAGCAGGGACAGAGAGTGAGAGGGTGAGAGGGACAGAGCAGGAACAGAGAGTGAGAGGGTGAGAGACAGAGCAGGGACAGAGAGTGAGAGGGTGAGAGACAGAGCAGGGACAGAGAGTGAGAGGGTGAGAGACAGAGCAGGAACAGAGAGTGAGAAGGACAGAGCAGGAACAGAGAGGGGAGGGTGAGAGACAGAGCAGGAACAGAGAGTGAGAGGGTGAGAGACAGAGCAGGAACAGAGAGTGAGAGGGTGAGAGACAGAG
>OW240916.1:8298459-8393425 GCA_933207985.1 Pelobates cultripes | reverse complement strand
AATACACACACACACACACTCACTGACAGATACGCATACACTAGCTAACAGAAACACAAACTCACTGACACACACACACAAACACACTCACTCACTAGCAGACACACACTAGCAGACACACACACACTCACTGACACACACACTCACAGGCAAACATACACACACAGTCAGTCACACACACACACAAACACACTCACTCACTAGCAGACACACACTAGCAGAAACACACTCACACTAACAGTCAGACACACACACACTCACTAACAGTCACACACACTCACCAACAGACACACTCACTAACAGACACACTCACTCAGACACACACACACACTCACAGACACACACTCACAGACACACTCACTAACAGACACACTCACACACACACTCACTAACAGACACGCACACACTCACTAACAGACACACACACTCACTAACAGACACACATGTACATTTTTAACCCCCCCTCCTCCAGCCTCCTTACCTTTGGGAGTGCTGGGGAGGGAAGGGGTTCTCTATCTCCCTGGTGGTCTAGTGGCTGCTGGGTGGGCGGCATTGGCGGGCGGGCGGCTGGAGAGGGAGCTCTTCCTGTGAGCTGACTGCTCAGCTCCCTCGCGCGCCGCAGAGTGAGGCTGGGAGCCGGAATATGACGTCATCTTCCGGCTCCCAGCCTCACTCTGCGGCGCGCGAGGGAGCTGAGCAGTCAGCTCACAGGAAGAGCTCTCTCGCCAGCCGCCCACCCGCCAATGCCACCCAGCGCCCAGCATGTCAGTTAGCCGCGAGGCTAACAAGACATTTTCCCTGGGCATTTGGGGGGTGGCTTTTTTTGCCGCCCCCTGAAAAATGCCGCCCAAGGCAAATGCCTTGTTTGCCTCGCGGCTAAAACGCCCCTGGTGAGAGGGACAGAGCAGGTACAGAGAGTGGAGGATGAGAGGTACAGAGCAGGAACAGAGAGTGGAGGGTGAGAGGGATAGAACAGGAACAGAGAGTGGAGGGTGAGAGGGACAGAGCAGGAACAGAGAGTGGAGGGTGAGAGGAACACAGCAGGAACAGAGAGTGAGAGGGTGAGAGACAGAGCAGGAACAGAGAGTGAGAGGATGAGAGGGACAGAGCAGGAACAGAGAATGGAGGGTGAGTGGGACAGAGCAGGAACAGAGAGTGGAAGATGAGAGGAACAGAGCAGGGACAGAGTGGAGGGTGAGAGACAGAGCAGGAACAGAGTGGAGGGTGAGAGGGACAGAGCAGGAACAGAGAATGGAAGGTGAGAGGGACAGAGCAGGAACAGAGAGTGGAGGGTGAGTGACAGAGCAGGAACAGAGAGTGGAGGGTGAGTGACAGAGAAGGAACAGAGAGTGGAGGGTGAGAGGGACAGAGCAGGGACAGAGAGTGGAGGGTGAGAGGGACAGAGCAGGAACAGAGAGTGGAGGGTGAGAGGGACAGAGCAGGGACAGAGAGTGAAGGGGGAGAGAGCAGGAACAGAGGGTGAGAGGGACAGAGCAGGAACAGAGAGTGGAGGGTGAGAGGGACAGAGCAGGGACAGAGAGTGGAGGGTTAGAGGGACAGAGCAGGAACAGAGAGTGAGAGGGTGAGAGGGACAGAGCAGGAACAGAGAGTGGAGGGTGAGAGGGAAGAGCAGGAACAGAGAGTGAGAGGGTGAGAGAGACAGAGCAGGAGCAGAGAGTGAGAGGGTGAGAGAGACAGAGCAGGGACAGAGAGTGGAGGGTGAGAGGGACAGAGCAGGGACAGAGAGTGGAGGGTGAGAGGGACAGAGCAGGAACAGAGAGTGAGAGGGTGGGAGGGACAGAGCAGGAACAGAGAGTGGAGGGTGAGAGAGACAGAGCAGGAACAGAGAGTGAGAGGGTGAGAGGGACAGAGCAGGAACAGAGAGTGAGAGGGTTAGAGAGACAGAGCAGGAACAGAGAGTGAGAGGGTGAGAGAGACAGAGCAGGTGCGCGAAGGAGCTGAGCAGAGTGCTCAGAGGAAGAGCTCCCTCGCCAGCCGCCCGCCCAGCGCCCGGCATGTCAGTTAGCCGCAAGGCTAACAAGGCATTTGCCCTGGGCATTTGGGGCCGCGTTTTGTGCCGCCCCCTAAAAAATGCCGCCCAAGGCAAATGCCTTGTATGCCTCGCGGCTAAAACGTCGCTGATGACAGGTGCATTCTGTGCTGAGGTATAATGCCATAGATCTCTTAAAAGATTTTTAGATTGAATGAAGATTTGACTGTGTCCCTGAAGTTATTCCATAATTGAGGTGCCCTGTATGAGAAGGAGGATCGGGCTGCTTTCTTTTTGTATTGAGGTAGACTAAAGTGCTGGTACTGGATCGGAGGTTATGGGAGGTGGGAACAGCCTGGGAGAGCATTCTGCTCAGGTAGGGTGGGAGCTTCCCAGAAAAGCTCTTAAACACAAGGCTGGAAAGATGAAGGGTGCGTTTTTTTTTCATTTAGCATGTCACAATGGTGAGTTCTGTAATTACATTGCAGCACAAATCGGCAGAACGAGTTATACAATGTATTAAGTTTATTAAGGTAGGTTTGGGGTGCAGGTGCATATACTACATCCCCATAATCAATGATTGGCATCAGCATTTGCTGTACAATCTTTTCCTTTACTATAGAGCAAGCATGTCAAACTCACGGCCCAAAATAGACATCTTTGCGGCCCGGCGAGCCCTGAGTGCATGCTTACTGTTAAAGCAGAGTAGGCACCTGCTTTCTCCACATTGCAGATGCCTACTCCGCTAAAAGTTACCCGGCTGGGGAGGAGAGGCTCCTGGCGGCAGCGAGAGAGCTCAGCCTTCCTGCTCCTCACTGCGTCTGTCGTCATGCGTCATATTCTGGCATCACTAAACTGCGCGCGAGGGAGCCGTGAAGAGCAGGAAGGAGATCACCAGATAGAAGAGGGCCCACACCAGCTCCCAAAGGTAGGGAGCAATAAATAAAATGATTTGAGTGCAAGAATGTGTAAATGTGTGTGTGTGTGTGTGTGTGTGTGTGTGTCTGTCAGTGTTTGTGTGTGTGTCTGTCAGTGTGTGTGTGTGCCTGTCATTGTGTGTGCCTGTAATTGTGTGTGCCCATCATTGTTTGTGTCTGTCATTGTGTGTGTCTGTCATTGTGTGTGTGTCTGTCAGTGAGTGTGTGCATGTCTGTCAGTGAGTGAGTGTGTCTGGCTGTGTGTGTCTGTCAGTGTTTGTGTGTCTGTCAGTGTGTGTGTGTCTGTCAGTGTGTGTGTGTGTCTGTCAGTGAGTGTGTGTGTGTCAGTGAGTGTGTGCATGTCTGTCAGTGAGTGAGTGTCTGTCAGTGAGTGAGTGTGTGTGTGTGTCAATGAGTATGTGTGTGTGTGTGTGTGTCAGTGAGTGTCTGTGTGTCTGTCAGAGAGTGTGTCTATGTGTGTCAGTGAGTGTGTGTGTCTGTCTGTGAGTGTCTGTGGGTGTGTGTGTCTGTCAGTGGGTGTGTGTGTTTGTCAGTGAGTGTGTGTCTGTCTGTGTCTGTCAGTGAGTGAGTGTGTGTGTCTGACTGTCAGTGAGTATGTGTGTCTGTCTGTGTCTGTCAGTGAGTGTGTGTGTGTCTGATTGTCAGTGAGTATGTGTGTCTGTCAGTGAGTGTCTGTCTGTGTGTCTGTCAGTGAGTGTGTCTGTGTGTTTCAGTGAGTGTGTCTGTGTGTCTGTCTGTCTGTGTGTTGGTCAGTGTTGCATTGGCTGCGACTGGACAGTGGAGGACCTGGAGGTGCACAGAGCCACGAGACGCCACGTCACATTCTGACATGACATCGACATGCTCCACCTTTCACAGTAATTCTAGAAGTAGCGGGAGGATCAGATTTGGCATAGGGTGCGGACAGCGCCATATGTGGTATACCAGTGGCCGGATTCTGGAGTCGCATACTGGCACCGGCAATGTGAGTGGAGCCTGCTTGTTGGCTAGAGGGGGGTGCAGGCATTTAGTAGAGGGGGGTGTTTTGTTTTGTTTTATACTGTACTTTTCAAAATAAACCTAAGTTTCTATGAAAATTTAAGTTTTTGTTTTTTTTGCGGCCCTCATAAACTTAAACATTGTTTATGTGGCCCATGCTAACCTTTGAGTTTGACATACTTTCTGTAGGGCTTAGGCAGGATTTGTTTCTGTACAGGGCACCTAGTTTTGGATAAAGTTTAAATGCAAGTTTTTCTATGTGGAGGCCAAAAGATAGATTGGGGTCTAACATCATACCCAAGTATTTGAAAGAGTGGACTGCGGTCAATGTGCTATTTGAATTTGTTTTGATGGATAGGTGGGAATTGTGTAATTTGTGTAATTTAGGTACTGTTCCAAAGATCATTGTGACAGTTTTGTCAGTGTTTAGGAAGAGTTTGTTTTTTGCGATCCACTTTTCTACCTCTGTAAACTGGTCTTGGAGCACAGCCTCAAGCTGCGGTAGATCGGATTTGCTTGCATAGAGTACTGTGTCATCTGCGTACAAGTGTACATTTGAGGATTTGCAGACATTAGGCAGATCATTTATAAATAATGTAAATAGTTGGGGGACAAGAGTGGAACCTTGGGGAACACCACACGTGACTGGGAGAGGGAGGCAGTCGCTGTCAGATATGGACACATATTGCGAGCGATCCGATACATACGATCGAAACCAGGTTAGCGGACAATCACCAATACCTGAGTTTTTGAGTTTGTGCAGTAGAATGTCGTGGTCTACAGTGTCAAAGGCCTTTGCAAAATCAAGGAAAAAAGCTCCTTGTTCCATGCCAGTTTGGATGTCATTGCAAACTTTTCCTTGTTCCAATTTGACAATTTTTATTGTTTTCCATGGTTCGGCCCATGTTGGAGGGATCGAATATGAGGTTCGAACTGGATACAGAAAGGAAATAGGGTGGGGGAAAAACATTATTACATTTGTCTAGTACAGTGGTAGGATAGTTTATTCACAATGTTTGAAGATCATTCAGGTTTATCTCCCATTGGCTCCTCTCTGCTCCCTCCCCCGGGTAGAGGCATACAGCCTTTATAGGCCGGCTATTCTGTCCTATTTTCTCCTGTGGGGAATCCCCCTTTCATCCTTCTATCTGCTAAGGTCATTTAGTTGTGATGTGACTGGAGATTGGTGATATGTCATCATTGGACTGTCCATTATTGTGGGTGGGGGGGGACAGACATTTTTTTTTTAATTCTTTTTTTTTCCTTAATCCACATTATGGTTCCAATATTTGTTCAGAAAGCATATATTGTCGTTTAAGGCATACATTGAACAGCTCATTTGGAGACTAGATTATACATCCCAAGAGGGCTGTAAGCTGCGTTGTGTTGCGCGTGAGTATTTCTGTGAGTTTAGGTGTTTTTTTTGTTTTGGTGTGTAAGCCTGTCGGGGTGTTACACGAGCAGGGGTGGCCACAGGGCTGTGGGTCGTAGGAGTGGTACAGGTGGTAGGCACTTCCGTGGCCAAGTATATGCCCCTTCCCTCAGGGAGCGTTCGTGCGATCTGTGCGTCTTTTAGGGTTAGGGAAGGGATGGGGGGGAGAGAGTGTCGGTAGTGATGTCTGTAGGTGTCTGGACGGTCTTGTACGTGAAGGTATGACGTGTGTGTGCGCGTGGTGAGGTAGGGCCTACTGTGTAGTTCCTGGACTGAACGGCAGTGTAATGGTATTACTCCGCTCTGTGCCCCCTCTAGTCATAGATGCCTGCAGAAGATGGAGTGGGTGGGAGTGTGGCAGAGGTGAAAAAATGTAACCATAAAATCATAACAACGAAGGTTAAACAATTATAAGAAGCTTGAGTCCATCTTAGTGTCCTGGTGTCAGCAGGTTTGGTGGGGAAAACAACTGGGCAAGTCCCCGGCTCAGTGGGGGTCTTGGATAGGGGCTCAGTATCTGCCGGGGCTCGATAACCCCTCAGTCAGGTCACAGTGTCAGTAGATATAGTGGGTCTCGCCGCCCGGGGTATAAACTCCCTAATTGAGGCCAAGTCCACCTGTGACAGGTTCCCTCCTTCTGAGGTGTTACCTAGCGATATTTTCAGAGACCGCAGGTGGTCCTCCAGCTCCTGGTAGGTTTCTGCTCATAGTGTGTTGTCTTGGGCCATTATAATGACCGTGCGGGAGGAGCCCCATCGGTATGGTACCTCATTAGAGCGTAGCTGCTGGAGTAGCAGTTTCAGGGACTGGCTCCACAGAAGTGTGTTCCTGGATAGGTCTGGGAAGAGGTGCAGTGAGGCGCCCTCAAAGGCAATGGGCGTCTTCCCCCTCACCCTGGCTTGCACTAGGGCCCTATCCTGTAGGGAACTGAAGTGGAGGATGAGGTCCGGAGCCATGGCTGCCGGCGCGCTGGTTGGCTTGGGGAGGCAGAACATAACGTCCAGTTTCAGGCTTTTAGCTTGTTTCGGGGGTAGGTGGGCTGCAAAGAATCTCCTGATAAAGTGTGGTAAGTCCAGCAGTCCCACCGTTTCTGGCACCCCCCTGAGTTTTAAGTTGTACCTTCGCCTCTGATCTTCCTGGGCGTCCAGCTTGCGATCAATCTGCAGCCGGTGCTGGTCCAGGGCAGCCAGGCCTCTCTCCACCATGGTAAGCCGGCTCTCATGTGTGTTTTGAGTGGTCTCAAGTTGGGCCACTTTAGTAGTCGCGTGTTCAACGGCTTTTCTTAGGGGCGCCAAGTCTCCCGCCAGGTTTGTGCGGAGTTCCGCTAGCATCGCCTTGAGTTGCGTTGCAGTGACCGGGTCTTGTGTTCCGGGATTTGGGTTTTGTGAGGTTGGATGATCCCTTGTCTGCAATTTTAGCCATTTTTAGGCAGTTTCAAGCGGAGCACAGCGAGCTTGCGACCGTCCATGTTCACCGCTAGGCTCCGCCCCCCCGCATTGCAAACTTTTAAGAGGGCAGTTGTACTGGAGTGATTCGGACGAAAATGGTTGAGGTCAGCTTTTATCCAGTTCATATGTGCCCCTTTTACTCTCACCTTACGCAGCGGGGGATGCAAATTTCAAACTTGAAGGAGTTCAAACTGAAAGAATTCAACTGCACAGTCTAGATCTGGGATAAAGTTTAATCTGTGCCATTTTGGTTATAACTCAATAAAGTGTGACGTCAATCTGCTTACCCCAAGCAGGGTCTGGGTATAGGAAGCCATGTAAATACAAATTGACCACATGGGAATGAACTTCCCCCCAGAAAGTGTACTCAGACGCAGCCAGTGACTGACCAAAGGATGTTAAGAACAGAATGACTGGTTTCCTTTATCTACAGAACTGACAATGTTTCCTTGTTGGTAACCTGGGGCAAGATGGCGTCAAAGCTTCAGGCAGAAGATTCCCTGGCCGGTATTAACCTAGTTACATCGTTATATTGGGTTAAAAAAGTTTAATCGACTGTTGATTCAAAAAAACCAAAAATTTGTAATCCTGTGTTGTAATTCCACGCTGGGATATCGGTCTCATACCTATATGTACATATAATGTTTATACATTGTAAAGCGCTGCGGAATAAACTGGCGCTAAATAAATACCAATAATAATAATAAAAATATATCAATTTATTTTGACCAGGGCTTCTATTAAAGCAGACTTGGTTCAGGGATTAAACCCTGTGTGAGACCAGGATATCCTGCAACACAAATCAGCAAAGTCTCTGTAGAGACAGGAGACTGTATCGTATTATTTATTTGGTCACCTTGTTCCTGGTCAGTTTATCCTGTGATTGATATTCTCATGTTATAACCCACAGCTCACTGCCAATCTATGGGTCCAACCCTCACTGGGCCTCTTTCCCAACCAATGAATTAAGAGCCGGATAACATTATGGGGGTTACAGCCACAGCTTTATTAAACCTTACCCGATGATAACATTATATCAGCATCATAAACATTCATCAGTAAAATTACCCCATTGGCATAGAAAATACATATTGGGGGCACCCATTACATCCACCAGTTCTACGACCAGCCATGCCATATCAGCATAACTCCTGTCCTGCTCCCCCTCTTTGTCATGGTACCCCAACCTTAGCAGGGTCCTCTACACTCACACAGATTGTGCGTTACTGTGAGTTTTATTATGTGGAGCTCTGTGATACACTCATACAGATTGTGCGTTACTGTGAGTTTTATTGCTGTGGAGCTCTGTGATACACTCATACAGATTGTGCATTACTGTGAGTTTTATTACGTGGAGCTCTGTGATACACTCACACAGATTGTGCGTTACTGTGAGTTTTATTACGTGAAGCTCTGTGATACACTCACACAGATTGTGCGTTACTGTGAGTTTTATTACGTGGAGCTCTGTGATACACTCACACAGATTGTGCGTTACTGTGAGTTTTATTACGTTGAGCTCTGTGATACACTCACACAGATTGTGCGTTACTGTGAGTTTTATTGCTGTGGAACTCTGTGATACACTCATACAGATTGTGCGTTACTGTGAGTTTTATTGCTGTGGAACTCTGTGATACACTCATACAGATTGTGCGTTACTGTGAGTTTTATTACGTGGAGCTCTGTGATACACTCACACAGATTGTGCGTTACTGTGAGTTTTATTACGTGGAGCTCTGTGATACACTCACACAGATTGTGCGTTACTGTGAGTTTTACTACGTGGAGCTCTGTGATACACTCACACAGATTGTGCGTTACTGTGAGTTTTACTACGTGGAGCTCTGTGATACACTCACACAGATTGTGCGTTACTGTGAGTTTTATTACGTGGAGCTCTGTGATACACTCACAGATTGTGCGTTACTGTGAGTTTTACTACGTGGAGCTCTGTGATACACTCACACAGATTGTGCGTTACTGTGAGTTTTATTACGTGGAGCTCTGTGATACACTCACACAGATTGTGCGTTACTGTGAGTTTTATTACGTGGAGCTCTGTGATACACTCACACAGATTGTGCGTTACTGTGAGTTTTATTGCTGTGGAACTCTGTGATACACTCATACAGATTGTGCGTTACTGTGAGTTTTATTACGTGGAGCTCTGTGATACACTCACACAGATTGTGCGTTACTGTGAGTTTTATTACGTGGAGCTCTGTGATACACTCACACAGATTGTGCGTTACTGTGAGTTTTATTACGTGGAGCTCTGTGATACACTCACACAGATTGTGCGTTACTGTGAGTTTTATTACGTGGAGCTCTATGATACACTCACACAGATTGTGCGTTACTGTGAGTTTTATTGTTGTGGAACTCTGTGATACACTCACACAGATTGTACGTTATTGTGAGTTTTATTATGTGGAGCTCTGTGATACACTCACACAGATTGTGCATTACTGTGAGTTTTATTATGTGGAGCTCTGTGATACACTCATACAGATTGTGCGTTACTGTGAGTTTTATTGCTGTGGAGCTCTGTGACATTCCCAGACACACTGAACATTACTGAGCTGACAGCAAGGAGGGCGATTAGAGCTCAGAAGAGCCCTATGATTAAAGAGACACAGCGAATATTTGACGATTAGTAACAGTGTCATTATATTTAGTTCCATGTAATTAAGGCAGGAGTTACACAGAGCATTAACAAGCGGATACTTAGCAGGAAGGAAGATGGGGGGGCAGCGTGCGGCTATGCGCTGTTCAATGTGTTCTATTGGTTTGGCTCTGATCTGTGTGGTCTATACAAACATTAGAGAGAAAAATCGACGTATTATTTGTGGGTTCTGACAATTTGCCAGTTTTACTGACATGCAATGGAAAACCCCTTATTACATCGCGCCAGTAAATACCTAACAGAGAATTATTGTTCCTGTTTAACACATATAACGACTGCAATGGCTTTGTGAGCTTTATAGAAACTATGAGTGCCAGGAAAATGGCCAATAATGAAGTGATCCTGGCCCTGCAGACTCTGCATTGTAATCACTGCCTTTTCTGAGGGGGGTAAGAGGTCACACTGCGGGGCTCTGACAGCCAGCTCGGTTCTCCTGCTCTCGCTCTGTGCGGCGGGCTGGGGCTCAGGGATGCCGGGCTGCCTTCATCAGAGACGGGGCAGGCGAACACAGCCGCTATAAAGCAATTTACTAATGGTGCTATCGGAGAACACTTCGGCTTTTGCCACCCGGAAGAAAGTCTATTATTGTTGTGACGTCATGGTGAATTGTCGTATACCCCGTCCTTTAATTTGAAATGTATTTATTTATAAGTCCATTACGGGGTTTTATTTAATAGTTTAATTAAAAGAGGATTGATTGGTTCCCTTTTAATTAAAACATAAATAGTATATTTGATACTCTAATTTGTGTGAGAAAGGCTGAAAAGCTCAACATGGTTTATATATTTATTTTAATCCTTTATGTAAGACAGGCATCAACAAAGCATTTGATCACACATACTGTACACATCAAGTAAAGAACCTCTTTTACAATATTGTAATTATAAAAAAACTGCCTTTACACAATGCATTCACTTACCCATGTATTCTTTCTTTGGGGTCCGTTACATTCTATGGATTTATAAAATACACATTTTAGTTTTGTTAGAGACTTTGCCTTTGAGGTGATAAGCCAGGTTAAGTGTTAGGCTAGGATTAACATAAGAGATTTGCCATAATGTTGGCAGATGAGCTAACACTTTATGGACATTCCATTCTACTAAAAAGCTCTGCTGTTTAAACGTAAACATTGGGATTTGGGATAGTGAGCAGGTAACTTTTCTTGCCATGCTTTATCGATGATGGTTTTAGCAGCACAATATAATGATTGTATTGTACTTTAACGAAGTGGGCTTTCATAACACGTCTTAACAACCTTAATTAAAATACCTAGTTGTAGACTGCGCTTGCTCCATCACCAAGGAAGCTGTGGAATTGGTATAAAACATAGTATATTGCATAAATCTGTAATATAGGGTCTGATAAACAAATTTTGCATCAAAATCGTTATAAGAACTTTTTTTGTGTAGAACAGCCTATAAACAACACACTTTAAGACACTTTTACTTCCATATTTTTTAACCCATGGAAACCAACTTCTGTCTGTGGGTCTACATGGTGGTAAGAAGAATGCTCACCCTGGTGAATGGCCGTGGAGGGAACCAGGAGCCGGTTGAAGATGGAAAAAGGCACGAATGAGAGAGAATTTTTAGCTTTTAGGGTTTGGGGCTAATTAATTAAATCACGTATGGACCATTTTGGAAGAATTATGGCTCAGTCTAATCCATTTAAGGCTCAGTCTAATCGCCATCAAAACTTACAACATTCAACGGGACCAGACAGGGATGTCCTCTCTCCCCCCTTCTTTTTGTCCTGGCTATGGAACCCCTTCTTCAGGCAATACGCAGGCACCCAAACATCAGCGGGGTCACGGTAGGGGGGGAAGAATTCACTGTCTCTGCCTATGCAGACGACGTCCTTCTCACTGTGACGAACCCACTTGAGTCAATAGCTGCACTGCAGAGAGTCATACAAGAATACGGGGACCTGTCCGGATATAAGGCCAACATCCAGAAAACCGGGGCGATGTCTATAGGCCTACCGGCGGCCGAGGTAGCTCTGATAAAGGAAAAGCACCGCCTGCGGATGGAACCGAACTCCTTAAAATACCTAGGAGTCCACTTGACGGCAGTTCCTGATCGACTTTATTCTAGCAACTACGATCCCATGCTACGGACTCTAATGGGAGATCTAGAGAAATGGTCGGATAAACCTATATCTTGGTTGGGGCGTATTCACTCTGTAAAGATGAATATCCTACCGCGCATATTGTTTCTCTTCCAAGCCCTCCCTACCCGCGTCACAAAATCTCAACTACTGCCGCTACAGAGAGCGATCTGTGACTTTGTATGGCACAATAAGAGACATAGAATAGCCAGACAAATCCTGTATAGGCGAAAAGACAGAGGGGGACTGGGGCTCCCAAACCTGTACTATTACTACTTGGCGGCCCAACTCTCTCAGGTGGCCATGTGGCACTCCCCTGTGGGGGAAAGGAGATGGGTGGAAATTGAATCTTTGATGGTAGGCCTCGATGTCCCCCAATTTACGATATGGGTCCCGAAAGAACACAGACCCATGATAAGGGTGACGTGCCCAGCCATCCTTAACTCTCTTCGATTATGGGATGCGAACAGTGCCAAATTTGGACTCGCTTCATCCCCCTCCCCTATGGCTCCGATACTCAGAAATAGAGAGTTTCCACCTGGTATGGCCCCTAGGAACTTTCGAAATATAGAAAAGACTGGGCTACAGCGGATTTACCAACTATATAGAGAGGGGGATGTTATACCCTTTCAAGCCCTCCAACAACATACCCACCTGACTCCAGCAGACTACTTTAGATATGTCCAGATAAGGGACTTCGCTAGAAGACCCCGTATTAAAGCTGCAGCCCAGGGACAGTTTACTTTTTACGAGAGGCTATGTAGAGAGGGATCAGCCCCCAAAGGAATGATTACGCTTCTGTATGCCCATCTCAGCACGGAGACTAAAAAATGGGGAAGATTGAAATACACTGATAGATGGGAGTCGGACCTGGGGGAGGAACTGGAAGGAATCGAATGGCAGGAGATCTGGGAGACAACCAAGAGCGCTTCGATATGTGTCACGCAACAGGAGCAGGCATGGAAAACCATGCTCAGGTGGTATACTACTCCGATAACCTTGCACAAAATGCACAACATAGATACTGACGAATGCTGGAGGGGTTGCAGATTCCGAGGCACGTACCTCCACATGTGGTGGGAATGCCCGAAAATCCGCGGTTTCTGGAAGTCTGTTGAAGACCTCTTGAAGCAGACGTTTGGCAAACCCCTGGCCTTGGACCCATGGATCTACCTGTTAAATAGATCTATTGAGGGATGGACGAGAAGAGAGCAGAAACTGGTACGGGCGATAACTTTAAGTGCACGCAGAGCTGTGGCAACGGCGTGGTTGTCACCTGGAGGCCCGGAGTTTGGGGGAGTGATCTCTAGGATAAAGGAAAACAGAATCATGGAAGATCTGACTGCTAGATTAAGAGGAACAACCGTAACTTTCCAGAGGGTTTGGGAACCATGGGACAATAGTGCAATGGGCTCTGGTCAAGATTGATGGGCCGAATATATAGTTTAAATCGGGATCCGACACTGCAAGGTCAGAGTCGGAATGAAATACCTCAGCCTCGATGGGAGGCAAGTTATATGGAAACTATAAAGTGGCTTGCCATAGGGGCCGATGTTTATTTATATGTCTATAAATATGCTATTTATATAAATATGTTTATTAAATATGTTTATTTATATGTCTAGTTAATATGTCTATAACTCCAAGTTGTATTATTCTTGCATTGCCTATCGTGTGCAAAAGTAAAGAATAAAAAAAAAAAAAAAACTTACAACATTGATGGTGCATAGAGCTCGGTGAGTTGCTTAGAACTGCAGCGATTTGTAAAAATAACACAGCTCTAAGCCGGACCTTCAGAGATGTCAGTCGCCAGCTGGATCTCTCATTTCTGGCTGCCTGATATCAGTTTTGTCCATACTTAACAGCTATGGACTGAGCTCAATCTCCTACCCAGAGATTGAGAGCCAACCTGCGCACTGTACATGCGCAGACTGTGGCTCAGCCAATGGCTGCATGCAGGAATCTTAATGCTGGAGGGAGAGGGATCCGGGCACAGAACATATACAGAACCACTGACTGGACCCCCCTGGACACATTCATACATAACCTCCCATGTAGACCACATGCACCCGACCAGGGTGTAAACAGTGTTAATATTGAACCTCTGGTACACAGGGTTTTGTCAATTACCTGTTTATTTGAGCAACAAAATGTGTTAGATCCAACCAATCAACATTTTGACCTTGGGTCTTTAAGATCTAGAATAAGACCATTAGAGGTCAAATGTTGATCGGTTAGATGTAACATTTTGTTACAGGAAGAAAAAAAACGCAATTTCAAGATCTGCGAGTGCACCCCTTTTTATTATATTATACTATCACTCTACTATCACCCAGGGGGTTCAACAGGTATGTGGGGAGGGGATGGATTTAATACCTCCGCATGCATGGCAGGTCATCTTAGGTCTACATGACACTGGATTCTGGCATTCGGACACTAGACCCCCAAAGACACAAGGGACTTGCATGGTTCAAAGCTGTTCAAAAACTAGGGGGTCAATTCCCCCACTGTTGCCGACGAGCCTTTGGGTAGCGAAGTTATAATAGTTTTAGTTCACGCACTGCAGAGTTTAGGCAGCTCAGCTTCAAATAGTTCTACAGGCTCGCACGTCTGCAATCACAGAACACAAAATCACTACTTTCTAACATTCTTCTAACTGCCCCCCTCCTATCACACCTTTTGTTTTGAAATTATGAATTTTTCAACACGTCTCCGTAACTCCCACTCAGTTGTGTCATGCAATTTCTCTTCCATCTGTTTCTGTTTAGTCCAAATAGATTTGTTGAGATACAGATCAACAGTAATCCACAGCCAAAACGTTACTGAATGCTATTTGTGTTTAAATAGTTTTGCCTACATCAATAGCGGAATTAGTAGCTATTTCATAACAGGCTCATCATGCAAAATATCCTGTGTTTGGTCTTGAAATTGTGCTGTGTATGTATGATTTACAGGTTTTAATACTTTTATTTAGCATTTTACAATGACCTACAAATAGTAAGAATCAGTAAAAATAAAAAATATTTAAATCAAAATTTAAATTGCAAAAATTCTACAACTGTTATTTTGGTCTCAAACCTGCATAATTTGTATATATTTTCAGATCTAGTGAATAAACACACTAGTTTATCACTGGTTTAGTAACACACAGAGCTTTCCATTAGACACCGGGAGGATAGAGAATGCATGTTGCTTCTAATGTAAGTTATTGAGTTGAATCAAACCACAAGGTAACAACGTCAGACGTGTCTTTTTTGCTCCTACAAGAAAAACATTATCTCTGTGGCTCCGAACCTTCCCTTAGCAGCTTACTGCTTTTGCCTCAGTTTATCACTCCCTGGTTTAACTATCCGATGCTCCTGGTATCAATTTCCTGTCTGCAACTAGGTTACTATCTATATAGCGCCAACATAGCGCCGTAGAGCAGACCAGTCCAGGACTTCGGGATTACCCATTTAGAAAGAAAAAAGCAAACACCTTGACACAATAGGGTAATGCCTAAATCCTGGACTAGTTGGCGTGCCCCGAGGACTGGCTTGGAAACCATTTATAGAAAGGGGGTATTTAGAGGTGAAGAAGGCCCTGCTCAAACAAGCTTACAATCTATTAGGTTTTGATGTATACAGATTGTTAGCGGACTTGCCCAAGCACGCTTACTGGCGAGGTGGTTTGACTGGGATTCGAACCTGGGTCTCCCAGTAGTAAGTTATGTTACCACCGTTATAGACAGTTGATATATATAAAATGATATGTTCCTGCTTGTAATGTAGCTATTTGAAGGATTAGCTGCAGAGCTTTGTGAAGAGATCTAGGGATTACCGTTACAAGAATGCAGCAAAGTAAAAAACAAACAAAAGGGAATTGGGGGGTCACACCAGAAACATACGTTTCACAGAAATGGTGCTGCTGTAGAGACCACAATATATTCAAAATACAGTTAAAGGAACAGCAGGAATACGGTTTTAAATTTGTCAAGTACTTAAAATCACCTATCTCAGCCAACATATATGGGGACTCAGTTCCACCATATGCCATACAGTACCCCAATATTGTGGGTCTTACACCAATTTTAATGTAGGAGATAAATTAAATAGTGCTAAATTATTGTGTGCGCTGTTCCTCAATCTGTAATGCCACAAGACATGGGGGTTCTAAACCCAATGCCTGTCTACCTATCAATACTGACACACACTGAACCAGAAACTGAGGATTATGGACGCTCTATGAAATGTTCCTGGTGTTTTAAAACTTTTCAGAGCAAGCTTTCGTTCCATACCCCCAGTATTGAATTTTATACAATCTTAAAACAAGTCACATACCCTTCAATAATAACTACCAGACAATGGATTCCACAAATGTCTTCTTTATTGCAAGATGGGATTATTTTCCCACATGTAACAGCAGAGGATACATCTTGAGTTAATCTTACACAGCCCTTCTAGAACACAGAACATCTCGATTAGCAGTCAAAGATATTTATAGAATATATACATTTAAAATGTCTTGTAAAACAGGCAGATTAATTAACGTTGAAAATCAGATTGCCAAGGAGACAATCCGTGACATTGGGAATCCTTTCTTTCTTTGTAAAAAATAAAAATAAAATAAAAATAAAGTTTTCAAAGCTTATCTAAAGTCTAAATCACAAAGTGTTAAATCGTCAGTAATTTCTTTTAACATTGACTTAGTGATTTTTATACGAAAGAAACGAATCACGATCATATTAAAGATATGCTTTGCATGGGGGATACTAATCCAATATGCAAATAGTAGGACGTTTTCACTTCAGTGAACGACCAAAGCGACAGTCTCTAGTTTGGCATATATTAAGGTTATGATGAACCCTGGTGCTGTACTTTGCCAGTTAGAATTTATATTTCATTTTAAACCGGACATTTTAAATTACTAGTACAGTATAGAAAATATATGTCCTATTCTGAGGTTTTCTGTGCAGCTCTGCAATGTTGGTTAAATAAACGGAAATCCAGTGAAAGGTGAAGAAATCATTAATGTTGATGGCTCGATTGGGTAATACAAAATCAGAACAGATCAGATTCTGGGAGTGATGGACATGAAGCTGCCATAGATGGCAGAAATTTGGGATTTAAAAGTGAAGCAGCGTTTTAAAAGGCAGGATAATGTTCAGTGCTCGAGTATTTATGGTAATACTCCCAGAACCCCTCAAATTGGGATGCGTGGCGTAATAAAGGCCTTAATCGTTCACAAAGATATCAGTCCCTTGTTCCTGTTAATTCAATATCCCACCGATATAAACTTTTCAAAAAAAATATACAAGCTCTAGTATAATAAAATTATTTAACATTTCAATGATTTTGGGTGGTTGTAAAATTGCGAGCCTCTCTCGAGACCTTACCCTGCAGTCTGTTATATAACTAACATATCCCCATACAAAACAGGGGCACGGCTCAACTCTAAAAAGAAAAAAATAACATAACAAAAGTGTAAAATTGCTTTTGCAGGTATGCCGCTAGCAAGAAGAATTGCACTCATAAGATAAAATAAAAAAATGGAGCCTCCTCCTGTTATCCTGGGAGGCCGAGATATTTTGCTCTCAGTGCTCCTTAGTAGACACCTCGTTTCTCTTCTCCAAAAATAACTTAACGGGGACCAGCAGGTACAAGTAGAATTACTTTTATTATAAAAAAACAATAGTTCAATAAATAACGCAAACGGTCCAACATCTTTCGTCCTGTACACAGTATTTCTTCAGGGATGCCCCCATTATGAAAGATAAATACAACCATAAATAAACATTATCTACTAATCTGCTATTATAATAGGTTGTATGTATTTGCTTTGCATAACGAAGTGTCCCATAAAAAGCACTTTGTACAGGACGAACAGCGTTGGACCGTTTGATTCATTTATACAATTAATGATTTTTTTAGAATATAAATAATAAATATTTTATATTTGTACCTGCTGACGTTTTTCTCGGAGAGGAGAAATGCGGTGTCTAAGGAGCACAATACCCAGCCCACCAGGATATCAGAGAGGTACCCCAATGCTGACTTGTTCCTTTTAGTCTGGTGTGAGTCTAATAGTTTACAGCTCATTAGACCTCACAAACCTGTTTCAGTCAAGCTATATGTAAACTCTACCAGAGTAAAGAACCAGGTCTTGGGAGCTGAACCAACAGATGAAAGCCACTAGTGAAATTTTGGACCGTCTTAAATAGGCAGAAAACAAACGAGTAGTGGTTGCATAGGCCTGCCCTGATGATGGCTGTGCTTGTATTTAATACAACAAAAATTAGAAAGTAGTGGTATGACTAGGGATCAGGCACTTCCCGAAGGTAAAATTACTACATGGAAATAAATCTCAAATAAATGACAATTCCGACATTACAGACTAATTCACATAAGGAATGAGTACATAACCACACGGCCCTTTAACATCCAAAGGGAAGTCACACCTAGTACATAACTGGGGATTTCATTAAATAACTTCTCTGATGTGCACTATTGCAATATTCTGATATAATTTCCAATATTTATATACAAATATATTATACTTTATCTGCTTCATGGGATACCCTTTCCCTCACACAAATTTTGTAGTGAAATGCAATCTGAGTCTACTCACTGTGTGAATTGCCTGTGTATGATAACCAATCGTTCGAATGTATATACAGGCTGCGTTAACCGCGTGTCTCACAGTCCATGAACTAAACAGTGCAGGGAGTTCGATACATAAACGGATTTCAGTAAACGTTACGATGTTAATGTGTTGGACTTTGCTAAAAAGACAGGGTGGCTGCCATCAATCTGTCTGGGGTTAATGAGAAATGGCTGAAGAGTGAGGATTTTGAAATGATAAATTACGACAATTATTATTGGGGTACGATTCAACGTTATCCCTTTGAAAAAGGTTGCAGCATTTGGCAATTACAATGTTTATATATAGGAGCATCAGACATTATGTTTGAGTTTAGGGCCCTTCAGTAGAGGCTGGGATGGCCAGAAACCAGTTATACTTCCAAGTGGCATATTCGCTAAACGGTGAACTGTAATAAACTGAAAACACAAATACAACATTTAGGCAAAAATATTTCCCTTTTAACATATTCTCCAACTCAGGAAAAGTCACAGCTTGGCTATTAAAGCCTAAATTTTGCAATTTGGATTTCAATTGACAGCAGTTCGGTGTGAATATATTTTTAGTTTTAAAACTTCACATAGTGGTAACGGAAATGATAAAGTATTAAATCTCATCAAAACTCCACCATGCACCTCATCTAGCAAACAACTCCAAAAAATACATTAAATCAATTCTAGTAAGAAATTGAGCGTTCCCACAAAGGCAAGATTTTGGGAAGGTGCATAGAGAAGACCGCAAACGACCACCTTTAGTCTCGGGTTTTTAAATGATCGCCTCGTTGGCTGAAAAGTGTTTTCAATAGTGGATATGGAACATCAACTAGAGCAGTGTTAGGAATACAGGTTGCGCTAGTGTGGCTGTTAAACGACAAATCTCAAAATCGATTGCAGTTTGGCAGGTGCCTAGCGACCTGCTGCCTACCCCAGTGCTAAGTGATCTGGAGGAAGAAATGAAAGCCGAAGCTGATTATGTATAGCGTAGACCTGTTGAGGATGTCTCAAACCTCTCCTGAATTACTAGCTAGCAGGACACCGCGTCATCTGAGCATTCCAACATAGGTTTAATCTACGTCAGGGCTTTAAATTTCAACATGAAATACCGACCAGGTGTGGATCTCTCCTCGCTGGGTCTCAATTTTCATTAAAAAAATCAAGTGGAAATTTTGAGCACCGTCTACATATATTTGGTGGTGTCATGTGGTCAGCCAATATTCTCTCCTCTTCATTGACTGGTACATACTACCTTTTTTCTTGCAGATATGTCCTCTTATTTATTGGTAGAAGAATACAGACCAAGAGTGCCTCTTGAACTGACAAGCTGTACTACGAGAGGATAGGGGTAACGGTTACTGGTAAAGGACTAAACTGAATGGTCAGTGAAACAGACGGATAAATCAAAATAACAGCACTTTGTGGGTTTGTTTATACATTCCAGACTGAAAGACACACTCCCATCTTCTCTCTCGTATCCTGCTGAACAATGACACGTGTATGGGCGTCTATACAGGTGTTCTGGCACAAGATGTGTATTTCTGCAAAATGTTCGATTTTAAAATGCAGCCATGTAGACACAACTCCTCTTGTCCTCTTGCTGTTTTATGTTGTTGTATATTTGCTGCTTCTTTAAATAATTTTATTTTCCATTTAGAACCGGTATGCCAAGCTGGAGAAATGCCGTGGACGCGCCACCGACCAGAAGTTGCGCCGGTTCTGCAGGGATTGGAAACTGTTGTTCATTCGCCATCTTTCCCTCTTGAACTTTATCTTTTTCACCTGTTCCAAAGAAAAAAAAACTGTTATAAAGAAAGCAAATCGTCTATATGCCAACAACATATCCCCATGGCATTACCGATCTGTAAACATTTCTAGGGGCTCATTCCAAGACGGACAAAACAGACACTGTATAGTATTTTCAGCTTTAAAGAAACACTGTAGTCACCAGAACAACTACAACTTAATGTAGTTGTCCTGGTGAGTATAGTCAGTCTCTGCAGGCTTTCTGCTGTAAACACTACCTTTTCAGAGAAAAGGCAGTGTTTACATTGCTTCCTAGGGACAGCTCCAGTGACAGTCACTCAGACGGCCACTAGAGGTGCTTCCTGGCTCAGTACATTCAGCGGCTCAACACCCTGCATAGAAGCGCTGAACTTTCCTCATAGAGATGCGTCATAGCCAAGGAAGCGTTTGGCTCAGCCCCCTCCCCGCTTTCTTGGCTGAGATCATCAGAATTGACAATGTCAGCCAATCCAATGCTTTCCCAGAGTTTTTAACACTATAGGGTCAGGAATACACGTATTGTTCTGTAAAAGATGTGTCAGATTGAAGGTGATTCCACCCTTTTCTCAATACTGGGGCATCATTCTATCCCCCAACATTACATAGTTACATAGTTACATAGCTGAAAAGAGACTTGCGTCCATCAAGTTCAGCCTACCTCACATTTGTTTTTTGCTGTTGATCCAAAAGAAGGCAAAAAATAACAGTTTGAAGCACAATTTTGCAACAAGCTTTGAAAAAAATTCCTTCTTGACCCCAGAATGGCAGTCAGATTTATCCTTGGATCAAGCAGTTATTACCCTACATTGAAAGATTATATCCTTGAATATTCTGTTCTTGCAAGTATGCATCTAGTAGCCGTTTGAACATCTGTATGGACTCTGATAAAACCACTTCCTCAGGCAGAGAATTCCACATCCTGATTGTTCTTACAGTAAAAAAACCTTTCCTTTGCCTTAGACGAAATCTTCTTTCTTCCAGTCTAAACGCATGGCCTCGTGTCCTATGTAAAGTCCGGTTTGTGAATAGATTTCCACACAATGGTTTGTATTGGCCCCGAATATATTTGTATAATGTTATCATATCCCCTCTCAGGCGACGTTTTTCTAAACTAAATAGGTTTAAATTTGTTAACCTTTCTTCATAGCCGATATGTTCCATTCCTTTTATTAATTTTGTAGCCCGCCTCTGCACTTTTTCTAGTGCCATAATATCCTTCTTTAGAACAGGTGCCCAAAATTGCACAGCATATTCAATATGGGGTCTTACCAGTGATTTATAAAGAGGCAAAATTATATTCTTGTCCCGAGAATGAATGCCCTTTTTCATGCATGACAATACCTTACTGGCCTTGGCCACTGCTGATTGACATTGCACACTGTTGCATAGTTTGTTGTCTATAACAATTCCCAAGTCCTTTTCGTGTGTTGTTATCCCTAATTCGCTTCCATTAAGGGTATACGTTGCTTGTGTATTCTTTACGCCGAAGTGCATAACTTTGCATTTTTCAACATTAAATTTCATCTGCCATTTCAGTGCCCAGTCCCCCAGTCTATCTAAATCCCTCTGCAGCAAAGTAATATCTTGCTCACATTGTATTGTTTTACATTACCTTTCCTCTGTCAAAGTCTTCATCCCATTCATCTGTCACCCTATCATATCTGGCATCTTCTGCATCATAAGCTGCATCTCTGCTCACAGCTGATGCTTCGCCGTCCCAGGTAAGCACTGAGGAGAAAAGCAAGAGGTCACATCACAGTTTGTCCCCCACAGATTGCTAACAAGGCAACAAAACCTCAGGGATTCTACATACAAATCCTGACTACATCAAGGAAGTGCTGCTTAAACATTCTTTAGCTCTGGATCAGTAGTGACTAGACTAGTGATAAGATTAAGACTGGCCGTTATTATGCTTTGTAGCAGTTGTGCTTTCTGAATGACCATAGATGTTTAAAAGTTATACCACATTCTAACATGGCACAGATTTAAAATATTAACAGGAATGTCAGGCACGGTTAAATTATTCATAGTTCTTCTCACCTTGTTTCCCATATGCTTTGTCTTTGGAGCCCTTAATTAGCTCCTGGACCACATGTGACTCTTTGGTGCCGTCCCATGCAGGTGGTACTGCTTTCTCTGGTTTTGGCGTCTCTGTGGGACGCTTGTAGCCATCCCGGACCTGACTGTCCCACACATAAACTTGAGCTGAGAGGGAAAAGAAGACATCACGTAAGATGAAATAAGCTGGTTTAGAACCCTAGTGAACCCATCCATGCCTAGTGACACCGTACCGGAGGTCTTCTCTTCCTTTACAGGTTTTGGCTCTTTGGAGACGTCCCCTCCCAGGTCTTGCGGGGTCTCCTCTTCATGCAGGCGTTTCTTTTTCTTCTTTTTTTTCCTGACTACTTGATCAACTTCCCTTTCATGGTCAGAAATGGTACAATTGCTAGAAAACAGAAGTTTATACATCATTTGATTCAACAAGGAAAGAATACTAAGGTTTCTACAAAAACAACAGGTCACGCTTTGGATTTAAAAAAGTCAGCATTTATATTATAGGAATCTTTTTCCAGTTTTTATGCAGTTTCAGGATTTGTGGTTAGGCTTTCTGGAAATAAATAAATCTTAGGGGGGGAAAAAAAATGCTATTTTGTATGTTCTTAAATATATAAAGGTAAAATGTATAAATTAGCACTAAAGTATACGTGTGTGTCTGGTGTACAGTGTTTTGCCATACATGTAGTCTAGCATGATGGTCAGCATCCTTGGATTAAGACCAAGAACCAGGGAATAAGTCAATGATCTGGTGTTAGAACAAGGGTCTGTTTTGTTGCTAGTTCTTCTGCCAACAACCTCTAGCATACATGAGCGAAATGATGGCTCTGGAAAAAGGACAATTCTGGAATTTCCCATTTTTAAGACATTTTAACATGTATTATTGAACGGGAAGACTGTTCTTTAATCAGAGAAGAGATGGATTTTAGACATGTCACATGTACACAAAAGGTTACAGGTCCCTACATTAGCCATTAATACAAATATTAATAGGGGGTATCCGTTCTTTAGGTTAGTTTTGGGAATATTTCTGTTACTGTCACGGTGCCTGATCAGCACCTCAGTGTGACCGCACCATATCGGTGCAGTCAGACTATCGCAGTGCCAGATTAGCACCACGATGTGACCGCATCTGATGGGTGCGGTCACACTAAAGGAGGGAGAGGTTACTCATCTTACCTCCAGAGACTCTCCCTCCTTGTAGTTTGTAATTCAGTGGCCGGGTCCAGTGTTAGGAAGGCCGCAGCAAGTTGGCGCTATTTAATAACGTCGCCAACTGAGCAGGGCCCACGTGCGTGTGGCGTTATATTTTTGCCTTGCGCGCACGTTCTGAGGTCATGGGACCCAAATCAGTCAACAACAGGATTTACTGTGTTATTTAAACCCAAGCCTACAGTTGTTCAGTGACCTGTCGTGGTTTCCATCCTGTTGGTTATCTTGGCTTGATTTGACTTACCATATTTCTGGTATCCCTGACCATTTGGCTTTGTTCTTTCTGTATTCCTGACCTCGGCTTGTTACGGTTTATTCTATTATGTTAATTGGGCCACTGGTTCGTCCTGACAGTTACCTTTCAGAGGGTGCATGGACCTGGTCATCCAGTTCCTGCTCAGCTTTATCTCTTTTACGCTTTCTTTTACGTTCTGTCTTCTGTAGATTGTTGATTTCTGGTTTTGGGGAGCTGGTGGACTGACCGGATCGGATTTCACGTTCCTTTTGGTCCTCTCTGTCTAATGTAGAGACATTCTGAACAGCGTTATCCATTTTCCTTTTTCTCCGCTTTCTCTTCTTTTTGGGCATGGATCCCTCCGCGACCCCATTGCTGCTGAGGACATGTATACTTGATTTTGATATTTTTTCTGGCTGTGAGGGACTGGGTGAGGTTTCAGCCTTAGAATTCTTCACTGTATTCCCCTGAGTGGTTGGGATGGGTGAGGTTTTATTGGAAAGATAGTGAGATGATTGATTTACTGGGTTGATGTGGTCAGATCCCCCTGGAATTTGTTTTAGCGGCTTCGTGCTGTTTTTGGCTGGCTTTTGTTTACGAGCATCAATGGTACAAATTCCAGGAGAACCCTCTGCAGATTTGGAGTGTCCCCTGTCAGAGAAAAAAAATATTGAAGATGTTAACTAATACAAAATAGTCTGTAAAGCAGTGAACTATAGAGTTCCTTAGGTTATATCCTTTCAGACCTTCACATCGTTCTCACTGCGCACTAAACTATTTTAGAAAGGGTTCTGGTGTCCAGCCACACAAACTTAACATAAAGCAGGAAAACCTGTAAGAAGAAATGTGTTAAGCCTTAATATCCTACATCAGATTTTCACCTCATTTGTTCTGCTGTGTGCATTCAATGCCTTCAGTGTTTCTAATTCAGCCTGCCACAGCAGGTCACGCTACTGCTATCACTCTCAGCCACAGGGGGGCATTTGATGAGAGTTGTAGACAAATGGGGAGCCTGAAGTAAAGCTGGCTGGCCTGGAGTTAGATCATCAGAAATGCTCGTTAAGTTGATGTGAAGGTCATAGGAGGCCATCCCTTGCAGCTGGGATTTATTGAAATCTGCCAAAACCCAGACACCACTAGACAAATATTTATTTATGGCGACGTAGGAACGCTGCTCAGGAATCCTTTCAGAAAACACATAAGGAGAATTTCATGAAAACTGCAAAAAAACAGTGAAGAATTTTCCAGCTTTCAGATCTCCGAGTTAAAATATACCCCAAACAATCTAAAAATCATGTCAAGTTGTCATCTAAAATTTTCCAACGCGCAAAAACACAAAATAAAGAAATACATACTTAGGTGCAGATCCCTTACATTTTTTTTATTCAGCAATCAGAACATGTGCATATTATGGATTTACAGGATGCACAGGGTGGATCTCCCTTTTGGGAGTCAGATTATTTGGTTTTTGTAACTGTAACCTTATGCTATTTTGCTATAGTGCAATATATTCTAACAATGCATCCAAACTGTAGGCTGGCTATAGACCATGTGCTTTATTAGTATATTGGAGCAGTGCCTTTTTACTTTCAAGCAGAGCTTAAAACTGGGATATTAATTGGATTCCACCGACTTCATAGAGCCCCACATCGTTGCTAACACGTGGATTGGGAGGATACAACCTACAGTCTCTGTTGGGCACACTATTTGCAGCTCACACCCGACGTTTTTCTATGAGATTTGATACATTGACCTCCTTGGGTAACATACCAATGGGTACGCACAGTGTCAAGGATTTTCTTCTTGATTTGAGAGGCCTGATTTTATATAAAATCAATTTACTACAAATGGTCCATTTTTAATGCAACATTGTAACAATTTTTGGACAACATTTGTAATGAGCAATTTTTGTACAACATTTGCCATTGTGCATAATGTAACCGTTTCATATACTATATGCACATAACACTAACTCCAGATGTTACATGGGCTCTCTAACTAAGCACTTTGTATGGTTGGATTTCAGCTCACAGCAGGGATCTCTTTACACTTTGTAGTATTACAACGCTGTAATAAATAACTAATAAATGTTAAACTGGCTTTCAATTCACACACATGAAAATTTGGCTTGACTTACCCATGCTTATGGAGCAGTCTAGGTGTGGTGGGACCAGGGGAAGCGAAGGTGGGACGAACGGAACTGGCAGTGTGGGATGGAGACGGAGTAGGGTAAGCATCATTTCTGCTTCCCCTCTGCGGATTGCTGCCCTGCAGTTATTGACATAAATAAAATCTTGGTGGTATAAACAAAAAAGGGTTTTGTGGCAAAAACAAAAAACAAAAAACAACAACCAAGGAATGATGAAACCAGACCAAAAGAAATGGTGAAAGTGGAATAGTGATGGTGAAATGGAAGAAAGAGGTTCGTTTTGTTAGAAACCAAAAAAAATCTAAATCAAAATTTAAACAGAGATCAGTAAAGGGGCTGCCTTGTCTGTGTGCTAGCATTATGCGGTTTGTTGCAGGGAAAAGACGTGGGGAAAATACTGGTTACACAAACAGAAAATTCCTAAATCTCAACTTCCATTTTGCCAAACTATTCCAGACAATGAAACATCGGGAGATACAAAGTGACTTGTTAACTTCCACAGAGTGTCCATAATTCTGAACGAACAGGAAAATACTAAATCCCCCAGCCCCTTTCTGGTACCCCCGTGTGCTCTTTTTTATATGAACTCCTGCTAAAGAGGATATGACTAGGGGTAGCACATGGTAATGTAAAGAATATGATCTGTTCTCTTTATTCCCGTATTTTTCTTGATTCCTAGCGACTCAGACTGTTCACCACCAAACCTTAGTCACCAATAAGGATCAGATTTGCTTTGCTAGTAAAATATATAGCTTGTTCTGCTTTTGTGGTTTGTTTGTTTTACATACCCTGACGGAATCAATTCTCACAAAACACTCGTTTGCAGGAAAAGTGTTAACCTTTAATGCTGAGTTCTTAGAGGGATGCCAATGACAATCTCCCATTCAATTCACAAAAGCTGCATTACATGTGAAGCCGGCTCTAACATATTAGAAGGCTGATGTGAGGCTAAATGTATTAAATAAAAAACAGCCGGTGAACTAGGCTATCATGACAATACAGACATCGAAAGGTCTTCTAACAGAGAGAGAAGGCAGAACAAGACAAGAACTATAAAGTTTATCTGTTACCATAATTATAAAGACTGAGGACATGGGCACTCACCTTTTTGGCAGATAGAGCTAGTTTCTTGGCAGGCGGGGGTGACATGGTGGACAAAACCTCACAAACGCTGGCCAGTGTGGGGGATCTGGATTTCAGAGAACTAGTGCCAGACTGCTCGGCTTCCAAAACCCCAGAACTCTGCAGAGAATTCGAGGATGTTGCAGTCCTGACTGGAGAAGGGCTGGGAGAAGAGTCCTGGCCATTTGTGAGGGACTCCGATTTTGATGTATCATCCCCCTCCTCTTGAAGTAGAGGTTCTTTGCCACCAACTGTGTGAGGTTTTGGGTTTCTTGTCAAAGTTTTGGGCGAGGTAGATGGACTGGGACCAGTGGCCTCCCAGTTCTGTTTTGGAATATCCTGTCGGTTTCTTTCAGTCGTTGCCCCCTGAGTAGCTTTCAATTGAGGGTGAAGAGGCTTCTTTACTCTGCTTACTGGTTCATCCAAGAAGAATGGGTTGTGAAGTGACTTGGAACTCAACTTGGGGAAAGGTTCAGCACTCATAGGCCTTGGACGGGGCATTCCATTCTGCTCTTTATTCCCTGATGGTTGTGGGGTGCGGGAGACTGGCACTCCCATTTCTTCCAAACCTGGTGATTTCTTCAAATGCTGTCCTTCGGGCCTCTGGAAGGTAAAACTAAACATAAAAATGCTGAAACAATACCTGAGAAACATAAGCTAACCAGAAGCATGGAGTGTGCCGCCAAATGTCTTATACAAGATCACCCACCTTTCCAATGAGTGGGGAGTAAAGGTTTCCATTAGACATGGTCTTCTTTATGCTGGGAGGAACAGAACTGGGACGTGCAATTTGTGAGTGAGGAACCTTGCACATGGATGCATCTGAACTTTTTCTAGATTCTGGAAGCCTGTTGAAGGGAGAAATGAAATTCACATGCAATGCTAACCATTCTACTACAAGACCAAGAAAAATGAATAGCTGTTTATTTTATGGTAGCAAGTGTAATATTAGGGCTTGTAAAAAGACTGAAACACTTTGGCAGAGTGGACATACCTCAGGTAGAAGAGGACATACGCTTGTTGGTTCAACACAACCTTAATATTACTGGCATGAACGAGAGAATCATTCATCTGATACCACTGTCCGTTGCTGGCCTGGAAGGATAAAAGTATGCTTTTAAACTGGATGCACACCGGCTGAGACAGATAAAGGGCGTTTGGAAATATCGTCCTGATTCTCTTTGAATACAACGTAACTTTGGGTATAGTGTTACAGATTTTCATAGGACATGGAGAGGAGATGTACTGAAAGGACTCACCTTGACATAGCAGTAATAGTGGCCAGCATGGCAACTGTACCCAGAATGCACGAGCACTGCATAGAGGGCATACATGACAGGTTCCCCATTACTCTGGGACATATATGGGCGGATGTTCAAAAATTCAGGGTAGCCCACATCCTGTAAAGGAAATGAAAAGTGAGTTAAATATCATAAAGACATTAACATATCCTCCATATCCTTTGTACTCCACGTGTGGTTGTACAAGGTTCTCACCTTACTGATTTTGCCACCACTAAAGTTTGCAAACCGTTTCAGAGACAGTGTGAGGACATTGGATGCTCGATGAACACTGAATCTCTTACTAGCTGGAACCTTCTTCTTGCATCTAAAAAAATAAACAAACCACAAAAAACCTTACCAAAAAGTCAATAGAATAGGGGGCAATTGATTTAATTAAAGAGACATTTCACACTCTAAACACAAAAAAATAAATAAATATCGCGGTTTAGAGATATACCCCAATGAAAACATGCTTTAAAGGAACACTATATTGTCAGGAACACAAACATGTATTCCTGACCCTATAGTGTTAAAATCCCCATCTAGCCCCCCTGAATATAGAAAAATCTTACATGTATTCAAGTTTGGAGTTGCTGCCTCTGAACTATGACATCATCAGAAGTGGTGATCTGAGCCAATCCCAATGCTTGCCCATAGGACTGGCTGAGACTGCCATGGAGGCAGATCAGGGGCAGAGCCAGCACAAGTCAAACACAGCCCTGGCCAATCAACATCTCCTCAAATAGATTGAGTGAATCAATGCATCTTTATGAGGAAAGTTCAGTGTCTGCATGCAGAAGGTGGAGAATGGCAGTGCTGTACATTAGGCAGTACAGACTCTCCTCACTTACCGACCGGGTTCCGTTCCTATGACCCGGTCGTACAACGAATTGATCTGTAAGTAAGGAGCTAAGGGATTCCCTGCTCTGGTGCGTTCATCTATGTTCAGGGAAACTTCCCAAAACATAGACATGCGCACCAGAGCTGGAAATCCCCACGACGGCTCGCACTTACACCTGGTCATTAGCGCGAGCCGTCGTAAAACAGGTAGGTCGCTAAATGAGGACCACCTGTACTGACCCAGGAAGCCCCTCTAGCAGCCATCTCAGGAGTGGCCAGTGAAGTTATCACTAGGCTGTAATGTAAACACTGCATTTTCTCTGAAAAGACAGTGTTTACAGCAAAAAGTCTGAAGGGAATGATTCTACTCACCAGAACAAATACAATAAGCTGTTGTTGTTCTGGTGACTATAGGGTCCTTTTAATTTAATTATGCATTTTTTTCATTAGGGTATATTTAAAATCAGCTTGCAAAATCTCGAAAGCCCCCCTTGCAAACTCTGGGGCAACATTCTAATGGAAGAATGATCAACAGGGAGAGTTAAATAAAACAAACATAAAGGTAAAGTGTAGAGTGTTATTCATACAACCATACATAAAAGTGCTTGTCGGTTACTAACTGCATACGCACTAAACACTAGCGCAATCAATGTGGCACACAAATCCTTTTTTAATTCTTTCTTTTTTTGAGGCATTTAATTTATGTACAACATCCCATAAAACAGTGGGAGCTTTGGCTCAGTAACAGAGAATGCAATCAAAAAATATATGCTCCTTAAGACATTGTTGCAGTTTTTTACAGGTATCAGTAACTATAAACTATGCATGTGTGGTACATCAATCTGTAAGGTCCTAGAGCAGTGATGGCGAACCTTTTTGAGCCCGAGTGCCCAAACCGCAATACATGCCATCTTTTTTCCCCTCAAAGTGCCAACACTGCAATTAAACCTGAATACTGAGGTTTAAGTTTGGAAAAAACAACTCATACAGTTGTCTGAACTAATTCTCCTCTTCTTTCCCCCCAGCATCTTCCCTTCTCTACCCACAGCATATCCTCCTCTCCCCCGGCATCTCCTCCTCCTCCTCTCCCCTTCTCCCCCCAGCACCACCTTCTCCTCTCCTCTCCATAGATTCTCCTCCTCTCCCCTTCTCCCCCCAGAATCTCCTCCTTTTCTCCTCCCGATTCTCCTCTTCCTCTCGCCCAGATTCTCCTCTTCCTCTCGCCCAGATTCTCCTCTTCCTCTCCCTATCTCCCCCCAGCATATCCCCCTTCTTTCCCCCAGATTTTCCTCTTCCTCTCCCCTTCTCCCCCAGCATCTGCCAGCTTCTCCTCCTCCTCCTCTCCTCTCCCCGCAGCATCTCCTCTTCTCTGCCCCCAGCTTCTCCTCTTCTCTCCCCGCAGCATCTCCTCTTCTCTGCCCCCAGCCCCCAGCTTCTCTCTCTCTGCCCCCAGCAGCTTTTCTTCTCCCCCCAGCTCTCCCCTCATCTCCTCTCTCCCCCAGCTTCTCCTCTTTCTCTCCCCCCCCCAGCTCCTCCCCAGCTTCTCCTCTTTCTCTCTCCCCCAGCTCTCTCCCAGCTCTCTCCTCTTCTCTCCCCCAGCTTCTCCTCTTTCTCTCCCCCAGCTTCTCCTCTTCTCTCCCCAGCATCCCAGCATCTCCTCTTCTGTCCCCCAGATTTTCCTCTTCTCTCCCCTAGGCATCTTCCCCTCACTACCCCAGCATATCCCCCCTCCCCCAGTATATGCCCCTCTCCCTACCAGCACATAAATAATGTTTTGAAGTCCTCCCAGGCTCCTTACCTCCTTCCCGCTGCTGTAAGGGGGTGTGGGCGTGAGGGAGCACTGACTTATGTGCTGTTCCAGCACTGCTCCCTCTGCTGATGCTGCCGGCAAAACAGGAAATTACGTCAATCAGGTGGCCGCGTCTGATTGACGTCATTTCATGTCTCCCGGCGGCATCAATGGAGGGAGCAGTGTTGTAACAGCACGTAAGTCAGTGTTCCCTCGCAGCCCTCCATCCCACACACCCACCAGTGCCACCTTAACAAAATTATGGGCCCCGGGCAAAGCACTGCACTGAGGCCCTGCCTACACACAAGTCACAGGAATAAAAATTTAAATTATAGATAAAATTAGGCTTATATTTATTAGTATCTCCAACAAATGCAATACATACATAAAATACATACACACAGACTGCTGAATACATACACACCGACACACTCACAGTCCGCTGCATACACGCACTCACAAATTTACACACAGACTGCTCAATACACATACAGACAGACTGCTAAATACACATACACACACACACACACACTCACACACAGACAGAATGCTGAGTACAAACTGACTGCGGAGTACACACAAACTGTCCTCCATGGCGTGAAGGCTGGACGCTCGCTGGGTCCCATCTGGATGTGTCTGCAATCCTGGGGTTTCCAGGGTGTAGTGCAGTATTCCCATGAGGGTATTTGCTTCTTGCAGGTCGTGCACCGTGTGGGTGGTATCTCCTTGCTGGATCTGTAGGGACCTTGGCGAGCGCCAGCGGTAGTGCAGGTTGTTGGCCCAGAGTAGGGTTGTGAAGTTTTACGCCATGCCAGGGTTTCCCCAGTGAGGTCTTGGTAAAAAGAAAGTGTCATATTTTCAAACGTGAATGGGGCTTTAGCCTTCAGTGCGGTCTAGACCGCTAGCTTGTCGGCCATGTTGTGGAATCTCACCACTAAGTCCCGAGATGCTGCTGTCAGTGCTCACCGGGCTTTCGGTATGCGGAAGATCCCTTCGAAGGCGAGGTGCTTGATTTGTATGGGTGTCAGCAAGGCCGCCATCATCCTTCTCAGTAGGTAGGGGAGCTCTGCCACGGGGGTCTCCTCCGGTAGGCCCCGGAGCTTTAAGTTTTTCCGGCGCTGTTCATCTTCCAGGTTGGCAAAGCGCTGGTCGGTGAGTGCCTGCTGTTTCTTCAGCACTTGCACTTCCAACTGAAGTTCCGTCATCGAGACGGCTTGTTGCTTCGTGGCAGTCTCTACCCTCTCTAGGCGACCTACCAAGCCCGTCAGGTCGGAGCGGAGTTGGGCCACGTCCAATTGGAGGTTTTTTTGGAAAGCTCCCAGCATCTCCTTCAGAATCCCTGCCGTCACCGGGGCAGAGTCTCCCCTCTCAGGGATCAAGGCCTGTTGCAGTGATGTCGGCATTCCCAGGCTCCTGCCGTCTAGGGCTAGGTCCTCTGAGGAATCAGAATAATCCTCGTGGTCGGCGGCCATTTTGGGCCCATACACGCCCTGAGCCCGTCGGAACAGGTCTCCGATATGCGTGCTCTGTCCAGGCTCATCTGCCCTTGTTTTTTTTGTTTTGTGTTTATTGCCGTTTCCAGGCTCGGGGTTCAACGTGTTTGTCATTTTAAGCTGGCCAAAGTACGGAGCACTTGTAAACTGCGTCTTGCTCGTTCAGTCGCTTAGCTCGGCCCCCTCCACAAATATCTTTTAAGGAGTAAGCCGTTTAGAATATAATTAATGCTTTGACAAAGTGGAGGGGCGAAATGCGTTGGCATACTCTGTCATTGGTTAAACATCATGGTGTGGATATGCCCCACTCAAAATAGCAAGTCTTTGGAGACTATTGCACAAGAGTGTTTAGTATGTATGCACTTAACAGAGAGGTAATTTAATATGTATTGATTACATTAATAACACTCTACACACCTTACTTATATGTTGGTTTTATGTATTTTGAACAGTTTGTTTAAGTGTCGTATACTTTGGGGGGGACATTAAGGTGTGAGTGTTTGGTTTAAATCAGACCTAATATAAGGAAAATTTAAATGGTTTCCACTAAATCACTCTTTATAAATGAGGAGAACTCAGGGCTGGGGGACACCTTACTTATATGTTGGTTTTATGTATTTTGAACAGTTTGTTTAAGTGTCGTATACTTTGGGGGGGACATTAAGGTGTGAGTGTTTGGTTTAAATCAGACCTAATATAAGGAAAATTTAAATGGTTTCCACTAAATCACTCTTTATAAATGAGGAGAACTCAGGGCTGGGGAAGCACGATCAGGGCTGGCTGGGGGGAAGACGACTCAGGGCTGGCTGGGGGGCTGGGGGGAAGACGACTCAGGGCTGGCTGGGGGAAGACGACTCAGGCTGGCTCAGGCTGGCTGGGGGAAGACGACTCAGGGCTGGCTGGGAAGACGGGGTTGTGGGGGGGAGGCGAGGGCTGGGGGAGGACTCAGGGCTGTGGGGAGAACTCAGGCTGTGGGGAGGCGACTCAGGGCTGTGGGGGGAGGCGACTCAGGGGCTTTGGGGAGGCGACTCAGGGCTGTGGGGAGGCGCGACTGGGGCTGTGGGGGAGGCATGACACTAGGCTGTGGGGGAGGCGACACTCAGGGCTGGGGAGGCGACTCAGGCTGGGGGAGGCGACCTGTGGGCTGGGGGGAGGACGACTCAGGGCTGGGGGGGAGGCACCAGGGCTGGGGAGACGCGACTCAGGGCTGGGAGGCAGACCAGGGCTGGGGGGAAGACGACTCAGGGCTGGGGGAGAGACGACTCAGGGCTGGGGAGACGACTCACAGGGCTGGGGGGAGCATGACCAGGGGCTGGGGAGGCGACCAGCTCAGGCTGGGGAGGCGCACTCAGGGCTGGGGAGGCGACTCAGGGCTGGGGGAGGCGAGATCAGGGCTGGGGGGAGGCGACTCAGAGGCTGGGGGAGGCTGACTCAGGGCTGCTCAGGGGGCTGGGGAAGACTCAGGCGACTCAGGCTGGGGAGGCGCAGGGGGGGGAGGCGCACTCAGGGCTGGGGGGAGGCGCACTCAGGGCTGGGGGAGACACAGTCAAGGTTAATACGGCTGAGCGCAGTTACTGGGTGGATGACATTTGAATTCTCACCCTGCTATATTTCCTTTAGATGTTCTTCTTTTGTGGTTTGGAAAGTCTGTATCAGTGCTTCTTTGGCACAAATGATGTACATGGCAATAGTTTGGCAACCCATTCTTAATTTGGAAAATGTACTCAGTGCCTCATTAGTAAATGGAATATAATATATACCTAATAATTCTGTCTGTCAGATAAAGGATATCATAAAACAATGTGATCCCAGGAATTTAAAACAATATATTAATTTATTTACTCCACAGTCTGCAAATTCCCACTAAAACCCAGAGCCCAGTCACTGTACTTGGCACTGTACTCTTACTTGGCACACATGTAGGCATTCTCTCCACTGAGGACATCGGACTTCACAAAGAGCTCCAGAGCGCGGACAATGTTCACTGCATGCTGCAGATAACACACAAACAGAGAGAGAAAGTCAAACGACAAATACAGACATTTTATATATACACATACATACATCCTATCAGTCACAAGTTTGGACACACACAGCCACACATGCAGGTACAATACGTCGGAACTAGTGGGCAAGCGGTAAGTTAGCCATCCCTCAGAACTGATAGCAAGCTCTTATCTGCAGTTCTTAATGGTGCGCTACTGCTCTGGCCCATGCCATGTGATGTCACTTGCGCATCCCAGCATCGCCGCAGGGCGTGCACTGCATCCCGGCATCGCCGCAGAACCTGGAAATCCACTAGTTGCAACATATATTGTGCCTGCATTTAGCAAAATGTGTGACTGTGAATGTCCAAACCTATGACTGATAATATCCAATATATACATACATTTATATACCTCCACTAAAAAACAGAAGAGGGGTAGCACAGGTGGTTAGAGGAGGTTGGGAAGTAGATTTGGCGGTTACATTTTCAGCACTTTATGTAAACAACTCATGTCTTTGCCGGCTCTAACCTGGAATCCTGTCCACTATTCCAAGTGTGAAGAATTCAAGGTGAGTTAACTTTTTTTTTTAGATAAAAAAAATAATAAAAAAACAACCCAAGAGCAGTTTAAGACATTAACGTAAAACAGAGAAAGTCGCTACGCAGGTTGGAGTGACCCTTTAAGTAGTAGCAGTGTATGAAATACACGTTCACGGAGTATATATATATATATATATATCTCATTAAAAGGGAAGTTTCAGCAATACTGTTAATCCCCCTAGCAACAAAACTAGAAACTGTGGCCAGCTAGTATAAAGCCACACGGCATTTCAAAACACACCACTTCCTTTCCACAATACTGGTGATTAGCCTGCTTAGAAATCAAAGAATTAAAAATGTGGCATCCTCTCTCAATCACTGCACAGCTCTTTTTTTTTTCCTTTACTGAATAATACATTTTCTTTATTTTTCTACTTTGCGATATGGATGCACTAGCCATTCTTGTAATGTTACCAGATAACTGGATTTCTCTTTTTGGCATAAAATGCTTCATTTGACATTGCTTTATATTTTATTCCATGTTTTACATGGTTTCTGCTGTCTTGATCAGTGAGGCATTTTGCAGCTCTGACACCTTCTGGGGTGTTTGCATATTTAGCACGGTGACTTCTTTGTCACTTGCAGTGAGGTGGCTGCGAGCTGCAGGAAAGGTGAGCTTTGCTTACCTGAACCTGTCCCTCACGACTGCTGCCATTGTTCTCCACAACTTCCTGTTCAAATCCTGGAGCGTTATCTGCCAGGAGCAGATGTCAGGGATGTGCGCTCAAGCATGTTCAAGAGTACAACACTGACATCTATTGAGGAACTCACGAGGCCGCAGGGAAGACTTGAAAACACAAGCTCCGTTTTTTGTCAGGTATTGGAAAGATACATAAGACGAAGTAGTCTTATGGTTATCTTTCAACTGCTTTGGAATTTCAGTGTAATTTCAACAAGACTTTATGATTTGGCGGAAGGGGGGGAATGGTGGTGGTTGTAACAGAGCCCCTATAACCAAACAAGCTTCAGGCGGACAAAATGGAAAACATACCCGTATTTCCAGTGCAATATCCAGATAAGGGTCGTACGTGTCTGACACACTCTTACAAACAGAACATTTCACTGGAAGAAAAGTTGCAAAAAGATGTAAGTAATATGTAAGTACAACAGCAAGTGTCAACGAACACAATATCACAGTGAAAGCGACTGTAAGCACTCACCCCGAGAACGTAGGTAACCCCCGAATATTTGGTGAACTAAAGTTGTAGCCTGACTCTGGCGATCCAACCTACATGGAGGAAGAAGAAAAAAGTATTTAGTCAGGTGAGGTTTTGTGGATGTCCATGGTCTGCACACAAGAAATAAAATTCACCAGGAAATTTATATAGTAAGTATACAGAATTATAATTCTGACTTTTAGAAATGATTCCTCACAATGAGCATCATTTCATAAGTGTTATGATGCATGAATGGATTTGCAGTGCCCCCTGCTTTGTTATTTAACAATGTTTAAAGGACAGCTCCAATCTCCATAACCAATGCAGCCCAAATGTTTTAACAGGTTGACAACTTGGGTACCACTGGGCACCTGCTGCCAGAAACTCCTGCCAATTAGCAAAGCAAAGCCTGTCCATGCAGGGCCGCTCTAAATGGAGAATAAAGCTCACTTGACATGCCACTTCCAGAAACACTGCATCACTGATGCTCAGTGTTGACTCTCAAACAATTCACAAGCACCAACGCTGAGCTCAGTGTAAGCCACCGGATTTCCTGGACATGTGCGTGATTTCATCCATATGCCCAGGAAAGTATATAAAAAAAATAAAAAAAAAAAATAAAAAAAAACCCTGTTTCTGTGCACCATCATCTTAGAAACTTTACGATGGAGGCGCTAAGAAAGAAGACTCGGTGGGACCAGAAAAGGGAAATGAGCTACACCAGAATCTGTAGAGAGCTCACTGCAGAGGTTACACACACTGAGGATTTGCAGCAAATGTAGGGATTTCACAGGAGGATGTTTTTTATTTTATATAATGCATTAATAAAAAGGATCATATCCAGCACAGATTATCCCTTTTAACTATCTATAGCTATCTATCTTCTAAGTACAATACCATTTATGTAACAAAGAAATGAGAAAACACACACAGTGGCAAGGCCCTGGATAGTAAATTTTAAGGGATGTGCAGAGTGCTAAACACACAGGATAACTTGCCAATGTTAAGACAGTGGATTAATACGCAGACAGTGGCTACAGAACTTGTTTGAAGACTTACCTAGCATAGCCATTAAGGCAGGCCTTCTGCATAGCATCTATTGTATAGCGCAAGAATTCATGCGCATCCTCCTGGCTGCCAAAGCGGAAATGACGAGCAATTTCTGCAAAAGAGAAAAATGTTAAAAAAGCTCTTCATTAAGTAAAGTTTCCTAACAAGGGACACAAAATATGGAGTAAGAATTATAGATTGAAACCTGCATTTTGACAGTGCAATGATATTATATTATATATACACATAGTGAATAACAAGCATGAGATTAATTCATTTGATAATTTCATTGTTCATTGGGCTGAAATGTTGTCAAACTGTATAACTGCCTTAAAGGGACACTACAGTCACCAGAACAACTACAGCTTATTGAATTTGTTCTGGTGAGTAGAATCATTACCTTCAGGCTTTTTGCTGTAATCACTGTCTTTTCAGAGAAAATGCAATGTTTACATTACAGCCTAGTGATAACTTCATTGGCCACTCCTCAGAAGATCCTTCCTGGGTCATGGCTGCCTAAAATGCATCCAAACATTCCGTATCGCCTCCCTCTGCATGCAGACACTGAACTTTCCTCATAGAGATTCATTGATTCAATTCATCTCTATGAGGAGATGCTGATTGGCCAGGGCTGTGTTTGAATCATGCTGGCTCTGCCCCTGATCTGCCTCCTTGTCAGTCTCAGTCAATCCTATGGGGAAAGCATTGTGATTGGATCAGGCTACTACTTCTGATGATGTCAGCAGGCAGTGGGCAGGTCTAAAGGAAAGAGCCAGATCTAGCTGCTCCAGAATAGAATACAAGTAAGATTTTGCTATGTTTAGGGAAGGATGAGGGGACCAGGGTTTCTAGATGGTGGTTTTAACCCTATAGGGTCAGGAATATATGTTTGTGTTCCTGACCCTATAGTGCTCCTTTAAAGGGACACTCAAAGCAACCTAATGTGGCATAGACTCTCCTGGAGGAATCCCACAGTTTCACATCAAACCATTTATGAATAGTTTGACATAAACCAGGGCTCTTTCTGGACCCAATGGACTGTTACCATCTTGAAAAAACAAAACAAAAAAAAAACACTTCAATTCTATTTTATCTAGCATGGACAACTGTCTGAGTTTGGGTGAAACCAGCACTTTTGGCAAATTATTATCTTCCAGATTGGACGACTTATGGTGATTACGCAGATTATTGCCAATGTGGCCGAGCTGCATGTTGTCCATTGGCACTAGACAGTGCCTTTGAAGGGACAGTGAAGTACCGAGCGCGCAGCCCACCGACAGCCCAGAACACAGAGTGTCCGCAACGTTTATCCTTTTGCCTTAGCATCACCTGGTTACCTGATGTCCATAGCCCACAGCTGAAGTACATTTCCAGTTCACATGTAATACTTGAATGCAAGGATCACCCACCCATCTTCTCCACGTCCAGTGGTCTCCTTCCATATACTCACCTATCAAATCTGGACGATCTCAACATGCAAGGGGGTGAAATCTAACCTCCTCTACTATACATATTGACGACTGTGATATTTTTAAATTTTTCACTTTTTATTTTTACGATTTTATTACTTTTCATTTTTTTCTGTACACAGACTTTTCTTTTGTTTTTTTTGTTTTTTAATTTCCCTTATTTGGATCCACATATGCATATTTTTTGTATATTGCAAGATATACTGTAGTCAGCTATTTGACTATCAAGGCAGTGAGTACTGCTTCAATTAGAGGGTGGTACCATTGTGATTTATGTGTTTTTGGATTAGCTATATCTACATAGATCTACTGTGTTATATTTAGGCTATGGTATACTTATATATACAGGCACAGGATTAGTTGCCATATGGGCTTTACATATGTTGTAGCCTGTTTTTTTCCCCTGATGTACTTTTGTAGTAAATGAATACTTTTATTCTTGGATTAATATTTACAAATACACTTTTTTTGCATATATTTGAGTGTGTTATCTTCTGCAGTTTTTGAAACCAGCACTTTTGGCCAATTAATATCTTCCAGGTTGGACGACTTATGGTGATTATGCAGATTATTGCCAACGTGGCCGAGCTGCAGGTTGTCCATTGGCACTAGACAGTGCCAGGAGACACTGTGCATCCTAACCACTACAGTGAGATTTAGGACCAGGTTGCTCAGAGCACCCAGTGAGCTATTAACTCCTGTCCTGGGTCTATCTGTCCCCTCCCCCAATCGGTTCCAGACTAATATTTGTGTTTTCCCCACAGGGAGAAAGGTAAATTATTCTTCTGACTGAACGCCTGGACCTTTAAAGCAGGTCATTGCTTCACTGTTCTGACTGTAATAAATAAATAAAATGGCTAGTTTTGTGTAACAAGATTAGTGTTATTTACAATATAGTTAAAGGACCACTATAGTGCCAGGAAAACATACTCGTTTTCCTGGCACCATAGTGCCCTGAGGGTGGCCCCACCCTCAGGGACCCCCTCCCGCCCGGCTCTGGAAGGGGAAAATGGGTTAAAACTTACCTTTTTCCAGCGCTGGGCAGAGAGCTCTCCTCCCCCGATCCTCCTCCTCTCCTCCCCGTCGGCTAAATGCGCACGCATTCAGCCGGTCGCATAGGAAAGCATTCATAATGCTTTCCTATGGACGCTGGCGTGCTCTCACTGTGAAAATCACAGTGAGAATCACGCAAGCGCCTCTAGTGGCCGTCAATGAGACAGCCACTAGAGGAAATAGGGGAAGGCTTAACTCATTCATAAACATAGCAGTTTCTCTGAAACTGCTATGTTTATGAAAAAATGGGTTAACCCTAGCTGGACCTGGCACCCAGACCACTTCATTAAGCTGAAGTGGTCTGGGTGCCTAGAGTGGCCCTTTAAGATTAGTGTATACGAGTTCCTGTCCATCACACGGATTATCCAAAAGTATCGTTTATATACCCAAGAAATATACAAAGCCGAGGGGGTTGTAGTTTAGCAGGTTTCCAGTTATTTCCAAATCCCAGCATGGCGTAATCCCCACTGTGACTAGCACAGGATAAACTTCAGAAGGCACACAAGATTATTCGCTAGGTACCGAATGTTAGTGAAATGAAAACGGTATTGCACCATTTAGGCCAAAACATGTGACTCAGAAAGGTAGACAGTTTGGCTATTTTTGCCGAAATTCAGGTTCCTATTTACTACATATCGATGTTTATTGAATAAACCAAACCAATTAGAAAACTTTTTGGACTGCCCCTAGTGGCCAGGAATGGAAGTTCTACCACAACTGTATCTCTTTCTTTTCCCTGCATTTCACTATCTTTTCCCTCTCTTTGTGATGTTATAAAGCATCTGTGCTGTTCCAAAGACATCCTTACTTTTCAACTCTCGGATGAACGAGACTGGTTTGATGGCGTTCCCGCTGTTTGCAAATGCCTGGATGAGGTGATTCTGCATGATGCAGAGCATGCAAAATCCGCCCTGCTGACCTGAAGGAGAGAAGAATTAAAGAGGAGAACGAGAGTTAGGTTTCCAATAGATTTCACACAAATATAAATATAAACACGTTTATAGTCTGTTTGTAGTGTCCTCTCGCGAGCCGCGGCTGTAAGACTGTTGCTGTGCGTTACCATGGCAATGCATGCAGAGCTCGCTGGAGAAGGAGAGAACCTGCTGCTGGAGGTGGAAGATGAGACTTCTGGGACTTATTTCACTATACAAGCTGCACTGTGCCGCTGCTCACAACCCCACAGCATTTATCCAACAACACACACACAGCATCCACTACACGCACACACACACACACAGCATCCACTACACACACACACACAGCATCCACTACACACACACACACACAGCATCCACTACACACACACACACAGCATCCACTACACACACACACACACACACACACACAGCATCCACTACACACACACACACACACACTGCATCCATTATATACACACACACACACACACACTGCATCCACTATACACACACACACACTGCATCCACTATACACACACACACACTGCATCCACTATACACACACACACACTGCATCCACTATACACACACACACTGCATCCACTATACACACACACACACACACTGCATCCACTATACACACACACACTGCATCCACTATACACACACACTGCATCCACTATACACACACACACACACTGCATCCACTATACACACACACACTGCATCCACTATACACACACACCGCATCCACTATACACACACACTGCATCCACTATACACACACTGCATAATCCACTATACACACACACACACTGCATCCACTATACACACACACACACACTGCATCCACTATACACACACACACACTGCATCCACTACACACACACACACACACTGCATCCACTATACACACACACACACCGCATCCACTATACACACACACACTGCATCCACTATACACACACACACACTGCATCCACTATACACACACACACACACACACACCGCATCCACTATACACACACACACACACATCCACATACACACACACACACACACACACACCGCATCCACTATGCATCCACTATACACACACACACACACACTGCATCCACTATACACACACACACACACACACACACACTGCATCCACTACTGCACACACACACACACACACACACACTGCATCCACTATACACACACACACACACACACACACTGCATCCACTATACACACACACACACACACACACACACTGCATCCACTATACACACACACACACACACCACTATACACACACACACACCGCATCCACTATACACACACACACACACAGCATCCACCATACACACACACACACAATCCACTATACACACACACACACACTGCATCCACTATACACACACACACACACACTGCATCCACTATACACACACACACACTGCATCCACTATACACACACACACTGCCATCCACTATACACACACACACACACTGCATCCACTATACACACACACACACTGCATCCACTATACACACACATACACACATACACACACACACACACACACACTGCATCCACTATACACACACACACACACACACACTCATCCACTATACACACACACACACACACACTGCATCCACTATACACACACACACACACACACTCACACACTGCATCCACTATACACACACACACACACAAATACACACTGTATCCACTATAGACACACACACACACAAATATACACTGCATCCACAATAAACATACTCTATCATATTTGACAAAAATTTTTTTGTTTTTGTTTGTATCACGTCTACAGTATTGGAAAAGAATTGAATTTTTTTTAAACCTTATACTAACATTTCATATTGTTAAATAAATGAAAATACAAATTGCTAAAATTAACATGATTTAAATGTTAACGTTTGTCTTTTGTGACGTTTGCGTCTAATAAATCTGGTAGGAATATTTTTCAGTTACAAAGAGCCAAGTAGTGAAGGTGGTTAAAGGAACCCTCCAAACACCATAACTACTACAGCTGAGTCAGTGCATTATTACAGCTTAGTGTTATTACTACATCATTACTGCTCATTGTAGTCTATCCAGCTCCCTCCCGCAATGCAGACAGCGCAGTAATAAGGAAAGCTCTTGGTAAAGACATCTTTAAAATGTTCATAGTAACTCAAACACTCACAGTTGCGGCTGTGTTCCTTGGAAAGCAAGTAGTTGGCCAGCGGTGGAGTGTAGGTCAGACATTGGATAGTTGAGTTCAAGAAGCATGTGTTTCCCAAATTTTGGAGGCCGGCTCCCACTCTGGACACTCGCTCCCACTTCATGGAGAGCTTTTCTGTTGGGAAGAGAACTTTCTGTGGCAGTGGGATGCCATCTGTGCCCGGAGACAAGTCAAAGCCTGAAACTGAGAGTTTAAATGGTACAATTACCAGGAACAAGATGGCAGCAGCATTGTCATAAACACGATATCCATAATGAGTTCTGCTTAAACCGTATGGATCATGCAGTCACACATGATAACACATTACATATAATGACATTTAATCTCTGCATACTGAGTGAGACATAATAATACATGTACAGATGATCCTATATACAATATTACGGATGTAACCATCTACCACAATGAAGTCAGTTTGGCAAAAAAAAAAAATAATAATAATAATGCGGCCAACCAGACGTGTGGACGGTGACTGTACTGTACTGTAGGTGAGAATGTCTAAGTTTTACTCTGTAGATAAGCAACACAAGGTAAAAGTTATCCAGTTCTCTCATAAAGGATCTCATGTCATATGTAGATTGCACTTATATATTAATTTGCCCCCCAAAATTAATCTCTATGAGGTTGTTGTGTTGCAAGTTGGTCCCATGCACAGGCTTATCTTAAGGAGTTAAACTGTTAACTAATGGTTAAACCCAAAGCTTTGGACGACGACGACCAATCGCTCTACCCAACAACTTCCTTTCTTGGTCTCAGGCTTCAATCAGGAAGGCTCAGATCAGGTGCTGATTGTCATAGTAGGTTTGCGGACGCTCTCACCTACCAATAGCTCCGCATTCAGAAAATGAAATGTGAAAAGGGCACAGTTTAACTCCTTAAGGTAAGATGGTGTGCCAGAACCCCCTCGAACCATAAGAAATTAACTGCGATGAAGTTATGGTGCCAGGAGGGTCCCTTTAAAAGAATCCCACAAATCAATCTATACATTGTGTTAGAGAACTGTCAGGCAATACCAGCGCAATGTATAGATGAAATGCATACGTATACGCCCTTCAAGGATGACATGTCATTTTAATACCTTAACTACTGCATATGGCAAATTACGAATACGGTCATTTTCCCCATGACTTTAAACTAAGTTGGCCTTTACTGTGATTTAAAAAAAAAAAAAGAAGATAAGGGGGCGGAGCCTAGCTTCCTAGCAGAGTGGACGTGCTGCACGATAGCGCCTGCAAGCCAGCCACTAAAACGGGGGATATACCCCAAATAATCGCACGCACACCGCTGGGAAGGTGACTACAGAGTGGGGGAGACCCGGGAAAACGTTTTGATACCAAACTTGAACCCACAACTCACCGGGTCCCCACGATTCCAGCGTGAGGCCTAACTGCAATCGAGCCGGGGAGAGGCGGCCGCTCTCCTGGATAGTAACTTTGCAGATGGCAACCTCACCGTACTCACCTCTAATCCCCCCCCCCCCGGACCGGTGGGGGTTATCCCGGTCCTCGCTGGGTGCCACAGGCAGCCGGCCACCATTGCTTCCAATCACCATGAGGCAGCAAGGTACACCCAAGATGGCGGAGGATGGCGGCCGGCACAAGCGAACGCAGACCCTATGCACCAAGCATCCCCAACACAGCTTGCGGCGCCTAGATGCTCACTGCAGCCAGCACGGGGCCAAACAACGAACTAAACAGCAAGCAGCCCAGCCGCCAAGGTATGCAGAGGCCCACACGAGTGAACGGTGCCAAAAGTGCAGGGAGACCGCGACAACGGCTTACCGTGACCTGCTGGAAGGCACACGCGACTACCCCACAGAGGGAATTGGCTGACGACTTCGCGGCATGGCAGGGCTTGAGGCCACCGCTGGAACTGTGATTCTAAGCGAGCAGACGGCCACACACTGAGCCCTCCAAACCAGAGTGAACTCATACCTTCTACTGAAGCACATGCCTAATAGTTATACTCTGCATCTGTGTCTTGTACTTTCCTTTTCGAGCCATACCACACATAGCTTCACTATATCTGCACCCAGCGATACCGTAACCTAGCTTTGAATCACTAATTTGTCAAACCTACTTTATCAATATGCTGCCAGTTTCATAGCCTGTTGTAAAACATATACCTAAAGCCTGGCTAGTCAAACGTTTATCTGTTGCTCCACTCTATGCTTAACTCTCTTGTGGAATGTCTCTTCCTAAATGTGGCATAGAGGGATGTAACCGCTGTTTTTCTTATGTTCTCTATATTAAAAAATTGTGCATGTCAAATCTACAGTAAAACTCAGCCAGAGGACTGCCTTTGGGGCACCTCAGGCCTGTAGGTCATTCTATATTGCACTGCAAAAAAAAAAAAAAAAAAGAAAACAAAATGATCATGATCTTGAGGAAGTCACTAATTTCTTATAGCCAAAAACACTATGTGATCGAGGGGACGGTCCTCTTTTTTACAATGGACAGTTTCTATATAGATAGCAACTATACCGAAAGCGGTTACGTCCAGCTCAGTGCAGATAGTTGCATGGTAAAACAGAGAAAACGCTTATATATACAGACAGGTTTAAAGGATCATTAAAGGGACACTACAGTCATCAAACGAACCAGTTTTAGTGTATAGATCATGCCCCTGCAGTCCCACTGCTCAATTCTCTGCTACTTAGGAGTTAAATCACTTTGTTTATGCAACCCTGGCCACACATCATTGCATGTGACTTGCACAGCCCCCATAAACACTTCCTGTAAAGAGTCATCTAATGTTTACACTCCCCTTTATTGCAAATCCTGCTTAATTTAGATTTTCTCATCTCCTGCTCTGTTAATAGCTTGCTAGACCGTGCAGTAGCCTCCTGTATGTAATTTAAGTTCAATTTACAGAGCAGGAGATAACTTTTAAAGTAAATTACATCTGATTGAAAATGCCAGTGACAGCAAGGGGAGGTGTGACTAAGCTGCATAAACAGAACCAACAGTGATTTAACTCCTAAATGGTAGAGAATTGAGCCGTGAGACTGCAGGGGCATGATCTATACACAAAAACGGCTTCATTAAGTAAACGTTGTATTGGTGACTATAGTATCCCTTTAAGCAGAACATGAAATGATAAAGAGACAATACTACTGTATAAGGTTCTGGCCAAGCAAAGCAATGATTAAAAATGTTTAACAATGCATGTGCTCAAAGAAACTCTGCAAAATGCAGGTTTCGTCGTCCTTGCTTAAAAAGGGACACCCCAAGCATCCTAACATTACAGCTCTTTGTATCGCAGCAGCTTGTTATACAGGTTAATGTTACAGAACCGGTGCAGTCCCTCTTCTTCTAAGCAGTTTGGAAAAACATTGAGGATTCCCCCAGCTTGCCACCTGTGTGTGGGATTTTGAAGATATATTTCGCCTTCTTCATCATATACCCCCCCACCCAATATTTGGTTGTGACAAATTACATTAACCGTTCAGGAACCACTGAACAGACTCAGCCCCAGTCTCTGTTATCCATACCAATATTTGACCTAAATAGAGGGGATGATGGGCTTTGGGTGCCAGAGAATTCTCTTCAGTGTCAAACCATTAAAAAAAAAAAAACCAAAAAACAGTTAAGGTAAAGGATACACATAATTCTATACATGGTATATACAATACTGCACGTACTTTGCCTCTGGATCTGGGGACCGTCAAGGCTTCTTTGGGGGGTGCCAGTTTGGAATGTGGGGCTCAGCAACACATATTTGCTCTTTAAGCTTTCTAGCTGATAGTAGAAGCTTTTGCTGGCCGGCTCAAACTCAATCTTCTGCAGAAGGATCTTCTTAGCGGACGAAGAGAGCAGCTTGCCTAGCTCAACGTCCTCCGAGTCCTTTCGGCCCGGTTTCAGGGCATCTTTCAGCTTCTCCACGATGGGCATGGTTCATCACTGACAGGAGAGAGAAAATAAAGTTAATTAGCCTGGACAGGTCCAAACATAGCCCACTGCGTCTCCTCACTTCTCCCACATCAAAACACTCACTTAGCTGCTCCTGAAAAGGAGTATAGCCTGAGGCTTTCTGAAGGACAACACATAGCAAGTCAACGGTTTAGGAGGCAGGTTGACAATGTCACAGAGTTATCTCCCCCTCTTAATGAAAATAAATGTAAAAATCCCTCACCTAACAATGCTTGTCCCACTGTGTGCCCTTGTGACAGCCTTGTCTCCCCTTGTGACAGCCTTGTCTCTTGAGCAACGGTTCCAGGGAAGAAGTAGGATTATGGATGCTGCTGAAAACCAAGGTCAGGGAGCTGACATGGGATTGTGAATCATTCTTGCGTTTGATAGGCCAGTGTTTAAACAATACTCGTGTGGATGCAGCCTGCCTGCATCAGGACCAGCCCCTCCCCCACTCCATCACAACAAGCTCCCTCTCGGTAAAACTCACACATTGCAAGACTGTCTATACGGGCTCGCTGCGGTCTCTTCACATACGAGTGTCGTAAAATGAAAGCAGGTCCAAGCACCAAGAAAACATCTGTGACAAACTGATAGTTACTGCAGTGAAGGCATGCCCAACACAGAGTGACAGAATCCTGAGCCAACCATGGAATCGAGGTACCAGCTATATACAGACACTACATGGGGTGTCTCAGCCAATAGCTGCAGCACAGGGGCGGGAAAAGCAGGGAAAATGCTCTAAACGCCTACACACAGGGGACACACAAAACAAACACATTGTGGCACCAAAGATATTACACAATGTACATGCTGTTACAGGTAGTGATCATTACAGTAATCAACTAGACCGACGCTCCAATAATATTTCTTATCACGGCTAAAGCACAAAAATCTGCATCATTACAAAAAGACAAAACACACCATAGCCTCCTCACAACAATCAAAGCATCGAGTTGTTATTGCATAACAGTATATATAGCATGACAGTACCAAACCATCATAACAAGCACAGCATCACAGTGTCAGTATCAGTCACTAAGTGGGCTGTACACAGACACTAACATTTGCTCCCAACAATAATTTGTAGCCATTACACCAAGGCTTAGTAAAAGGCATTGAAATGGTTAATGAATGAAATGGAAACAAGAGCGTTAAATACAATGAGACAGCTAGACTGACAGTGTTAAACCCTGCAGCTCTCTCAGCCTTGACATGGAGTTTTAATGGTCAGATGTCGAGTGAAATGACCAAATCCCAGGGCACAGAGGCAGAACTCACCATTATAGATTAGATTATTAATGGTGCACTTTCATATTGAAATAATTATGCACCAAATATCTAAGCATGGGTCTTATTTAATTGCGCCAACAAACGTAAACTGAATCTTACTGGGTGATAAAGGAGCGTTTTTTTTTATAAAATCAGAATGTTGACGATTTATTAATCCGATAAGGATCAATGACATTCCAAGACATTGTGAAAATTCTGATCTTTTAACACGTTGCGTCAGCAGTGAGTGCCCTGACAATACCACATTAGACATGTGTCTGTTAGGACACAAACATTACCAACCAGGAGGCACCCAAAAAACACACTACGCAAATATTATATTCATATTACACACATTCATCTCTAGAACCCAGAAACATAACCAGAGTAACATGAAGCACAATAGTCACTTGAAACAGGGCTCCATCTTGGACCAATCTGCATTAGGATTAATAAACCCAGATACTCGAATAGCAGCCGCAAAGAAAAAGAGCGTGTTTGTGGTCACATGGGCATTACAGGAGTTAAGGTTCTATAACATAGGGCAGCATGCGTGTGCTCGCTGATCTGTGGAATATTAAATTAAATTACAGCCCTAGTGTAAGAGATAAACACATTTAAGCCGATAGTGGTGAGAAAGACAAGGGGCTTAGGGGGTAGTCTGCAGACATGTACTGCCCACATCTACTATCAGCAAAATAAGGACAATACATCCTCATCGTGACCCAGGGCATCAGTAGGCAACTGTCACTGAGACAGGCCAAATCCTGAGGTTTGTCAAGCTCTGCACTGTATACATGGTCAGGCAATGACGCAGGACCAAGCCATAAAACAAAAAGTGGGACTTCTGTTGGCTTTTATTGAGAGGGAAAAAAACATTGCCATCAAAACCACAACTGTTCTGCTGTACCAAAGTTCATCGATGGTAGCCAACAAGATCTTGTGGCTTTAAAAGAGAACGACTGTATAGGTTATCATAAAGTGTAAATGCGCTGGAAGGATCTGGCAATGCCAAGGCATAATGATTCCAACACTCCTCCATGCACGATTTGCTGTCTATAGCACTAACAGCTCCTTGTAAAGGTTTATGGGATATGAGCAGGGTTCCAATACAAATCAATAGAAGCATCATGACTTCCTGAGATATGTAGTCGCTGCAGATGTAGCATACCCGAGAGAACATTTATCTGTATATTTGTAATTTAAATCATCAAAAAACAGACAGAGAAACTTCGGATTCAGCTGATATATTCATAGAGGGCCTTTGTAGCACTTTTTTCACTGATAAACTCACTTTGTATATTTGTACCTAGCACTACACTCGTGAGAAACTGAGGATTTAAGTGGTAGAATATATCAGCTGAATCCAAAGTTTCTCTGTCTGTTTTTTGGTGATTTTCTATGTGTGGGGGTTGTAGCCTGTGGGCTGCCAGGGTTCTTTTTGCTACTAAAGTGATTTAGTTGCATAATTTTTGTTCACGTTGGGTCAGTCCCTCTAGGGGCTTGGAAAGCAAAAACAAACATGGGTCCAGCTCGAACGGCCTACTGAAGATATCCTTAAGACGGGGCTGAACTTCCCCCCAGTAGCGTGTCAAAGCAGGGCAAACCCACCAAATATGTGAGTATGTCCCCCTCAGCCTGTACATCCTCCAAAAGTTAGAGGGGTGTACACCCATTTTAAGCAGGTGTACGGGGGTGGTATGCCACCTGAAGCATATACATTTGTTCTTGTGAGGTGACACACATGGAGACCTTCGCTGCAGCTTCCCACATATCCTTCCATTCATCACCATCAAGGCCCCCCCAAGTCTCTCTCTCTCTCACTGACCAACATATCGCAGGGGGCCCCACACATCAGCGTGTGAACATATTGCTGCGTATATTTCAGTAATAAGGCCCTTACGAGGCTTTCCCTGATGACAAAGCATCTCAAAGAAAGTGGGTTTAGTTCTTTAGTCCCTAGTACCTCCTCTTTTTGGGCGTAATCCCTGATTGCAAGTATCTAAAATAGTCATGGTTGGTAAATTGGGCTCTCTGTTTCAGGGTGGAGAAAGTCACCAGTTCATGTTCCCAGAGGTTAAAAAGCTTCTGTAGTCCCACGTCTTCTAAGTTTCCAAATCCCTGAGGAGCCATTCCCGGAGGAAAGTCCCTGTTCCGTTGAAGTGGCACCAACGGGGAGGGTTTAGCACAGAGGCCGAACTTATACCTGACCGTATCCTAGATAGTAAGGGAATTAAGTATTCCTGGGCACTCGGTTTGGAGCAGAGCTCGCTGGGACCTCGCCAACCACATATAGAACATGGGAAGGTCAGAGCCCATAAGCACTGACTCTAGGACAATTTTATATTTCTATTAAGAGTCTGATTTTGGCACCGATATATTAAACAAAGAGCTTAACATGTTTTCCTTAAATGCAGGAGCTAAAAAATATATATATAAAAAAATAAAATCAGATGCTGCATGCGCTTAATTACTTGTACTCATACAAATACGTTATCCCAGCCACCCCTTCCTAATTAATCAGCTACCCTTACATACATACGACTTTTTGGGCAGCCACCTATTTAGCAAAACACACAAAACGAACTACTAACCCAAACATCTAGTAGGTAAGAAAACTAGAAGAATCTCTCAAAGAAACTTTGGCATATGCCCCATGCAATGTATAAAGTAACAGTTGGCACCATGCAGTCAGGCAGATAGTGTACACCTGGCACTCACCAAAATAACCTGGAAAACTATAGGTAGTGAAATGTGATTCTTTACTCCAGAGAGCACATTGCACATGGTGATCGTGGCCCTGCGTGTAGTTACCTCACCATGGAAACCTAATTCACTGAGGTACATAAGAATGGCTCTACTGTGAATGTGATGGCATATAGCCGTGGGTCTTAAGTGGAACAATATGCATTGTGGTGGACCGCCTGGCATCCCAACTGGATACCTCTGCCAATCGCTGCTTCCTAGTATCCCTGTGTACTATAAGCACCGCAGTCCCCTTAGCCGCCGCAGCTTGGCTGGGGATTCGCCGTTCCTTCCCACCCTAGACCAACACCTGGATCCAGCTCCCAGTGGGAAGACCTCTCCTCCAAGAGAGTATAGCTGTATAGTAATCCAAAGAGCAGTATAGAAAGTGATTATAGTAGGTATAGCTTTCCCCCCCACACATGAAACGAGGTTCTGTGCTGTGGGTGAACTGATTTATTGGGAGCCATACATGGCCTTTTATGCAACTCCCCATGCAAAGGGTTTCCTAAAATCACATTCCAGGGGAATTCCTCCGCTGGACCTGATAGAGAACTAGTTGCCAGCAAACATCTGAATTAAATTATCTCCCTGTACAGAAAACATGCAATATAACAATACCTCAAAAGTACCCCCAAAACACATGAAAACTCCACATCCCCTGATAGCCCCGATCTGGGTGACCAACATATCCAAAAATCACCCAGATCGGTTCAGGGGTTCGGGAATTTCATGGAAGTCAATTATTTGACCAACCGTGCACATGGTCCTATGCCCGAACATGGTCAATAGTCTTAGCCTGGAGCTTGTTCCCCTAGTTCGTGGGAACGTTTCCAAACAGTACCCTACTAAGTGGTGTACAACCAAATGCAGGTGATGCTAGAAGTCCAGCGGTGTTCGGGAGTTTCTGTGTCCGATTTCAGTTCCATGAGATTCATTCCCAAACACCACTGCTTGCGTTCACGGGAACAAGACGGCCGCCACCTCGTGGTTGTTCATGCGAACAGCAGCCACCCAGACGGAACAATTAGAACACTGCGGTGGAACGTGTTACAAACGGTCAATTAGGCTTAACAAGCTCCTGGGTGGTCCATGGTTCGTATGCATGTTCGGTTCCCAAACAGAATAGATAAAGTGTATGAACAAAGTATTTTATGAGCCTTTTGCATGGCCCATAGTCTTGAGGCAGGAAGCTGGCAAGCAGGCCCCTCCAAGAACACGTGGCAGAGGCATTTCTGCAACATGCACCATAACCACAACAGCTCACTGTAGTTTGTATGATGTGAACAGTCTCTGTTTGTGGCCCCAGATGTTTTTTGTCAAGCTGCTTTGGTATGAGAAAACACAGGACTCTCCCTAGTGCCCAGAGACGACCCCTTCTTCAGCTAACTGCACTGATAATGAATGTCTGGCATTATAGGCTGAGGGTGCTGTGGGTGGTATAACACCACCAGACTCTCCGTACTATAGTCTAGAGTAGACCTTGCAGTAGTAGTCTCTTTTCAGAGATTACCACTCTTTTGACAGGGATTTAAATGATATTACATTAACTTGGTGACTCAGTCCAAGTGTAAAACCACTACCAGGGAAATCAGAAAGACTACAGTAATCAATGTATTGTGGGATTTGTCAGGTCCGACATTTGGGGTCTGACTGAAATAACATGAAATAACATGGGGTCCAAGAGAATAAAGGACCGCTAAATGCATCTCAATGACGTGGTCTGGGTGCAGTGACCCTGTAATGTAAAACCTTTGGCAGATGGATTAAACACACAGCTAGTGGCCGTCTTCCTGACAGTCACTAGAGGCTCTTCCTATGCAAAAACCGCGTCAAACCTGATCATGTGATGTTCAATGTCCATGAGAATGTTAAACATCAAATACAGCTCGTAGCAAAGCATCAAATTCAATCCTTTCCTAAGAGAAGCACTGGACGGCACACTCCACACACGTTCATCTCATGCCCAATGTTCATCTAACAGAAGCATTCCATTGGATGATTGCTGAGGAAGCAATGCCTTTACTATAATGTTGTGAGAGGCGAAGTGGGCAGCAGCACCAAAGGAGTCCCAATGCTAGGGGAAAAAAAAGTAATTTGTATTTCCCCAATCTAATAAGGGTTGGGGGACTATAGTATTAGGAATACAGATTTTATTCCCGATTCCATAGTGGTCGTCTAATGGGGCAACCTAAGCACCATAGATCCCTCGGTACCATTCCCTGGGTAAGAATCAACTTGTTTTAATGGTTTCACACATACCCAGGTGTCCATGGTCCAGGCCCCTCTTCCTAAGGATAACTGTAGCCATGTTTGCAGACAGGACCACAACGCAGGTGGGCAGAGAATCCAGGTTAGTGCCAGTTTTTTCGCAAACTGTTTGACTCTTACCATAACAACTATGTCACTGTAGTGGTTTGAGGGCATAGACTGTCACTTTAAGAATGACTGCAATAGAAATATAATGTCTGTGAATCTCCTCAATAGATTTTAAAGTACTTTTGTGCAGAACAACATACGAAAAAGATTTTTGACACCTACCAAAACCCATATTTGTTACCTGACAGGGTTTCTGAGTGAGAGAAAAGGCCTGGTTGCTTGGTTACGCGTCCTTTTGCTTTATCTTTGATGGTGAAGTGCTACACTGTAGCTGGGGTGAGCGATTACAAGTGTTTAAGTTGAAGAATGTCACAATGATCTGTTGCATAATTGACTGTGCCAGTGAAAACCAGACCATCTGAAAATCAGGAACATCACTCAGTGGACTAATGATCTACATGCATTTGGGTCTCATTCCTGTTTATATATAGTATTATTTTATATGGTACAAACTGTCTTTAGTAAAATACACAGCCACTGGCTTCCAGCATCAGACTAACATGTACAAAACATACGTTTTACTGTTCAAACCAATATAAGAGCACTGAGTGATGTAGTATATTAATGCCTTTATGAATTTCAGACATGACGTTTGATCATGGAGTGAACTTGTTTATTGAAAACTCAGCGTTCAACATTCCAGTGAGGTCCCTGTACAATCTCCTCGGTGGATGTGTTTAGTTTTTAATTGAGCCACAGGAGCCAGGATGTTATTTATGGTGTTATGACCCAGAAACACCATATAACAGTCTGGAAAAGCCTGGCTGATTCAACTAATGTTACTGTACCATGAGAACACATCTGTTTAAGAGTATTTTGGATGGTTGCACAGCTACAACACAAGTTGCAATGCAGTTATTTTTGATGAGCATAAATCATTAATAAAGTCTGTAACAGCTGCTGCCCTTAATATTAAGATGCAAGTGATGGTTGTAGCCGCTTTGTATGTGATTATTTGCACTGGCCCAGCAAATGAAAGACTGATGGGAAAAGTGTTTCTCAATTTTGTATAATGGAGAGCAAAAAAATGGGTCGCAAGAGTATTCGGAGAATGGGCAGCAGCTAAATTGGCCTGCCCTTCGGTGGTTCCCCGCTCAGAACTCAAGCTGGTTTTAGCTTATCTTGTGCCATTACAGAGAGAACATATCTGAAGCATATCAGACTGGTCCAGCCCAGATCCGAAATGCCAACAAGTTCCCTCTGCACGAGAGACATAGCAACCCCAGATGATTGTTTCTGCCATGTTAGGCAACATCAGTGAGGTATAGCTGATATCCCTATAGGCAACGTGAGCAAGGGATCCACGTCTGTCAGCGTGCTTTTAATACCAATACCACAAAAATAACGGATGGCTTGTGGACTACAAATCCCATAATGTACAGCCAGACTCTGAATGACAGGCAATACAGACCACGGTAGCTGAGACGTAACCAGTTATTAGCTTTATTGGTTCTCTCATCCGTGGGATGCACCATGCATTACTGGACAGGTACCATTCCACATAATGCGGGAAAACCAATTAAAAGAGCCACGCCACAGATCTCATTAGACCTGGAGTCAAGGTGGAGCCTGTGAATTATACATAGTGTATAGTGACTGAGGCAGCCTCAGCCTCATAACTGTGGGGTGGGGGGTCTAACATTCTCTGGCAGCACTGACACAGTTAAGCTACTCTTGGTGTATTGTGAAACACCATCCAGAGACTGTGAGTGTCCACTCGATTAGTGAGGGATGGTGCCACCTAAAAACCTCAAATCTGTAAATGTCAATTCAGTGACCCTGTGAGTGTGCACTCAGTGAGGGGGTGACCCAGTGCACTCAGGGAGGTGATGGCACTGTGAGTGTGCCCTCAGGGAGGTGATGGCACTGTGAGTGTGCCCTCAGGGAGGTGATGGCACTGTGAGTGTGCCCTCAGGGAGGTGATGGCACTGTGAGTGTGCCCTCAGTGAGGATGGCACTGTGAGTGTGCCCTCAGTGAGGATGGCACTGTGAGTGTGCCCTCAGTGAGGATGGCACTGTGAGTGTGCCCTCAGTGAGGATGGCAATGTGAGTGTGCCCTCAGTGAGGATGGCACTGTGAGTGTGCCCTCAGTGAGGTGATGACCCAGTGAGTGTGCACTGAGGGAGGTGGTGACCCTGTGAGTGTGCCCTCAGTGAGGTGGTGGCACTGTGAGTGTGCCCTCAGTGAGGTGATGACCCTGTGAGTGTGCCCTCAGTGAGGTGATGACCCTGTGAGTGTGCCCTCAGTGAGGTGATGGCACTGTGAGTGTGCCCTCAGTGAGGTGATGGCACTGTGAGTGTGCCCTCAGTGAGGTGGTGGCACTGTGAGTGTGCCCTCAGGTGAGGTGATGGCACTGTGAGTGTGCCCTCAGTGAGGTAATGGCACTGTGAGTGTGCCCTCAGTGAGGTGATGGCACTGTGAGTGTGCACTCAGTGAGGTGGTGGCACTGTGAGTGTGCCCTCAGGGAGGTGATGGCACTGTGAGTGTGCCCTCAGGGAGGTGATGACCCTGTGAGTGTGCCCTCAGTGAGGTGATGGCACTGTGAGTGTGCACTCAGTGAGGTGGTGGCACTGTGAGTGTGCCCTCAGGGAGGTGATGACCCTGTGAGTGTGCCCTCAGTGAGGTGATGGCACTGTGAGTGTGCCCTCAGGGAGGTGATGACCCTGTGAGTGTGCCCTCAGTGAGGTGATGGCACTGTGAGTGTGCACTCAGTGAGGTGGTGGCACTGTGAGTGTGCCCTCAGGGAGGTGATGACCCTGTGAGTGTGCACTCAGTGAGGTGGTGGCACTGTGAGAGTGCCCTCAGGGAGGTGGTTACCCTGTGAGTGTGCACTCAGTGAGGTGATGGCACTGTGAGTGTGCCCTCAGTGAGGTGATGGCACTGTGAGTGTGCACTCAGTGAGGTGATGGCACTGTGAGTGTGCCCTCAGGGAGGTGGTGACCCTGTGAGTGTGCACTCAGTGAGTGAGAGAATGACGCTGCCAGGCGGAGCCCGGGTCAGTGTGCGATATTAGTACATAGCCGAGATATATCCCATGTGTTACTCACTGCGCCTCGCGCTCCCTTGCTTGCTTGGGATCTACTTCCGTCTTCCGGCACGCGTCACATCCGGTGGGGGGGGAGGGGGGGGGTGCAAGGTCTGCTTAAAGGGCCAGTAACCTCCCTGCACTCAGAGATATCATTTATCAGGGCTGCCAGTCAGACCCAGCCTGGCTCCCTGGGCATTATATATAATATATACTGATAGGCAACATAGTAACATTACTGACTGCTGTATGTGGCATTCACATGCTGCTGGAGGACAATCAGTTAAAGGGCCACACTCAGTGTGCATGGTATGGCTGTGCAGTATGAGGAGGTCATAGAGTATCCTGCACTCAGAGATATCATTTATCAGGACTGCCAGTCAGACCCAGCCTGGCTCCCTGGGCATTATATATAATATATACTGATAGGCAACATAGTAACATTACTGACTGCTGTATGTGGCATTCACATGCTGCTGGAGGACAATCAGTTAAAGGGCCACACTCAGTGTGCATGGTAAGGCTGTGCAGTATGAGGAGGTCATAGAGTAACCTGCACTCAGAGATATCATTTATCAGGGCTGCCAGTCAGACCCAGCCTGGCTCCCTGGGCATTATATATAATATATACTGATAGGCAGCATAGTAACATTACTGACTGCTGTATGTGGCATTCACATGCTGCTGGAGGACAATCAGTTAAAGGGCCACACTCAGTGAGCATGGTAAGGCTGTGCAGTATGAGGAGGTCATAGAGTAACCTGCACTCAGAGATATCATTTATCAGGACTGCCAGTCAGACCCAGCCTGGCTCCCTGGGCATTATATATAATATATACTGATAGGCTGCATAGTAACATTACTGACTGCTGTATGTGGCATTCACATGCTGCTGGAGGACAATCAGTTAAAGGGCCACACTCAGTGTGCATGGTAAGGCTGTGCAGTATGAGGAGGTCATAGAGTAACCTGCACTCAGAGATATCATTTATCAGGACTGCCAGTCAGACCCAGCCTGGCTCCCTGGGCATTATATATAATATATACTGATAGGCTGCATAGTAACATTACTGACTGCTGTATGTGGCATTCCCATGCTGCTGGAGGACAATCAGTTAAAGGGCCACACTCAGTGAGCATGGTAAGGCTGTGCAGTATGAGGAGGTCATAGAGTAACCTGCACTCAGAGATATCATTTATCAGGACTGCCAGTCAGACCCAGCCTGGCTCCCTGGGCATTATATATAATATATACTGATAGGCAGCATAGTAACATTACTGACTGCTGTATGTGGCATTCACATGCTGCTGGAGGACAATCAGTTAAAGGGCCACACTCAGTGTGCATGGTAAGGCTGTGCAGTATGAGGAGGTCATAGAGTAACCTGCACTCAGAGATATCATTTATCAGGACTGCCAGTCAGACCCAGCCTGGCTCCCTGGGCATTATATATAATATATACTGATAGGCAGCATAGTAACATTACTGACTGCTGTATGTGGCATTCACATGCTGCTGGAGGACAGTCAGTTAAAGGGCCACACTCAGTGTGCATGGTAAGGCTGTGCAGTATGAGGAGGTCATAGAGTAACCTGCACTCAGAGATATCATTTATCAGGACTGCCAGTCAGACCCATCCTGGCTCCCTGGGCATTATATATAATATATACTGATAGGCAGCATAGTAACATTACTGACTGCTGTATGTGGCATTCACATGCTGCTGGAGGACAATCAGTTAAAGGGCCACACTCAGTGAGCATGGTAAGGCTGTGCAGTATGAGGAGGTCATAGAGTAACCTGCACTCAGAGATATCATTTATCAGGACTGCCAGTCAGACCCAGCCTGGCTCCCTGGGTATTATATATAATATATACTGATAGGCAGCATAGTAACATTACTGACTGCTGTATGTGGCATTCACATGCTGCTGGAGGACAGTCAGTTAAAGGGCCACACTCAGTGAGCATGGTAAGGCTGTGCAGTATGAGGAGGTCATAGAGTAACCTGCACTCAGAGATATCATTTATCAGGACTGCCAGTCAGGCCAGCTGGCTCCTAGGTATTATATATAATATATACTGATAGGCTGCATAGTAACATTACTTTTCCCAGATACAACATCTAGCGGCATTCCCATGCTGCTGGAGGACAATCAGACTAAAGGGCCACCTCCAGTGTGCATGGTAAAACTGTGCAGTATGAGGAGGTCATAAGAGTAACCTGCACTCAGAGATATCATTTATAGGACTGCCAGTCAGACCCATCACAGCTCCTAGGCATTATATATAATATATACTGATAGGCAGCATAGTAACATTACTGACTGCTGTATGTGGCATTCACATGCTGCTGGAGGACAATCAGTTAAAGGGCCACACTCAGTGAGCATGGTAAGGCTGTGCAGTATGAGGAGGTCATAGAGTAACCTGCACTCAGAGATATCATTTATCAGGGCTGCCAGTCAGACCCAGCCTGGCTCCCTGGGCATTATATATAATATATACTGATAGGCAGCATAGTAACATTACTGACTGCTGTATGTGGCATTCACATGCTGCTGGAGGACAATCAGTTAAAGGGCCACACTCAGTGTGCATGGTAAGGCTGTGCAGTATGAGGAGGTCATAGAGTAACCTGCACTCAGAGATATCATTTATCAGGGCTGCCAGTCAGACCCAGCCTGGCTCCCTGGGCATTATATATAATATATACTGATAGGCTGCATAGTAACATTACTGACTGCTGTATGTGGCATTCCCATGCTGCTGGAGGACAATCAGTTAAAGGGCCACACTCAGTGTGCATGGTAAGGCTGTGCACTATGCTGAGGTCATAGAGTAACCTGCACTCAGAGATATAATTTATCAGGACTGCCAGTCAGACCCAGCCTGGCTCCCTGGGCATTATATATAATATACACTGATAGGCAGCATAGTAACATTACTGACTGCTGTATGTGGCATTCCCATGCTGCTGGAGGACAATCAGTTAAAGGGCCACACTCAGTGTGCATGGTAAGGCTGTGCACTATGCTGAGGTCATAGAGTAACCTGCACTCAGAGATATCATTTATCAGGACTGCCAGTCAGACCCAGCCTGGCTCCCTGGGCATTATATATAATATATACTGATAGGCAACATAGTAACATTACTGACTGCTGTATGTGGCATTCACATGCTGCTGGAGGACAATCAGTTAAAGGGCCACACTCAGTGTGCATGGTAAGGCTGTGCAGTATGAGGAGGTCATAGAGTAACCTGCACTCAGAGATATCATTTATCAGGGCTGCCAGTCAGACCCAGCCTGGCTCCCTGGGCATTATATATAATATATACTGATAGGCTGCATAGTAACATTACTGACTGCTGTATGTGGCATTCCCATTCTGCTGGAGGACAATCAGTTAAAGGGCCACACTCAGTGTGCATGGTAAGGCTGTGCAGTATGAGGAGGTCATAGAGTAACCTGCACTCAGAGATATCATTTATCAGGGCTGCCAGTCAGACCCAGCCTGGCTCCCTGGGCATTATATATAATATATACTGATAGGCAGCATAGTAACATTACTGACTGCTGTATGTGGCATTCCCATGCTGCTGGAGGACAATCAGTTAAAGGGCCACACTCAGTGTGCATGGTAAGGCTGTGCAGTATGAGGAGGTCATAGAGTAACCTGCACTCAGAGATATCATTTATCAGGGCTGCCAGTCAGACCCCGCCTGGCTCCCTGGGCATTATATATAATATACACTGATAGGCAGCATAGTAACATTACTGACTGCTGTATGTGGCATTCCCATGCTGCTGGAGGACAATCAGTTAAAGGGCCACACTCAGTGTGCATGGTAAGGCTGTGCACTATGCTGAGGTCATAGAGTAACCTGCACTCAGAGATATCATTTATCAGGACTGCCAGTCAGACCCAGCCTGGCTCCCTGGGCATTATATATAATATATACTGATAGGCAACATAGTAACTTTACTGACTGCTGTATGTGGCATTCACATGCTGCTGGAGGACAATCAGTTAAAGGGCCACACTCAGTGTGCATGGTAAGGCTGTGCAGTATGAGGATGTCATAGAGTAACCTGCACTCAGAGATATCATTTATCAGGACTGCCAGTCAGACCCAGCCTGGCTCCCTGGGTATTATATATAATATATACTGATAGGCTGCATAGTAACATTACTGACTGCTGTATGTGGCATTCCCATGCTGCTGGAGGACAATCAGTTAAAGGGCCACACTCAGTGTGCATGGTAAGGCTGTGCAGTATGAGGAGGTCATAGAGTAACCTGCACTCAGAGATATCATTTATCAGGACTGCCAGTCAGACCCAGCCTGGCTCCCTGGGCATTATATATAATATATACTGATAGGCAGCATAGTAACATTACTGACTGCTGTATGTGGCATTCACATGCTGCTGGAGGACAATCAGTTAAAGGGCCACACTCAGTGAGCATGGTAAGGCTGTGCAGTATGAGGAGGTCATAGAGTAACCTGCACTCAGAGATATCATTTATCAGGGCTGCCAGTCAGACCCAGCCTGGCTCCCTGGGCATTATATATAATATATACTGATAGGCAGCATAGTAACATTACTGACTGCTGTATGTGGCATTCACATGCTGCTGGAGGACAATCAGTTAAAGGGCCACACTCAGTGTGCATGGTAAGGCTGTGCAGTATGAGGAGGTCATAGAGTAACCTGCACTCAGAGATATCATTTATCAGGGCTGCCAGTCAGACCCAGCCTGGCTCCCTGGGTATTATATATAATATATACTGATAGGCTGCATAGTAACATTACTGAATGCTGTATGTGGCATTCCCATGCTGCTGGAGGACAATCAGTTAAAGGGCCACACTCAGTGTGCATGGTAAGGCTGTGCAGTATGAGGAGGTCATAGAGTAACCTGCACTCAGAGATATCATTTATCAGGACTGCCAGTCAGACCCAGCCTGGCTCCCTGGGCATTATATATAATATATACTGATAGGCAGCATAGTAACATTACTGACTGCTGTATGTGGCATTCACATGCTGCTGGAGGACAATCAGTTAAAGGGCCACACTCAGTGAGCATGGTAAGGCTGTGCAGTATGAGGAGGTCATAGAGTAACCTGCACTCAGAGATATCATTTATCAGGACTGCCAGTCAGACCCAGCCTGGCTCCCTGGGCATTATATATAATATATACTGATAGGCAGCATAGTAACATTACTGACTGCTGTATGTGGCATTCACATGCTGCTGGAGGACAATCAGTTAAAGGGCCACACTCAGTGTGCATGGTAAGGCTGTGCAGTATGAGGAGGTCATAGAGTAACCTGCACTCAGAGATATCATTTATCAGGGCTGCCAGTCAGACCCAGCCTGGCTCCCTGGGTATTATATATAATATATACTGATAGGCTGCATAGTAACATTACTGACTGCTGTATGTGGCATTCCACATGCTGCTGGAGGACAATCAGTTAAAGGGCCACACTCAGTGTGCATGGTAAGGCTGTGCACTATGCTGAGGTCATAGAGTAACCTGCACTCAGAGATATAATTTATCAGGACTGCCAGTCAGACCCAGCCTGGCTCCCTGGGCATTATATATAATATATACTGATAGGCAGCATAGTAACATTACTGACTGCTGTATGTGGCATTCCCATGCTGCTGGAGGACAATCAGTTAAAGGGCCACACTCAGTGTGCATGGTAAGGCTGTGCAGTATGAGGAGGTCATAGAGTAACCTGCACTCAGAGATATCATTTATCAGGACTGCCAGTCAGACCCAGCCTGGCTCCCTGGGCATTATATATAATATACACTGATAGGCAACATAGTAACATCACTGACTGCTGTATGTGGCATTCACATGCTGCTGGAGGACAATCAGTTAAAGGGCCACACTCAGTGTGCATGGTATGGCTGTGCAGTATGAGGAGGTCATAGAGTATCCTGCACTCAGAGATATCATTTATCAGGACAGTCACTGACTGCTGTATGTGGCATTCACATGCTGCTGGAGGACAATCAGTTAAAGGGCCACACTCAGTGTGCATGGTAAGGCTGTGCAGTATGAGGAGGTCATAGAGTAACCTGCACTCAGAGATATCATTTATCAGGGCTGCCAGTCAGACCCAGCCTGGATCCCTGGGTATTATATATAATATATACTGATAGGCTGCATAGTAACATTACTGAATGCTGTATGTGGCATTCCCATGCTGCTGGAGGACAATCAGTTAAAGGGCCACACTCAGTGTGCATGGTAAGGCTGTGCAGTATGAGGAGGTCATAGAGTAACCTGCACTCAGAGATATCATTTATCAGGGCTGCCAGTCAGACCCCGCCTGGCTCCCTGGGCATTATATATAATATACACTGATAGGCAGCATAGTAACATTACTGACTGCTGTATGTGGCATTCCCATGCTGCTGGAGGACAATCAGTTAAAGGGCCACACTCAGTGTGCATGGTAAGGCTGTGCACTATGCTGAGGTCATAGAGTAACCTGCACTCAGAGATATCATTTATCAGGACTGCCAGTCAGACCCAGCCTGGCTCCCTGGGCATTATATATAATATATACTGATAGGCAACATAGTAACATTACTGACTGCTGTATGTGGCATTCACATGCTGCTGGAGGACAATCAGTTAAAGGGCCACACTCAGTGTGCATGGTAAGGCTGTGCAGTATGAGGAGGTCATAGAGTAACCTGCACTCAGAGATATCATTTATCAGGACTGCCAGTCAGACCCAGCCTGGCTCCCTGGGCATTATATATAATATATACTGATAGGCTGCATAGTAACATTACTGACTGCTGTATGTGGCATTCCCATGCTGCTGGAGGACAATCAGTTAAAGGGCCACACTCAGTGTGCATGGTAAGGCTGTGCAGTATGAGGAGGTCATAGAGTAACCTGCACTCAGAGATATCATTTATCAGGACTGCCAGTCAGACCCAGCCTGGCTCCCTGGGCATTATATATAATATATACTGATAGGCAGCATAGTAACATTACTGACTGCTGTATGTGGCATTCACATGCTGCTGGAGGACAATCAGTTAAAGGGCCACACTCAGTGTGCATGGTAAGGCTGTGCAGTATGAGGAGGTCATAGAGTAACCTGCACTCAGAGATATCATTTATCAGGACTGCCAGTCAGACCCAGCCTGGCTCCCTGGGCATTATATATAATATATACTGATAGGCAGCATAGTAACATTACTGACTGCTGTATGTGGCATTCCCATGCTGCTGGAGGACAATCAGTTAAAGGGCCACACTCAGTGTGCATGGTAAGGCTGTGCACTATGCTGAGGTCATAGAGTAACCTGCACTCAGAGTAACCTGCACTCAGAGATATTTATCAGGACTGCCAGTCAGACCCAGCCTGGCTCCCTGGGCATTATATATAATATACACTGATAGGCAACATAGTAACATCACTGACTGCTGTATGTGGCATTCACATGCTGCTGGAGGACAATCAGTTAAAGGGCCACACTCAGTGTGCATGGTATGGCTGTGCAGTATGAGGAGGTCATAGAGTATCCTGCACTCAGAGATATCATTTATCAGGACTGCCAGTCAGACCCAGCCTGGCTCCCTGGGCATTATATATAATTTACACTGATAGGCAACATAGTAACATCACTGACTGCTGTATGTGGCATTCACATGCTGCTGGAGGACAATCATTTAAAGGGCCACACTCAGTGTGCATGGTATGGCTGTGCAGTATGAGGAGGTCATAGAGTATCCTGCACTCAGAGATATCATTTATCAGGCCTGCCAGTCAGACCCAGCCTGGCTCCCTGGGCATTATATATAATATACACTGATAGGCAGCATAGTAACATTACTGACTGCTGTATGTGGCATTCCCATGCTGCTGGAGGACAATCAGTTAAAGGGCCACACTCCGTGTGCATGGTAAGGCTGTGCAGTATGAGGAGGTCATAGAGTAACCTGCACTCAGAGATATCATTTATCAGGGCTGCCAGTCAGACCCAGCCTGGCTCCCTGGGCATTATATATAATATATACTGATAGGCAGCATAGTAACATTACTGACTGCTGTATGTGGCATTGACATGCTGCTGGAGGACAGTCAGTTAAAGGGCCACACTCAGTGAGCATGGTAAGGCTGTGCAGTATGAGGTCATAGAGTAACCTGCACTCAGAGATATCATTTATCAGGACTGCCAGTCAGACCCAGCCTGGCTCCCTGGGCATTATATATAATATATACTGATAGGCAGCATAGTAACATTACTGACTGCTGTATGTGGCATTCACATGCTGCTGGAGGACAATCAGTTAAAGGGCCACACTCAGTGTGCATGGTAAGGCTGTGCAGTATGAGGAGGTCATAGAGTAACCTGCACTCAGAGATATCATTTATCAGGACTGCCAGTCAGACCCAGCCTGGCTCCCTGGGCATTATATATAATATATACTGATAGGCAGCATAGTAACATTACTGACTGCTGTATGTGGCATTCACATGCTGCTGGAGGACAGTCAGTTAAAGGGCCACACTCAGTGTGCATGGTAAGGCTGTGCAGTATGAGGAGGTCATAGAGTAACCTGCACTCAGAGATATCATTTATCAGGACTGCCAGTCAGACCCAGCCTGGCTCCCTGGGCATTATATATAATATATACTGATAGGCAGCATAGTAACATTACTGACTGCTGTATGTGGCATTCACATGCTGCTGGAGGACAATCAGTTAAAGGGCCACACTCAGTGTGCATGGTAAGGCTGTGCAGTATGAGGAGGTCATAGAGTAACCTGCACTCAGAGATATCATTTATCAGGACTGCCAGTCAGACCCAGCCTGGCTCCCTGGGCATTATATATAATATATACTGATAGGCAGCATAGTAACATTACTGACTGCTGTATGTGGCATTGACATGCTGCTGGAGGACAATCAGTTAAAGGGCCACACTCAGTGTGCATGGTAAGGCTGTGCAGTATGAGGAGGTCATAGAGTAACCTGCACTCAGAGATATTTATCAGGACTGCCAGTCAGACCCAGCCTGGCTCCCTGGGCATTATATATAATATACACTGATAGGCAACATAGTAACATCACTGACTGCTGTATGTGGCATTCACATGCTGCTGGAGGACAATCAGTTAAAGGGCCTGTGAAGAAATGACTCCGTTCCTCAGGATTTCTACCTTTGTTGCACAAGTTAATTCACCCAATTCAGCTGGAATTCGGCATATAACTATAATTTCTACCATTCGAATGGATTCAGGCGAATCCCCCGTGTAAACTCTAGGTGGCCGCCATTTCGGCACTTTACACGTGGTCGCGGCCATTTTACGTGCGAACAGCGGTGTTTGCCCGTCAAACGCGTGGAACTAAAATCGGATACACAAACAGGCGAACACCGCTGAGACCTCCATACATCCAGAACTTCGCACGGAAAAAACCGAATGACCGGCCGTTCGGTAGTTACATGCAACTTCGTATGGGGATTTCAACGACCACGAAGATGCGAACGGATGGCAGGACTTTCGTCTTTTTTATTCGCCTAAACGGAGACCGACCGCAGGGCCAAAACTTATGGAACTATTTTCGGCTAGATGATCCGTGCGGTCGGTCAAAACTTTAGTGCTCCATAACTCCCGAACCATTCATCCGAATGGACTGATTTTTTGACATATTGTCCCCACCAGTGAGCACTATCCAGCGGTGCCCAATTTAAAGGTGTACCCCCTGTTTTTGGGGTACATCCAGAACTGGGGTAAAATAGTGCACGTTTTAATGAAGTTAACTGTTTATCAGAGGGGAGGGAGGTAGGGGCTGTAACCTGTACCTGATTGGTGATTTAATGCCTCCCCCTGGGTGTGTATTTTTTGTCTGTAACCCTAATAAAAAGCAGGCTGGAGATTCCAGACCTCAGATCTACTTGTATCCTGATTCTGGACTCTGACTGTTATTTGGGAATTCGTATGCTTTACCAAGGGGATTATCTTGGGAAGCTGTTATATTTCTTATGGACTTCATTGCTTGGAACTACCTTAGACGCTGGCATTGCAGGAGGAATTATCAAAGCGGTTCAGCTATACTTGATTTCCTTACAACTGGTGGCAAGCGGAGGGATTCGAATCCCAAATGGACATTTCAAAACAAGCAAAGGAATGAATGGCTCAGCAGTACCAGCTACTTAAAAGAACCACGCTAAAGGACTTACTGGAAGCTCGAGGCAGAGTGGCAAGTAACAAAACAAAAGCCACGTTAATTGCGGAGTTAATGCAGAGCGATAATACCAGTAATACAGAGATGGATCAAGAGGAAGAAACCGTGATGCAAAAGGACATCCGATGGACACTCAGTTTATTGGGACCCAATCCATCCTCAGAGGCGATACTGCAGGTCGTAGCACAAGCCAGACAAGCGCAAAAAGAGCGAGATGACCGGGACAGAGCGTCACAGGGGGATTTGCTACACCCCCCGAGAAGTATTGGGGAAATACCAAAGAAGGTAAATTATGCAGCGTTTAAATCATTTGTTGACAATGAAATGGAAATTGACAGTTACTTGCAAGACTTTGAACGTCAGTGTGCACTGGAGGGATTAGACTCCACCAAATGGGCTGCAGTCGTCAGCAGTAAATTGTCAGGTAGAGCAGCCGAGGCGCTGCGAGCAGTACCTGAGGGGGACATACATAATTATGAGAAAATAAAAGACATTTTGTTGGCCAGATATGCGGTAACTCCGGAGGCATACCGGAAAAAGTTTAGAGACCTGAGAAAGACTGGGAGAGATTCCCATACGGAATGGGCTTTTCGCCTGCAGCGGGCAGCCCGCAATTGGATGAAGGGCTGCCAGGCAACCACCCTAGAAGAAGCTTTGCAACTAGTGATACTGGAGCAATTTTTTAATCATACTGCAGAGGACATAAAAGACTGGGTAAAAGATAGGAAACCAAAAACCGTGGAGGAGGCCGCTAGGCTAGCGGACGAGTACCAGGATAACAGGAGGAAGGAGCCAGGGGCGAGCAGACCACCATTTAAGCCTCAGTACACAGCTCCAACAAACCCGGCTCCACCTAGACCTGCCATAGGTCACCCCCCACCGAACCCAGCAAACACACCTCGACCTCCTGCAGTGTGTCACTACTGCAAGCAACCAGGACATTACAAGCATCAGTGCCCTCGCTTAAACCGGGGAAGCTGGGAACGGCCAGCCCCACAACAACCCAGGGCAGCTGCTCACTGTGTGCAACAGGAACACACAGGCCCTGCCCTTAACCACGAAGAACAGTGGAGCGTATTACATGAGGTCAATCCAGTACAAGCTGGGGGGGACAACCGGGACCACCACCGCCAATGGATTACCGTCGATGGCGTGGGGGCCCGGGCGCTGAGAGACTCTGGGGCTACTTTGACTGTGGTACAGCCCCACACGGTCAGAGCACAAGCTCGCACCGGACGCACAGTCGCTGTAAGGGTGGCTGGGGGCGCTATTCACAAACTGCCCACCGCCAATATGTTTGTTGATTGGGGTTCCGGGTCTAAACAACTGGAGGTGGGGATTATGCAAGAACTGCCCGCCGAGGTTTTGTTGGGAAATGATGTGGGATGCCTAACCTCTCAACTAGCCCGAGACCCCCCTGCCGAGGCCTACCCGGTTACCACCCGAGCTCAAGCCAGACTGGAAGCTCCGCTGCACTCTGAGGAGAACCAGGTAAGAGTCGAAATACCCCCTTTACCCGATCCCCCCGTACCCTTCTGGGATACCCCCCAGGGGTTTGAACAGGAACAGCGTACTGACCCCACATTAGAAGGCTATAGGAAGGCCGCGGCCGCTACCCCCGAGAACAACCCGCACGAAAAATTTGAGTGGTATAAGGGGTTGCTATATAGGGTAACCGAGGGGGTGGGACAGGGGGCTACCCAGGTCATAAAAAGACAGTTAGTTGTGCCCCGTAAATTTCGGGCTGAGTTGTTAAAACTCAGTCATGACATTCCCCTAGCAGGACATTTAGGGGTCAAAAAGACCAGAGACAGGTTAACTCAAACCTTCTTCTGGCCCAGAGCTACCCAGGACCTAAAGTACTATTGTAGGACATGTGATGTATGCCAAAGGGTAGGAAAAAGGGGAGACCTTCGGAAGGCTAAGCTTCACCCCCTACCCATCATCGAACAGCCCTTCCACCGAGTAGCGGTGGATTTAATAGGTCCCCTCAGTCGCCCCAGTCCGTCGGGCAAAAAGTTTATCCTAACGGTGGTTGACTACGCCACTAGATACCCGGAGGCAGTCGCCCTCACCAATATAGAGGCCGAGACCGTGGCAGAGGCCCTTATTCAGATATTCACCCGAGTAGGTTTCCCGCAGGAGATACTCTCCGATCGGGGGACGCAGTTCACAGCCACCCTGACGCAACAACTGTGGCAGAGCTGCGGAGTGCAGCCCCTGTTCAGCGCCCCGTATCATCCCCAGACTAACGGGCTCTGTGAACGTTTCAATGGCACTCTAAAACAGATGCTAAAAACTTTTACAGAGTCCCACAAGAATTGGGAAAAATTCCTTCCCCACCTTCTGTTTGCCTACCGTGAGGTGCCCCAGGCCTCCACTGGGTTTTCCCCCTTCGAACTCCTGTACGGGAGAAAAGTTCGGGGCCCACTGGAGCTCGTACGGGAACACTGGGAGGGCAATACAGATGAGGGGGGAGTCCCTATCGTCCAGTATGTCCTGGAGTTCCGGGACCGTCTGCGGGCCCTCACCGAATCAGTTCGGGAGAACCTGCAGGCGGCCCAGGAGGACCAGAAAAAGTGGTACGATTGGAGGGCCCAGGATAGAGTGCTGGACTTAGGGCAGAAGGTACTGGCTCTGAGGCCAGTTAAAAAAGACAAGCTGCAAGCAGCCTGGCAGGGACCCTTTAAGGTAGTGGAACAGGTTAGCGAGACTACCTACATCGTAAGCAAATGCTCAGATGAAAGGCTGACCAAAGCCTTCCATGTGAACATGCTCAAACCATATTTTGAAAGGACAGAGGAGGTGGGCGCCGTGTGCGCCCCCGCCACAGAGGATAGTGAAGGGCTACCCCTCCCTGACTTACTGGATACCACCCCCTGTACTATTGACCAAGTAAGCTTGGGGCAAAATTTAGACCTCCTGGAGAAAGGTGAGGCTACCCATCTGCTGCAGGGATACCGAGAGATGTTTTCCGCTACCCCCGGCTATACCTCCGCTGCGGTACACCGTGTGGAAACCCAGGGAGAGACGCCCCTACCGCAACAGCCATATCGGATCCCGGAAGCAGTACGTGAGAGTATGCTCACCGAGTTAAGGGATATGTTACGGCTAGGGGTAATAGAACCCTCCCAAAGTCCTTGGGCCTCCCCGGTGGTACTAGTACCGAAGCGCGATGGCACTACGCACTTCTGTGTAGATTACCGGAGGCTTAACGACCGTACCATAACCGATGCCTACCCCATGCCTAGAATAGATGAGCTCTTAGATCGTATGGCGGGGGGGAACTACTCGACTACCCTGGACCTGTGCAAGGGTTATTGGCAGATCCCCCTGGAGCCTGCGGCCATCCCCAAGTCGGCGTTCGTCCCCCCGTTTGGGCTATACCAATTCAAGGTTATGCCCTTTGGGATGAAGAACGCCCCGGCTACGTTTCAGCGGATGGCGGATAGGCTCCTGGAGGGATTGCAGGACTTCGCATGTGCGTATCTAGATGATATTGCCATCTATAGCCGCACATGGGGAGACCATCTGGGTCATGTGTCCAGGGTGCTCGAACGAATCCACCTCGCCGGGCTCACTTTAAAACCCGACAAATGTCACGTAGGCCTAGCCGAGGTCCAGTATCTAGGTCACCGGGTCGGCTCCGGTAGACAACGCCCAGAGCCCGCTAAGGTAGAGGCCATAGCTAACTGGCCCCAACCCCGGACCAAAACCCAGGTACTGGCTTTCTTAGGGACGGCCGGGTATTACAGGAAGTTCGTCCCAGAATATAGCGCCCTAGCCAAGCCCCTCACGGACCTTACCAAAAAGGCCCTTCCCAAACAGGTCGCCTGGACCCCAGAGTGCACGGACGCTTTCCAGAAGCTCAAAGCGGCATTGAGTGAGGCCCCTGTGTTGGCAGCACCCGATTACACTAAACAATTCCTTGTACACACAGATGCCTCCATGTTTGGGCTGGGAGCCGTACTAAGCCAGGTTGGGGCGGATGGCATGGAACACCCGGTGGCATACCTCAGCCGTAAACTTTTGCCCCGAGAAGTCAGCTATGCCACCGTAGAAAAAGAGTGCTTGGCCCTCGCGTGGGCCCTCAAGAAACTTCAGCCCTATCTGTATGGGCGAGCGTTTACCCTTATGACCGACCACAACCCCCTGGTATGGCTCAACCGGGTAGCTGGTGACAACCCCAGGCTACTCCGGTGGAGCCTAGCTCTCCAACCATACAATTTTACCATGCAGTACCGTCCGGGTAAACAAAATGGGAATGCAGATGGACTGTCCCGCCAGACCGAACTGGACACCTAAAAAACATACTTTCATCGGACATCCCCAAGCCAACCCGACAGGGTCTAGGCGGGTATGCCGACCTATGGACTTATAGGGGAGCAGTGTGAAGAAATGACTCCGTTCCTCAGGATTTCTACCTTTGTTGCACAAGTTAATTCACCCAATTCAGCTGGAATTCGGCATATAACTATAATTTCTACCATTCGAATGGATTCAGGCGAATTCCCCGTGTAAACTCTAGGTGGCCGCCATTTCGGCACTTTACACGTGGTCGCGGCCATTTTACGTGCGAACAGCGGTGTTTGCCCGTCAAACGCGTGGAACTAAAATCGGATACACAAACAGGCGAACACCGCTGAGACCTCCATACAGCCAGAACTTCGCACGGAAAAAACCGAATGACCGGCCGTTCGGTAGTTACATGCAACTTCGTATGGGGATTTCAACGACCACGAAGATGCGAACGGATGGCAGGACTTTCGTCTTTTTTATTCGCCTAAACGGAGACCGACCGCAGGGCCAAAACTTATGGAACTATTTTCGGCTAGATGATCCGTGCGGTCGGTCAAAAACTTTAGTGCTCCATAACTCCCGAACCATTCATCCGAATGGACTGATTTTTTGACATATTGTCCCCACCAGTGAGCACTATCCAGCGGTGCCCAATTTAAAGGTGTACCCCCTGTTTTTGGGGTACATCCAGAACTGGGGGTAAAATAGTGCACGTTTTAATGAAGTTAACTGTTTATCAGAGGGGAGGGAGGTAGGGGCTGTAACCTGTACCTGATTGGTGATTTAATGCCTCCCCCTGGGTGTGTATTTCTTGTCTGTAACCCTAATAAAAAGCAGGCTGGAGATTCCAGACCTCAGATCTACTTGTATCCTGATTCTGGACTCTGACTGTTATTTGGGAATTCGTATGCTTTACCAAGGGGATTATCTTGGGGAGCTGTTATATTTCTTATGGACTTCATTGCTTGGAACTACCTTAGACGCTGGCATTGCAGGAGGAATTATCAAAGCGGTTCAGCTATACTTGATTTCCTTACAGGGCCACACTCAGTGTGCATGGTATGGCTGTGCAGTATGAGGAGGTCATAGAGTATCCTGCACTCAGAGATATCATTTATCAGGACTGCCAGTCAGACCCAGCCTGGCTCCCTGGGCATTATATATAATTTACACTGATAGGCAGCATAGTAACATTACTGACTGCTGTATGTGGCATTCAAATGCTGCTGGAGGACAATCATTTAAAGGGCCACACTCAGTGTGCATGGTATGGCTGTGCAGTATGAGGAGGTCATAGAGTATCCTGCACTCAGAGATATCATTTATCAGGCCTGCCAGTCAGACCCAGCCTGGCTCCCTGGGCATTATATATAATATACACTGATAGGCAGCATAGTAACATTACTGACTGCTGTATGTGGCATTCCCATGCTGCTGGAGGACAATCAGTTAAAGGGCCACACTCAGTGTGCATGGTAAGGCTGTGCAGTATGAGGAGGTCATAGAGTAACCTGCACTCAGAGATATCATTTATCAGGGCTGCCAGTCAGACCCCGCCTGGCTCCCTGGGCATTATATATAATATACACTGATAGGCAGCATAGTAACATTACTGACTGCTGTATGTGGCATTCCCATGCTGCTGGAGGACAATCAGTTAAAGGGCCACACTCAGTGTGCATGGTAAGGCTGTGCACTATGCTGAGGTCATAGAGTAACCTGCACTCAGAGATATCATTTATCAGGACTGCCAGTCAGACCCAGCCTGGCTCCCTGGGCATTATATATAATATATACTGATAGGCAACATAGTAACTTTACTGACTGCTGTATGTGGCATTCACATGCTGCTGGAGGACAATCAGTTAAAGGGCCACACTCAGTGTGCATGGTAAGGCTGTGCAGTATGAGGATGTCATAGAGTAACCTGCACTCAGAGATATCATTTATCAGGACTGCCAGTCAGACCCAGCCTGGCTCCCTGGGTATTATATATAATATATACTGATAGGCTGCATAGTAACATTACTGACTGCTGTATGTGGCATTCCCATGCTGCTGGAGGACAATCAGTTAAAGGGCCACACTCAGTGAGCATGGTAAGGCTGTGCAGTATGAGGAGGTCATAGAGTAACCTGCACTCAGAGATATCATTTATCAGGGCTGCCAGTCAGACCCAGCCTGGCTCCCTGGGCATTATATATAATATATACTGATAGGCTGCATAGTAACATTACTGACTGCTGTATGTGGCATTCCCATGCTGCTGGAGGACAATCAGTTAAAGGGCCACACTCAGTGTGCATGGTAAGGCTGTGCACTATGCTGAGGTCATAGAGTAACCTGCACTCAGAGATATAATTTATCAGGACTGCCAGTCAGACCCAGCCTGGCTCCCTGGGCATTATATATAATATACACTGATAGGCAGCATAGTAACATTACTGACTGCTGTATGTGGCATTCCCATGCTGCTGGAGGACAATCAGTTAAAGGGCCACACTCAGTGTGCATGGTAAGGCTGTGCACTATGCTGAGGTCATAGAGTAACCTGCACTCAGAGATATCATTTATCAGGACTGCCAGTCAGACCCAGCCTGGCTCCCTGGGCATTATATATAATATATACTGATAGGCAACATAGTAACATTACTGACTGCTGTATGTGGCATTCACATGCTGCTGGAGGACAATCAGTTAAAGGGCCACACTCAGTGTGCATGGTAAGGCTGTGCAGTATGAGGAGGTCATAGAGTAACCTGCACTCAGAGATATCATTTATCAGGGCTGCCAGTCAGACCCAGCCTGGATCCCTGGGTATTATATATAATATATACTGATAGGCTGCATAGTAACATTACTGAATGCTGTATGTGGCATTCCCATGCTGCTGGAGGACAATCAGTTAAAGGGCCACACTCAGTGTGCATGGTAAGGCTGTGCAGTATGAGGAGGTCATAGAGTAACCTGCACTCAGAGATATCATTTATCAGGGCTGCCAGTCAGACCCAGCCTGGCTCCCTGGGCATTATATATAATATATACTGATAGGCAGCATAGTAACATTACTGACTGCTGTATGTGGCATTCACATGCTGCTGGAGGACAATCAGTTAAAGGGCCACACTCAGTGTGCATGGTAAGGCTGTGCAGTATGAGGAGGTCATAGAGTAACCTGCACTCAGAGATATCATTTATCAGGACTGCCAGTCAGACCCAGCCTGGCTCCCTGGGCATTATATATAATATATACTGATAGGCAACATAGTAACATTACTGACTGCTGTATGTGGCATTCACATGCTGCTGGAGGACAATCAGTTAAAGGGCCACACTCAGTGTGCATGGTAAGGCTGTGCAGTATGAGGAGGTCATAGAGTAACCTGCACTCAGAGATATCATTTATCAGGACTGCCAGTCAGACCCAGCCTGGCTCCCTGGGCATTATATATAATATATACTGATAGGCAGCATAGTAACATTACTGACTGCTGTATGTGGCATTCACATGCTGCTGGAGGACAGTCAGTTAAAGGGCCACACTCAGTGTGCATGGTAAGGCTGTGCAGTATGAGGAGGTCATAGAGTAACCTGCACTCAGAGATATCATTTATCAGGGCTGCCAGTCAGACCCAGCCTGGCTCCCTGGGCATTATATATAATATATACTGATAGGCAGCATAGTAACATTACTGACTGCTGTATGTGGCATTCACATGCTGCTGGAGGACAATCAGTTAAAGGGCCACACTCAGTGTGCATGGTAAGGCTGTGCAGTATGAGGAGGTCATAGAGTAACCTGCACTCAGAGATATCATTTATCAGGACTGCCAGTCAGACCCAGCCTGGCTCCCTGGGCATTATATATAATATATACTGATAGGCAGCATAGTAACATTACTGACTGCTGTATGTGGCATTGACATGCTGCTGGAGGACAATCAGTTAAAGGGCCACACTCAGTGTGCATGGTAAGGCTGTGCAGTATGAGGAGGTCATAGAGTAACCTGCACTCAGAGATATCATTTATCAGGACTGCCAGTCAGACCCAGCCTGGCTCCCTGGGCATTATATATAATATACACTGATAGGCAACATAGTAACATCACTGACTGCTGTATGTGGCATTCACATGCTGCTGGAGGACAATCAGTTAAAGGGCCACACTCAGTGTGCATGGTAAGGCTGTGCAGTATGAGGAGGTCATAGAGTAACCTGCACTCAGAGATATCATTTATCAGGACTGCCAGTCAGACCCAGCCTGGCTCCCTGGGCATTATATATAATATATACTGATAGGCAGCATAGTAACATTACTGACTGCTGTATGTGGCATTCCATGCTGCTGGAGGACAATCAGTTAAAGGGCCACACTCAGTGTGCATGGTAAGGCTGTGCAGTATGAGGAGGTCATAGAGTAACCTGCACTCAGAGATATCATTTATCAGGCTGCCAGTCAGACCCAGCCTGGCTCCCTGGGCATTATATATAATATACACTGATAGGCAGCATAGTAACATTACTGACTGCTGTATGTGGCATTCCCATGCTGCTGGAGGACAATCAGTTAAAGGGCCACACTCAGTGTGCATGGTAAGGCTGTGCAGTATGAGGAGGTCATAGAGTAACCTGCACTCAGAGATATCATTTATCAGGGCTGCCAGTCAGACCCAGCCTGGCTCCCTGGGCATTATATATAATATATACTGATAGGCAGCATAGTAACATTACTGACTGCTGTATGTGGCATTCACATGCTGCTGGAGGACAATCAGTTAAAGGGCCACACTCAGTGTGCATGGTAAGGCTGTGCAGTATGAGGAGGTCATAGAGTAACCTGCACTCAGAGATATCATTTATCAGGACTGCCAGTCAGACCCAGCCTGGCTCCCTGGGTATTATATATAATATATACTGATAGGCTGCATAGTAACATTACTGACTGCTGTATGTGGCATTCCCATGCTGCTGGAGGACAATCAGTTAAAGGGCCACACTCAGTGTGCATGGTAAGGCTGTGCAGTATGAGGAGGTCATAGAGTAACCTGCACTCAGAGATATCATTTATCAGGACTGCCAGTCAGACCCAGCCTGGCTCCCTGGGCATTATATATAATATATACTGATAGGCAGCATAGTAACATTACTGACTGCTGTATGTGGCATTCACATGCTGCTGGAGGACAATCAGTTAAAGGGCCACACTCAGTGTGCATGGTAAGGCTGTGCAGTATGAGGAGGTCATAGAGTAACCTGCACTCAGAGATATCATTTATCAGGACTGCCAGTCAGACCCAGCCTGGCTCCCTGGGTATTATATATAATATATACTGATAGGCTGCATAGTAACATTACTGACTGCTGTATGTGGCATTCACATGCTGCTGGAGGACAGTCAGTTAAAGGGCCACACTCAGTGAGCATGGTAAGGCTGTGCAGTATGAGGAGGTCATAGAGTAACCTGCACTCAGAGATATCATTTATCAGGACTGCCAGTCAGACCCAGCCTGGCTCCCTGGGTATTATATATAATATATACTGATAGGCTGCATAGTAACATTACTGACTGCTGTATGTGGCATTCAATGCTGCTGGAGGACAGTCAGTTAAAGGGCCACACTCAGTGAGCATGGTAAGGCTGTGCAGTATGAGGAGGTCATAGAGTAACCTGCACTCAGAGATATCATTTATCAGGACTGCCAGTCAGACCCAGCCTGGCTCCCTGGGCATTATATATAATATATACTGATAGGCAGCATAGTAACATTACTGACTGCTGTATGTGGCATTCACATGCTGCTGGAGGACAATCAGTTAAAGGGCCACACTCAGTGAGCATGGTAAGGCTGTGCAGTATGAGGAGGTCATAGAGTAACCTGCACTCAGAGATATAATTTATCAGGGCTGCCAATCAGACCCAGCCTGGCTCCCTGGGTATTATATATAATATATACTGATAGGCAGCATAGTAACATTACTGACTGCTGTATGTGGCATTCACATGCTGCTGGAGGACAATCAGTTAAAGGGCCACACTCAGTGTGCATGGTAAGGCTGTGCAGTATGAGGAGGTCATAGAGTAACCTGCACTCAGAGATATCATTTATCAGGACTGCCAGTCAGACCCAGCCTGGCTCCCTGGGCATTATATATAATATATACTGATAGGCAACATAGTAACATTACTGACTGCTGTATGTGGCATTCCCATTCTGCTGGAGGACAATCAGTTAAAGGGCCACACTCAGTGAGCATGGTAAGGCTGTGCAGTATGAGGAGGTCATAGAGTAACCTGCACTCAGATATATCATTTATCAGGGCTGCCTGTCAGACCCAGCCTGGCTCCCTGGGTATTATATATAATATATACTGATAGGCTGCATAGTAACATTACTGACTGCTGTATGTGGCATTCCCATTCTGCTGGAGGACAATCAGTTAAAGGGCCACACTCAGTGTGCATGGTAAGGCTGTGCAGTATGAGGAGGTCATAGAGTATCCTGCACTCAGAGATATCATTTATCAGGACTGCCAGTCAGACGCAGCCTGGCTCCCTGGGTATTATATATAATATATACTGATAGGCAGCATAGTAACATTACTGACTGCTGTATGTGGCATTCACATGCTGCTGGAGGACAATCAGTTAAAGGGCCAAACTCAGTGAGCATGGTAAGGCTGTGCAGTGATAGAGTAACCTGCACTCACTCTCAACTCCAAGAATGACAAATACCTTCCAACAGTCCTGCATCCAGTGGGACAGTCCCAATCTCTTCCACCCATCCTAACGTGGTTATTCACTAAATCACAAATTTGTTAGTTGTGACTGTGGTTGAGTTGGAGAATTTTTCCCTATCAGCTATTTGTGCGTTATTTTTTCCCATATACTTACAATACACTGTAGTGGTTATGGTGCCAGGACTGCCCTGGCACCGCCCCATTGTAAGCAGTCAAACCATTTTAAGTTGTTCATCGCCTTCCGACAGAGAGCCACAAACTACTGCTTAGTAGCTTACATTAACTCTCCAGAGCTACGCCTCGGACTTGACTAGCTCATTGACTGAAGGCGTCATCTGCTCGCTCTCAGAGACATTTTAACCCCTTACAGCTTTCATTATTATTTCCACTGAGCTAAGCGTCAGGGCTGGTGCTTTCGCTGAGAGCTGGTCTTAGCTCAGGGCAGCACAGGAGAATGTAGTTGCAAAGCCGCAAGTGCATTTTTAAACCAAATTAAAATGATTTGACTACTTACTCTGGGAGGGAACCATAACCACTGTAGCAGGCTATATTGCCTAAAGTGCTTGGAGTGTTTCTTAAATTCGTGAAAACTCAGAGTTTAGTAAATAATCCTGTTGGTGAAGAATGAAACCAGAACGAGAGTCTTCTGACTAGTGTGGAAGGAGTCTACCTGGTACTGAAATTTTGTAAGAAAAATACTTTAATGTGGCAGTATCATGTTATGAGGCTTTGTATTTTTTTCTGGTGCCATTTTCGCTTTCACTTTGGCACTCGATAAAATATATATTTGCATGAACCTTTCACTCCTTGATGCTACCATCTTCATAGATTCTTCATCTACCAGGAGCCTCGGTCATTGCTGTGTTTGTAATTACAAAATGAGGTATATGGAAGATCCTTCCTTATCGCAAACACCGTTAATAAAAAAAAAAATGAATAAAATGATATATTTATGATCGTGGTCAAAATCCAAGGGATACAATAAGGTTTCAAGTATACCAGTAGTACCAAGTTGGCTGTGGTGTGTCGAAACTGACGAACGTGGTTGGTCTGAAAAAGAGGGCTCACCTATTGAAAGATGGGATTAAAAAATGTAGACAGAACGTCAGGAGGAAGCAGGGGGGTATATATAGGCAGGCAACCATCCCCTCCCACAATTTATGCCAGTTTCCCAAAATATTGCAGTATGCAATGATACCTTTTTTTATTGGACTAACATAATATTTCAAAGACAAGCTTTCGAGAATTCCCTCTCTTCCTCAGGTCTGAAGCAATCTTGCCATCCGCTACCTAACAAAACAACTACTAAATATGAAGACTGTGAACCCCGCTTGTTCCAGACCTGAAGGATCGTTTTACACCCCACTCCCGTAATCGTAGGTAAAAATAGTTTGTGAGGTATAGGGTTAACTGGGAGGAGCCCCAACAACAGAAAACCAGGGTTGAGCAGTAACGATGACGTGTTGTAAGTGTTTAAGTACCGATTTAAATTTCTCCAGAAGGTTTTAATCAGGGGGGCACTCCCACAGACAGTGGTGGAAGTCCGCCTTGGTATGTGCACATTTGAAACCAGTCACTGTGTCCCTCCTAGTCATTAAATCAACGGTGCCCAAAAGGTAGATCCCCAGATGTTGTAAGACTACAATGGCCAGGATGCATTGCATGCATTTAAAATGCCTTTTGAATTGCAAAGCATCATGGCCGTTATAGTTTTGAAACATCTGGGGATCTACCTTTTGGGCACCCCTGCATTAGATGAGGTCGGTAAGGGGAATAAGAAGCACAATGTGGTTTTCATGAACATAATCTCGATGTGAGAAACATTCCTTTTTTTTTTTAAATTACTATTAATATAATGACAATACAGATTTAAATACCCTAACTACAAAAGAAAAAAAAAAAAAAGAGAAAAATAAATCCATGAATAATTTTAAATCTGTATAAATCAGTTCAATCAATCTGATCATAAGTTACATTTTAAAGCAATGACTAATAAAATGTTAATAAATATAAAAAAAAATGGTTGTGATGTTTGTTAATGATAATGACCACTAGATGTCCCCCCTTCTAAATGTGGGGAGTTATTTTGTTTTTGTACAGCAGCAATCCTTTTAAAAGGGGCAGTGTAAGTACTACCACTAGCGTTTAATTGCAGCTTATTGCAGTGATTATGGTGATGTCCCGTTTGATAAAATATAGGGCTCTGATTATCATACGTAAGCTCTGCTACCTTGAGATAACCTCTTCTCTGTAGTAACATGTATCTTTGCCAATACTCATACAGCACACCCCTCCGGAGCACCATACCCGGACAGGGCTATTTACTAAACTGAGAATTAGCGACAACAAGAGAATGGTGGCACAGCGGCATGGCAGAAGGTAGTAATACATTGCAGCCTCGGTCAAATTAGAGACAACACTAACTTTGTGAGTATTAGGGTATCTGTAATCTGAAGGACTGTTTTTGGGGCAGTGTGATCGCAGAACAAGTCCAGTAGGGGGCAGTGCATTATTTGAGTAATGAAAAGAAAATGGAAAACACTATTGGCAAATTATGTGTCCGTTTGTGCTACAGTAAGTGAGAAATGTGTGCGCTATGGTTGTTGCTGCCGCCCAGGAGTAGTGGGAGTTTGAGCGTAGGACTTATTTTTGTGTATTTGTATTTACTTTGTATCACACAGCTATGTTACAATGCTGCCCCCACCCAATGAGTTCCCTATTAAGGGTTAATAAGTATGTAGAGGTTTAGAAAAATACCCCTCTCTGTCTCATTAGATATATATTTGCCTGAAGCTGAAGGAAGCCAGGTGAATGGTTAGTGTAGGACCCACCTAACAAGTTTGCCTTGACGTGGCAGGTGGGCTTACATCGAATGGCTTACTAATAACCTCCATTTGTTTAAATATGCATAGGGAATGGGCACTCTTAACTTTTCTTTGGGTTTTTAATCTATGTATTGCAGCTGATATGTGCTATGGTCGTTGCTGCCACCCAGGAGTAGTGGGAGTCTGAGTGCAGGATTTATTTTTGTGTATTATTAAGAAATAGAGAAAATTTATGACAAACTTACCGTAATTTTCTTTTCCTGGCTATTTCTCATGGCAGCATCACTTATGGGTAGCTCCTCCCTTAGCAGTCACAGGACAGGAATTAATTAGATTAATTAATCAGACTGATAGGTATAAGGAGTCCCTCCTCCCCCTACACCTCAGTCCAATTATAAAGCTGAAATAAAGAATGGGCGGGAACCCTGATGCTGCCATGAGAAATAGCCAGGAAAAGAAAATTACGGTAAGTTTGTCATAAATTTTCTCTATTCCTGGCTAATCATGGCAGCATCACTTATGGGTAATACCCAAGCTTCACAGAAAAATAGGGTGGGAATAATAATCCAAGAAATTACACAAAACTGAAACACATGTAGCAAAGAAAAGTTTAATATCAACGGGATAAAGAGACCGTAGACAGGACACTCTGTCCAAAGGAGGTGGAAGGAGACTGCACATCAAGTTTGTAGTGCTTCATGAATGTCATTGGAGAAGACCAGGTGGCTGCTCTGCAAATATCATCGTATGGAACCTCTGCACAGCTAGCCCATGAAGTTGATAATGCTATAGTAGAATGAGTTCTTATCTCCCGAGGTGGTAATATACCTTTAGAGATATACGCCTTCTTAATTATCAGAGAAATCCAACGTTTCAACGTAGATAAAGAAGCCGCCTTACCTCTCCTTGCTCCCAACAGCAAAACGAAGAGTTGGTCCGTTTTACGGAAAGACTCAGAACGTTTAAGATATGCAGACAAGCAGTTCATGACATCCAAACGTTGCCATCTAACCTCCTCCTGAGAAGAGGGGTTGGGGTAAAAAGATGGAAGAACCACTTCTTGGGAGAGGTGAAACTGAGAAACTACCTTAGGAAGAAACTCTGGTTTTGGTTTCAGACAAACCCTATCTCGGTAGAATCGTAAACAAGAAGAAGATGTAGAAAATGCCTTAATTTCTGAAATCCTTCTAGCAGAAGTAAAAGTTTTATACGTCAGGAGAGTAGCATCCAAACTTTCAAGAGGAACAAACAGATCCTCAGTGAGATAATTGAGCACCATAGGAAGGTCCCAAGGAGGGGTAGTAGATCTGGAAGGAGGCCTCAACCTGAAGGCCACTTTGAAGAACCTGGAAATCAAAGGATCCGAAGCCCATGAGATGTTGCACAAAGCTGAAAGTGCCGAAGACTGAACCTTCAAGGTGCTGAGGCTAAGGCCCTTGTCCAGGCCCTCTTGCAGAAACTCCAAACTTCAGTATTGCTAGGATGCCGAAAGTCCACATTATGAGACGATGCCCAAGTTTGGAACACATCCCAGATCCTATGCTAGCATGAAGAAGTAGAAGCCTTTCTGGAGAGCAGAAGGGTAATGATCACCGCCTCCGCGAGACCTAGTAATTGGAGTCTTTCTTTCTCAAGACCCATACCCCCATTTTGAGGCATTCCGGATGAGGATGGAATACAGGGCCTTGCGATAGCAGATCCTCCATCACTGGAAGAGGCCAAGGTTGTTCCTGGCTCATCATGGCCAATAGGGGAAACCACGGCCTCCGAGGCCAAATTGGAATTACGGCAATGACTTTCTTGCCTTCCAACCAAACCTTCCGCAGGAACCTGGGTATCATGGGTAGGGGAGGGAAAACATACCCCAGATCGAACAACCAGGGAAGAGAGAGAGCATCCTGGCCCAGTGCCTGACAGTCCGGATGGAGAGAGAAGTAATTCTCCACCTAGTGATTCTGAGATGATGCCATCAGGTCGATCTGGGGCATGCCCTACCGATGAGCAATTTCTGCAAAGATCGCCGGGTGAAGTTGCCATTCTCCCGGAAGAATTTCCTTTCTGCTGAGGAAGTCTGCCGTTACGTTCTCCGAACCTGGGAGATAAATCGCCTTCAGGCCTTGAAGATAGGTCATGGCTATAGCCATTAAGGGAGCCAGCTCTTCCAGGAGCAACCTGCTCCTCGTGCCACCTTGGTTGTTCACATATGAGGCCACCGCTCGGTTGTCTGTTTTGATTAGAACCCAAGAATTCCGTAGCCTCGGCAGGAATCTCAAAATGGCCTTGTAAACCGCTCTCAGTTCCCTTAAGTTTGAGTGTAGGCGACTCTCTTCTCGGGTCCAGTTCCCTTGAGTCCATATAGGACTGAAGTGGGCACCCCATCCAAAAGAACTGGCATCTGTTGTAATAACCTTCCAAGGGGGGTCTTCCAACGAGAAGCCAGTTGTCAAATTCCTCTCGCTCTTCCACCAGTTTAAGCCTTCCCTTACGGGAAGGGGAAGAGATATCATCTGTTCCCAATCCGCTTCCACTCTGTTGAACTGGAGAAGGAAGCCCACTTCACCAAGCCTATTGTTGAAGTCAAGGAACCCAGGAGACTCATGACTTCTCTTGCAGGTGCAGTTTCGAGAACTTGCAGCTTCCTTACTTTGTCTCTGATCTTCGTGACCCTTTCTGGAGACAGGAACACATGTGCAGACACGGTATTCACTACCGTACCCAGGAAAACGATAGTTTGTGCAGGAACGAGGGAGCTCTTTCCCACGTTCAGGAGCCAACCATGGTCTTGAAGAATGGACATTGCCACCGACGTATGTTGAGCTACAATTCCTTGAAATGGACCCAAGATTGATAGTAGGCGTCCCTTAAGTCTATTGAGGTCATCCAGTCTCCTTTTTTGACACACTTCAAGATGGTCCTCAAGGATTCCATTTTGAACGTCCTTACGTCGAGCAAGGAGTTCACGCCTTTCAAATTCAAGATGAGACGCCACTTTCCCTGTGGTTTTGGGGCCAAGAAGACCGTGGAGTAAATTCCCTGGAACCATTCCTGTTTTGGAACTTCTTCACCACTTTTTGTTCCAGGAGTACAGAAATGCAGGACCTCATGGCCCTTCGTTTGATGCCTACCGGCACCTTTGATCTTCTGAAGAATGCAGTTTTCGGGTAAGATGAGAATTCTATTCTGTAACCTTCTTTTACGATGGAAGTGACCCATAGGTCTGAAATATTGCTGGCCCATATGGGGTAGAAGAACTTCGGCCTGGGGACCTTCAGAAGGTCTTCCCTGAGGTTCTAGCACCCCTTCCTCTGGAAGCCTTATTGGAAGATGAGTGCGAATAGGATTTCCATGAAGAATTCCTGGAAAACTCCCTTCCTGGTTTATAGCTCCTGCTGTCCCGAAAGGACCGATCCTTGAAGCGCTTGGTCTTCCAGGAGGAGGGAAAAACTCTTCCTGCCAGCTTGAGGTAAACGCCTTTTTCCCCATCAGCAGCTTTTTGAATAGCATCTTCCAGAATCTTCCCAAAAAGGAGATCCCCTCGGAACGGAAGTGCACACAGGGAAGCCTTAGAAGCATAGTCAGCACCCCACGAATGAAGCCACAAGGCCCTTCTAGAAGCCACAGACAGGGCCATGCTTTTGGCAATCATGCGAGTGATGTCCAGGGAGGCCTCTGAACAGAATTCCGTGGCTAGACTAAAGTCCTTGAAGCTTTCCAACAGATGTTCCCTACGGACACCCTGATCAATGTCGTCCTTCAGATTAGCGAGCCACACTTTCAAGGCTCTGGAGAGAGTCGTCAGTGCCACTGCCGGATGAAGGGCGGACCCTAGGGCCAAGTAGTCTTTAATCAGGTCTCCATCCATACGCTTCTCCATAGGCTCCCTGAGATATGCCATGGAGTCAATAGGCAGTGTAATTTTCTTAGCCATATGGATCACTGCAGCGTCAATTTTAGGAACTGAGTTCCACAGGCAGCAATCCACTGTAGAGTACAGATAAACCCTCGCAAACTTATTTTTTAAGGTGGACTTCTTTTCAGGCTTATTCCATTCCTGAAGGATCATATCCCTGATTGGCGCATGCACCGGGAAAGTAGGTCTGTTAGGCTATAGGTCCTCAAAAAACCTGTCAGCCTCCTTCAATTCAGATCTTTCTTCAGTGAGACTAAGCGTGTCTCTGAGAAGGGTAATAAGTCTATCCATAGACCTGGAGACAAGAGACGTGGAGGCATATTCAGCTTCCTCCTCACCTTCATCTGATACCTCCCAGACATCAGGGTCCTCATCAGAGCTGGAAGACTGAGGTTCCGCTCTGCGTCTCTTACTTGGACCACTAGATCCCGTGGTAGCCATAAAGCCCTCAGCAATAGCCTGAGAAATCCAGAGCTTAAGGTCGTCTTGTGGAGAGCTCCTACTGGGGGCATCAGCGACTTCCAACAAGCATTCCTTGCAAAGGTTCCTTCTATTCGGAGCAGGCGAAGAACAATTAATGCATTTATTTGACTTTTCCCGTGATTTTCTCGCTGGAGAATCCAAATGAATGCTGGGGCTGGAATGAAGCCATATATGACATATATTACAGGCTCAGTATGGCACTCTTTTAACAACACCCCCCCCCAATAAAATTAAGAAATGGCTCACCTATGTTTTCTAGAGAGGGATCTTGCAGAGGCAGAGGGAGAATCCATACTATAAAGAAGAACGAAAGGAAAATCCAAGACCTAATTCCCCAAAGGGATAAATAGGCAAACTGACAAAGCAATACTTCCAATAAGTAGTAAAAACAGCAATCCTACCTTAAAGAGCAGGACATCCACTATGCAGCCAGGCAGCAGATAGGAGTAGCTGGGCACAAACTGGACACCAATGCTTTCCCCAGGGGTAAACCAACATAAGGCTAGCAGATATAGCGCCAAGGCAGCTGTATTAGATGCTTTAAAAAAGGTCCGGGCAGCGAACAGCTGATTGCCCGGTTCGCGCATGCGCAGAGCGCTGGAACGCACGCTATGCGTTCCAAACGCTCGCGACCGGCATGCAAATTACTTCCGGTTTCGCCGGAACCGGCTGCGAGCAACAAACAGTCGGCTGGAACGCATAATGCGTTCCAGCCCCCAATGCCCGGCACACAGGGAGCCCCAGGGAGCAGGGAAGCCTGCACAGCCCCACATTAACCCATCAGAGGCTGGAACAGAGCCAGGGAGCAGGGAAGGCACCAAACAAGAGGCAAGAAACAGATCCTAAAGGACAAGACCCCTAAGCATGGATTCAAATACTGCCAACAAGGTATGGGGGGGGATATATAACCCCAATTAGTAGGGGCAGGCTGAAAACAGGGGGAATTTTTAAGGCTAACCAACCCCACAAATAAACAGAAACAGTGTCTCCCTCAAACACTTACTTCCCACGCTGCAGTTCAGTACTTACACTGAACCTGACCCAGTTAGTCCTGCTCATGTAGGCTGTTTACCGGGTCCTTCAAATGAAGAGAGGCTGAACTTCATTTGGAACGAACCCACGACAAACGCAGGAAGGTGGCCATAAACAAAATGTAAAAAGTCCTGTAGAACTTGCTAAGGACAGGAAAAAAGACTGAGGTGTAGGGGGAGGAGGGACTCCTTATACCTATCAGTCTGATTAATTAATCTAATTAATTCCTGTCCTGTGACTGCTAAGGGAGGAGCTACCCATAAGTGATGCTGCCATGATTAGCCAGGAATGTCAAAATATTGGCCAAAAATAAAAAAAATGTAATTACAGAATGCAAAACTCATTCGTAAACATTAGCATTTAAAAAATAAATAAATTAAAGTTGAGATTGCAAACCTGTAACGTTTTAACAGCATTAATACAATGACAGCATACATTTCTTGGTCAAACATTGACCATTATACTCTTTGAATCCTTTCATGAAAAAAAACAAAAAACCTCCCAATAATAGAATGGGATTTGCCCTTTCCCTGCTATTCACATAGTGTGTAGAGAGAAGGTAGGCCTGGGATGTCTAGCAGGCACTAGATGAGTTAGGAATAGCATCATTGGAAACTCCCTGAACAGAATTAACAGTTTAGGTGTTGATATTAAAGCAGAAATGTCACTTTCCCTGGAAATTACACCATAAAGTAAACATAAAAAATCATCAATAATTTTTTTTTTCTATTAGAACTTGGTGTGATACTAAAAAAAAAAAAAAAAATCAGATTTGGGACAGTGTGCAAGTAACTCTTTTTAGTTTTTTTTTTTTTTTGTCGTCTATTGGGGCTGCCGCCCATGAGTAGTGAGAGTTTGAGCGCAAGGCTTTATTTTGTTTGCATAGATTTAATTTACGTATATGGGTTAAGTCAACTTAATATTAAAAATCCTAGCGAGTATCAGTACCCATTTAAGTTGCCCTAGTATAAAGCGCTATTAGAGGTAGTGTCACCAAAACGAACTTTCAAAATATCTACCATTTATTCTTTTTTATTGTCATTAAAGGGACATTAGGCATCCAGACAACTTTATCTAATTGAAGCGGTGTGGGTGCCCCCTTAATCCTGCAACGTACTGGCCCTAGTGGCTGTCTACAAGGCAGCCACTAGAGGCGCTTCCTGTCTCTTCTAACTCTGTGAAAATACGTTGGCTGTTCTCACACTTTGCATGAGGATGTCCAGCGTCCATTGATTAAATGCTTTCCTATGGGAATGGCTGCACATGTGCATTAGTGACTCCCTGTTGCTGACATTAGAAGAGGCAGAGCCAGTGCCAAGGGACATCAAGTGCTGGAAAGTGTTTAAAGGTGTTTTTTAAACGGTTTCAACAACCGGGAGGGGAATCCGGCTACTGACAGGAATAGTAGCCGGCTTAGTCACTAATACCCACATGGCAAAATTCATGCAAAATGCTGATGTAGGTTATTTGTGGACGTTTTGCCATTTAGGTTTTAGCTTGCAACCTCCTGGATTATAGAGACTCCCTGTTTACTTATCGCATTCTCTATCGCAGAGTGTAATGAAAACTAAGTTAAAACGACCAACCAGAAAAGAGGCGACACCAGTCTCATTGGCAGATAATACTGTTTAATGGCAGCAATGAAACTTCACATACAGAATTTGTCATTGAGTATCGGAACATGTGCAAAGCAAGGGACATGCAGTGTTTCTTCCTTTCTCTACAAGTCTCAGACTTTAAATTTCAGCGAAAATAAGAACCCACAAATAATAATAATAATAATAAAAAGATAACTAAGCTTTAAATTAATAATCGGCAGCAGAAATAAAATACATTTCCTTTTTGTACTTACCTAGTAAGGACTCTAACAAGAGCATTACTGTTAATTACAGTATACTTGTTTGTACAGGGGGTGATGGGGTTTACACAGGGGACCAGGAAGTAATTGCGGAGGGGAGTGAAACGCCAGTACTAGTTACATAAATATGATAGACAACTCGTCCAGCACAAAAAGAGATTAAACATTTCCACATGCTACGCAGTATATACCAGGCACAATTTGCCTCCTCTAGCAAATACCACAAAGCGGATCAGCACGTACCGAGACAGCGTAGACCTGTACTACACATTTTACAGATCTGCTGCCCCCTTAAAGCGAATGTCTGCGCACCTCTGCTTAAGGTGATCAGAATGTCCTACTATTTACCTTGGACTATACAATTAAAATATTTATATATGAAAAATTAGCTATAATTTTTTTCATTATATCAATTGGCTCATATAGTGTGCTGGTTGTATGTAGCCTTCATACACTGACTGCGGGAAACCAATCAGTGAATGCATCACAAAAGAAGAAAATGTTTGAAAAATAAACCGATTTCTAGCTAGAAGCATATGAACTCTATATACAGTCATTAAACAGCAGCACTTTACATGTACTGACTTACCATATTAAGAAAAGACTGAATTACCGAATAAACCAAGTTAAAAGGGGAATACTTATATAAATTTACTGCAAAGAACAGAGAATATAAAAATGGCCATTACAGAGAAATTATTGACTAAATAATGTATTGTGGTGAATTTAAAGTGGAGTTTGAAAAAGGTTAAGTGGCTCAAAGTTGCAGCCTGGCCACTCGTTGGGAGGCTCATGACTAGTGCCGCCAACATAATCCAGTATTCATATTCTGCTAGAGGGAAGCCAGCTCCTTTATCTAAGCAGCAGCTATGAATGACTTCCTCTGGATTTGAATACTTTACACTGTCAGGAAACACTACTCTCTATACCTGCCGATAGCACAAGGCAACGCGACACTCAAACTAAGCCTTATGGAGTGCGAAGTAGATTTTATAATGAACTTTACAAAGACACAAGATCACTACCTGAACACCCTGATTATTGCGTGGGGTTGGGTTGTCAGATACTCCATATTTTATGGACATCCATGACCTGTTTCTGTTGCAAACAGTGGTTTGGGTATGAAAAGTGCTGTTCTGTAGTATGAAGCATTCACATGCTCCAAGAAGGAGACTAATGAATAATCACAAACGAACCATCTCAATATCAAAATGACCTTCCCTCCTGCAGGATACATAATCTATATAATGCATAGTATTACTTTCCATTAGCAGCCCACCCGCACAAAGGAGTAATAGGAGAGGGCCAAAAGTAGAGCTAACTGGTATTCTAAAATGAAACAGAAGAACAATATAATTCACCACAATTCACTCATTCAATAACTGCCAAGATACTGAATTAAGAAAATGTATTTAAAAAAACCCAAACGTCATCATTCCTGATAATTCTATTGTTTAAGCTGCCCTCCTCATCACTTATTCATTCACCAAGCCCAGAAACATACAGAACATTAAAATGTGCAACATATTTACATATATAATGGGGCTTATAGACGTACCTGGGGATTACTGCAAACTAAAAATAAAATTGCTAAATTTGGCAAGCTGTGACGACATCGGAGTTGGATAAAAATTTGGACTCAAAAATTGTTAAATAAACCCTTTTACTGTTTCGAACATACTTTCTTTTAAAAGATGTTTTGACTTAGAGTTATGTAAGTAAGGATTCCTTTGCAATTAGTTAAGAAGCATGCACAGGTTTAAAAAGTAGTTTTAAAAAGAATTTAAGAATTATTTTGCTTTAAAAATAGTTAATGCAAGATTTTTTTTTTTTGGGTGGGGGAGAGAGGAATCTGTAGCTTGCTGTTATATGTGACTTGTCCCTATTTAACCTAGTGTGAGCGAGAATGGCAACCGGATGACGTACAGAGGAATCTGTATTTTAGACATGGGTTTTGTGTGTTTTTCTCATGCATCCCAGATGGGGGCGCTGATTGCAAACGGTATTTCTACAATCATGCTTTAATGATACGTTGACAGATATTTCTTTTAAGGACTGACTTTTTCTTGAAAATATAACCATCTGGTCCCAGAAGACTTTATGCCAGCATGGGATATTCTATTTAATCCGCATGTTCTATTTTAACAAACCAGAATGTTAAAATGGCATCTTCACTGGCTTTTAAATGGGGACAATCAATATAAAAAATTAATTGTGTGTGTGTGTGTATATATATATATATATATATATATATATATAAAGAAAAAAGCACTGTACCTTGCACTCAAACTCCATGTATCCAAACCGGGTGCACTCCCAGGGCTCCAAATATCCAAATAGCTGAATCAAAGGTTGCACTCACGGATTCTTAAAACATAACTTTTATTGTGTACTCCTAAAAAAAATCGACGTTTCAGTCCTATTCAAGGACTTTCATCAGGATCATAGACATAGGTCTATGATCCTGATGAAAGTCCTTGAATAGGACTGAAACGTCGATTTTTTTAGGAGTACACAATAAAAGTTATGTTTTAAGAATCCGTGAGTGCAACCTTTGATTCAGCTATTTTTATATATATATATATATATATATATATATATATATATATATATATATATATATATATATATATATATATATATATATATATATATATATACACACATACATACATACATATACACATATACACACACACACACACACACATATATACAGTGTATATATATATTTGCTATGTTGTAGAACATATGAATAGATATTTTGCAGAGCTGTAACGGCCATATCCCTTTAGAGTGAAGGATTTTTGAGTTTTTGGAGAACCACTTTCAGTGGCCAAAATCTGCTGGCTGTCACTCACCGATAATAGAGAGGTAGTAGGGGAGAATAACCCCCTACCCACACAATATATTTGACGCCTCAGGCTGATGATTGTTGCAGCTATGCAAAGCGGCATTTTTAATATGTAATACAACATATGAAAAGATCATTTTTCATGGTAGTTCCCCTTTACAGGTTTAAGAACACTCCCCTGCAGGTTCTCCCTAAGACGCATTTTTGTTTTTTGTCTTGTCCAATATATTTACAAGGAATCAGAAAACAACAAAAAAACCAAAATGCACAGAGGTGTATGGAGTTAGGGCTCAAGCTGTAACCAGATTAGAATATAGCAAGCAGATACCTGGGTTCACTCAATTATTAACGCTGCGTGGGAGAAAACACTCAGTAGAATTGATTCCATTAATGGTCTATAAAGGTTGCCAGCAAAGAAAAGAGAAATAAAATAACATAGAAGCTTATACATAATGTGTGGGGTTCCAGAGAGGCCCCCCGAGTTAGAAAGGGGGCTGTAGGCCAGCTACACAGAATAAGGTTGGGGGTCCTCCCTGTGGTATTGAGCGCACAGAACACAGACTGTGTGAAAGAGAAAGGAGTGTGTTTTTGTATGGGTAGGGGGAAGTGAAGGGAGTTATAAAAAAAAAAAAAAAAGTTAGGGAGCATGGAGGGAGAGACACAAATCCATCCCTCAAATCCTTGATACATTTAATCCTTTCAATGCAGTTGTGCACTGAAGGGGTTAAATAATTGCCCACCATAGCCGTCATTTTACAGCCTTTCCTTCCTTAGGAGCAGGTGATTTGGCAGAACGTGACGTCAAAACTGGAGTACGGTAAAGCTGCCCGCGTCCTCTCCTCCGGAGCCGTGAGAGTTACGGGTCTTGTATGTCGAGGAATTCCTGCTTGGGTGGCGCACTGCCCCGATACCAGGAACAGGATCCGTCGCTACGCTTGATGCATGCGTAGTGCTTCGCCTGTCTTCCATTAATGCTCTTCTCCGTCACCCAGTCTGTCCAAAGACACTCATCCTGTGACGTGATGAAGCAGGGCATGGAAGGACAGCGGGAGATCTGCAGGACAGAGAGAAACAAAACAAATAACGATTTCTTACAGCTCATTTCAACGTTCTCTGTTCAGAAATATTTCTCTTTTTATTAATTTATTTCACACTTTCAGAAATTGACCCCAGGAGTTGCTAAATTTGGTACAATGAATACATCAGTTAAACACAGACCCCTCACAGAGCCGGCAACACATGACATACAGCCACTCACAGAGCCGGCAACACAGGACATACAGCCACTCACAGAGCCGGCAACACAGGACATACAGCCACTAACAGAGCCAGCAACACAGGACATACAGCCACTCACAGAGCCAGCAACACAGGACATACCGCCACTCACAGAGCCAGCAACACAGGACATACCGCCACTCACAGAGCCAGCAACACAGGACATACAGCCACTCACAGAGCCAGCAACACAGGACATACAGCCACTAACAGAGCCGGCAACACAGGACATACCGCCACTCACGGAGCCAGCAACACAGGACATACCGCCACTCACAGAGCCAGCAACACAGGACATACAGCCACTCACAGAGCCAGCAACACAGGACATACAGCCACTCACAGAGCCAGCAACACAGGACATACAGCCACTCACAGAGCCAGCAACACAGGACATACCGCCACTCACAGAGCCAGCAACACAGGACATACCGCCACTCACAGAGCCAGCAACACAGGCATACAGCCACTCACAGAGCCAGTAACACAGGACATACAGCCACTCACAGAGCCAGCAACACAGGACATACAGCCACTCACAGAGCCAGTAACACAGGACATACAGCCACTCACAGAGCCAGCAACACAGGACATACAGCCACTCACACAGCCAGCAACACAGGACATACAGCCACTCACAGAGCCAGCAACACAGGACATACAGCCACTCACAGGGCCAATAATGTAGACAGACCAACTAATAGAGCCAGTAAAATTCTTAGACCCACTCACAAACTCACTAAAATACACAAATGCATTAAGGTCAGTTGAAGCTTGAAGTGTCTATTTAACACTGCTTATATATCAAATGTATTCAGACTGTCAAAAATAAAACAATTTAATCGCATAAACTAAATACAGAGTAACTCGACTGGTATTAAAAGGCTTCCCATGATCTTGTTTAATCCCCTGTTTTCATTTTCAGCTACCTTGTATCCCTGCCAGAGAGACTTGGGCACAATATGTGCTAAATCAAGCAGGCATGGGTAATGTGACTACTATGGGAACAGGAGGCAGGCCAGAATGCTTTGTAGTGCGCGATGGCAACTATTATAATGACCTTGCAATCTTTAAAAAAGTGCAAGGGATCTGTTTGTTGCTTGAACTGTTAAATAATTATTTAACGGCATTTAGAGGAGCCAAAGTTCCAAACATACAGGAACCATTTATCACGGTATAGATATGTATCAAAAGCTTGGGATCCAGCATTTAATACCTGCATATTCACGTTTCACAGCCTGACCTGAAGTCTGACTCCCAGAAATCTCAAACTGGCAAGGACATGTATGTGCTGTGTGATCGATATCTCACTGTATAGTGTCACTTTCAAAAGGAAACACAGTGACATCACCCACCATTCAGTCTGCGGTATGTGCAATTGAAATAAAACCATATCCAGAACCACTAAGTCTTGGGTTAACCGTGGATTTCAAGTCTTAATCAGCTTATTAAAATCCCCAGCTTAATTCGGTCTCTGGGTAACCTGACAAGGAGCTCATATAATACCAACACTTTCCATTTTCAATTAACCAACATCTATTAAAGTAAAAAACAGAGTACATCTAAATGTTATGAGATTATCAGTCATGCCGACAGCACTGGGTGTTAACCCTTTCTAATATCGACAACTCAAAGTAAATAACATTTCATTATTTAATAGAGTACGATGGATTTTGATATAGTGCACAGTTTAGTACAGAGGTAGTAACGACACATTGGATGATATAATCAGCCAATATAAAATTCCATCTATGCATTCTGCCAGCAGTTTTGCTACAGAATGTATGGATTTTGGAAAAAATTAAATGACTTAAAAATAGACTCTATGCTGAAGAATGAATTTAAATAAACCTCCCACAGACGGCCTTTTTGCTCTCCACCCATATCAACCACATGCGCTTTGATTGCTATGGTAACTTCCTAGTTTGTGTGCCATCGCTGGATAGGAAGTAGAGGTACGGAGTGAATGATGTCACTCCTTTAAGACACCAGCTCGCTGGCAACAAAGCCAACGTATCGGCGTCATGAAGAAAGACCTGCTTGGGGTGGGTGCCAAGCAAGGCAAATCAGTGAAGTGCAGGACGGACCAGAGCTGGGTGTTACAGAAGTGTGACACCTACCTCTGTATGGAGATCACAGCTGGGGAGCAGAGAGTCAGATAAGCAGTATAGATTCCCTTTAAGAAAGACACTGAGGTTGACAATGGGATTTCCTCACAACACAAATACAGGTCACATTTACATATCAGGGATCCTCTCTGAGTGCCCACTTACCTTGCATTCGCAGCCCATTTCATACCGCTGATTAAGGTTTTTCTTCTGAGTCGGACTCAGGGAGTCCCACGGAACAATAAAGTCACACAGTGTGATGTGCATCTTCCCATCTCCCTCCGCTTTACCTAGAGCCCGATGCAGTGGAGAGAAGGATAGGATAAGATGTCAGGATTATACTCAAAGAGAGACAGCAAGATCCATGACACGTTTCCCTTTAGTGCCAAAGCTTCCTCTTACCTGCAATCAGGTATTCCTTCTTGCCAGCTGTCTCCAGCGTTACCCCACACACTGCAGAGGATGGGGCTGTAAAGATGTATTCAATGTCCTTATCAGGCCCCTTAAACATCTGCGTAAAAAAGGTGGAGTATATTAATTTCTTTATCATTGGGTTTTGAATGTCTGGTAGGTAACAGTCTCTGATTAAAGGACAACTGTCACCTGAAAGCTATTCATTAATATAATAATCCTTTCATCAAATTTTACAAGTATATATTTTTTTAAATAATGTTAAAAAACAAACAAAAAAAAAAAAACTCATCCCGACCTTCTTCTCATTGATATTAGTCATGTAGCACCAACATAGTCCGCAGCGCTTTAAATCAGAACGAGGTTACAATCAATGGCAGCCAGATATATACTGTTTGGTATCTTGCCCATAGTGATGTTACCACTGCTGTTACCAGCCGATATGGCAGGATCCCTCGGCCATACACATGCACCTTGGGTCGGACTGTTTGAAAACCAACAGTTAGTTTCTATGGTCTTCCCTGTAAGTGAAAATGTAGCAGGAGATCGGTGGACTCAGAACAACCTCCTCTCACCTGATAGGGCCCGGATAAAGAAAGAAAAACGCAGGTGGAAATTGAAAACATACCAGTCTTATCTTTTTATTCTCAAGGCCATGAAACGAGAGAGAGGGGAGAGAGGTCCAACCCGGGGAGGGAGAGAGAGAGGGGAGTGGGAGAGAGAAAGAGAGGGGAGGGAGAGAGGAGAGAGAGGGAGGGAGAGAGAGAGAGAGGGAGGGAGAGAGAGAGAGAGGGAGAGAGAGAGAGAGAAAGAGGGAGAGAGAGGGAGAGAAAGAGGGAGAGGGGGAGAGAGAGAGGGAGAGAGAGGGAGAGAGAGGGAGAGAGAGGGAGAGAGAGGGAGAGAGAGCGAGAGAGAGGGAGGGAGAGGGAGGGAGAGAGAAGGAGAGAGAGGGAGAGAGGG
>OW240916.1:8202258-8298359 GCA_933207985.1 Pelobates cultripes | reverse complement strand
AGGCCCAACCTGGGTGGAGAGAGAGAGCGATAGGCCCAACCTGGGTGGAGAGAGAGAGAGAGCGATAGGCCCAACCTGGGTGGAGAGAGAGAGAGAGCGATAGGCCCAATCTGGGTGGAGAGAGAGAGAGGCTCGATATGGGCAAAGAGAAAGAGAGATAGTTCTGATATGGGCAAAGAGGAGTATTAAGTATATGATCATTGGGATATCTGTAAACTGTCAGAGATACTGTTGGAGGCACCAGAGGACAGAATTGAAGAACATTGCTCTATACCAGCTTCACTCACATGTCATATAAACACACTGATATGACAAACTGTGATAGCCTTTTAAACACCGAGAGAGCAAAAACCATGTTATCAAAGCATGCAGCCTTCAGAGTGACACATTTAATCATTGAAATCCTAAAATTGTATCATCTGCAGATGTCATTTACATAAATGTGAGACATAAAGCATGAAGAATCAAAGCCTGATCATGTTGGAAACCTTGGACCATAAATACTTGCAACCATGACATCTTCTATGAGAGACTATTTAGATATACATTACTAAGAATCCGTGATATTAAACAGTCTCATACAACCTGTGTGTTTGAGAGCGGTATGCCTTGTTTCCTACCTTGAGCTGTTTAATTTCATACTGGATCCTTTTGATAGGATTCCCATAGACGTCACTCCCACTGTTGACTTCTTTACCTATGATGGCTTTGGCGCGGATCACTGCATGGAGAGATTGGAATAGATTAACATGGTGGCCTGCTATTTGCTCAGTGATTATCATGTCTACAAATGTTAAAAGGAACTATGGACAACCTGGACTTCTTATCAAGATATCAAATGCGAGTTTTTAGCATCTTGGGCATCTCGGTGACTGGGGTCCAGCCAATGTCCAAAGACTTCCTTTGCAACAAAATAATTCCTCTAGGGCAGACGGACAATAAAAATGCAACGCTTACAAATTTAAAGGTTAGCTTGGTTTCATGCCAGTTGTAGTTCTGCAACATCTGGGGACCTTCCATTTGCCCATATCTGCTCTAGAACATGGCTTCACTTGCATCACACAACAAAGACAGGCCTCAAACATATATTTTAATTAATATTGTTTTGGGAGTACACCACCACATCTTGAGAATATCACATAGTGTCTAAAGTATAGTTGCAAAGAGCACACAAAGTACGAAGGGTAAGCTGTAGGTGTTCTCCTCGAATCGCAATGGGTGTCAGTGATTAATTGTGGGTAACAGTAAGATTGAGCTCATGTGCTGCTGAATCACTAGAAAAAAATGCATCCAAAATCTGAAAGGATTTGTTCGGAACAGAGGGTGTCTTTGTGGAGGGAACTGCTACTCTGCAGTTTCCAAGCCAAAACCAGAGAGGGATGCAGCCAAAAGAGCTCGTGTGGATACATGATGGGAGAGGGTGAGAGATACAGAGAGAAACAAGAAGCAGAAAAACAGACAAACGTAAAAGGAGGTGGGAGAAGGGAGTGAAACGAGGTTGCAGTGAGAAATCGAGAAGATGTAAACAGAGAAGAAAGTTGCACAGAAACAATGATTAGAAGGAACTGCCAAAAGCAGGATTAGTAAAGGGTGGGTAATAAACAAAGAAGGATTTAACAAGGGTTATAAGAGAGTCCACTGAACGCACTAGACACCCTCCTTCCCAACTCTCAATTAAAATCTGTAGCTTTACCCATCATCATTTCTGTGGCAGGAACGCTGCCTGACTGTGAATTGCCCTTTCCTAGGTGTGGATGTACTCTCCTGGAATGTATGTTTTCCCTTGTTAATTTTCCCTCTCTAATTTTCACATTGAATCCTGCAAATTCCTGATTAACCACAAGGGGACACACCGGCGCAAGGAGCCCAGTGTGCCGCGCCATCCCGACACTCCACTTAGAACATGTGGTTAGAAAGTTCACACCTCGCTAACGAGGTGTGGAAAATCGCAGACCGCAAGGTAAACAAGCGGCGTGTGCTTCCCCTGGGTGGCTGCTGGTTCGTATCGCCAAACGCCCACCGGGGGGAGCATTCGCATCCAGAACCGGCCTGCGCGCACTGTCTTCGACCCACGTGTCGAGGAGTTCATCCTACGCCTTCCCAACGGAGCTATAATCACTATTTACACCCCTACCTGGGAGCTACGAGGCTAGGCTTGTAGCTGCCCAAATAAACGCTCTCTCAGGTGGATACCAGCGTAGTGATATCCACCCGAGAGAGGGATGCGCACCAGCAGGGAATCCCTGGGGCTGTGAGGCGCTCTCACGGCCACAGGGCTCCGGTGGAACGGGAAAAGGAGCGCCCATTCAAACTGGGTTCGCGCCATTCTCCTGGTTGGTCGACCCGAAGGAGCACTGATTGGTCGCTGCAAGGAGCCGGCGACCAATTGGAGCAGTAGCGCCCGTTCAAACAGGGTTTCATGCCCTTTCTCCCGATTGGGCAACGAAACCCCTCCCCGAGCACTCATTGGGCAAATTTGTTTCTCGCCGCTCAGCGGATTGGTGCGATCGGGTTTCGCGCCCTGTCTTCGGATTGTGCGGGGAAACCCCTCTCTTCCCCGGTCGCTGATTGGTTTCGCACCTTTCAGCAGATTGGCTGTTGCGTGGTTTGGGCGTGAAGTTTGAACTCACCGGACCAAACCAAGCAACGCTGTGGAACTGATTTCGGGGGTGTACAGAGCCGCGAGCCCCAGACTCTGGTATCTCAGGTTCTGTACACCCGATAGCCCCACTATTTGCAGAGATCCCAGATGGGACCTGGGGCTATCTAACGATATATGTTTTACCTGTGTGACCCCTTCCCTCCCCAGGACATCGATCCAGAAAGTTTACTCCCCTTTATGGAATGTGTTGGCCTGTGTGCTACTGGTATCTCCCAGAGCGGGAGATGGTTATCTGCAACCCAGCCCCCTCCTGCCTGGGATTGTGTTGCATGGGATGGAGACCCCCTGTTGGGGTCTGTGCCCAAATAAAGATTGTCAAACGTTGTACCCCTGGAACCGTGTGTGGTCCAGTTACTGGGGGGAAACGGGTCTCTTAATACATTAATAGCAGGGGTAACCAGCAGAGTTACCCAGGTCCCGCTACAATTTCTTATCCAAGAATTTGAACTATATTTTAAAGCAAGAGACAAAAAGTAACAACCGAATAATGAGATATCAGGTAAAGAAAAAAAATAAATAAACAAACAAAAGCACACACACACAAAAAAATTATTAACAAATCAACACTGAGCTGGCCAAATAAAAATGAAATGAAGAAGGAAACCGGGTCTGATAAAATCTGACTGACACGGTCAATACATGGGTGTGGCGGAGAACATTAAACGTGGACTAAATTTCTCACTGTGACGAAAACAAGCATTAGGACGAAAAAAAAACAAGGCACAATTTTTTTTTCCATATTAGTACAAAGCAGACAAGGCAGCATCACCTGGCTGGGGCCGTCACAAGACAAGAAACTGGATTCTGGAGTAAATGGAAACATGTGCTTTCTGGCCTCGGCCAGCCAAATTAAAAATACATTCTTTCCTCTATTCTGCTATTTCATGGGCAGAGAGTAGGAGGAAACAGCTGTAATTAAGAAGCACATGACTGTAAAAGCTGGTCGAAATATAAATATATTTTATATAGCTGTGGAATGTCACATGAATTTCCTGTAGTAGAATTACTTAAAAAAACAACAGCACTTTAAATATCAAAGTGAGTGGAGAGGTATGAGAGGGTTATGTGCCGTAGGTGGGGACTGAGTGGGTGCGGATGAGGAATGCGAAGAGGTGAGTGGGGCTGGCGTGTTTCCCGTTAAGTGCCGTATCACAGTCAGTCCTGATGGTCAGCAAAGACCTTCCTCCATCCGGCCACAGTGTGGTCTGTAGACTTCCTGAGAAATGTGTTTTCCTCACCAGGCCACAAAGCTAGAAATATCACACAGAAGGCGAGGAGGGATTTGGACAAATATCCATGCTAAGCACTGGGGGAGGTGGGCATTTATCTGAGTCATAAAAGGAAAAAGCCAAGCATTTACTGACTCAGTAGAAGAGAGGTAGCATCGCCCATACTAACTCAAGTCAGCAAGACAGACAGCTAAGTCAGGGGAGGAGATAGCACAAAGGTCAAAGAGGGGGACACCTAGGCAATTTCTAGGTCACAATAGGTGATGGCTGGACTTCCCTGAGTCGGAAAAGGACACTTACAGACTCTGGATCTTATCAAGAGATAAGTAAACATTTGCTGATTGTGGGTCATAATAGGAGATAGCTGGGCACTTGCTGAATCGGAGAGAGCTGAACCTTTATGGACTCTGGGTGTAAGCAAAAGATAGTTGGACATTTACTGGGTCGGAATAGGAGATAGATGGACATGCGCAGACTGGTTCTGAACTGGAGATAGTTGGACATTTACAGCGTGAATTGAAACTGGAGATAGCAGAACATTTATTGGGTCGGAATAGAAGGTAGTTGGGCATTTACTTTTTTTTGCAACTGAAGATAGCTGGGCATTTACTAAAGCTGAATCAGAACTGGAGGTAGCTGGACATTTATGGACTCTCTATCCAAGCAGGAAACAGTTGAAGTTTTACTGGGTCAAAATAGGTGATAGGTGGACATGTACGGATTATGAATCTAATCAGGAGATAGCTGGACATTTACTAACTCTGGGTCAGAATAGCAGATATCCGGACAGTGACTGGATCGGAATAGGAGATGGCTTACATTTACTGGATCAGAGTACTAGGCAGCTGGTTATTTACAGATTCTGGGGCAGAATAGGAGATAGCTGATCATATTATGATCCTGGGTCAGAAAGGGGGAAAATTTTTGTATAGTGACTCCCAAGTCTGAAAACAGAGATAGGATGACATTTACCATCTGTAAAAGTAAGACTATAGACACCAAAACAACTTTAGCTTAATCAAGCACTTTTGGAGTACTTATCATGCAGTCTCACTGTTCAATTCCCTGCCATTTAGGAGTTATATCACTTTCTTTATAGAGTGACGTGACTTCCACAGCCTTCCTCAACACTTCCTGAAAAAGAACCTAGATATTTTAGGTACCTATAGTGCACAGTATGTTTAATCTAGAATTTCTTATCTCCTGCTCTGTTTATAGACTCCTATACCCTGCAGGAGCCTCCGTTTGTCATTAAAGTACAAATTACATAGCAGGAAACAAAATAAATAAATAAAACTTCTAAAGCAAGTTAATATCTTATTGCAAGAGAGAAGCTTGTGTATTCCCTTCTGCCCCCAAATCCCGAGCAGATATTTTTTTTTCCGTTTGGGGGCACCTACAGAATAAAGCCAAAAAAGGGGTTGGATAAACCATTTAAATCTTTTTTTGATGCAGACTGTGTCAGAAACAGAAAGAAAAGTGATACAACTCCTAAATGGCACGGAATTAGGCAGCGAGACTACAGAGGCATGATCTAGAAGCCAAAACTGCTTTACCAAGATAAAGTTGTTTTGCTGACTATTTTAGTGGCTATATTGTCCTTTCTAATCTCTGGCCGATCAGGACTACTGTTTAGGGGCATGACGTTTAGGGGTCCCTGCAAAGCGATTAGGACCATGCCAGCTGATTGCTTTGAACCTGCCATTGAGCAGACAATAAGGAACATATTTATTAAATATTGCATTGTGGTACATTTAAGCGCAAAACTGCTAATCTGGATGAACAACCTAGTTTGGACCGTTTCAAGCCAACTCTGTCTTTGTCAACACACACAGTATGGGCAGAACCAGCATGCAAAAAGCCCATTAAATAAGACAATCATTGAATTACATCTGCATAGGTATGCTGGGAGTTGTAGTCTATTGGAACAGGGGTACTGAAGGTTGGCTACTGGTGGACACAATAAACACAAGCCTTATTTAAAATATCAAAAAGTAATATAAAATTAATATATATATATATATATATATATATATATATATATATATATATATATATATATTTTATTATTTTTTTTTTTTTAAATATCGAAATATTTCTCAAAATAAAATAATTTAAAAAGCTTATGCAAAGACTATTAAACAGAGGCCATTGCAGATAAAATAGAATTATGCATCGTATAAGTTATGGTTGAGCTGTGGATCATGGGAATTGTACTCAAATCAACTTAAGGTCAATACAGCCCTAAACAGAGCAAGACCGATCACATACAATAATCTATATACAGATTTACAGTGACAGACTGTATACACTCACAGAATGCACGCCACAAACAGCTCACTCATACAGATCGCTATCCCAGCCTCTCACCTGCTGTTAACACATTTTTCCACATTTGTCTCACAATAACTTCTCATTTTTTGTATTTTCAGCCTTGCCTAACTTTACCCAATCAGATACCGTTAAAGAGGGACAAACCCCCAAGGCCATAATAAACAGTATGATAATGCGTTCTTCCGTCCCTATTAATGTAATGATTGGGAGAAACAATGTTTTGTCTATATAACTCCAAGGATGTATCAGCTTGTAAAACAATTGCAGACTAGATACAAAATTTAACAAATACAGTAACATTTACTAGCTCGATTTAGGAATCTGTACACTGTCAATCCTAGACACACTGCGCATGACAACTACGCAGTTATATCCCTGGATACATTGAGAATATGGAGATATTTAACGATGTTGCAGGACCCTGTAACCCCTTTTCTAGGTGTCTTTATTGTACAGACAATTATTTATTTTACTTTGAAATATTTTCCCCCCTCATTTAGACAACATTTTCTAAAAATAACAAAGTTTCTGTATTTTCAAACTTTATCCCATAAGAAACCCTGACAGTTTGTGGTTCTTTCCCTGACATCACTGGCAACAATGAACTTATACTAAGTCGAATGAGCTGTATTACCTTCACCGATAATTCTTAACCTAACCGTGACTCTGTAGTGAGAAATGCTACGATATCTTCCAATACAAGGTGATTCACTTAAACTGTCTCTACTTCACCTCATTTGTAATTAATGCTCCACATATAGAGGCGATACAGGTTGCCAGGACCCCCTTCAGCCTCCCTCACTCCAGGTTAATTTAGGTCTGCCTTTTCCCTACACACGGCAAAACGAGGACCCGAGATGGGTCGATTGGACTGATGATTACAACAACTGTTGTGCAACTAAGTAGTTTTTTCTGAAATATTACACCGTAAACATGTTTACAAAAATGTATGCAGCACACGGTACAACGTTTTACGCTATATGACATAATGATACGCCATTGTAATATGTTAACATAGGTGGCTCCACTATCACTTGTACAATATTGAAATCTGGAATACCGTCTCAATGTTTTTGAAAACCCCTTGTCATATGCATACTTGTATCAGTCCAACATTGTCATAAAAAGAGAAATGTATTTCTATGTGAATGAGCCACACTACAATGTATGTTTTTGGATGTAACAATAAAATGCATAAATAAAATAAATACAAATAAAACCCTTTTCCTCACTATCCCATGTGCAGAGTTTGTTTCAGTTAGTCCTCTTATCATCCTAAACACCAAAGCTGGTTTCCACCCATCGGTGATGCCAATTCTATACTAGTACGAAATTCGCTGGCTGTCTTGCACTTTACGGGAGCCTGCAAGCCAATCGAAAGTGGGCCCTAGACATATTACAGGACATATATACAGGCTGCAACAGTCTGCAAAGCCAGATATACAGATAATGCCTAGTTTCAGCCAGGGAAATTTATTTTATATTTGCACTCACCCAGCATTTTGAGAATTTGTATTATCCAAAAATTCCAAAAGATTTCCCAACACCCAAACGCAGTATTGGCTGTTTGTTATAATATTTCATAACAATGAAACATTGCAAGACATTTATACCTTATTATAGTCTCTAGAAATGTTTATCTTAGTTCAATATTTTTTAAACAATGAACAAACCAAATGTTTAGATTTTTGTAAATATATAGAATTTAGTTTTGTTTGTAGTTATGCCTGAATAGCAATTTGTTCTTCTGTACTCATTTTACTCATAAGCTATGCATCCAATGTGGGTTTTATGTTTTTAGTTAGCACACTTTATTTTATGTGAAGGGGCAAAACCAAAATAGCCAAGATGTAAAAATCTGTTTTTGGAGACTCTTCCAAAATCTACTATTTTTTTCTAAATAGGTAGTAAACACACTCTAGTTCTATACCCAGTGCCAGCTATACCAGTGCCAGTGTTACCCGGTTATAGCCAGTGCCAGCTATACCCAGTGCCAGTGTTACCCAGTGTCAGTATTACCCAGTGCCAGTATTACCCAGTTATACCCAGTGCCAGCTATACCCAGTGCCAGTATTACCCAGTGTTGTGCCCAGTTGTGTCCCCGGTGCCAGTTATACCCAGTATTACCCAGTTGTGTCCCCGGTGTCTGTTACCCAGTGCCAGTATTACCCAGTACTATACCCAGTGCCAGTGTTACCCAGCTCTATACCCAGTGCCAGTTATACCGAGTATTAGTTATACCCAGTATTAGATATCCCCAGTGCCAGTTATCCCCAGTATTAGATATCCCCAGTGCCAGTTATCCCCAGTATTAGATATCCCCAGTATTAGATATCCCCGGTGCCAGTTATCCCCGGTGCCAGTTATCCCCGGTGCCAGTTATCCCCGGTGCCAGTTATCCCCGGTGCCAGTTAGAGCCAGTTATACCCAGTGCCAGCTATACCCAGTGCCAGCTATACCCAGTGCCAGCTATACCCAGTGCCAGCTATACCCAGAGCCAGCTATACCCAGAGCCAGCTATACCCAGTGCCAGCTATACCCAGTGCCAGCTATACCCAGTGCCAGTTATACCGAGTATTAGTTACACCCAGTGCCAGTTATACCCAGTATTAGATATCCCCAGTGCCAGTTATCCCCAGTATTAGATATCCCCAGTGCCAGTTATCCCCAGTGCCAGTTATCCCCAGTGCCAGTTATGTGCCATTTATACCCAGTATTAGATATACCCAGAGCCAGTTATCCCCAGAGCCAGTTATCGCCAGTGCCAGTTATCGCCAGTTATACCCAGAGCCAGCTATACCCAGAGCCAGCAATACCCAGAGCCAGCTATACCCAGTCCCAGCTATACCCAGTCCCAGCTATACCCAGAGCCAGTTATACCCAGAGCCAGTTATACCCAGAGCCAGTCATACCCAGAGCCAGTCATACCCAGAGCCAGTCATACCCAGAGCCAGTCATACCCAGTCCCAGTCCCAGTCATGCCCAGTCCCAGTCATGCCCAGTGCCAGCTACGCCCAGTGCCAGCTATCCCCAGTGCCAGCTATCCCCAGTGCCAGTTATCCCCAGTGCCAGTTATGTGCCATTTATACCCAGTATTAGATATACCCAGTGCCAGTTATCCCCGGTGCCAGTTAGAGCCAGTTATACCCAGTGCCAGTTATACCCAGTCCCAGTTATACCCAGTCCCAGCTATACCCAGTCCCAGCTATACCCAGTGCCAGCTATACCCAGTGCCAGCTATACCCAGTGCCAGCTATACCCAGTGCCAGCTATACCCAGTGCCAGTTATAGCCAGTTATACCCAGTCCCAGTTATACCCAGTGCCAGCTATACCCAGTGCCAGCTATACCCAGTGCCAGCTATACCCAGTGCCAGCTATACCCAGTGCCAGCTATACCCAGTGCCAGTTATAGCCAGTTATACCCAGTCCCAGTTATACCCAGTGCCAGCTATACCCAGTGCCAGCTATACCCAGTGCCAGCTATACCCAGTGCCAGCTATACCCAGTGCCAGCTATACCCAGTGCCAGCTATACCCAGAGCCAGCTATACCCAGTGCCAGCTATACCCAGTGCCAGCTATACCCAGTGCCAGCTATACCCAGTGCCAGCTATACCCAGTCCCAGTTATACCCAGTGCCAGCTATACCCAGTGCCAGTTATACCCAGTGCCAGCAGCTATACCCAGTGCCAGTTATACCCAGTGCCCAGCTATACCCAGTCCCAGCCAGCCATACCCAGTGCCAGCTATACCCAGTGCCAGTTATACCCAGTCCCAGTTATACCCAGTACCCAGTGCCAGCTATACCCAGTGCCAGTTATACCCAGTGCCAGTTATACCCAGTCCCAGCTATACCCAGTGCCAGTTATACCCAGTCCCAGCTATACCCAGTGCCAGTTATACCCAGTCCCAGTTATACCCAGTGCCAGCTATACCCAGTGCCAGCTATACCCAGTGCCAGTTATACCCAGTGCCAGTTATACCCAGTCCCAGCTATACCCAGTGCCAGTTATACCCAGTCCCAGCTATACCCAGTGCCAGCTATACCCAGTGCCAGCTATACCCAGTGCCAGTTATACCCAGTCCCAGCTATACCCAGTGCCAGTTATACCCAGTCCCAGCTATACCCAGTGCCAGCTATACCCAGTGCCAGTTATACCCAGTCCCAGCTATACCCAGTGCCAGCTATACCCAGTGCCAGTTATACCCAGTCCCAGCTATACCCAGTGCCAGCTATACCCAGTAATATCAGTGGTGCCCTCCCCGGGTTGTGGTATTGGTGGTACCCTCCCGGTATTATTAGTTGTTGTCCCCCTGTGGTGTCCCCCCCCCACCCCGGGTATTGGTTGAGTTGGTGTCCCCCCCGGTATTGCCGTCTCACCGATGTCCGCGTTACAGAAGGCCTGCTGGGGGTGCACGGGGGAGCAGCTGCACGCCTCACAGAATCTGTCTGACGGCCACAGGAGGACGAGCAGGGCCACGGGGGCCAGGAGGCCGGAGACCGGGGCCGCCCGCATCTTCAGAGCCGCATGCAGAGCGCGGGAGGCGGAGGAGGAACGGCGGAGACCGGAGCGGGCTGGGAGTGAGGGAGACAGGCTGGCGGGGACTGACCTCACCGAGCGGGGGCGGAGCTAAGCACAAACCCCGCCCACAGGGGCTGGGAGTGAGGGAGACAGGCTGGCGGGGACTGACCTCACCGAGCGGGGGCGGAGCTACGGGGAAACCCCGCCCACAGGGGCTGGGAGTGAGGGAGACAGGCTGGCGGGGACTGACCTCACCGAGCGGGGGCGGAGCTAAGCACAAACCCCGCCCACAGGGGCTGGGAGTGAGGGAGACAGGCTGGCGGGGACTGACCTCACCGAGCGGGGGCGGAGCTACGGGGAAACCCCGCCCACAGGGGCTGAGAGTGAGGGAGACAGGCTGGCGGGGACTGACCTCACCGAGCGGGGGCGGAGCTACGGGGAAACCCCGCCCACAGGGGCTGGGAGTGAGGGAGACAGGCTGGCGGGGACTGACCTCACCGAGCGGGGGCGGAGCTACGGGGAAACCCCGCCCACAGGGGCTGGGAGTGAGGGAGACAGGCTGGCGGGGACTGACCTCACCGAGCGGGGGCGGAGCTACGGGGAAACCCCGCCCACAGGGGCTGAGAGTGAGGGAGACAGGCTGGCGGGGACTGACCTCACCGAGCGGGGGCGGAGCTAAGCACAAACCCCGCCCACAGGGGCTGGGAGTGAGGGAGACAGGCTGGCGGGGACTGACCTCACCGAGCGGGGGCGGAGCTAAGCGCAAACCCCGCCCACAGGGGCTGGGAGTGAGGGAGACAGGCTGGCGGGGACTGACCTCACCGAGCGGGGGCGGAGCTACGGGGAAACCCCGCCCACAGGGGCTGGGAGTGAGGGAGACAGGCTGGCGGGGACTGACCTCACCGAGCGGGGGCGGAGCTACGGGGAAACCCCGCCCACAGGGGCTGGGAGTGAGGGAGACAGGCTGGCGGGGACTGACCTCACCGAGCGGGGGCGGAGCTACGGGGAAACCCCGCCCACAGGGGCTGGGAGTGAGGGAGACAGGCTGGCGGGGACTGACCTCACCGAGCGGGGGCGGAGCTACGGGAAACCCCGCCCACAGGTGCTGGGAGTGAGGGCGGAGCCTGTGTAGTGCCCTCTGTTGGCAGCAGCAGCAATGTGCACTACCCGAATAGCCAGACTGGTAATTTGCATATCATTTGGGTAGATTTGCATATCGCTAATTCTGCATGCAGGAGAGACATTCTGTGTTAATTACGGTCTGCCCCGCCCATTTATCAATATGTAATGATGTTATAATAAGTCACTGTGTGTCGCCTGCTATGATTTGGCTGTTTGTGATGTTACTGAGTTTTCACAGCAATGTTAATGTAATGACCGTATGGGCTAGTCCCAAATAAAATAACGTTACAGACGGTTCGTCTTCGCCCTCAATCTGGAGTCCTGTCTCTTATTGGTGGAATCTGCTATCAGGGCTTGCTATGCTCTGTGTATTCCCTTGCTATAATCCCTCCTAAACTCTTGTAAGAGCTCGTTCCTGCTTCGCTCGTCCTGTTAGTCCTGTTGTGGTGTCGGCTACAGTACTTGGAATCCTCAGGAAGCGTTAGGAGCATCCATTAATAAAGATACCCAGTCGGGGTGCCAGGTGATCCGTTACATCCTCTATAAACTCTACCTCTCCTGCTTACCTTTGTCGTGCAAGCCGCTTGTCTCCATAGTTACCGGCACTTTTGGTCATTGTTCCCGCCAGTCCTGCCCCGAACAAACATTCTGTCTTCAGCAGCTCCATACTTTTTCCACCTGCACTGTGAATGTTTACATGGTGTGTTCAATAAAAACATGGCAACATTTCATTCTTTGTGTGTTATTGGTTTAAGCAGACTGTGATTGTCTATTGTTGTGACTTAGATGATGATCAGATCACAGTTTATGACCAATTTGTGCAGAAATCCATATCATTCCAAAGGGTTCACATACTTTTTCTTGCAACTGTAAAAATATATAACTGTGCAGCTATTGCATAAAACAGGTACATTCAACATATCCCCAGATAGCTCAGATCTGAGCGCACATTATTACTGAATGGCGCTCAGAGCACACACATACAGTTCAATTGCCATGGAGCCAAAGTCTTTCCCATAGTCTTTCGTTTTACGAATGGGCTCCATGGAATAGCTATCTGGGGTATCACTGTTCAAATAGGGAAAGTACCAAATGACCCGGCTTTCGTGTCTTTGCAGGGGAAAATCAAGCGTTTCAACATGAGGCCATAGTCCAGAGGGAGCAGGCAAGCAACCAGGCTCCACCAATGATCAGTGGCGGGGTTGGTACTGTCACAGGTCTCCTGCTACTTCACTCCCAAAGTCCTACGGGGTATCCCAGGGGAGGGGCTCTACAGTTGGCTTACCTGGGTCTCAGTAGAAGGTGGATAGCTCTCTGCAGCACGACATTGAGCTCTGGTGGTTACCGCTTGCGCCTCGTGAGGGGATACTGGCACAAATGCAGAAGTTAGAGGACCAGTATCATTGCCCAACATGACTTCTGCGGGTAATTCCTTCATCACACCCACTTGGACATTGCCAGCTCCAGCGCCCCAGTCTAGATGCACTTGTGAGGTAGGAATCCGATACACTGCCCCTCTCACAGCTATAGATTTCCCTGGTCTTTCAGAGATATCAATAAGATGCCGTTGAATTAGGGTGATTCTAGCGCCACTGTCCCTTAGGCCCCAGGCAGTCTTCCCGTTGACCATTACCAATTGACAATGGTGTTTCCGATTGTCAGTTATGGTTGATTGGACTAGGAGAGCTTCATATAGTGTGCCATGGGGTTCTTCCCGACACAGCTCCTTGGCGTCCCAGGCAGAGGGTACTGGGTAGTCCACACAATGGGCTGCGGCCTGGGGTTGAGGGAATCCAGGGGCGAGTCCAATTGGACCTGGGTGCAATTGTTGCGTAGATGTCCCAGTTGGTTACATTGGAAACAGCATGGCTCCTTGCCAGCCTGACGTGGGTAGTGTTGGTTGGAAGCTACCGGTCGGCTAGGTGGCTGATACCTGGTTCTACAAACATAGTACTGCCCACAGGGTTTTGAAATACAACCAATCAATCTGTACAATACACACAGACACTCCCACACAAAATCCTCCCCTCTGCCTGTGATATGATTACTGAATACAATGGTTAATATAATTATCACAGGCAGATAAATACAGTATTATAAAACATATCACAGGGACCCCAAAACATGCAGTAACCCCATAAAAATAACCCAGATCCGTTCAGTAGTTTGGAAGATACGGTTTAATGCAGATTCCGCAGAACATATACAGGCTATATGAAAAATAATTACTGTTAAATGTGTCCCCTGTACTCTGTGTGGCCACCCAGTAACTCCACAGTATGTCCCCAGATGGTTCTTAAAGGGCCAGCAGCAGCACAACACAAATCCATTATGCACAAATCATGTCTTTAAAGGGCAATACATCCCAGGGGCCATAGTCACATGACAGGAGGCTGGCAATCAGTCTTCTCCAGTGCCCAGTGGCGAAGTCGGTTTCGCCACACAGAGTATCGCCTAGAATCCACTGGAATAAATATCGCTGGTATCGAATAATAATCCACACATGAGCCAAAGCTTAATGCTGGAACAAGACTGATTTACTAATTAAAGGAAAAACGAGTGGCCAGAGAATAGTCCAACAGGACAGACCAGGGGGTATCCCTAATGGAATAAACCTATACAAAAAAGAGAGAGTCTGTCCTACACAATATATATACAAAAATTGTATGAAAATACAAAAAAGCAGTTAAAAAGTTTTATACTTTATTATCCTAAACAAAAAAAGGGGGGTGAGGGGAGGGAAAGGTACAAACACCTACACACCTAAATAGGAATTCCCTAAAAGGGAAAACCTTTGCACAGTGATAGCCGATGCAATAATGTATCGCGACAATAGCGTAAGACTGTATAATGTAACTAAATATCTGTTACATGAGAGTCAAATCATATCAGGCAACGGTGTATCAACAGTGCATAAAAAGGTTTTATACAACAGTATACTCCACATCATCAATTTCAAACTGTTAACCTGTGTGGTCCGCCAAATATTGAAAGTATGAGGTTAGTGTACCAGCTAGAAAGCTTGCAATACACTGCCTCGCACGATCAGTACTCAAGGTGTAATTGAGATCTGACAAACTTTATAGAAGAGAGGTAAAGTGGTATCGATAAGAATTCTAGTTCTTACGCTGAAGACTCACTACAGCATATAGTACTCAATATAGAGCCTGTGCGGCACCAAAAATTGCTGGCAATATAATATAATAATAGTGTCATGAAGTGACTCCCCACATAGTGAAATTCTGGGACTCACCGCAAAATTAGCTGAGAATATAGACTGTCTGTATATCTCACCTAGTTACTCACTCCACAAGGATTCTAGGTATGGACAAGCCAATGGGCTAGAGATCTTGTGAGAAAATCACACAGGCTGGTGGTGAGTGAGCAGCTAGACTAAGGTTCTAAATGCAGTCAAAAAAATCGCAAGGAGTACAGAATTTGCAAATAAGCGAATCAGGCTAGTAAGAAATGGGTAATAATACATAACAATGCACACAAAATAACTATAAATTCATCTTATGCCCAGCAATACCAGAGAGAATGGGTAGAACAAAGAAGACAAATTTATAAACCCTATTTGTCTAGTAACAGTAACATTGATAGAACTGTGGACAGAAGAAAGAAGAAAAGGTGGAATGGTGCCTTCGTGGGCACCTGGTATAGTAAAGAAGTGTATGCAAAGGTTTAATAGAGTAACTGTATATACAATATTAGAGTAGCAACAGTCCTTAAGGTATGTTGCTGAATAAACACCCTGGTTGGTAAAACAACAGTTCACTGAGGCAAAAGAGCTGCCAACTCCATTATGCAGGTTCCAGGCAAGTCGGCAGAAAATATAATAGCCGGTGAAAAAAGTAGAGAGAGAATGCCTTTCTGGGACGGATGTTGAAGTTGGGAAGGACGGGTAGATATCATAAACACCGACCTACAGTTTAACTAATGTTGTGTGGATACCCTAATCAGTACCTCAATAACATTTAATTAGAGCAGCTTTAAACCGTCTAAATTGTACGGGTTCACATTCCGGCAATCTAATAATAGCAGCCAGAGGCAAAAAAAAAAGGAAAATTATGCTAACAATGCCTCAGGAACAACGATTACTAAAAGCAGATCGGGTAAAAGTCAAACCCAATAGAGGCAAAAATCGGGTAGGTGTCAGACCCGACACGCGTTTCGCCTGGATTAGAGGCTCATCAGGGGGAACCGGCTTCCCAATTTAGTTAAGTTTAAATAACCCACCCACAAAGCTCATTGGTCAACTGAGTAATGAGGGGGAGGTGCCAAGATACAGTGGCCGAAAAAGCTCAAAGAAGTATTCGGAGTCTATTAAAGTGTTGGTATTGTGTCCAGATAAGAGTAAATTCGATTAAATATGTTTACATGCAAAAAGCAATTCAAAATAACACAAATTGTTCTAGATCGAGATCCATCAACAATTAAGGAAATTGTTTATAACCAAAAAAGAGTGAGGCACTCAGATAGAGCCCAATGGATGCTACTAATTAATAGTGGATAAAAAATTATTATACAGAGTTATTATAGAAAATTAATTAGTTTACAGAAAATATATCTGAAGAAAGAGATTATAATATACTAGAAAAAATCTCCTATAGTCCAATAGCATGGATTCATCCCCTTACCAGGCATGCTACAGCAGACAATAAACTCTGAAAGGGTTATATAATCTAGCACTTAATTGTCCCATGTATTACGAGTCCGCTACAATGGAGACTGCCTCGTGTACATAACAGGAAAGATAAATAATATTGGTGTGATCTGATATCCAAAATGTACATATATGTTTCGGAAAGAAATTCCATACTCACTCCACTGATAAAAAGAAAGACAAGAAAAAAGAAATAACACCATATTGATATTAGTACACAATTATAGTGAATTCTTAATGTATAAACGAAGTGTAGTTAAATTCTTCATTAAGCCCTAAGGGGGCCAATGTCTTGAAAGAAAAAATCCATTGTGATTCCTTAAGTAACAGAACCTTATTAAAGTCACCCTTTCTCGGATTGGGAAGTAATTTTTCAATGACTTGGAATCTTAGATTCTCAGGTTTGCCATCATGAAAATGCTGGATATGTCTTGCCACAGGAGTGGGTGTAACGATATTCTTAATAGACGTTATGTGTTGTAAAATTCTCCGTCTAAATTGCTGAAAGGTTTTCCCTATATACTGGATTCCGCAGCTACACGTAATTAAATAGATTATTCTTGTAGTACTGCAGTTCACCAGAGCATTTGTGTTAATAGTAATGTGAGTTTGTGAAGAAGTTGTTGACTTGGAGGGCAAGATATACTGACAAGCCTTACAGTGGCTGCATTTGTAGGTCCCTCTGGTCTCTGTTAATCAATTTGTGGCTGGCAAGGGGGATGTTAAGTGACTCCGCACAAGTTGATCTTGTAGGTTAGAGGGTCTGCGTGCTGTTAGTGAAGGGTGTTCTGGAAGCACTTTACGAAGAACAGGGTTATGTAAAAGTATTGGCCAATTGTTTTTCAAGATCTTAGACATGGGTCCCCAACCCTGGTCATATGTGGCAATACAACGTGGGGCTTTAAGCTCTCGTTTCGGTTTGGAGGACTGAAGGCTGAGTGTTCTGTCCATACCACATACCCGGTGAAAGACCCTTTTTAAAACACGATTTGGATAACCAAGTTCCTTGAAGCGGGATCTAAGGATTTTACATTCATTGTAAAAGGTTTGATCAACTGAACGGTTCCATCTTGCCCGCAGGTACTGACTATAAGGGATAGAGGCTTTTAATCTTAGAGGGTGGTGACTGTCCCAGTGTAACACACTGTTCGTAGAGGTGGCTTTTCTGAACAGTTCTGTTTGGACAATTCCATCCTGCTGTAGCAAAATTTTAAGGTCTAGGAAGACTAATTCGTGTTCGTCAATAACATGCGTTAACTTTAGATTGATGTCGTTGTCATTCAAAGATTTCACAAAATCCTCAAACATAGAGACTGAGCCTGCCCACTTAAGGAGCATGTCATCTATGTATCTATGCCAACTCAGGATGTATTCGTGGAAGCGGCTAAATTGTGGTGTCATAACGACACACTGCTCCCACCATCCCAAAAATAAGTTGGCATAGGTAGGTGCACAAGCCGTCCCCATAGCGGTCCCAGAGACCTGTAAGTAATAATGGCCATTGAAGACAAAATAATTGTGTGTAAGAATGAATTCAAGAATGGTTAGAATGAATTTCGTTTGAGGGTCACTATATGCCATATTGTCTAAAAAGAACCTACAAGCTTTTAAGCTTGGAATGTTAGTATATAGACTGATTTACTAGAAGCAACGGGCATTCAATATACACAGTACAAACTCCAGCAACATACTAAACTCAATTATCTGCTGGCCAGAAACATTAACAATTTTCAACATTTTTGGAAATATACTTTCTACATGACATATGAATATAAAAATCACATCCCTGGGTAGCTGGGGATACTGGGAGTAACATATCCATATCAGTGTTGCATCGTGTGGAATTGTGACCGGCTCACCATGCGGTTGTATCCAATTTAGAGTTCCATGAAATTGGTAGCAAGAGCCGGTCTCAGTTCGTGCAGAATTACACGAAAACCAATATAGTTATGCTGCATCTGATTACATGAGAATGCTCCCCTCATTCAGTTGATTGGAACTCCCGAACTCCAGTCTGATACTGTGAGTGGAAATAGGTCCACTTTCTGAGCCCAGGTGATCATCAGCCTTTAAAAAAATCATGGACGAAGCCAGAAGAATCTGTTAGTGCCTAAGAATGCATTCTTCGTTAGTCCCTGAGAGTGAATACAGTACCTGAGAGAGATAACATCCAAGAGAGTGCTACCAGAGTCCCTGAGAGTGCTACCAGGACTCAAGAGTTCTACCAAAGTCCCTGAGAGTGGATACAATACCTGAGAGAGGCAGGTCCAATGTAGAGTAGTGTTCCATTGGACCTGCCTCTACACTGTTTAGGAGTTCCATGTTGTATGGAGATACGCCTACTATATTTCATCACCTGTAAGTGAGACCAATAAATGTGATTTTGTATTTCTATTACATACTTCACTATATTTGGGTTTTTATTTGCATATATTCCACGGAGGATCTTCCATTCCACGCACAACATATTACCCCTGGGAGGGTGAGAAGACTGATTTCATGTCTGTTTGTGAGTGCACCTATTTCTATTAAATACCACTCACTGAATAAATACTGTATTACGCTATGTCAGTTTTTTTATTTTTTATACAGATTTCACTTACGAACTACTACCTATATCTCAGGTTATTTGTATTTTTCTTAGACTGCCACGTATTGGGAGGTGTTTCCACTTTATGTTTTTTGATTGTATGTGTTTTAGGTGTCAGTGAGGTACACCTGGGACTTCTCCCTAATATATGGTTTCTACCTTCACTCTTTATAGTGTGTATACTTTCTTGTTTACTATGTTATCTCTCTCTCAAAAGACTATGCTGTACCTTTAGAGCACTGGTAACACTCTCAGAGACACTATTAGCACTTTCTTGGATGTTATCACTCTCAGGGACTCTGGTAGCACTCTCAAGGACTCTGGTAGCACTCTCAGGGTTGTTATCTCTCTCAGGTATTGTATCCACTCTCAGGGACTTTGGTAGAACTCTTGAGTCCTGGTAGCACTCTCAGGGACTCTGGTAGCACTCTCTTGGATGTTATCTCTCTCAGGTACTGTATTCACTCTCAGGGACTAACGAAGAATGCATTCTTAGGCACTAACAGATTCTTCTGGCTTCGTCCATGATTTTTTTAAAGGCTGATGATCACCTGGGCTCAGAAAGGAAATACATCTGACTATAATAATCCGATGTGGTGCTAATGTGAAGCTCCTGGAGTACCATTTGAATGTAATCCCATGTGCAGTATGAACCATGCAAGGCCAAAACCAGCTTCACTAAGATGCATTTGCTTTAAAAAAGCGAGATCTTGCGAGAACCTGGTAAAAGCGCTGGCCTGGGGATAACGAGGTTTTATTAAAAGAAAAATCTGTCTAAATGGTAAAGGAATGTCTGAATGTGTGTAAATTCCTGGGAGTGATTTCAGGATCATTTCATTCCTCAGATTCACAGCAGCTGGAATGGTTTTAGTGGGAACAGCTGTGTGAGCCAATCAGAGCAGGTTTATGTTTTCGCGTTATATGTTTAACCCTATAAGGGCCAATGTTATTCCCTCCAGTCATTTTAATCTGACCGTTAAGCACCCAACGCAGACCGACGTCCATTTCTGTGGTGTTTGTACCATGCACCCCAGTCATCGATAATTGAAATTTCTAAAATTCTCTGCCAATAAACAGCTGCAAATATACTAAGAGATTCATTGCTTAGAGCCGACAGGCCTTCAGTTATTAACTCACCGATATATCTAATAATATGGGAAACCCATAGGATCAGAGGCAGTTAATCTTGGCTTAAGGGATGGTTGTGAACTACCTTTACTATAATGCTTAGCCACAAACAGATGGGGTGCCAAGGTTAGCAGTCAATATGAGAGATGGGGACGAAGATGTTTGATGACATTGCTCTTTACAAATGTAGCAGATTTATAATTATGATATATTTTTTTATAATTATATCATCAATGTTTATCAGAAAAGTAATAATGTCTGTCTCTCTATCTATCTGTTAATCTGTCTGTCTAATACGTACAAACACTCAGGCAACATGAAAACTTTACCTTAATTAAGTTGTTATGGTAAGAATCTGGCGCCCTATCGCTTTACCCACAAAAATCTGTAAGTTTCCAATGCCATTTTTTGAGGGGCTCTACTTTGAGGTTGAAAGTTTCAGCTGACTCTCTCGGCCAATGGCCAGCTCCTCTGTCTGAGGCTTCCTGATTCAAGGTTAGTGCGCAGAGCGATTGGGCGCCGGATTCAACACTTTGGGATTAGACCAATCATTCACATTTTAATCCATTGAGATAAGCTGCTGCCCAGGTACCTCCGAGCACCATGACAACTTCATGCCAAAAAGGTTGTTATGGTGCCCTGAGGGTCCCTTTAAGACATTTAATCCTATATTTTTCTGTTAACTGGTTATATGTTACTCGATCTTTTATAAATTTTCACCCTGAATATGAGTAAATGTCATGATCTCACTAAGTGTTCCCTGTCGACAAAGGGGTCGTGGGTTCTGCACGTCATGCACATTCGTGGTCTTCTTCACCTCCTGGGGTCTCTATTCTTCCATCACAGTGACCCATCTTTCTATGCCCGTTTCTGAGCCATTCCATTCACATGGTTCTGTCCTCTACATGTAGAGCTTGGCTTCTTGGCCGTGGTTCCCTGTAGCCTTTATTCCGGATTTGCTCCTGGAGTTGGGGGTTGTCCTAAATTGTCCTCTCTTTTAAAACTTTATAATAAACTGGATAAGTTGCTCAGTCTTTCTGTGCCTTATGTTTACAGTAGTCCCTTAGTGCATTTTGTCCACTGAACATGTCCTCAATATTGTTTGGGTCTTGTTTTTTTGACTCCGACCTTGGATTTTACCCTGTGTACTTAATTAGGACTTGTTTACTTCTCTGGACTTGACCTTGGCCTGGCCTTTTATATATGAAACTTTTGCCACCCAGATATTGTCCCTTGGATTGTTTTTGGATTACCCCTCCCAGATTTGCCCCTTGAATTTCTTCTACCTCTCTTCCAGCTTGTGTGTTCCTTGACCTCTTACATCCTTACCCAACACTTAGTAACATTAATATGATTGCTAAAAATGAGAAGAATGGCGACTTGTCACATAATATGATATACTGTGTATACTCGAGTATGTCGACCCAAATATAAGCCGAAGCACCTAATTTTACCACAAAAAAATAGGAAAATGTATTGATCGAGTATAAGCCTAGGGTAGTAAATGCAGCAGCTACTGGTAATTTTCAAAAATAAAAATAGATACCAATAAAATTATATTAATTGAGGCATCAGTGCCGTACTGGGAGAACCACCCCCTCCCTCCCTTAGTGGTCTCTCACCCCTCCTCCCATTGTCCTCCTCCCTCTCCACAGTGGACTCTCCCTCCCCACATTCTCCTCACCCCTTAATAGACTCCCCTCCCTGTGTTCTCCTCCACCACCCCTGTGTGTGTGTTCTCCTCACCACCCCTGTGTGTTCTCCTCTTCTCACCCCTTGTGTGTTCTCCTTGTTTGTTCTCCTCTTCTCCCCTTCCCTGTAGCATGGCCAAGCTCTTCTCCGGTCCGCGGTACAGGAGTTTGTTTCCTGTACCCGGCCAGACTGATAGAAAGCACATCCTATCAGTCCGGCTGGGTCGCGGACCAGAGAGGAGCTCGGCCACGTTACAGGGAAGGGGAAGTGAGGAGAGAGGCAGTGCTGCAGCCACCTGAGGCTCTCTATAGAGCGCTCAGGCGGCTGCAGCATTAGAAGGGCCTTATAGGAAGCGCCGGCCCTGCTCACTCGAGTACAAGCCGAGGGGGGCTTTTTCAGAATAAAAAAATTTCTGAAAAATTCGGCTTATACACGAGTATATACGGTATTTTAAATTAATTGTATTGTAGAGTGTCATTGAATTTTGAAGAAAGCAGCAGATGGCCTAGTAAATATTTGTAGTTCCTGTCCTTGTTCTGTTTCTATGCCAGACACGTATTTTTAATTTTATGGCTGTCAGTATTTAGTGTGCTTGCTGCATTATCTCTGCTACCAGTTCAATCCTCAGGGCCAGAGGATTTATTCCCAGCGACCTCAACTCAAGCTTTAATCCTTTTTGATGAATATAGTGTCAGTAAGTTGGATAATTGTCATTGTTGATGTTTTTTGTTTTATTTATAATGCACCAACATATTCAATGGCTCTCAGCAAGGGAAACACAAGTAATTGGAAGTAAAAGGTTTGACAAGCAGGGAAAGGGTGTGTTGTACTGGTTCAAAGGTCTTGCATGTTCATTCAGTACCACGGACAGTGGCCTGTGACACGTAAGGCTATTCATTCTGACCACTAGCAAAGAGGTCTTGTAACACGTCCCTAATGATAATAGTCAGTACCAGGTCCGGATTGGGAATGAAAAGCGCCCTGGAAAAAAATTCTATACCAGCCCAATAATACATCGCGCCAGCATAGTGTGCAGATATGAAAGCGGGAAAAAAAAACGTAATTAAAACTGAAAACTATTACTCAAACAGGAAAACATGCATTTGCATATAATCAATATTTCAGTCCAACTACCATATTAAGGAAAGTTGGACTAAAATTGTGAATGTATGTTATTGCACAGCAGTAAAAAAAAAAATGACGTTGTCAATATCCTGCTTATTTTGAAGTAACAAGATAGTGTGTGGCTGACAACTAGATGATCTTAGTTAACACCAATTTAATTCCCATAGGAAAGCATTGGGAGGCTATTGTGCATGTGTGGCAAAACACTGCACTTCACCGCACCAATCAGCATCTCCTCATCATTGCAACTCCATGGGGAGCGTTCAGGGTCTCCATGAAGAGAGTGGAGATGCTCAACATAGGTGCTGCACACTGTGCAGCACTGGAATAGGAAGCAGCTCTAGTGGCCGTCTGAGTGACTGTCGCTAGAGATGTTCCTAGGCAGCAATGTAAACACTGCCTTTTCTCTGAAAAGGTAGTATTTACAGTGCTCAGCCTACAGGGACAGGCTATAGACACTAGAACCATTACATTAAATTGTAGAAGTTCTGGTGACTATAGTGTCCCTTATTACGAAGTCTTTCTCTCACTGGTTGACTCTAAATTACAGGGAGAGCAGGAGACAGAAGTGAATATGCATTTTGTTTGTGTCTTTTTTCCCCAAGCCGCTTTCATGTGTTTCTTAGCCTCAGCCCCTTTGTCTTATTCTCCCCTTCCCCAGCCCTTCAGTGAGTCTCTTTCTCAGGCCCCAGCACATCTGGGTGTCTCTTTCCCCACAGCTCCTCTGTGTGTCTCATTCTCCCCTTCCCCAGCCCCTCTGTGTTTCCTGTTCCCCTTTCCCAGCCCCTCTGTCTCTTTCTTCCCAGATCCCTTTGTGTCTTTTTTTTCTCCCAAGCTTCTTTGTGTGTCTTTTTACTCCCCTGCCCCTCCATGTGTCTCATTCCACCCCCTCCAGCCTTACATGTGTATCATTACACCTGCCACCCCTCCATGCTTCTAAATCCATTGCTCCAGACATCCATGTGTCTCATTAGCTCCCTGAGCCCTCCATGTGTCTTATTAGACCCCCAGCACTCCATGTGTCTCATTAGCCCCTGTGTGTCCCTATAGCCCCCCTTCCAGCCCTCCATGTGTCTCATTCCACCCTCTTCAGCCTTACATGTGTCTCATTAGCCCCAATCCCTCCATATTTCTCAATCCATCCCCCAACCATCTATGTGTCTCAATCCATTCCCCAGAACTCTCCATGTACTCTCCATTACCCCCCCACCCCAGCCCTCCCTGTGCCTTATCGCCCTCAGTCCCTCCATAGGTTCCTAAAGCCCCTCGCAGCCCTCCATGCATCCTTATACCCCCTCCAAGCTCTTCATGTGTCCCTATACCCCCTCCCAGCACTTCATGTTTCCCTATACCCCATCCCAGCCCTTCATGTGTCCCATTAGTTCCCCCCAGCCCCCATGTGTCCCATTAGTTCCCCAGCCCCCATGTATCCCATTAGTTCCTCCTTCCCCGGCTCTTCCTGTACCTTGCTGTAGCATTATATTCTGTGACCGGCCGGAAGAGAGCGCATCCCCTCTTTCAGGTTACTCTATAATTGCGCCGTGCGGCCCGGTGTGCACTAGGTGGCCGCGCATTGGCTCAATAGTATGCCGGCCCACCAGGAAATTTCCCAGGAATCCCGGTGGGCCAGTCCGGCCCTGGTCAGTACCAACTGTACTAGTATTATAGCTCTATATTATGTTATACAATATTTTATAATGTGATCAGAGAGAAATTAAACAATAACAACATACTGTAACTTGTAAGGAAACCTAGTATATCCAATCCTCATTCGGTAGTGGGGGCCGGGGGGGAGGACAGTAGGTCCCCCCCCTTATTGTGATTTAGGGCCCCCACCCGCCGCACAGGGATGTAGGCCAGGGGGGAGGACATTAGGTTCCCCTCCCCCCAATTTTTATTTATGGCTCCCACCCACTGCTCAGGAGTTGGGACCGGGGGGGAGGACTGTAGGTCCACCTCCCAATTTTTATTTATGGCCCCCACCCACCGCTCAGGGGTGGGGGCCGGGGGGGAGGACAGTAGGTCCCCTCCTTATTGCTATTTAGGGCCCCCACCCGCCGCACAGGGGTGGGGGCCAGGGGGAGGACATTAGGTCCCCCCCTTATTGTTATTTAGGGCTCCCACCCGCCGGACCCAAACATCCAGGTGTCCGCTCAACTCTAATTGTGAGTAAATTAGCAACTGAAATGGAGCTTTGCTTCAGCTATGCCCAGTGCCAAAATAGAATAGACCCCCATGAAAAAATAACCCTTCCTCCCAACCAAGAAACCCCCATAAGAAAACAGAACGGCTCCTAGCACCTTGCCCCAGACTGACCCGGGGCACCTCACACAGATCTCGGGGGCCCATCCACGGTCCACAGGAAAGCCTCACTAGGTAGGAATCTGCATAAGATCACGGACAATCTCTCCCACCCTACCTACGCACCCTCTCCCCAGCCCTACTTGGTAACCACTCTGAATCTTCCACGACTCTCAACCCATAGTAGTAACTCGTAAACTGCAAACCCCGGGACAAGAGGTACACCTATAGTTAATGACACTGCAATTATCTTGCATCTAATCCTCAACTAGTCAAAGGTTTGAAATGCTTTGTATGAGTACTGTGACGGTAGTATTCTGTATCACCGTCAAGCATTCCCTTCTTCCCATAATAGAAAATCACCAAGTAATCCACGGGAATAAATATCGCTGGTATCGCCAAATAATCCACACATGAGCCAAAGCTTAATGCTGGAACAAGACTGATTTACTGGGAGCAACAGGCATTCAATTTATACAATACATAACGTCTCCTCTGGGCCAGGCTAGATAATTGGGTTTGAGCACTTATCAAACTCAATTATCTAGTGGCCAGAAAAGTTTAAATTTTTTACAATTATTGGAAATATACTTTCTACTTAATGTATCAACATTAAAACATATCCCTGGGTAGCTGAGGGTGATGCGATGTTTAGAGGCTTCCTCAGTTGCTGGTTAATCTTGTATGTTGATCCTTCAAATAGCTCTTCTTTGGCGGTCTTTTCGTTGTCCTTCTGTCCTCGGCCGGCATTCAATGAGGTTTTCATTTCCGCTTCCGGATTTTTGCTTTCCAACCGTGGAACGCACTCATCACGTGACGCATGCTGGAACGCATACATGCGTTTCACAGTATCAGTTCATTACGGATACAGTCTTTTAAAGAATGTAAACATTATACATGCGTTTTGCAGAACCAGTCTGTTACGAATATGGTCCTTCCAAAGCATCTATCACCCAAATTTCTCACAATATACATACAAACACATAAAACAAAGTTTATATGCCAATATATTTATAGAATAGAGAATGTTATGCATTAAATGGTAGGCATTATGGTGATAAGAGCAATAATAATTATGCGTATGTATACTGAATAAAAATGACTATTTATAATACAAAAAAGTATTTTGAATTTAATAAATATTGTTATGTCATATAAGGTACTATAAAATTATTTGTTGTTTCCTTAAAGGATGTAGAATAGACAATGTTTAGTAATAAGAAAAAAAAAAAGGAAGGAAGGGATTTTTTTTAAAAATGACAAACTTCAAAGTCTGAGTTAAGACCATAAGGGATAAGAGTCTTAAAATGAAAAATAAAACTCATTTCTTCCTTTCCTAATGTTTTAATATAATTACCCCCTCTCCAATTTCTTTTAACTTCTTTTATTGCACAAAAAAACAAGCTCTCAGGATTTTGGTTATGGACTTGTTTATAATGTAGTGACACATTATGAGTTTCTAAGCCATTTTTTATATTTCTAATATGTTCTGCAATCCTAACCTTTAGTGGTCGAATCGTCCTGCCTATATACAATAAATTGCATGGGCATTTTAAAATATATATGATCCCTTTTGAATGGTAGGTTAAATGGTCATTTATAATGTACGGTTTTTTAGTTATATTTTCTATATCCTTTAGGTATCTCTTTTTACTTTTTGTTGTTTTACAAGGGAGGCATGTTCCACATCCATAAAATCCTTTTAATTCTTGAATAAAGTGCTTTGTTTTTTTAGGGGTTAAGTGACTTTTCACTAAAATATTCTTAAAATTCTTAGCTCCTCTATATATTATTTTTGGTTTTGATGGTAAAATCTTATTTAAAACAGGGTCGTCCTTTAACAGATGCCAATGTTTTTTAATGTTTTTTTTGTATCCGTCCGTTAAATTTGTAGATAAAGGGGATTTCATTCGTTTGTGGTGTTATTGTTTTTTGCTTATATTTTAGAAGGTCTTTTCTTTGTAATTTTACTATTTCCTCTACTTCTTTCTCTAGGATTGTTTTATCGTACCCTTTTTCAATAAATAGTTTTTTAATATAATTGGCCTGTTTGCAGGGCCGGTGCTAGGATTTTTGACTACACAGGCGAAGATGCATTTTGACGCCCCCCCCCACCCCCCAAAAAAAATAAACAATTCATCTTCACCTCTGTGTCTCGTAGCCCCCTTTTGAATTTCTTACCCCCATTAGTGTTGCATATCCACTCTCTTGAATGTCTTACCCCTTTGGCCCCTTTGTGCCTTACACCCCCCTTTAGTGTGTCTCCTACAACCCCTCTTATGTATTTCTTACTTCCCCGCCAGCCCCTATCTATCTCTCTTTTTCTCCCATATAGACATAGATACAGGCAAAAATACATACATGCACAAATACACAAACATACAGACACACAACCATATAAGCACACAGACATAATTTTTCAGGCACACAGTCACAAAGATATACAGACACACAGTCATAAAAGGCACACAAACAAACACAGTCATACAATCTACACATACAGGTACATTGTCGTACAAACACAGACATACATTCATACAGACACAGGCACTCACAGAAATACATACACAGACATAAAGAAACAGAAATAGGCATACAGAGACATACATACACAGACAAACAAAGAACCCTGCACACTGATACCGTGTAAATGCTCTGGCCATCAACAGAGGTGGATGCTCCATGTCAGGCAGACATTGCTGGATCCACCAGTAAAGTCTTCAAAAGGAATAAACGCAGGCAACACTCCAATAGTAAGGATGGTATATTTATTGGTAGGTGAACCACCCCATAGAAAGTGTGATGTTTCAGCTCATGCAATAAGGCTCTGCTGAGCCGAAACGACGCACTTTCTTTGGGGTGGTTCACCTATCAATAAATATACCATCCTTACTATTGGAGTGTTGCCTGCGTTTATTCCTTTTGAATACATTTACACAGTCATACAGAGACATACATACTGTATGTCTCTGTATGACGGTCTGTGTATGTACACAGGATGGCTAAAAGATAGATCCCCATCTGTCGTGCAACTTCAACAATGCTTTGAAAGCTGGGGCTCTACCGATTCCCCATGCTTGCAGGATTGTATTTAGCATGGAGCAGTATTTGTGTGTTTGACTGTAAGCATGTGTTTGTATGGAGTATGTTTGTATGATTGTAGTGTGTTTGTATGTAGTGTTTGCATTTGAATGCAAGCATGCATTTATGTGTAGTGTTGGTTTTTGAACGCAGGTGTGTGTTTATATATAATTTTGGTGTCTGATACAGAGGTGTGTTTGTATGTTGTGTTGACATTTGAATGCAGGGGTGTGTTTGTATGTAGTGTTGACGTTTGCATGCAGGTGTTTATTTGTGTGTAGTGTTGTGTTTGAATGCTGAGATATATGCACATATACACATACACTGCCACACGAGCACACACTGTGATACACATACACAAAGATACACACACTGACACATGCAGATATACATATACACAAACTGATACACATTCAGATAGACACACAGATACACACAAACACTGACAGACATACAGATAAACACACAGTGACATACAGACACACATACACAATGATAGGGAAGAAGACACACAAAGACACACTAACAGACAGACACACACTAACAGACATTTAGATACACACAGACACACGGACAGAGACATATACATACACACACACACACACTGACAGACATGGATACACACACACAAACTAACAGACATAGATACACACACACACTGACAGACATACACACACACACACTGACAGACACAGATACACACACACACACTGACAGACACAGATACACGCGCACACACTGACAGACATAGATTCACGCACCCACACTGACAGACATAGATACACACACACACACTGACAGACATAGATACACGCACACACACTGACAGACATAGATACACGCACACACACCCGACAGACATACACACACACACACTGACAGACATAGATACACACACACACTGACAGACATACACACACACACACACTGACAGACATAGATACACGCACACACACCGACAGACATAGATACACACACACTGACAGACATACACACACACACTGACAGACATAGATACACGCACACACACCGACAGACATAGATACACACACACTGACAGACATAGATACACGCACACACACACTGACAGACATAGATACACACACACACCGACACATACACACACACACACTGACAGACATACACACACACACACTGACAGACATAGATACACACACACACACAAACACACTGACAGACATAGATACACACACACACTGACAGACATAGATACACACACACACACTGACAGACATACACACACACACACACTGACAGACATAGATACACACACACACTGACAGACATAGATACACACACACACACACTAACAGACATAGATACACACAGACACACTGACCAACAGGTTCAGAAGGGTGGCTTACCTGGGATCCAAAGTGCTGCCTGAGGTAGTTGGGAGTTGGAGGAGCTGGTCCTGCCCAGCCCCCCTCCTCTCTGCCTTCTGCTGCTCTAGTCTTCTTGGGAGGACTTCCTCCCATGCTGACTAGAAGGGGGCCGGTGGTAGCTCCGCCCCTGCTGGGCACCAGCCGCGCTGCGTGCTACAGAGGGAGCAGAGATATGACGTTCATATCCCCGCCCCCTCCACACAGTCCGCGGCACTGCAGGTTGGCGCTCGGCCACGCTACAAGAAGTGACCGGCAGGAGAGGGGAGCTGTGCGCTTCCCTTCTGCCGGTCACCCGGACATTTGCGCCCCCGGGCCGGTGCGCCCTAAGGCGGCCGTCTGTGCCGCCTTATGGACGCGCCGGCCCTGCCTGTTTGAGGTAGTTGGAATCTAATTTGCAATTTCGCCGGATTCTTAAAAATTTACTTCTAGGGGCGTTATTAAGCGGGTTATGATGACAACTTGTTTTTTCTATATAACTGTTTGCATCAACAGGTTTGAAGTAGTTTTTAGTTATTATTGTTGATTCGTGGATACTGATATGCAAAGCTAAAAACTCTATTCCCAATGTGCTGTTTTGGCTAGTTAAATTTATTCCATAATCGTTGGTATGTAAATGTGAAATAAAACCCTGGAGTTCTTCTGTGGTATCAGTCCATATAAAAAAGATGTCATCTATGAATCGGCAATAGGACACCAAGCTCCTCCCCCATCGGTTGCCCTGTAATACAAATGTTTCTTCCCAGAATGCCATAAAGAGGTTGGCATAACTAGGGGCGAACTTGGTACCCATTGCCGTGCCACAGATCTGGAGATAAAATGAATTTTCAAACCAAAAATAGTTGTTGGTTAAAATGAGTAAAATCCCTTCTAAAATAAAATTGACTTGTTCCATCTTAAAATCTGATTTTTCTCAAAAATGTTTGACTGCTGATATTCCTTTGTCATGTGGAATGATACTATACAATGAGGTTACATCATAAGTAACCATTCGATATCCATCCTCCCATTTTGGTTCTTCTAAAATCTGTATAAAATGGATAGTGTCCTTCAGACAGGAGAAATTTTTTATAACTATCGGCTGAAGTAGGGTGTCGATATATTCTGAGATTCTTGTGGAAATTGAATCTATACCAGATATAATGGGTCTTCCCGGTGGGTTTTCTATATTTTTATGAACCTTCGATAAAGTGTAGAAGACTGGTATTTTGTCCTTTATGACCGACCGTAAGCATATTTTCCTGCCCAAAACACTTTCATAGATTTGGGCTGTGTGGTCGGTCAATTTCACCCAGAAAAATGTCTAAGTCCCATTCAAATGCACGAACGGGGCCGTTCGTGTGAATAGCCCAGTCTAACAGTGTGTTCGAATTGTCGAACGCACTTCGATTCCAGCCGAAGTGTCGAAGTTCCTGAGGAGGTAAGGGTCAGCGGTGTTCGTGCAAATGCGTAGCCGTTTTTAGTTCCATAGATTCAGTGGCACGCACCGCTGACCGCGTTCGACTAAATTAAAATGGCCGCTGCCACGTGTTCGATTTTCAAATGGCGGCCACTTCGACTACTTCGGCACTTCGACTGCATCCAAAGTGCCAATTTAAAAGTGTAAATCCTTTTTCTGGGAGTTAAACGAACCATCCAAAATTAGTTCAACAGCAGGGAGAGGATATAACCAAAGGAACACAGGTGAGTATAGGAGAATCCTTTACAAGTACCTATACCCCCACCTATCCCCTTTTCCTTTTGTTTTTGTACCCCCTCCTTATGACCCAAACTCTTAGATCGACGAACCCATCTAAGTTGTGTACTGAAACCATGGATGTTACCCTTACATGCCTGTTTAACCTGAACGATCATAAGCAAACTGTTACCTCTGCAAAGCAATGTTTTGTATACTACAACTGTTTTTTTCTGTACCCCCTTCCTAATATAACAAAACTCATAAAATAAAGAATTTATTTAAAAAAATTAACCCTTGCTTTATCTTTATTTACAACTGTATAAAGCAAAATTAATAAAAAAATAAATAAAAACATTAAAAAAATTAAGACTTAAACCAACACAACAACACAAAATCAAGTGACAGAGCTGCCATAAGCAATAAATGTGGTCTTGTATTTCTGTTGGTAACACAAGATTTCCAAGCCTTGTTTCGCCATTTCGTGTTCCCCTGGGGTAACACATCCTCATTTCACAAATACTTGTTGTGACACTATCCTATCTTATACAACAACAACAACCAGAGTGACAACTGAAAACAGGCAATTGCTACACTGGTGAAATCTGCATTTTATACAAGTGTCTTTTTTTTAACATTCTGTTTTTATTTAACTTTTCAGAATGTTTTGGAAAATACAACAGTCAACATGGTGTATAAACAACAATAACGTGCAAGTAAAGAGGGCGATGGATTAATACAAACAGGCCAGATAGTTCCAGAACAAATGGCTATCGGAGAAAGTTTTAAGACCCCCAGAATTAAAGGAAAGCTGAAAGCACCATAACTACTACAGATGGCGGTTTGCCTACGTTTACAACATTTGCCCCTTATTATTCATACTTAAATGCCTCTATGAGCTCATTTGCACATCAAGCTAGGAGCTCTGGGATAATTGTGAAAATATAATTTCTTGAGTTTCTGTACCCAAGGGGGAACTTCCAAATGGTAACTTGAGATATTTATAAATAATCAAGGTAGAGATAGACTCCTACAAGCGTTATTTATGCATAATATATTGCCAAAAACCTGCAGCAAATGTAAATGTGAACAAAAAAATAACAACGTGTCTCTTTGAACCTTATCAGGATTACAGGAGTTATAGAAAGTTGCCAGATAGAAGCACATACTACATCTGTAAAATTGTGCATATCGGTATATATGTTGCCAGTCGCTCACTGAGTACAGGTGAAGACAAGCAGTTGTGTTGGTGGGGGCAATGACCCTTTATAATACGTGGCTTCCTTGTAACATATCATTTTTGTCACCCCTGTTATAATTGAGGCATGAACAGAACAAATGCAGTGGGTGATGTCAGCTTTATTTAAAATATGAATTGATATCTTTTGGCACTCCAACTGCTGGGGATAATGGGAGACGTAGTTCATACTAGCTGGAGGGCCGCAGGATTCCACCAATCAAATTAGATATAATTTTTTTCTCTGTGGACCTTATAATTTAGGCTTTGCCGCTATCTGGTCTTAAAACTTTCTCAATCTTCCGTAACAGACCTTTTCTAACCGTGTCTGCCATCTCTCCTGAGACCGTCGTAATAATCTGCATATATACTTATATTTGATATAAAAAGAAATACAACATTTTTTCGCCGCTACCATTGTTTTTCCACTGCGTACCTCATCGTCCAATCTGCCAAAGAATCACTTAAGTGTTTTACCATTTGAGTTTTCTTAAACACAGTATGTCTGGGTGGTTGAACACAGTATTGTCCTCAATTTATTAGATAGATTGATAACTTGCAAATATCTATCCTTTCACCCTTTCAGACAGTATACCTGTTACAGAAACCTTGCAGGGTGACACGTCCATGAAATGTCCTCTCTTCATTGGACATTTTAATATTTCCTTTTCATTTCAGCTTTTATCCCCAAACTGTCAGATAGATAGAGATTGAGAATATGGCAGAAAAAGTGTATATTTTTTCTTTTCTTTTTTCTAATATGCCTCTCAGTAATGTGTGCAGGGTGTATGACTGTACCACAGAGCTCCACATAATGAAACGCTCAGTAATGTGCATCATGTATGAATGTATCACAGAGCTCCACATAATGAAACGCTCAGTAATGTGCACCATGTATGAATGTATCACAGAGCTCCACATAATGAAACGCTCAGTAATGTGCATCATGAATGAATGTATCACAGAGCTCCACATAATGAAACGCTCAGTAATGTGCATCATGTATGAATGTATCACAGAGCTCCACATAATGAAACACTCAGTAATGTGCATCATGTATGAATGTATCACAGAGCTCCACATAATAAAACTCTCAGTAATGTGCAGGCAGCGATGTATTTGCCGCGAGGCAAACAAGGCATTTGCCTTGGGCAGCATTTTCCAGGGCGCAGCAAAAATCGCTGCCCCCAAATGCCCAGGCAAATACCTTGTTAGCCTGGTGGCAGGCGGCTAGCTTTGATGTCATATTCCATACTCCCGGCATCACTCTGAGGCGCGTCTGAGTAATTGTATGTGTCTGTCAGTGTGTGTGTATGTTTGTCAGTGTGTGTCTGTGAGGGCACCTGTGTGTTTGAGTGATTGTGTGCGTCTGTCTGTGGGTGTGTGTATGTATCAGTGTGTGTCTGTGAGGGAGCCTGTGTGTCTGAGTGCTTGTGTGTGTCTGTCAGTGTGTGTCTGTGAGTGAATGTGTATGCGTTTGTGTGTCTGAGTGATTGTGTATGCCTGTCAGTGTGTGTGTCTGTGAGTGTGTGTCAGTGAGTGAGTGTGTGTGTCTGCATCATTGTGTGTGTATGTCAGTGATTATGTGGGTCTGTCAGTGTGTGTCTGTGAGTGAGTCAGTGATTGCGTGTGTCTGTCAGATTGTGTCAAATCAGTGTGTTTGTGTGTGTGTATGTCAGTGTAGCGGAGAGGTAGTACAATCCACAATATCTCCGCTGGTAGACAGGAACAGCATACAATAATCCAGGTAGCGTTACAATAATCCCTTCCTCCCAAGAAATAGACAACACATAGTCTGGGAGTAAACTGAGTTTTTATTCCACAGTCACAGTATTTATACAGTTCCCCATGCAAGGGGTTTCCAAACTGGTATTGCAGGGGTTTTAATCAAAGGGACTGTGTGGGAAACTGACCTTGCAGGGCTATTTCCCATCATGCCCTGCTGTACTGGAGAGATAATCACCAAGGAATGTACTGTTAATTGCATTATCTCTCAGTACAGCAAAATATAACATTTTACACAAAAATGCATAACTTGAACAATATTAGGTGGATTTATCCAAATGACTCCTCATTGAATAGCTGGGATCTGAGCGCACCATCTGGTGAAATACCGCTCAGATCCCTGCACTAGCATGAGAAAGCCATTTGAATGAAGGTTCATACGAACACATATTGCAATGTTTCCATAGACAGTGCTTTAATTTGGAGAACAGTGTCTGATTTAGACGAATGAACATTTTAGACGAATTAACATTTTAGACAAATGACATGGAAGTTCAGCGGTGTTCGTGAAGTTGATTTTAGTTCCAGGCACTCGACGGCCAAACACCGCTGGGCTTTCGTGTACAAAGATGGCCGCCGCCACGTGTTCGGCATACGAACGGCAGCCACCCGTTAAACACATTAATGAGCAGTGGATACAGTGTTGCAATCCTTAATGGGAGACCCACGACCCCCTTCTGTGGTCTCCCATTCGGTAGTTTATTAGTTTCATGATCAGTGTTGAAATTCACTGTTCGTGAAACTACCATATGAATGCTCGCAGGGTGTATGAATGTATCACAGAGCTCCACATTATAAAACTCTCAGTAATTTGCAGGATGTATGAATGCATCACAGAGCTCCACATTATAAAACTCTCAGTAATTTGCAGGGTGTATGAATGTATCACAGAGCTCCACATAATAAAACTCATAGTAATGTGTTGGATGTATGAATGTTTTATTTTCATGGTCAGAGATGGGTGTAAGCTCTGTGGTCTTGGGGCCCTGTGTTATATATTTTAATGGTCAGAGATGGGTGTAAGCTCTGCAGTACAGGGCCCCTGTGTTTCATTTTCACAGTTGACGATGGGTGTAAGCTCTGTGGTCTCAGGGCCCCTGTGCTATATTTTCATGGTCAGAGATGGGTGTAAGCTCTGTGGTCTCAGGGCCCCTGTGCTATATTTTCACAGTTGGAGATGGGTGTAAGCTCTGTGGTCTCAGGGCCCTGTGTTTTATTTTCAGTCGGAGATGGGTGTAAGCTCTGTGGTCTCAGGGCCCTGTGTTATATTTTCACAGTCGGAGATGGGTGTAAGCTCTGTGGTCTCAGGGCCCTGTGTTCTATTTTCACAGTCGGAGATGGGTATAAGCTCTGTGGTCTCAGGGCCGTAGGTTTTATTTTCACAGTCAGAGATGGGTGTAAGCTCTGTGGTCTCAGGGCCCTGTGTTATATTTTCATGGTCGGAGATGGGTGTAAGTTCTGCACGTGACACTGTACTATGCAGTGTGCATTTCTTTTTGCGAAGTCAGACAGCAGCCCTTCCTGTGTCTGTTTCTTATTAACAGTCATCAGCTCCCTCCCACCCTCCTCACTTTTTGACTCTGTATCAGGACATAGAGGGTCGGCCACGTTTGTCTCTTTGCATGATGGGAAGTGTAGTTTTAGACCGGAGGTGACAAAATCCTTTTTTTCATCTTTGTTTGGTCATAGTTTATGTGATTTTTAAAGTATAATTAAACCATTATCCAACATGAAAAACGAGTGACGACGACCAAGGAGAATGTCACAATACCTGCCTGTTATTATTATGCACGTGATGCATCAATGCTGTTATTACAGTTTAATTTGTCAGTCAGTCACGTGGTTTGGAAGCCTTTTTGAAACTGACATTAACAGCAAAAGTGTCAAAGGTAATATGGGGGACAAAAGTCACAAAATTCAAAGCTTCATATCGAATTAGAAATATTTGTAATTTACACCCCAACATGAAATATGCCTTTATAGCTGCAATGCAGCTATAATTATTTAAGAATTTAAATGACACAATAACATGGTATAATACAATGAGCTGCAATAATACAATAAGCTGTAATGATAGAATGAGCTGCAATAATACAATAAGCTGTAATGATACAATAACCTGTGTGACGGACTGCTGGCACTCCAACCGAGTACCTCCCCCAATCGATGCTCCTAGCGCTTGCTGAGGACTCCGAGCACTCCAACCGACACCATCAGCACTGCGGACCCCACTTCCAGCGATGCAGCTGCGCTGGGGTCTCGCCGTCTCTCACCCACCCTGGATCCATGACCAGGATCCAGCTCCCAGTGGGGATCGACCATCACCTCCTCCTGGAACTCAGGCTGCCGCTGGGGAGGGAGACCGGTTGTCTCCTCTCCCTGCAAAGTATACAGCCGCTGGGGAGCAGGACCGAGTGTCCCTATCTGAACAGATGTTGGTAGCTCTGCTCCAGCTCCCACTCCATTGTGACCAGATGAATCAGGTCTGGCCCCAGGTCGTCCACTCGGGAAGATCCAGCAGAGTTTCCCTGATGTTGTGGATGTCCCAGAGCCGATATTCTGCGGGGAATCCAAAGTCATTGCCCTCCTCAAAGGCCTCCCACAGTAAGCCCGGGCCATTATAATCCTCTCCTTCCGGCAGATAGTGGTTAGTCATCCAGGGGTTGCGCTGGGTGGCGTACCACTTTAGTGCCCGGTAAGCTCCATCCAGCCACAACTCCTAGAAAAGAGGGACTTTCCCTCCTACATAGGGACACTTGGGAGGTATGCTTATCAGATGGCTACAGATACTGCACACACATTTCCAAATCACCAACTGTGTGTAATGGTATTTCTAGCTAAGTGCTGTCCTCTAGTGGCTTATGTTTGCAATTATTACATGAATTGAAATCTGTTGCTCTAAGTAGTCACTGGTTTTTCATAACAGAGAAGCAAATTAAATAAATTTATGACCCTGCAAAAAAATATTAACGTCTGTATCGCGCCATACTTGAGACTGAAATGATGGTCTAAACACCTGGTATTATACACTCACTTAGAGCGCACAGACAAGCTGGTATCCTGCGTTGGGATACTTGGGAGTACATTGTCAATTCCTTTGCAATTGTCTACTAATTCCTGGTTTAATTAACTCTGACACTAAATAAAACCCAAGAATTAGCAAAACTGAGATAATTTGAAAGAAATTTTTTTTTTCAAAATTAATTTGTTGTTTTGCCAGGAGATTCCTGCAGCTGTCTCTCCATTTGAGAACAGTTTAACCGTGTGTTCCATCTCTGAATCTCCCTGTCTCTCTGCCCTTCCATTTTCTAAAAATCTCTAAACCGGAAGACTCTCTCAGAATCATGCAGCAGCGCCTCTCATTCGCAGACGCTCTCAGCCATTCAGTTAATCCCCATTCATACAACTGACTTGGAAAATGTACGTTTATTTTTCATTCAAGAACAGTTTAGCCCCATAAGGTGAGCCAGTGCTAGGGACTTCCTGGCACCATAACAACTTAATTTCAATAATACCTAAACTGTTCCTTTAAAAGAAAACTTTAGTGTCAGGAAGACAAACCTGCATTCCTAAAAATATAGTGTGCCTCTGCCCCCATGACCCTATCCCCCGCCACAATGAAAGATATAAAAACCCTTTAACACCTGTTCCCACTGCCGAGGTCGCTTGGCGCTAATTCTGTATATGCCTCCTCCGATGTCAGCCGGAGGGGAACCTAATGGGCATGTTCAGTGAGAGCCAAATGCACATTTGGCCTTCACCATAGGAAAGCATTGAATCAGGACTTTGCTATGGGTGTTTACATGCAAAGCGTGAGGACGTCCAGCGTCATCTCACTGACTTTGAATCTGTGAAACTGCAGGAAGTGCCCCTAGTGGTTGTCTGGAATACAGCCACTAAAGACAGTCTTAAGCCTGCAATGTAAACATTGCAGTTTCTCTAAAAATTGTTTACATTGCAGGGTTAAGGAGACAGGGACACTGCACCCAGACCACTTAAATGAGCGGAGATGGTTTGGGTGCCTATAATGTCCCTTTAAATTTGAAATTCGAGAGGGAAGATTCGAGAGAGACATTTGTTTCAACTAAAGCCTATTCTTTTGCGCAAGTAACAAACTAGAAGCATGCTTTTCAGTGTTAGTTATTGTTTTGAATAACATATCTCCAGTTATCTGTTGGATATTTTAGTATTCACATTCTCATATGGAAGAAGTAAAAGATATTTTTAAAGATAAAATAAAAAATAGTACAGCGGACCGACTTCTTCTTTCAGACACGCTATCTGCAACATGAAAGGAAACCGCAATACTTTGTTTTTTTCTTCACCTCGAAAGCTTCAAACTGGAGGAAAAAAATAGCCGGAGTCCTCATTTGTTAAGGCTGCGATATATATGTTTAAATTAGAGTTAGATGGTTAAATCATACGCCCCTCTATCCCCCCTGCACAGCTGTACCATGATTAAATAAATCAGGAACACCCTTAGATAAAGTAGTGTAGGACTACATTTCTGCTAGGGGTATTTCAAAGAGTGGTAAAAAACAAAACAATTTCATTGGCTAGCATTTTGTTCGGTCTTTTTTCGGCCCAGCTCTGTGACTTAGAGAAGGGTGTAGCTGCGCTCGCTGTGTAACACTTAACCCTTTTTATGCTCTCTTACATGACGATCATTAGTTAGAAACATATTCAGTTTATGTTATTCACAAAAAGAATCTTGCATTCCTTCCAATCCAATTGCTTGTCAAGCCAAAATAGAAAAAAATAAAAACACTTCAGGATCGCACTCTCATGACTTGTACAAAAAAAACGTAACTTTTATTATCTTAAAAATCGGCGTTTCAGTTTGATATACTCAGACTTTCATCAGGACTTGTTATATACTTATATATGTGTCTGTTACTTATTGTCACTTAATATTTATTCTAATTGTTATTTACTAATATACGTAAAGTGACTGAAAACATGATTCATGATTACGTTTTTTCTGGAGGTTAGCAGCTAAGCAGATGGTCATCTTGAAGACAAGATATCGGGTAAACACATCCTAATTTTGGGCATATTCGAGGCAAACTAGCAGGGCCGGATAGATTGGAAGCAGCTGTGTGGAGCCGAGCAAGGATTGCTTTGTTAAACATTCTTTAAAACATTGTTTGTTAATTTAGCTAAATTTTAATGCATAATCCATCGTATCAAAGATGACAAATGGTCTATGTTACTTTACCCATAACAATTAGCATTCGAAAATATATCCAGTGAAGGTGTAAATATTAATACAGCAATTCTAGCTTCTATCCAGGAGAGAATAATGTTAATTTATACATTTTATCTTTATGTAAGCATGTAGATACATAAGGGTGAATCGTGCATTCTGGGATAATTGTCTGGGGACATCGTAATAAAACATGTGACAAGAGGTCGAATCTCAAGAATCCTGAGATTTCACTATTTTCCCCTGTTATGTGCTCTAGTGTTCTGTATCTTTTATATTACTTGTTTTTTAAAGATTCATTAAAGGACCACTATAGTGCCAGGAAAACATACTCGTTTTCCTGGCACTATAGTGCCCTGAGGGTGCCCCCACCCTCAGGGTCCCCCTCCCGCCGGGCTCTGGGGAGAGGAAAGGGGTTAAAAGTTACCTTTCTCCAGCGCCGGGCGGGGAGCTCTCCGCCTCCGATCCTCCTCCTCTCCTCCCTTTCGGCTAAAGGCGCACGCGTGGCAAGAGCTGTGCGCGCATTCAGCCGGTCTCATAGGAAAGCATTTACAATGCTTTCTTATGGACGCTTGCGTATTCTCACTGTGATTTTCACAGTGAGAATCACGCAAGCTTCTCTAGCGGCTGTCAATGAGACAGCCACTAGGAGATTTGAGGGCTGGATTAACCCTAACATAAACATAGCAGTTTCTCTGAAACTGCTATGTGTATAAAAAAATGGGTTAACCCTAGCTGGACCTGGCACCCAGACCACTTCATTAAGCTGAAGTGGTCTGGGTGCCTAGAGTGGTCCTTTAAAGAAACTTTGTAGGCACTATAACCACTTCATCTTATTGGAGCCGCTAAAGTGCCTTTAGTCCTACCCCAAAATGTAATATTTTAATAGGTTAAAGGCTTGGAAGCACCTCCAAGCCCTTTGGGTACCAGAGACGGGGATTACATCCCGGCTCTCATAACATAGCATACCCTGACTGACGTCATTTGCACATGCGCAGTGCTGCCACGGTCTGTCAGTGATTCTCTATGGTGGCATCATAGGTGCATCGCGGTGACTGTGTGCTTACGATCCTCAACAAACAGCATTCTGGAGGCACGGCTCCAGAAGGACATCACTCAAGGAGGACCAGGTGGCAGTATAGAGGGAGACTGGGCCCTGCAGAAAAAGTGTGTAAAATTATTTATTTAAATTTTTACAGTGCATGGTGGGGGGGATTCATGAAAATAAATAGGGACAGGGATACTATAGCATTAGGAAAACATATGTATTCCTAATGGTATATTGTTCCTTTAATAGAGACAGCTGTGTCCTGTGCGTCCTGATAGTGTAACTCCCATCAATTGTGGCAGATCAGTCATGTACCTCCCAGCACTACCATGAAATTAGGTTCCCCATATAAAATGATAGCAGTAAGAGGGAAGACCTCAATGAACTAATGTTTATAAGGGATTGTATGAGGGTGGATTTAATATTCAGCATGCCCCTATAGCTTTATCACAGCAGCTCTATGAGAAGCCTCTGACTGGACACCAGCCCTGAATAGACTGAAAGTCTGGGGGGCATGCTGAGGGCCTTAAAATGCTGCAGATACAAGATCTGCAGCTTTTGCAGGATATACGCATTAACCGTTGCTGGATATCGGTTTACAGATTACAGAATGGATGTAGAAGTAAGTTACACTTGGCAAGTGCTGCACAATACATTAGGAACGATAGAATATGAGTATTTATTTCTGCATAATGTTTTATTTCATTATCTATGAAATTTTTTAGAAACGCGGGTCAATTTTTTAATATTGTTTCCCTGAACTGATCATTGACGTAGAAACAAAAGAAAGTATAATATTGTTATTCCAGACCCCATTACCAATCAATACTTTGATTTTAAAAGTTTTGGAGAAAGCTGCAAAACCACACAGTGAATCATTTAATTTTTCCATCATCTTTATTGAAGGAAAGAGCACAATAATGTTTTTATTACTTACTGAAACGGATACATGTCCATTCTAGAAAATTCATGTTTAAAAAACTTTTCCAGACAAAACAAAAATGAAAAACAAGATCTTTGATTCTGGCCAGAAAGCATTGCAGGCACAACTTGGACAAAATCATCACAGACAACCAGAAAGTGAGAGCTCCAGGAGCCTGATAGACATTTCTAAGTGGCTATCTTATGGTCGTGTGAATTTTACAAACCTCTGCACTTATAAGTCAGTGTCAGAGTTGTGAATGGGTGCCATGTACTCTCTGTAATATAAACATTGCAAAGTAGTTATTATGTTTAGAGTGACCCTTTAACTCCACACACATTATATTAAATCAGCTGTGTACATTACTCCCAATTCCGGACACGTGGAATTGGGACTGGATCTCTCATATTTGGGGCAGAAAATGGTATTAATGGCCCCCAGAAAATGGACAAAGTGTTGGATGGAGAGATGGGGAACGGGACCAAAGAGGGCATATTTGTAATGTTCTGGAGCCAACTATGAGCAGAGAGACTTGATTAGCATCCAATCTGTGGTCCCTAACACAGTCCTCCAGGATTTTTACCAATTCTTTTCCACTGAGGTACTGAGAAATCCTGGAGCATCAGTGTGTCTTGAGGGCTGGGATGGGAATCACTAAGGAATATATCAATGATGTAGGTTTTCTCAGGTACCACGATGTTCAAGAAAAGTGAGATATCTGACTTTTTGTGTATCCTATATTGAGGGATGGGAGAGTGACAATGGCCTTCTAAACAATGCAGATCAAAGAAATGGACATCTAACAAAGACCATATTGGCCAGTCAATACCTTCACAAACACAAACCTCTGAGTTTTAGTTTGAAAAATTTATGTAATTATCAGCCCATGATAAGAAGAAACCGCAGACTCGAAATAAGCTATACGATGGTCCTCCTAGTCCCACCATTATTTATTGAAAAAGTGAAGAAAAAAGAAAAACAAAACCTAGGAAATAGAGTTCCAGGTGTCCTAAGATATATTAAGAATATTCTTAAATACCCATGATGATCTCGCTGCAAGCCTTGGCATGGAAGATAAGATATTAAGACAATAAGCTCTCTGTGTAGTTTTACGTTGAGTAGGTGGGACGGATCACCACCATGTATGTGTTGGATCTTGAGGAGCATGGGAAGTTGGTGCCAGTGAGAGTAGCTGGGTCTAGCAACATTTGCTGCTTGAGCTCTTGTATTTCTGTGACGATGGTTCCACCACATTTCATCACTAGCATATTCTGATAGCGAATGTTAGGAGTGACATTGCTTGAGCTGAATCTAAAACCAGGAAGAGAATTGGCAGAACAAGAGAATCCATGGTTCCGGCAACTGTGTGTGTTGGTCAGATACATAACAGTCCACTGGGTCTGAGAAGATATGAACAGAGAACTGGGGTGTCTGGGCGTCCTGAAGGATCGATTACTTTGACTGTAGTACGAATTGGTTTGTGCAGTTGAACTCCATGTAGAAGAGGTATAGATTCTAGGTGTGTAGGCATCTTTAGATAGGTTCATATAGCGGTTTAGGGCTTGGTAAGATAAAGTGTGGAACATTAAAGCCTGAACAAAGTGTTCATGGAAAGTGACTTTATTCTTTTCATACATAGATACATTGAACTGGAGTTTGAGAAGCTCTTCTGGTGTCATCATCGGGAACCTTACTGTCTCAATAAGCTCTTTTGTGAGTTCTCCCTCCACTTGATTGGAAGTTATCCACTTTTGCACTGTTTCAAGTACTGCCCATTCACTCATGATAACCAAATCTGACCTAGAAAGGATAGATCGCAGCTGGCTAAAAGTGACATCATTCCACACCTTCGACTGAGAAAACAACTCGAAATTCCAAGCAAAGTATCGTAGACACAAGTCCCGCAGTTTGGCATCAGAGCTGGACTCTGCATAGTTAAGGAGTTCAAGCTGTTTTTTGAAAGATGGATCTTCTGGGATTACGATGGAGAAGAACTGGGCGGTGTACTCCTTCAGACTGTTAACCTTGTAGGTGGAAGCTATCTGGTGGATACACTTTAAGGAGGACAATGTCACCTTAATTTTATGACTATAGAAATACCTAAATAACAGAGAAAGGACATGTTAGTACATCCATAGGACTATGTAAACAGTTACAGATAATATATAAACGGTTGTCAACCTGATTTTTTTGGTACTATGGCATTTCTTGCCTACACCTTAAAGGAACACTCCAAGTACCATAAGCTCTACAGTGTGATGTAGTGGTTATGGTGCTTAGTGTCCATTTAAAGTTCTAAGCTGTGGAACTCCAATGCCTATGACGTTTTAGAAGTGTTTTACAGTCACTAAAGTTATTGTACCCCTGCCAGAAGTCCTCACCTGATAAATATTTTTGCTTGCGATATACATTCGTTCTGAACGGTGAGCGTGAATTTGTTGCCCTCTCCTCCCAGAAGGAACTTTGCCTCCGGATTAAGTTGAAGGATGAGTCGATGAGCACAGATTTCTGTAGACACAGAAGGCTTATTTTTTCCAGCCACTGTGATAAAGTGATCACAGTTCTTCTGGCTCTCAAAAAGAACTGTCAGGGTCTCGCCGATTTCACAGGAGTTATCCAGGGTGTAAGCCGTGAAATTTCCTTCTACAAGACATTACAAAATATAACAATCATAACAATTTTATCCTCATAACAATTTATAATCAGTGGCAGTGTAAGTAATGCTGATTAGTAATAGTATCCAAGAATAAACTTAGGCTAGGTTCCACCAGAAATGGGTAGTTGATCATGATGTTATGCTAAGTATGGATACAGATTTATAAATAATAACTAGTATTTATATAACTCCTTTTCCCCAGTGAGACTCTAAGCACTTTTCAGTGCACTCTTTCAGAATAAACCTAATTGGCAGCTAAATAATAATAGATGTTGTTATTACCCAATTGATGGTAATGGAAAGGAATCCTCTATAGAGGGACGGGGTCTTAGTTCCCGCGTGCAGAAATCTCTCCAGGTTCCAGCTCACTCAGTTCCTTCTCCATGAGCTGGTTCATCACCATGTGGCTTTTTCTGCCGGACTCCATGCTGATGAGCGGTGGCTGGTAGAAGCACCTCAGTGACTGGGTGAATCTGCCCCTAGGGATTTCACTGCCCTCGAGAGAGTGGTTGGGAATTACCCCCAGGATAGTGATGTTACACAGAAGATGGACATGATCAAAGAAGTGGGTATTATATACTGCTGCTAGTGCTGAGTGTTGAGTGCTGGCTGCACTTCTCTAAAATTTTAAGTTTGTATGAGAGTATGTATGTGTCAGTGTGAGCGTCTGTCAGTGTGTGTGTGTGACTGTCAGTGAGTGTGTGTGTGTGTGTGTGTGTGTGAGAGAGAGAATGTCTGTCAGTGAATATGTGTGTCTGTCAATGAGTGTGTGTGTCTGTCAATGAGTGTGTGTGTCTATCAATGAGTGTGTGTGTCTATCAGTGAGAGTGTGTGTCTTGACAGTGAGCCTGTGTCTTGTCAGTGAGCATGTGTGTCAAATCAATGAGAGTGTGTCTGTCAGTGTGCATCAAATCACTGAGAGTGTATGTCAGTGAGTATGTTTGTCTGTCAGTTTATGTTTGTATGTCAGTGTATGTCCATCAGTGAGTGTGTGTTTCTGTCACTTTAAATGTGTGTTGGTTATACTGTTTGTGTGCCAATGACTGTGTTTCTGTCAGTGAGTGTACATCAGTGCCTTTGTATGAGTGAGGGCATGAAGGGGGCCCTTCTAGATTTCTTGCACCAGGGCCCTGTGATTCCTAGTAATGCCATGGGTGAGTGTGACAGGTTTTAAAGGGTAGGTGTGGCAGGGTGAGGGTGGCTAAATGTGACAGAGTTAGGGAATGAGTGTGACAGGGTTAGGGGGATGAGTGTGACAGGGTTAGGAGGGTGAGTGTGATAGCTGAGGTGTGGTTACTGTGACAACAGAGGAGGAGTATAGCCCATAATACAACCCTGATCTGACCATACAATAGCTCTGACCATATGGAGCCCTGATCTGACCATACTACAGTCCTGATCTGACCATTCAGAAGCCCTGATCCGATCATAAAGAAGCCCTGATCTGGCCATATGGAAGCCCTGATCTGATCATACGGAAGCCCTGCCCATAGGAAAGCCCTGATCTGACCATACGGAAGCCCTGATATGACCATACGGAAGCCCTGATCTGACCATACAGAAGCCCTGATCTGGCCATATGGAAGCCCTGATCTGATCATATGGAAGCCCTGCACATACGAAAGCCCTGATCTGACCATACGGAAGCCCTGATCTGACCATACGGAAGCCCTGATATGACCATACGGAAGCCCTGATATGACCATACGGAAGCCCTGATATGACCACACAGAAGCCCTGATTTGACCTTACAGAAGCCCTGATCTGACAATACGGAATCCCTGATCTGACCATACGGAAGCCCTGATTTGATCATAAGGAAGACCTTATCTGACCATACAACAGTATGCCTTGATTTGACCTTACAGAAGCCCTGACCTGACCATACGGAAGCCCTGATCTGACGGAAGCCCTGACCTGACCAAAGCCCTGACCTAACCATACGGAAGCCCTGATCTGACCATACAGAAGCCCTGATCTGACCATACGGAAGTCCAGATCTGACCATACGGAAGTCCTGATCTGACCACACGGAAGCCCTGATCTGACCATACAACATTTCTGACCTGACCACACGGAAGCCCAGATCTGACCAAATGAAAGCCCTGATCTGACAATATGGAAGCCATGACCTGAGCATTCAACAGTCCTGACCTGACCCCACGGAAGCCCTGAGCTGACCACACGGAAGCCCTGATCTGACAATATGGAAGCCATGACCTGAGCATTCAACAGTCCTGACCTGACTACACGGAAGCCCTGAGCTGACCACATGGAAGCCCTGAGCTGACCACACGGAAGCCCTGATCTGACCATACGGAAGCCCTGATCTGACCATACGGAAGTCCTGATCTGACCATACGGAAGCCCTGACCTGACCATACGGAAGCCCTGATCTGACCAAAGCCCTGACCTAACCATACGGAAGCCCTGATCTGACCATACGGAAGTCCTGATCTGACCATATGGAAGTCCTGATCTGACCATACGGAAGCCCTGATCTGACTATACAGAAGCCTTGATCTGACCATATGGAAGTCCTCAGCTGACCATATGGAAGCCCTGATCACACGGCCATGCGGTTCACAGTCACGGCAAAATCAAATAATATATAAAATATAATGTCAGCAAATGCCTGAGTGATCTCGATTAATCAGTTGGTTACGCTTACTTTTGAAGAACATTACCACTACGCATTTTGATGTTAATTTTTTGTTTTTATTTAAGATTTATATTTTTCTTTTTCCTTTGAATTCCGTTTAATTGCATTAAGGACCACTATAGTGCCAGGAAAACATACTCGTTTTCCGCACTATAGTGCCTAATTGCCCCCCACCCTCAGGGACCCCCGTAACCTGGAAGGGGAAAGGGGTTAAAACACCTTTTTCAGCGCTGATGAGGAGCTCTCTGCCTCCTCTCTCCTCTCCATTCCTCCTCCTGGGCTGAGATAAGCGCGGCCCACGCGTAAGAGCTCTTGTAGCGCATTCCAGCCGTCACTATAGAGAAAGCATTTACAATGCTTTTCCTATGAACTTTAAATTAACTCTCACTGTGAAAATCACAGTGAGAAGCACGCAAGCGCCTCTAGTGGCTGTCAATGAGACAGCCACTAGAGGATTAGGGGGAAGGCTTAACCCATTAATAAACATAGCAGTTTCTCTGAAACTGCTATGTTTATAAAAAAAATGGGTTAACCATAGAAGGACCTGGCACCCAGACCACTTCATTAAGCTGAAGTGGTCTGGGTGCCTAGAGTGGTCCTTTAAGCTTACTACTTGTGTCGATATTCTATTAGTGCTGTATAGGTTTGTTTTTTTCCCCATGAAGTAGGGACTAGCTTTCTTGATACTTGATAAAGAGGTCAATTTAGTCATTTCATGACTGGGGTGGGCTGGGGGGGAGGGGGAGGGAGGGGCTAGCTTTTTTAAGGGGTGCCAACAAAGGCACAGCAGTATAGCACAATACATACATGGTGTTTTTATTCTCTTCTCCATATTCCTAGCTGCCTCTAGCTAACCTGTTTAGCTAACCTTCCCTCCTTTACTTTAAGACACATATTCATAGAAACATAGAATGTGACGGCAGATAAGAACCATTACTAGTCTGCCCAATTTTCTAAATACTTTCATTTGTCCCTGGCCTTATCTTATAGTTAGGATAGCCTTATGCCTATCCCACGCATGCTTAAACTCCTTTACAGTGTTAACCTCTACCACTTCAGCTGGAAGGCTATTCCATGCATCCACTACCCTCTCAGTAAAGTAATACTTCCTGATATTATTTTTAAACCTTTGTCCTTCTAATTTAAGACTATGTCCTCTTGTTGTGGTAGTTTTTCTTCTTTTAAATATAGTCTCCTCCTTTACTGTGTTGATTCCCTTTATATATTTAAATGTTTCTATCATATCCCCCCTGTCTCGTCTTTCCTCCAAGCTATAAGTTTTATCCCGCAATCCATGAACCAGTTTAGTAGCCCTTCTCTGAACTCTCTCTACAGTATGAATATCCTTCTGAAGATACAGTCTCCAGTACTGTGTATAATACTCCAAGTGAGGTCTCACCAGTGTTCTGTACAATGGCATGAGCACTTCCCTCTTCCTACTGCTAATACCTCTCTCTATACAACCAAGCATTCTGCTAGCATTTCCTGCTGCTCTATTACATTGTCTGCCTACCTTTAAGTCATCATATTATTAATATAATATTTTGTTATCACTTGTGTGGATATTATTTCTGTTTGTATATATGGTTACTCTTTTCAGAACTTTTGATACGTATTAGCCATACTGATACACTAGGCAGCTTTACGTGTATAAGTATTCATTTATTTATTTAGTTTTTTTGTATTTATTACCAACTCTATAAAGGACATTATTTCGAATCAGGGATCTTTACTATATCTAGTCCATAGGGATGGGTTTTTTTCCGCAATTTTTGATTTTTTGAGACCTCTAATAAAAGTTAAGTTTTATATCTGAATTACTTCGCTTTTGAAAAAGGGTTCGTATTAGCTTTGTGTCCGTCCGTCCGTCCGTCCCCCCCACCCTTTTTTTTGCTTAGGTGTTGCTCATTAGTATTAGTATTCGTGGGGTTACCCCCCAATTCTCTGCAAAGTAACCTGACACTCTCTACCTTAGATGTTCTTTGTTCATATGTATTTTCAGAGGAAAGAGAATGTTCATAAATTACCTGAGGGGAACACTCCTCCCATTTCAGCTCTGATGGCCCCAGGGAACCCCAAAGCTCTGCAGACCACAAATGCCTCTTTAATGTCCCATCCATCATCGCAGATCGTTCCCCACTGTCCATCATGGTACACCTCCACTCTGCCCTGGGCTGTACCGTTCCCTCCAGCCAACCTCACAGCTCCTTCGGTAAATGCTTGAAAGGAAATACAGTATTGTACTTTATGTATTGTGTGTAAAAATGGGAAAAGGGGTCTGAAGTAATAAAAATGTTAATAATTATTAATCAGTTACTGATTTGTTGAAGCCAAAAGGCCAAATTAATGCAGTAGGAAATGAGCCAGATAGCGGGGTAAAAAGTATTTTTGGTGTAGACAACTATCTGCCAGGAGCTACATTTTAGTTACTGTTGTCCATAATGTTTTTTTTTAATGTTATTTCAAAAAATTCCTATTTCCAATGACAATTTCTTGACAAACTAGGATTAACACTGGAGACTGGAGTCGGCATATTTCTTTTTTTAACACATTTTATGGACTATACTTTTACAGTATATAAGCAAAAAACAGTCAATTCAAAATAAATACATAATTAACAAGAACTTTTGAAATATCCAGTCAGCTTTGTTGCTCACTTAAAGGGACACTTTATCCCCCAATTCTTCTCCTGGGATTTGTGTTTGAATGAAGGTGGTTGAAGACAAGCGCTTTGCATTGTTATGTGTTTCAGCAATTGGCTAATTGTAATAACTAAATCAATCAACCCCCAAGCATTACAGAGGGCAAACGGTGGGTGTTTAGTTCTTCTTCTTATTATTGGTATTTATAGATTCCGCAGCCTTTTACAATATTCTGAAAAGGGGGGAATTTACAATAAATTAGACAATTACACAGTTACACAGGAACAATAGATAGATGAGGGCCCTGCTCAAACAAGCTTACAGTCTAGATTGACAGCCTGAGGATCATGTGAATTGTAGTTCTCTAAAGCTGAACTGCCAAGGGTTAACCTTGCCCCTGATCCAATGTATTAACCTAATTATTATGAAATTCCACTTACCTGAAACCACTTTACATGTCAGAAAGGGTAAAACCAGAACGATCCATTGAAGAGGACGCATTTCTTGGAGGATTCTTGGGGGAGCAGAACCCAGACAGACGCAGATTATACGGGGGTTTAGGAATGGGTTCCAGAACCAAAACGTGCAGCAGTTACAAAGTATCTACAATGAATCTCTGTAACATCTGCATCCAGAGAGCAGGCTATTTAAAGTGAAGGATTATAACGTATTATCCAATCCGATACCAGCCTAATTCTCAGTTCCTCCCATCACTGGATGTTTGGTTTCATTTCCTGCGAGTGATGAAAATGCATTATATGCATCAGCGAAGATGCGGTTCTACGTTTATCTAAACAGAAACCTTGGTTTTACCAGGATGTCATGGTTACAGTGCCCAACTTATTCAAAGGAAGCGTGTTGGAATTTCATTGAGATTCCAGCCCAGTCAAAAGATATACTGAAACATGTATACTGAGTATGGACTACGTTGCCTTAGTATTTTTTTTAATCCTGCGGATTCTTGGGGTTCTCCATAGACCTCAGTGTTGACGTCGGCTGACATTGGCTCCTGGTGGATGATGGGCCAGGAGCTGAAGAGGATCATCAGGAAGAAGATGGTGGCAGCAGTGATGGACAGGCTTCAAGTAAGTATAACACACCTTTCCCGGCACCCTTCCTTCAACCACCGGCCTACCAGTAGACCAGTTACCATCAGACGGAGACAGAACCGCTTTAATGTTGGCTTCCAGAACTTTTTTTTTAAATAAGCAATGCTCACCAATACTGAATGAGGGTACCTTTTTAAATAAAGAATGCACAGCTGTACTGGATGACAATACCATTTAAAACCATGGAATGGAATTTAAAAAAATTGTAGGGCTATCCGTATATTGAACTATCTGGATTTCAAAATTCTAGGCAAAAATTGTCAAATTAGAAACATGGCTGATTTGGATGACTTTCCTAATTTGGCTCATTTTGGGGTGAAATTCTCCTTGAATTCACACTTTAATGACTAACCCTGTTAGTAAAAGTGAACACCAAACTATTTAATACTTTATAAAAAAAACTAGGAGTAATATTCAAATGTGTTTATCATTAATACTACAGTATCTCCCAAAAGTGAGAACACCCCTCACATATTTGTAAATATTTTATATCTTTTCATGTGACAACACTAAAGCAATGACATTCTGCTACAATGTAAAGTAGTAAGTGTACAGCCTGTATAACAGTGTCAATTTGTTGTCCCCTCAAAATAACTCAACACACAGCCATTAATGTATAAACTGTTGGCAACAAAAGTGAAAATGTCCAAATTTGGCCAAAGTGTCAATATTTTGTGTGGCCACCATTATTTTCCAGCACTGCTTTAACCCTCATGGGCATGGAGTTCACCAGAGCTTCACAGGTTGCCACTGGAGTCCTCTTCCACTTCTCCATGACAACATCACAGAGCTGGTAGATGTTAGAGACCTTGCGCTCCCCCACCTTTCTTTTTTGCTCAATAGGGTTTGGAGACATGCTTGGTGAGTCCATAACCTTTACCTTCAGCTTCTTTAGCAAGGCAGTGGTCATTTTGGAGGTGTGTTTGGGGTTGTTATCATGTTGGAATACTGCCCTGAGGCCCAGTCTCTGAAGGGAGGGGATCATGCTCTGCTTCAGTATGTCACAGTACATGTTGGCATTCATGGTTCCCTCAATGAACTGTAGCTCCCCAGTGCCGGCAGCACTCATGCAGGCACAGACCATGACACTCCCACCACCGTGCTTGTCTGTAGGCAAGACACACTTGTCTTTGTACTCCTCACCTGGTTGCCGCCACACAAGCTTGACCCTGAACCAAATAAGTTTATCTTGGTCTCATCAGACCACAGGACATGGTTCAATCAATCCATGGCCTAAGTCTGCTTGTCTTCAGCAAACTGTTTACGGGCTTTCTTGTGCATCATCTTTAGAAGAGGCTTCTTCCATTTTCTTTAAGCAATACAAACGATGCATGGTTTTTTTCCAGCAATAAGTGGCAGAATCTTTCCTGCTACTATAAATTTTGTGCAAAAATATTAAGGTATCCGCACACTCCTGATCACCAAGGTGCACCGGGCCTGAGGTAGGCCAGACCTCACCTTACAGTTCTGAGCAAAAAATGATGGTTCAGGCCGTCAATGTGAAAACAAATTAAGCAGGTTCATTGGAGGAGAAACAAAAAGTAACGTTTCGACCCAAGCTAGAAAAAGACCCAGCTGAGTCGAAACATTGCTTTTTCTGTCTGCTCCAATGAACCTGCTTAATTTGTTTTCACATTGAGGGCCTGAACCATCATTTCTTACTCAGAACAATACATTTTGTGGTCTTCCAAAATTTAAAATTTGGCAGAAACTGGCCAAATTTGCTATAAAGAAAAATGGTACTTTTTATATGACTTTAGCAAATATCAAGTCAAAACAATTCTTTCTAAAACACTTTGATAAATATCCCCCTGCGTTCCTCTCACATTTTCTGTTTTCTTAGAATCCAGTTGGCTTGCATTGATGATATTGGAGTCTAATGTCAAAGTATTATTTTTATTATTTATTTATAGCGCCAACGTATTCTGGAGCACAGTACAATAGAGGGAATACAGACAACGTGTTGGTATCAGAACACCTTCGTATACAAATGAAACAAAAGACCGTTGATACTGATTGAAGGGTACAGTAACTGCCCACAAATATGCTGCAAAATATTTTAATTGCTGGGGAAATCGAAACATACAGACAGATGTTCATGAGCACCAGTCTTCCCTATTCTGAAACATTAGGTTTTGTTTCTTGAATTTTCACTAATCTTAGTTAACGAAACTCAAAAGACATCTTTAAGAATAGTGTATAGAATTGTGCTGAATTATGCATTATTTTTTTTTTTTTTTAAAACCACAAGTGTCTCAATGTGTCTGAAACGATTGCACCACTCTTCACAATTTGCTGCTAACAGCAGAAATCGTAGAATGACAAACAGTCGCTTGTCTAGATGTTTTTTGGACACTAAAGAACTAAAACAGGCCACATATTAGTAATATGGAGCGTATGGTAAAAAATCAACTGATCTAATGGGGTGGGGGGTGAAAACCTAGTTTGATAATATTTCCTTTTTTTTGGCACAAAATTTAAAAAAAATGTATAGTTGTGTAATCTGCTTATATGTCTTGTTTATTGTCTGAAAAAAAACAAGTTCAGATTTTCTCGTTTTCCCCTGATTACTAAAATCTCCCTCAATTAGTCGTCATCTGTGTGGCGGAACCAACCTCGCCACTATGCACTGGAGAAGCCTGGTTGCCAGCCTCCTGCCATGTGACTATGGCCCCTGGGATGTATTGCCCTTTAAAGACATGATTTGGGCATAATGGATTTGTGTTGTGCTGCTGCTGGCCCTTTTAAGAACCATCTGGGGACATACTGTGGAGTTACTGGGTGGCCACCATTTCCTGTATCAGAAGCACATGGTGAGAACAATGGATGGCGGCCATTTTAACTCACAGACACTGTGTGGACTTTTCAACACGGTGCCATCTCGCCAGTATTTGGTGCACAGAGACATCGTGCAGTGGTTTTGGACTATACAGCAGGGGACACATTATAAAGTGATTGTTTTTCATTTAGCCTGTATATGTTCTGCAGAATCTGCATTAAACTGTATTTTCCAAAGTACAGAACGGATCTGGGTGAATTTTGGATATGTGGTTCACCCAGATCCCCCGGTTCCAAGGATATACTTTTTATGGGGTTATTGCATGTTTTGGGGTCCCTGTGTGTTTTATGAAACTGTATTATTTCTGGCCAGCTTTGAGCTTTGTGTATTGTAGAAACTCAGTTATCTAGCCTGGCCCAGAGGAGGAGTTTTGTGTTGCATAAATTGTGAGTTCTGTGTGCCAGTAAATCAGTCTTGTTCCAGCATTAAGCCTTGGCTCATGTTTGGGGGAAGGGATACCTACACTCTGGGGATTGCTATAATCACTTACTCCCCAGAGGAAGCTCTTGCAATAGCTTGATTTGTTCCTGTTCCTGCTCTCTGGGGAAAGAGAGGTTCACCCACTGGAAGCTGGATCCTGGCCTTGGGTCCAGGGTGGATGGAAACAGCAGAGACCCCGGCGCAGTTGCATCGCTGGAAGTGGGGTCTGCAGTGCTGATGGTGTCGGTTGGAGTGCTTGGAGTCCTCAGCGAGCACTAGGAGCATCGATTGGCGGAGGTACTCAGTCGGAGTGCCAGCGTTCCGTCACATTTGGTGGCAGCGGTGGGATGGCGTCCTAGTGCGAGGACCAGCAGCTCGGAGACACCGGTAACGTGTGGAGTTACGGATTTATAATTGAGGGCAACGCTAGCCTCTGCGCAGCGTCCCTACCTACAGCAACATGGAGCTAGCAAGACCCTGGACAGCAGCCAGTGAATTGCAAATCCGCCTGTCACAGTGCTATGAGGGTGCTGATTTCATGAAGGAAGTAAAGGCGCGGCTGGTCTGGTTTGGCCCAAACCCTTCAGATGAGGTGGTCCATCAAGTGATGTGCATGTGGAGTGCTGAGAACAAAGATGCACGGAACTTCGAGTACCAACTGTGGAGTTTGGGGGTATTGACACCCCGTCTCCAGCGACAGAGTGAGTTACAGGGAGAGGAGAGCAGTGACCTCCCATCCCAGCGGCAGTGCACCGTACAGAGGGAAGAGACAACCGGTCTCTCTCCCCAGCGGCGGCCTGAGTTCCAGGAGGAGGTGATGGTAGATCCCTCCCCCGTACAGCAACCAGCGTCCTGGGGAGGGGAGGCAACCGGCCTCCCTCTCCAACAGCAACCGGAGGTGGGCGACCTCATAGACTTGTCCTGGGTAAACACAGAGATGGCAAGCGGAGATGGGACCGAAGTCTCTCTGCCGGCCCTACAGGGATGCTGGGCAGTCAGCCTAGGTCCCCAGCGGCAGTATAATATACAGGGAGAGGAGACAACTGGTCTCTCTCCCCAGCGGCGGCCCGAGTTCCAGGAGGAGGTGATGGTCAATCCCTCCACCTTACAGCAACCAGCGTCCTGGGGAGTGGGGGCAATCAGCCTCCCCCTCCAACAGCAGCCAGAGATACCGTGAGAGGGGGAAGACAAACCTAACCACACTGGCGCAGATGGGACCGCGGTCTCTGTGCCAGTCCTACAGGGAGGCTGGACGGGCGGTCCAGATCCCCAACCAACCCCGCAGGGATGCCAGGAGGAGGAGGTAAGCGAAACTTCCCCTCCCCAGCTACATCCCAACCGGGTCCTGGGGGCAGTGGATGAGCCTGCGATACCCACTGACCCCCTCCCAGCAGAAGAGCTGGCATCTGGGAAGAGCTTTGTTAGCCTCTGCTATACAGCAGGGGACACATTAGAAAGTGATTGTTTTTCATTTAGCCTTTTATTGCATGTTTTGGGGTCCCTGTGTGTTTTATGAAACTGTATTATTTCTGGCCAGCAGATAATTGAGCTTTGTGTATTGTAGAAATACAGACACTGTTTGGACTTTTCAACACGGTGCCATCTCGCCAGTATTTGGTGCACAGAGACATCGTGCAGTGGTTTTGGACTATACAGCAGGGGACACATTAGAAAGTGATTGTTTTTCATTTAGCCTGTATATGTTCTGCAGAATCTGCATTAAACTGTATTTTCCAAAGTACTGAACGGATCTGGGTGAATTTTGGATATGTGGTTCACCCAGATCCCACGGTTCCTTTTTATGGGGTTATTGCATGTTTTGGGGTCCCTGTGTGTTTTATGAAACTGTATTATTTCTGGCCAGCAGATAATTGAGCTTTGTGTATTGTAGAAACTCAATTATCTAGCCTGGCCCAGAGGAGGAGTTTTGTGTTGCATAAATTGTGAGTTCTGTGTGCCAGTAAATCAGTCTTGTTCCAGCATTAAGCCTTGGCTCATGTTTGGGGGAAGGGATACCTACACTCTGGGGATTGCTATAATCACTTACTCCCCAGAGGAAGCTCTTGCAATAGCTTGATTTGTTCCTGTTCCTGCTCTCTGGGGAAAGAGAGGTTCACCCACTGGAAGCTGGATCCTGGCCTTGGGTCCAGGGTGGGTGGAAACAGCAGAGACCCCGGCGCAGTTGCATCGCTGGAAGTGGGGTCTGCAGTGCTGATGGTGTCGGTTGGAGTGCTTGGAGTCCTCAGCGAGCACTAGGAGCATCGATTGGCGGAGGTACTCAGTCGGAGTGCCAGCGGTCCGTCACAATCTGCACTGGTTCTTGTTCGATAACATGACACATAAAGTGACATAACCGTATTGTAAAACGAACAGGCTGCTTGCAGAATCTCTAGTTTGTTACAGGAAGTTCAAAGGGATAATCAACAATAAAAATAAGGCCAAATGGTTCAGGAGAGAGAAAAATAGCTGCATCCTTATGCTGATAAAATTTAAATATATATGACATGTAAACATTAAAGGGTAGACGAGATGCCATTATCAACCACCCAGAATTTTGGACCACCCTTCTCAGTGGCTAGGTGTCCCCAAGCCATTAGCCACTTAACCCCCCTCTGTTACCCCCCAATAAAATTGTCCACCATACCACCTTACTCTTATAATGGTCTGGGGAAAAAAAAGTCTAACTCTTACCTTTCTTACCTTCAGAAGACTTATATTAAAATAATATACTTTTGTTACCAGAAGGCCTTTCAGACACACTTGACCGTCATCTTCCAAAGTACGGCACAGTAAGCTTAGAATTGCACCTTATTTATGAATATGCACTGTGTGCACTGCATCATGGGGGCAGTTTACATGGTGAGATCCGCATATCATACAAATGAAACAGGATAAAACGTTATCAGTTTGTTTTATTTTTAAATAAAACTTATAACTCTTAGTTGTTTGGCCATAGGGTTTCTATAAGCGCCATGGAACCAACATTTCTTCTTCAACCATTATCCCGAATTAGTGTACATGTACCCAGTATGCATTGTATCATGGGGGTAGCTTTTTTTTTTTTGTCATCATTTTTTTTAATTTTTTTTATTATTACTGAAAATAAAGGATGATATGTAATACAAACCTGTTTTGTATTATTTTGTAATGAACTGAAATCAGTTAATGAGTTTTTTCAGTGAAAGTCCTGGGTAGGTTTGCCCAATGGGGGCAGCCATCTTTTACCCACTTTGGTCAGAAGCACCACTTATCTGCTCAATTTGATCATCTAAAATTGAGACGCCCTGTGCTTGCTCACGATGATTTGTGATCACATTCTAGCTTTTGATTAGCCGAATGGTTTGGAGTCAGTAAAGTTGTGTTCCCGACAAAAGACCACCCAATAATAGTCCTTGGAGCAAGGATAAGCCAAGAGATACACTGAAGAGGACCATTTAAACATATGCATGCATTACAAAATAGAAAACGCAAAGGCTGTAATATATGTAATATCTTTTATTTTAAATAATGACAGAATTATGACAGTTTTACAGTAAATTCAAAATTCTGCATTTTCAGAGAATCCTTGTGTGATTGTTTTTATTAACAATTGTCCATGAAGTCAAGCGACTACTTAAGGACTTTCTTAAATTGTTTATATTTATTATATGGTTTGTTGAAAATGATAGCGTCTGACCAGGCATCCGTCAAACTGACATGTTATGTCTGGTTAGATGAAGGTGCGCTTGACATTAGCTGGATATATTTTTACATTTTAAAAATGTACCAGTTTTAACATACTACAATGCCTGATGGAGCAAAATGGCAGCTTAACAAGATTCACAGCGCAATCCGTCGCGATACAGTATGGTGCGTTTATATTGTTGCGCAAACCCAGTCACTGCTGCTTCCTCTGCCATCAGTGATGCGCATTGCTCCCAATTCTCCTCCCTGTAGATTCTATCAATACATGATACCATACTGGAAACCCTCAGCCTCCGATAATGCCAAAAGAATGGATCGAAGAAAGGCAGTTTCATCTGTTTGCTCTTAGAAAGTGAATGCAGTATTTTATACAGTACTCCTGGGTGCATTAAATGGCCAGATGTGATCACGCCAGCTTCCCTGAAACAAATCAAACCTTGAAAGCTTTCTGCCCTGACCTGTTATCAGAGACAGAACTGTGTGCCACATTGCTGGCACTCCTTATCACACACTGCTCTGTTTTATTAGATAAATATAACATTATTATTCATTTATTACATCACACACAAGGAGCATAGAAGAGAGATACACGACTAGATTGCAGAGATTAAGTGGAATAATAGGGATGTTGTATAGTCATTTAACACTCTTTGGGGAGCATGCCCAATTACAAAGTATCCCAGTGTTTTCTGCGTTGGGTTTGGGTGAGCATCATGGGAGAGTAGGTTTAACGGTAAGGTGACCTTACGTGGCTGCCTGTGACCATCAATCTGCTTGGCTGTATTCCCCATCTCTATGTGAAGTTTGAAGGAGCCCCAAGCCTTGAACCCTGTCAGATCTTAATCCTTCTCTGCATCACGGAGCCAAATGGAGCTGAGGTCACGCAACTCTAGTATAGCTAGGCCCTGTATATGGCTTGCATGAAGCCACCAGAGATTCAAATTATTTAGGGCTCTGCTTGGTTTAATACAGATACAGTAGTTGTGTGCTAAATGTTGGAGAATGAAAAAGGACCAGACGTCAGCAGATTTTAATCAAATAGATATTTTAATACAAATTTTCAATGCTTACAAAACACAGGTGGGTTAAATGTAGCAACACATAGACTCAAAAATCCATATTAACGTAACGAGTAGCAAGTTATTCATTAAGCCAGCCGTAAGTTACTGGGAATTCACCAGGGACTGTCACACCAAAAATTCTCCAAGTTGGACATCGGACATTTTTCTTCTGGCTTAAAAATCATATAGATATATATATTTTTTTTAAAATACCAAGTTATATCATGCTTCCTTTACACTGAATGAAAGAAGGAAACTCATACAAGACCAGTGTGTATTAACCATAGTTAACCAAAATGTAAATCCTTAATGCTCCTCAAAGCATCATGGGAGCTGTACATGTTTTTCACCCCTACTTTGAACTAATGCTGCTTTGATACCAGTGACGATGACTCTACTTTTCAAAGAAGACAATAATAAGTCGAGGTAGACACTCAACATTCTATGAATTACTTTAGTTGAGTTTGTAAATGGGACGGATAACCGCAGAGTATGTGTTTGATCCCGAGGTACATGGGAAATTGGTGCCATTACTAGTTGCTGGGTCTGATGCCATGTCATTCTTAAATACTTCCATTCCCGTGACTGTGGTTCCACCACATTTCACTAGCAGTACATTCTGATAGACAATGTACGGGTAAATATTACCCGTAGTGACTCTGAATAAAGGTAGCGAATCAGACGTACAAGGAATTCCATAATTATAGCACGTCTGTATGTTTGATGCATAAACAACATTCCACTGGGTCAACTGGGATGTAAGTAGGGCACTGAAATGTCTTGGGGTATTGAAATATTGATTATTGTAACCATAATATTGATTTGCATAAATAGTTGAGCTCCATGTAGTAGATGTATAGATTCTGGGTATGTAGACATCTTTAGAAAGGTCCACATAGCTGTTTAGGACCTGGTAGGACACAGCGTGGAACATTAAAGCCTGAATGATCTTGTCTTGGAAAATTATTTTATTCTTTTCATACATGGAAATGTTCACCTGAACTTGGAGAAGCTCTTCTGGAGACATCATGGGGAACCTTACTGTCTCAACCAGCTCTTTCAAGAGATCTCCCTCCACTTGATTGGTAGTTACCCAATTCTCCACAGTTTCAAGTACTGCCCACTCATTCTTAATAATCAAATCTGACCTGGAGAGAAGAGACTGGAACTGACTAAATACTAGATTATTCCATGCCTTAGACTGAGAAAAGGACTCGAAATTCCAAGCAAAGTATCGTAGACACAAGTCCCTCAGTTTGGCATCAGAGTTGGACTCTGCATAGTTAAGGAGTTCAAGCTGCTTTTTGAAAGATGGATCTTCTGACATCAAGATGGAGAAGAACTGGGCAGTGTACTCCTTCAGACTGTTAACCTTGTAGGTCGAAGCCATCTGGTGGATACACTTTAAGGAGGACAATGCCACCTTGATTTTCTGAGTGTAGAAGTATCTAATGACAAAGAAAAAGCCAAACACAGCCATGATTGCCAAAGTGTTCTTTCACTGAGTCTCAGTGGGTAAAAACCTGTATCTGAGCTCATTCATACACACATCCAAGAATCCACACTTAGTGTGTTTTTTGTACCAATGTCCCAAAATGTAATCCACACAAATGGAAAATCGTGGAAATGCTTGCAGGAGGGGGAATCATTATGCACATAGATGGACCTGCCTGTTAATCCCTTCTTTCTGGTATTATATATAAACACATACTTACATACTCACAAATCAATATATACATATACTTACATTTCTGCCCTGGGGCCCAAAAACAAAAGAAGCTAACTCGGCCCGTTACCAAACGTTACCAAACGTGATAAACCGTTTGGCTGCGTATGGGACCATTCGAACTGCAAAAATTCAGACATTGTTCATGCTATTTAACATGTAAGGATATTGTGATTTAAAAAAAAGTATTTGCCAGCAGGTTGATAGTTAAATAACCCTCGGCACTGTGAGGGTTAATCACACGGGGATGGCCAGTGCTTGCTAGTCAGCTGTCACATGAAAAAAGTAAAAGAAAAAAATATGGGGGGTCATTAAGTAGCCTCTGGTCACTGGTAGGGGTAGGGGAGTGGACAGTGTTCTGTCCACCCACCATTATTTCATTTAAAGTTTAAACACTATTCCTACAGGGAAGATGTGGCCATGTAACACCCCTGTTATTTACCTTTCAAGCAGATAGCCTGCAATCACTGCCCAGTTGCTAGTACCGGTATTAAATATTTAGAAGATATGTCCAGTGGCAAAACTACTGCCAGGCGGTGCCGGGGCACGCACACTGTGGGTGCATCGATTGGGTGGCCCATGCACTTCGAGCCACCCAATGGGTATTTATGAACAGGGGCTTGGGCACAGTGGCCTTTTAACAGAGCCTGTGTCAGATAACTAATTCTGGGGGAAAGGAATGCCCGTTAAAAAAAAGCGGGGTGACTGAAAAGACACATTTAGTAGAATGTAGCAAAAGAGTGCAAATAGTAGAAAAATATTTCATTCAAAACTTTAACTTTACATTTTTCTACTATCTTCAGTTTTTTGTCACATTCTACAGAGTGTTTTTTCTTTCGTTGGGTGGTAAACCGATTTATTTCCATTAGTTTGACAGAAATTCTATTCTATTCCTCACCTGATAAATATCTTCGCTTGTGGAATACATTCGTCCTGTATGGTGAGTGTGAATTTGTTGCCCTCTCCTCCCAAAAGGAAGATTGCCTCTGGGTTTAGTGACAGAATGAGTCTATGAGCGCAGATCTCCTTGGAGGCCACAAGTCCATCTTTTCCCACCACCGTGATAAAGTGATCACAGTTCTTCTGGCTCTCAAAAAGAACTCTCAGGGTATCGCCGATTCCACAGGAGTTATCCAGGGTGTAAGCCGTAAAATTTCCTTCTGTAAGAGATTGGTTGATGATTATTAGGAAATCTTACAGCAACAAACACAAATACATTGATCTGTCCAAAAGGTTTTATTTTACAGAACATTTGCACATCCAGGATATTGTAATCCACTGGGCTACTCTAGCAGGGAGTAAGGAAGTATAATGTTTTTTTTTTTAATTCTTTATTTTTCTTGTGCATATGATGACAACAAGCATGTAGAGCCACATCAGCATCTACGAGCATTTTTCAAGACATTTCAAAAGTGTGGCAGTTTGATCGGCACATTTTTGTACAATCATGAAAATAACAGGCTAATAAACATTGCTTATATAATATAACATGCTAAAGTTAAACGTAAGTTTGATAAACCGCTTTGTCTGCTTGGTATGATTCAGACAGGTCTATACAAATCGAGTACACGTTAAATGTTAAACAGGCTTATACTGGTCTGTATATTAATCCATTGGGTGAGCATTTGGTTGTCTAGGTATGAGTTATCTCGCTGGAGACGCAGTGTGTTCGTTCAGGAATGGATTTTGAAACAGGTTAGACACCGCGAGTTAGGCAGTGTGATAATGCATGGTTTTGCACAGTTTGTACAGCACATTGGGAATGCCATGATGTGATACGTGATGCATGCTGTGTGTACTGATGAGCAGTGTAGTAGTACCTGTGGTGACATTGGTGGAAGGGTGAGATGTCAGGCATATTATGCACTATATAGAGGCATGGAATACGTGTCAAAACGACCTAGGGGCATTTTAAATCAGGCTGCATTTGTCTGGCAGGCAGGCAGGCTATGCTACATGGTCTGGCCTTCCAGGGTTAAAGGGTGGAGCCTTATCGTAGGTTAACATGGGTTAAGCATATTGGCAGATATGACAAGCAGACGATTTAATATACCAATATGATATTGGTATTGCAGTCGAAATATACAGATCTCGGACAGTGTAATGTAAAGGAACTTTTCTGAAAAAATTTGCCCTTGAATGTCAGTAGGACACCGTATGGTGTTGTTACCGCTAGTGCCATTTACAGGCTGGGAGGGCCTCTGTAGGGTGCTTATCCGATGCCCTGCAACGGGAGACTGCAGAGATATATGAGTGTAAGTGTCTAGTTAGCAGTATGTGGGGGGCCCACCAGGCCAGCGTTCTCTGTGTCAGGTCCGCAGTTCCGTAGTAGCGGGGGTCAGCTAGTGGGTCACGGACAATTACTGCTCCAGGTGGTGTCTGCCGGTTTTTCTGTGGTGTTGTCAGTGTCCAGCCTGAGGGGGAGCCCTGTGCCTTTCGTGGCCGCCTGGTTCGTCCCAAGCGGTAGCTGGATGTAGGGGGTTTTTGCAACTGTGACCCTGTGCTGGTTCCTCTGGGTTGCTTCTGTGTCGTCGCTTTACGTCTGAGTGGGGAGCGCCGCTGTCGGTGCTGTAAGCTTGGAAGGTGGTCTCTGCGGTAAGTAGTGGGTGTTCGCTGGTGGGAAGGTAGGACAGCTCGTCCGCCATGTTGGAATTGCTGCGGTTCTGCAGGCCTGTGCTTGCAGTTTGACCCCTTGGTCGTGCATGAGCTAGCTCTCCAGGTGGGGCCCAGTGTATAGTGTCTGACCAGGCAGGCTTGTGTGCTTTTCGTGGTGCTGAATCTCATGTGTCTGCCATATTGGGGGCCCCCACACCCGCCTTGCTTGGTGAGGTCGCGGGCGTAGTCGGAGGGTGCTGGGCGCGAGGTCCTCCATCGGGCGGGGAGGGAGTGTTCCAGCCTCGTGTATGGCTGTGCGCTGCTGGCGGGAAAGCAGCCACCTTTCTCCGCCGCCTCCTGCAGTAGGCCCCATGCTGCTGTTGCAGTGCCCGGTTACCCCGGGTGGCAAGTTCGGTATTGCTGGGTTTGGGCTGATCTTCCCTGTCCAGTGGGCCTGTTTGCCGGAGGTTAGAGGCACTTCAGCCCGATTTAGTTGCAGTTTTTGTGCCCGCTGAGCAGGAGCTCTTGCAGAGCACGTCTTCCCTGTTTGCTGGTTCGGCTCCGCCCCCCGTATAATGTTTTAGGACAGATATATTATACCTGCATTTCGTTTTTTTTCTCAGGTGTGAAATAGACTTGGATCGTATTGTGTGTTGTAGCAAATACCCATCAATCCATTCATTGTGGTAACAGTAAGCCTTGACTCTTAGAGTCTGTTATTACATCTTGGATGCAGAGTGCTACACATCAAAACTACCACTACTCTCAGCCAGGTGGAGGATCTTCATGTAAGACATTGTTGTAATGATGGCACTTGACCAAATACTCACTCCCTCATGAAACTTTCACATCTACTTGCTGTGTTTGTGGATGGCTATGGTTTATAAAAGAGGAATATCTGAATATTCCTTTATGTCCCCAGGTGGTGTTACGCAGGTTTGGTCTTGTCTTTACAGACATTCCTCCACATTAGTTGATCTTACTGAAAAAAAAGCTTTTTTTTGTTGACGTTACATTTTCATTAACATTGGAGACAATTTGACAACGGAATTCAGGTGTTACATTTGGAGAGTTCTTGCAGATTCAGCACAGATGTATCTAACTAGTTAAAGTCTTCAGCGTCCCCAGGATTAAATAACTATGGTAAACTTACAAACAACTTATCGTATACGCCTTGGTTTGAAAAAAACGTTTTTATCATTAGTTGCTACTCCACGAGATGTGAGATCTCCAGTGGAAGAAGAAAGGTTCCGTTTCTACAACAGTTCTGAACAAAAATCAGGTAGAACCTGCACTACGCTTTGTGTGTCAAACAAACAAGGTGTGAAAGAATAGGCAAAGGAGGATTTGGGAACTCACCCTCTTCTTCCGGAGAACAAACCACACCAGCATCTTCACTGTGCTTACAGTCACTTAAACCCCACGCTTTGAAAGCACAGTCGGCCAATGATGTCTCGTTTCCAGTGCAAGCCAACTCATCGAGCATGATGGTACCCGATCCTGTGGGTAAAGCAAAGAGCGTTGGACATACCAACTCAACCTCAGCTTGGAAGAAAGGAAAGAGACTGTCCATAAATTACCTGGGGGGAACACTCCTCCCATTTCAGCTCTGATGGCCCCAGAGAACCCCAAAGCTCTGCAGACCACGGACGCATCCTTCATGTCCCATTCATCATCGCAGATCGTTCCCCACTGTCCATCATGGTAAACCTCCACTCTGCCCTGGGCTGTACCGTTCCCTCCAGCCAACCTCACAGCTCCTTCGGAAAACGCTTAAAAATCATAAACAAAAAGTATGAGATTGTTTCAGTAATATATAATATAACGAAAACAGATTCTGGAGGGTTAATGTGAAGTGGAACCTTTCAAAATCTTAACATTAATTTTAACACAGCGTAAAAATTAGCCTGTACTTTCTGTTAGCTTTTTACATTTCTCAGACTTTCAAGAAACTCAACTCTTTGTATTTCCAGATTTTGCACTGATATTAAAGGACCCATTCCATGAGGGGACAGTTTGAAAAATGATGCCATCATGACTATTAAAGTCCAAACTTACTCCTATCAAACGGGGCAAAACCATTCAGTGCTGTATGGGGCCATTCAGACTGCAAAATCTAGACATTGTTCACAGTATTTTAACAATGTCCGCATTTCGCAAAACAGGCTTTGAACAAGCCTGAAGTTGGGCTGGGTTTCAATTGAACCAAATACTGCCAGACAGCTAGAATTCAGACCAGGATTGTTAAAATCAAAAATATTTGTCTAACAACCAGCAGGTAAATGGCTAAAAAAACTAAACACGACTGTGCAAGGGTTAAGTTTGGTAGTAGCCCCCCATATTAGTATTAGGGAGGTTCAATACATTCCAGCATGTCCGGAGGGGAGTGGGGGGCATATCTACTAAAGTGTGAGCAGTCAGGTATAAGACAGACCCCATCCTCTGGGGATGGGACCAATCAACCACCAGGCTAGACGATGAGCATCGAGTGAGGGGTGAAATACAATAAAGAGAAATGGACAGGTCCATCCCCTGCCCCCTCCCATGGCCAGTGGGTGGAGGACATGTAATAAAACATGATGGGATGTCCTATTGACCCCCACAGAACAGAAGGTGGAGGCTCTAAAATATAAACCGAGAGGGAGCATCACATTGTCCCATTCCCACCCACGGGCCATGGGTGGTGTCTATTAAATAGAAGCCGGGGGAGATACCTGTGTCACCCCCACACACGGACGAGGGTTGGTAATTACTGAATAATAAAGGGTGGGATGGACATCCTATAGTCACCTCAAATCCCCCACCTATAGGCTTTGGGTGGGTGGTTATTAGCGCAAGAAAAGTGGTGCAAATACTTTGAGGGCATAACATTTTTTTTATTTTTTACTTTTTAATGTGGCCGCTGGCTAGTAAGTGCTGGCCACCTACTACACAGGATTTCCCTTGCACCACCTAGGGTTATTTAACTCTACTACAAACAGCACTGATACGTTATTTGCTTGTTAAAAGCAAATGCATGATAAATTGCAAATGTGTATTCAACCATTTTACATTCAGTCTTGGTGCTTTGTAAATATCTCCGATATTATTACAGTTTTATTGGGTTATGGGCAAAATGTACCTTTTTTAAGCTAAACTGAGAAGGCATCCGGCCGAATTTGGTCGCAGATGCGTTGAAGGAATTCCAATTAGAATTTATTTTAGTAAATAGGAGAAAGTACCATTGCAGTCAGATTTTAACCAGTTTCACCAAATGTTGTTGTTTTTTCACCAAAAGTTGGACACATTTTGCGAATAACATGTATTTTTATCTAAAGTGTGAGAAAAGATCTGCAGCCATCCTGGTTTTTAGATTGATTGATTTATATGTTTGTTTCCATCTGTTTTTACAATATGTGCCTTTTAGCTCAATCCCTCCCCTGTCTCTCACTCCAGAGCAAAAGATAGAAACATACAGGAGAGCTAAGATTAGCCAAGGGATCTCAGCCGGTTCCTGGTGGAGTATGCCATCGCTGCAGAGGAATCCAGGGATTTTTTCCAAAAGTGGAATATTCAAAAATTAGTATTTACACAATATTGGTGGAAAGCATAAAATAAATATTTTAGAATATATACAAAGTATATAAAATGAATTATATCCTTTGGATTCTCACACGTGGTGAGTTAGAGAGAACTCCCTAATGTACAAACACGTGAATCAGGGGGCGGCCCGCCTGAGGATGGGTTCTGTTTCAATAACTGGATATATATTTGGGAGTTGACATTAAGGTGCAGGGTTGTGTTGTTTAACCAGTTTGTATTTTTTCTCTATATTTTAATTAATAATAATGTCTCCACACTCCCTCCTTTCTATGACCTACTAGTTAAAGAATTTAGAGGGTTTCTTTGGCTGCAGTAAACCCAATTTGACAGTAAATGTATGTTTTTAACTTTTAATTAATAATCAATAGTGGTTACATTTTGCATTTATGATAATTCATTCAATATTCCTCTTATTCATTTTCAAACCTGAACCATTCTATTACCGCTCTAAATTCAGCCCAAAAAGTTGACACTTTACGATAATTAAACCGTCAGAGGTAAGATTTGGGGGGAGGTGGGGGAGGATCCCTATGTCTCTGGCCCCCATTTATTCCAAATTACAGCAATGTAGTGAGGTCAAGTGGGGGTGTGAGGGCAAACTTTGATAGCCACTTAGCCAGTGCCCCAGTCTTGTATTTTTATTCCCAACTCTTTTCCATTTATTTTTTTAATTAGTTTTTTTATTCTATGTATTGGGGTTGATGAGCACTATAGTCATTGCTGCTGCCCAGTAGTTGCGTGAGTTTGAGTGCAGGGCCTAGTTAGTTTGTCTCTATTTTTCTATTGCACTAAGTATTGTATTACAGGACAATAGGTTAGCCTGCAGCGAATATCACCATGGACAGATGGTTTGTTTGCGCACTTTGTCTAATCACAGTAAAACGATGAACGATAAGTGCAAAGTTTAAAGATTGATTTACCGCAGATTCGGGAAGCCTTGAGAGAACAAAACGTGCTTCTCAAACTACTTACAGATTATCCAATGGACATAAATTAATTATATTTTCAGACCAGTGTATTATATTACACATAATTCATATAAAAAACATTTTTGTTTAATAGGGAAATATACATAAAGCAGAAACAGAAGGCTGCAGGAAAATACAATTCTGAGAACCTTGAGATCTCATTCATAACTCTCACAGGTCCTTTTTATGTCATATGGGGTATATACTAATGGCTAATGGGCCTCATAGCAAGACCCCTGCAAAGCCGGCCAAATCAATGGGAGTGTGTGGGGAGTGGGGGGGGCGGGGGGGGGGGGAAGGGGGGATTGGTCAAATTCAAAATTAAAAAGCAATTTCCATGATACAACAGGGGGGTTTTATTTATAACAATTTAGATATACAACAGACAGTTTGCTGATCTATAGTAAAGAGCAGGGGTAGGCAACCTTCGGCACTCCAGATGTTGTGAACTACATCTCCCCTGATGCTTTGCTATCTCTGTGGCTGTAAGGGGATTATGGGAGAGGTAGTCCATAACATCTGGAGTGCAGAAGGTTACCTAGCCCTGGTGTAGAGACATATCAATTAAAATTAAATTCTTGCCCTATTATTAAGGGTCTCCAATATCTCACAAAGTAGGGAAGTCATCACCTTCCCAAATCCCAACTCTCCCCAATTCAGGTGGACACCCACCAATATGTCTGAGGACCAACCAGTGAATGAAACATTGTTACAGTATACAGTATCTGCTCTGACACTGCCTTGACAATGTGTTTCTTCCATTCAGTAATGGAGACAATGTGGGCTCCAGGTGTGGACTTTCACCCCCCCACCACCACCATCACCCTGTGTATCCAGGTAAATACAGGTAATATCGGAAATAAAACAGAAACAGCCTTAAAAATACACGTCTGGTCTATTTCTACTTCTTCTCAGTTTTTACTCAGTTTTTACCTACCTGAGGCCACTTCACATCCTGTGAGAAAGACAATCCCAGAGATAACTTGCAAAAACAGCATTTCTTCAGCAGCTCAAAAGCCTTTGTTCATAAAAGCACCAACCGAGAATAGCAATTAAAGGTGTTTTCGGGATATAATAATAATAACAAAGTATTTAACCAGGAAAGGCACATACGAAAAAACAAAGGATACAGTGTCATTAGCCTTCAGCTCTGAGACTCTTATTCATAGATCTGAGCTATTTACACCGTAGCTTGTGAGATGCTCATCCAATCAGATCTCAGCTTACCCCCACTACAGCCTCCCCTCGCACTCCCCTAAATGCTTAGTTTCATTTCCTGAAGACAGAACAGTTCAATGAAAGTGAAAGTAATGATGAACAAAGAGAAAGTACCCGTCCTATGCCATGACTCCAGTCATCCCTTGGATTAATACAGGGCGTAACGCGAGGCATGAGCCAGGATAATGTAAATAGAAAGCTATGTGTTAAATAATTAGCAGTGTTTTGGTATTTAGTACTAGGTAGTAATCTGCAAAACGCATTGCGCGTTCTTAGTAAATTATATGAATATGAATATATTCACAAATTAGGACTATTTTAGCATGTTTGCTGAACTTGTGTTGGATTATCAATAAACTCGCAGTTTTCTGCAAATTATAATAACAGTGCACATATTTATCATGGTGCGCAGCTATATTCACTACATTGATTATTTGCGGTCAAAGAGCAAATAAGGAAAATGACGTAATGTGTCTGAGTGTATAACAGAGCTCCCCAGCAATAATACTCCCAGTAATGTGTCTGAGTGTATAACAGAGCTCCACAGCAATAATACTCCCAGTAATGTGTCTGAGTGTATAGCAGAGCTCCCCAGCAATAATACTCCCAGTAATGTGTCTGAGTGTATAGCAGAGCTCCACAGCAATAATACTCCCAGTAATGTGTCTGAGTGTATAACAGAGCTCCACAGCAATAATACTTCCAGTAATGTGACTGAGTGTATAACAGAGCTCCACAGTAATAATACTCCCAGTAATGTGTCTGAGTGTATAACAGAGCTCCACAGCAATACTACTCCCAGTAATGTATCTGAGTGTATAACAGAGCTCCACAGCAATACTACTCCCAGTAATGTGTCTGAGTGTATAACAGAGCTCCACAGCAATAATACTCCCAGTAATGTGTCTGAGTGTATAACAGAGCTCCACAGCAGTAATACTCCCAGTAATGTGTCTGAGTGTATAACAGAGCTCCACAGCAATAATACTCCCAGTAATGTGTCTGAGTGTAGAACAGAGCTCCACAGCAATATAACTCCCAGTAATGTGTCTGAGTGTATAACAGAGCTCCACAGCAATAATGCTCCCAGTAATGTGACTGAGTGTATAACAGAGCTTCACAGCAATAATACTCACAGTAATGTGTCTGAGTGTATAACAGAGCTCCACAGCAATAATACTCCCAGTAATGTGTCTGAGTGTATAACATAGCTCCACAGGAATAATACTCCCAGTAATGTGTCTGAGTGTATAACAGAGCTCCACAGCAATAATACTCCCAGTAATGCGTCTGAGTGTATAACCCCAGCAATAATACTCCCAGTAATGTGTCTGAGTGTATAACAGAGCCCCACAGCAATAACACTCCCAGTAATGTGCCTGAGTGTATAACAGAGCTCCACAGCAATAATACTCCCAGTAATGTGTCTGAGTGTATAACAGAGCTCCACACCAATAATACTCCCAGTAATGTGTCTTAGTGTATAACAGAGCTCCACAGCAATAATACTCCCAGTAATGTGTCTGAGTGTATAGCAGAGCTCCACAGCAATAATACTCCCAGTAATGTGTCTGAGTGTATAACAGAGCTCCACAGCAATAATACTCTCAGTAATGTGTCTGAGTGTATAACAGAGCTCCACAGCAATAATACTCCCAGTAATGTGTCTGAGTGTATAACAGAGCTCCACAGCAATAATACTCCCAGTAATGTGTCTGAGTGTATAACAGAGCTCCACTGCAATAATACTCCCAGTAATGTGTCTGAGTGTATAACAGAGCTCCACAGCAATAATACTCCCAGTAATGTGTCTGAGTGTATAACAGAGCTCCACAGCAATAATACTCCCAGTAATGTGACTGAGTGTATAACAGAGCTCCACAGCAATAATACTCCCAGTAATGCGACTGAGTGTATAACAGAGCTCCCCAGCAATAATACTCCAGTAATGCGTCTGAGTGTATAACAGAGCTCCACAGCAATAATACTCCCAGTAATGCGTCTGAGTGTATAACAGAGCTCCACAGCAATAATACTCCCAGTAATGTGTCTGAGTGTATAACAGAGCTCCACAGCAATAATACTCCCAGTAATGTGTCTGAGTGTATAACAGAGCTCCACAGCAATAATACTCCCAGTAATGTGACTGAGTGTATAACAGAGCTCCACAGCAATAATACTCCCAGTAATGTGTCTGAGTGTATAACAGAGCTCCACAGCAATAATACTCCCAGTAACAAAGCTCCACAGCAATAATACTCCCAGTAATGTGACTGAGTGTATAACAGAGCTCCACAGCAACAATACTCCCAGTAATGTGTCTGAGAGTATAACAGAGCCCCACAGTGATAATACTCTCAGTAATGTGTCTGAGTGTATAACAGAGCCCCACAGCAATAATACTCCCAGTAATGTGTCTGAGTGTATAACAGAGCTCCACTGCAATAATACTCCCAGTAATGTGTCTGAGTGTATAACAGAGCTCCACAGCAACAATACTCCCAGTAATGTGTCTGATTGTATAACAGAGCTCCACAGTAATAATACTCCCAGTAATGTGTCTGGGTGTATAACAGAGCTCCACAGCGATAATACTCCCAGTAATGTGTCTGAGTGTATAACAGAGCTCCACAGTAATAATACTCCCAGTAATGTGTCTGGGTGTATAACAGAGCTCCACAGCGATAATACTCCCAGTAATGTGTCTGAGTGTATAACAGAGCTCCACAGTAATAATACTCCCAGTATTGTGTCTCTATAATAATTAGAAGCCAGTCTGTGTAAATACATTGTTTTGTTCTTAGTCACATTTTACAATCTTAGTAAATCACCTACAATGTATCAGAACAGACCCGCTCATGGTCACATCACCTCTAACAGACCTAAATTTAAAGTGTCCCTCTTTGTCCATTGTAAATGTTGTGAGGTATGCACATACATACATACAGAGGGAGAGAGAGAGACTGAAAAAGAGAGGCATGCAGAGAGAGAGGCATATACACACAGAGGAAGAGAATGAGAAACACAGAAAAAGAGAGAGACGCACAGACGGGGACACACACACACACACACACAGTTTCAGAGACAGACGTTGTGCATTTTGAGGTTGAAAAATCCTTTCTGCTTTGAATAACCTTTAAGATATTATTGTTTTGGAGTGATATGTACAAACATGCCCATTTCTGCTGCTACAACAACCATTAGTAAATCTTCCTTCCTAACAGTCATTATCGTTATCGTTAGGTTAATTTCCCTCAGGGTTAAAAATACACAAATGTATTTAACCACAATAACACCTACTATGATTAAAATTACAATTATAAATATTAATTTGAAAATGACTCATTATACAATTAAGGAATTTATACGGCATATGATAAATAGACAATACTCATATTTGAAAAAGACTATTCGAAGAATGAATTTTACTTAACACCCAGGACCTGTGTATCACAAAGACCCAAGATACTACACATGCGCTATATGTTCAGTTCCAAATCAAATTTCATCAGAATTCTGTTAAATTCAGCAGTTCAGACAAGTCAAAATGTTCAAATTGATGGAAATTGAAATGTAGTGTAAACGAATGAATTCGGAACCAATCAAAACAAATGATTTATTACCCATTCGTTTTTATAAAGATAGCAAGTTAGTGACTAAAGGGCTTTTCTTTTTTTGCTTTTACAGCAATTTAGTAGATCCTTAAGTGGGATTGCAATAATTAGGAATACCAAATTAGGGCGCTGTTTAGCAGATAGCTCCCTTATTTGGTAATAGAGAGTTATGTACTAAACAGCTGAAAGGGGATAATTAGGAAAAGGGCTTGTTTAGTAGATAACTCCCTAATTTGGCATCCGGTGTATATCACAAACATTCGATATACATTATCTGCAGACACACGTAGAACTGGTATGGAAACTAGACTCGGAGATTCATTTTGGGCTGAACTGTAATCCAGCCAAATAGAAACATATAATGTTATGGCAGATAAGAACCGTTCGGCCCAGCTAGTCTGTCCAATTTTCTAAATACTTTCCTTAGTCCCTGGCCTTATCTTATAGTTAGGATAGCCTTATGCCTATCCCATGAATGCTTAAACTCACAATCCGGCATGATTGGGTGATAGGAGGCCAAAATGTAGATTTCCGAACGGCCACAAACCCAAACATGCTCATTTTGATTCGTGTTCAGAGTGCCACTCCTGTTGCCAGAAAAAAAAGGTGTGGAATGGGGTAGAGCTTTTTTTTTGTGGGGTCAAATAAGAAAAGTAGCTTGCCATGATGGACAAGACGTCTGCCCAATCATGTGGGCCCCTCCTGTCCAATAAAGAGGTAGAAAATTAGGAGACAACCACTAAATGTTGATTTTATTCACAGATAAAGTGACAGCCAGAGACGGACTGACAACTCACAGGAGATCAAGGGTCCCCCTCCTAGTGCAAGGTTTTTTGGCCACTTCTGCTCTTATCCCCCTTTTTGCATTTCTCACACAGATATTATGGGCGCAGTGCCCAACTTCCAGAATGGCTCTTAGAGCTACACTGTCATGGCCCCCAAACAGTGCACAATTTACTCTTAAGGAGCTAATCCACCTCAAATCAGTGTTTTAATAAAACAGTGTTTTTGGTTGGAATAACCCTTGCTGGCATGTCTCCCAGGCTATTGCCGCGCTTTCATTAGGATTTCCCCATAGGAAAGCATTAATCGATTCTTTCCTATAGGGATTCCGATGACACTGGATATCCTCATCCAGAGCATGAGGACTTCCAGCGTTGTTTAGATGACCAAAAGTCATCCAAGGACCCAGAAGTTCCTCTAGTGGTTGTCTGGTAGGAGGAGTTAACACTAGCAGGTAATTATTGCAGTTTCTCAGAAACTGCAATAATTACCATTGTAGGGTTAAGAGACCTGTGACATTGCACCCAAACCACATCAATGAGCTAAAGTGGTTTGGATGCCAATAGTGTCTAGAGGGTCTAAAATACCCAAACACCTTGATTTAATTTGTTTAATCGGCATCAGATATTAAATCATCAATCTGTTTTAAAAAAAAAAAAAAACTTTTCAAATTATTTATCTACAAAAAATTTCCATAGACTTTAAAGGAACACTAACGTTAGGAATACAAACATGTATTGCAAACACTATGGTGTTCCCCACCTATTGAGTTTTACTTATCTGTCCTCCCTCGCTGACCTGGTCTCATCGCAGCTGTGCCATCTCCCTGGCTCAGAGAGAATACAGAGAGTCCCCATACGGTGACAATGCTGCTTTCCTTTCACTATTACCAGATTTACAGACAATGAATGAATTAATCGTATTGATTTCATTATGGGATGTGCTTGTCTTTGTTCACATAATTTTTATTAGTATTTGGACAAACATCAAATTACAAAAAGAGGTTACTTGTTGCCTTAATTCTAACTTGAAAATGTCATTTTGTAAGATATTATCGTCATATTCTAAGTTGGTGAAATAGTTACATGGTTGGTGTAAATATCCAAAACATTTAACAATTGTTATACACTGTTTATATTTCTGTTCTCATTATACAATTTCGTGTGACTAATGTTTCTACAGAAGAAACATTTTTAAAAATGTAAGACAATTTTTTTCAATTTAACTTAAAATAAATAGAAATTAAACATCACAATAGAATGAAATAAATACATAAATAAAAGGTTCTATGGAAGGTGCTACTAAGAGGGCAACAATAATCAGTTCCACTGAGTTACATAATCACATGAGATTCACCAGATCCTGTGTGTCCGTAACATACTGATAAGTGTCAAAGCAAACTGTTATTTCCGGTACGCAAGGCGGACTGGGGTTCTGTGGTTAACATTATACACTTTATAAGTTACATACTAAAAAAAAAATTGCATTTATTTTTACTTGTTAAGATGTAGGTAGAATGATCTATAGCAGGAGATATAAAATTATAGGAGCAATCAGTTACTACATGAGTCACAATGTTGATAAGAATCCACAAAGTGAGGAGAATGAAAATCCAGTTAGCCAGATCCAGTTCCAATAACCAGAAATCAAGTCTGAGAGTAAAAGGAGGAAAGTCTTTAAACAAGTCTCCTCTGATAACAGGTAATCGTTAACATCCAGGGCTTAGATAGAAGCAAGTCTTTTAGCCAAGTCGTTACTAGAAAATCCAATTTAGGAATTAAGAGAAATATGCAATCATTAGATCACGCCAGATTTTGTACGCAAGTAATCTGCAATCACAGCACAGATTTGATGGTACAAGAACAGAGACGCTGATAGGAAGCCAAAATATAATCCGAAACCTGTAATAAATCCAAATTAGTTGAATAATTCCAGATGAGATTAGTATCGATGATTGGCGCTGGGGCTCATAATTTAACTGCAAGAGAGAAATAAGAATAAGCAAACCCTTGTGTATAATGTGAAGTTTAACACATTGAAAGAAACGTAATTATAATGTCATGAATTTAAATAGTCAGACAGAACATGAATACATAGTTACACAGTTACATAGCTGAAAAGAGACTTGCGTCCATCAAGTTCAGCCTTCCTCACATATGTTTTTGCTGTTGATCCAAAAGAAGGCAAAAAAAACCAGTTTGAAGCACAATTTTGCAACAAGCTAGGAAAAAAAAATTCCTTCTTGACCCCAGAATGGCAGTCAGATTTATCCCTGGATCAAGCAGGTATTACCCTACATTGAAAGATTATATCCTTGAATATTCTGTTTTTGCAAGTATGCATCTAGTAGCTGTTTGAACATCTGTATGGACTCTGATAAAACCACTTCTTCAGGCGGAGAATTCCACATCCTGATTGTTCTTACAGTAAAAAAACCTTTCCTTTGCCTTAGACGAAATCTTCTTTCTTCCAGTCTAAACTCATGGCCTCGTGTCCTATGTAAAGTCCGGTTTGTGAATAGATTTCCACACAATGGTTTGTATTGGCCCCGAATATATTTGTATAATGTTATCATATCCCCTCTCAGGCGACGTTTTTCTAAACTAAATAGGTTTAAATTTGTTAACCTTTCTTCATAGCCGATATGTTCCATTCCTTTTATTAGTTTTGTAGCCCGCCTCTGCACTTTTTCTAGTGCCATAATATCCTTCTTTAGAACAGGTGCCCAAAATTGCACAGCATATTCAATATGGGGTCTTACCAGTGAGGTCAAGGGTTTCTTAAAGGTCGACACATATGAAGAAGACAAAACAAGTTGCCATATGTAAGAAAAGTAAACTCATAACAGTGAGGTAAAAAAATAATCTTAAAGACTTCTGTTCATTTATAAAAATATAATGTGACTACCTACATTCCTGACTTACATTACAGAGCTGGATGGGTGTCAGACAAACATAACGCTTTAGTAATATTTTAATATAACACTAAGCATGGAGTCAGAATCAATGCTTTAATGGTTTACTCCAGACACCATGACCACTGCAGTGATTTGAAGTAGTCATAGTGCTTGAAGCCTGTACATGCAGTATTTCACTATGAGACGCTGCACATACAGAGACTGACCCCTCTGCTGCCAGAAACTCCAAATACAGTCATATCATAGACGTCTTATTAGCCAGATGGGAACAAGAGTTCTGAGCTCACTAATATATATGCTGTGCAAAACTGGCGTCTGATGCCGATACACACAGCATGCTGGCGCCAGACAGCCAATGGCAGCACGGTGCCCTTACATGCTGCCCCTGTCCTCCCCTCAGTCTGTTCTCCTTGCTCTCCCTCCCTATCCGGCAAGGTAAGAGTGATTGGCATTTTGGGGCAGAGGTGGAGAACCACATAAAGGGTTACTCCAACCAAAAGCAGTGTTTTTGTGAAAAGATTGGATTTTGGTTGGAGTAAGCCTTTATTAAATAAAAATTAAACATGTATTTCTTACTGAAGAAAAGCCGTTAAAAGATAAACCAAATAAAGTGATAATAAAATATGAAACCTTAAATCTCACAGACTGATGATAAGAGATTATATATAACGACCTACCTTTGTGCCGTCAGATGAAATTCTCTGATCTGCTGTCTGCGATGCTTCATTCATCGATCTTCAGCTAACTGCAATAGAGACTCATCCATAGCAGAACTTAGGGCAGCATCTCAACAATGTTTGTTGCAAAAAATAAAATCCCCCCAAACTCTTGGCAATGGAGAGGACTGAGATTTTTCATTCACTCTTTTTAAACTTAATTTTAGATTTTCAAAAAAACAATATTAACAGGAAAAGGAAAAGAAATTAAGAAAAAAATTTCCAGTGGAGTTTGGCTTAAACATTTTCATGAAACCCCCCCCCACAAACTAACACTTTAGAAAAGTGTGAGTTACAGTTATGCAAATAAAAATAAAAAGGTTGTATCTCAGGAATGATAACAGTTTTCCAGCTTCCCCTCCCCCTGCTTGATGACAGTCCGGACAAGCTGTAGAGACCAACTCAGGATGTCAAGATCTTGTCACAATTGCAAAATGTGCCCCTTCTGATTCTACACCTGAGATGGGCTCTATCTGCTCCTAGAAGGGCTTTCTGATGTCACCTATTCACTTTCCATTGCGACATCTGATCCTGGACATCCTGGCAGAGAGACATGTACATTGCCTTCTCCTCTAGAGCTTTCGTTGTCTCAGCATCAGGAAGCAGGGTTACAGTACTTGGACTTCTCACAAACAAGGAAGTAAAGCTGGTGATTGTTGGTGCTGTTCTTGTAATCATGTTGGGATGCCTCCAATCCTCTATGACTGCTCCTGGACATCTATGGCATTGTGCGATTTGTTGGGTTAGGAGGACCTTGGCAAGTGGCCCCAATATGCCAGGGAATGTGCTAATGGCCAGATAAATGCCCCTGGCATCTTAAGGGAGGCACTTGTCATGGTCTTCCCTAGCCAACAAACCACACAATGACTTCGGGTGGGGAGGCATTTGTCCTGATGCTCCCCCAGTTCCGCCACTGGTGACAGCTCGCAGGACAGGCTGCAGGTTTGCATGGCGCAACAGCTAACACCCCCTGGACCACCCGCACACTTGCTATCCAGCAGGCAACAGGGAGAGCAAACAAAAACCTTGAGCTTGAAAGATGCCAGCAGTGACTCTGTGCTCGAGACTGCTATATGGTTACGTAAAGAGGGAAGGGGTGATGCCTTGTAATATGATCATCATCATGAGAAATCACCACTTGGTATCTCCCCCTCCCTTCGCACTTTATTATTAGTCATCACCTCCACCATCATTAGGAATCACCCCTCTCTCACCACCTGATGCATCACGCCTCGCTCTACACTCACTATTAGGGATTATATTCCTTCCAATTGCCATTAGTAATCTCCCACCACCATCAGTAATCACCCCTCTCCCTTTAAAATCCACTAGTAAGGGGGGCGGGGCCTGACTGCAGAGCTGGGAAGAAGCAACCCTTCACAGCTCCTGCTATACCCAGAGGTTAATAGTGATTTTCTATGCCCAAATGGCGCTAAATTGAAGAAGAGGGTGACCATACGAGAGGGGACATCACCCTGCATAAGACGATACCACTCATGCACCAATCTAAGCAAAACTCACCCGACGAACATATGGGGCCTACAAGCCTGGCAGACGCGGGAGAGACCGCTCACCCGATCCCGCTGCTGCGACGACCCGAGCGCCTGCGTCAGGGCCCTCGTTCCACCCCCTATGCACCGACGGAGCACAGAGCATGTACCCGAAAGCTGGGAGACACGAGGCCCGCCCAAGATGGCCGACGGCCTCACGAAACGCAATGATCAACTATCCGCTAGAGCCTGGGCGGAAGCCTTCCAGAGGAAATTCGACGACCTCTGCCAGCAATTCTGGGAACACCTGGAGAACAGGCGACAGCCAACGGCACTGTCACCGGTTAACTCCCGGGTCAAACCACTAACAGCCAGACAACCAGCTAAAGCTCCAGTCCAAAAACGGAGGAAAACCGCGATGCAGCCAAAGAGGCCACAACTGGGCATAGCTACCAGGGTACCTACCTACAACAACGCTGCTAGCCCACCTGGGAAGCAAGCCACAAAGGGTGCAGCCCCTAAACATCACTCAGGCCTGCGAAGAATAAGATGAATACACAAGCGACTAAACACAGCCTTACGCAGCCCCGCACAGGGGAAGGACCCAGCCCCAAGATGGTGGCAAGTCAGTGAGAAAGTGATCATGGCTCCAACAAGGTCCCAGGGCAAGGGGAGTACCTCATCTGGACGGCACTGGGAGGCACACAAACACGCGCAGGACACTGAGGAGCAGCCGGGGAGACTCGCCAACGGAACCCACAGGCACGTACCCGCTACTCCCAGACTAGGTGTCGGCTGACCCTCCAGAGACTGACCCGTTATACCCCTCAAGGCCCGAGCCGAGACGCACAAAGTTGGAACTCTCTATATGTCTCTTACTACGCAATGCTTACCCAATGCTTGTATGCAAACGCATCTTACCGCTTTTGACATACTACATCAGCTAGCACTATATCTAACCGTATATGCCAAATGTGCACTTAAGCATGTTTAATGTTTGTCTTGCATTGAGGCAGAGGCATTAATGACTTCCTTATTATTATTATTGTTATTAGATTAAAATCGAGAACGCATTTGTTTAAAGCCTTAGGAAGCGCCTACGTTATTTACCATGAGCAGCGAGTTTGCATTGTGCAGGGCAATCTTTATTATTTCTTTTAAGCTACGCTAGTCACAGGACAGTACTTGGTAATTCTCGCTATGTATCCTTACGTTACTGATCAGACCTGTCTACTGTTTTGCCTTATTTTGCATGTGACTGATTACATTACTCCCTTGTATTATTTTATCGGTTAACCTATGACAACGCAGATATTAATTGCATGTACTCAGCTAGTTTAATCACACACTTTAGCGAAGAGCTTAAACTAATTATATGTAATCCACCTTTGTATAGAATCTAGATCTAGCCTGTATTATCCAGCTCGTATTTTATTCTAGGATGCTCAAAATTAGCAAACTCTGTGTACCAGCGAGGTGATGTTAAGCTACGAGACAGAATAAGCTGTAAGACCTCTATTGTTTATTGCTTAAACTATCATTTTAAAAATTGGTGCTAGTTCTTTCATGTACCTCTATGTTCAAATGTCTAATTTGCATTGGAGGATTGCCTTTGGGGTACCTCACAATCACCTGCTGTAAACGTACGCACCGCAAAAATAAAGAATATAAAAAAATAAATTAAAAAAATCCACTAGTAAACCTGCAGCATTATCTCTGAGCAGAGCTCTCCCCTCCACTGGCAGATTGGAGATGGAGGGGGAAAGGGCGAGTTGTGGTGGCAATGGTTGTGCGAGAGGGAGGGGGGTAAAGCCCAATGTTGATGGGAGAGAGATGGAGTGCTGCTTGATGTTAATGGGAGAAGGAGGGGGCAAACAACTAATGGTGATGGGAGAGGAAGTGAGATGATACCTAACTAGGTATCACCCCCTCCCTCTAACACCACCATTAGGCGTAACCCCTCTCCCATCACCATTAGGCATAAACCACTTCCCTTTACCATAACCATAAGGTACCAACCCCCTCCCATTATTATCAGCCAATACTTCCCCTCTCCCATCACCATAAGGCCTCTTCATCTTCCACTGCCAGGATTAGTTTCTGTATCTTCCTCAGTAAAAAACAAACAAAAAAAAAACACACACAAACACACACACTCTCACTCACTCTCACTCTCTCTCTCGATGGGAGACAGAGGGCTGAGTCTAATGGAGATGGGAAAGGGAGGGTGATGGATGCCTTATGGTGGTGGGAGATGAAGGGAGTAGTGATAAATGGTGATGGAAGCGGGGTTATCCTTCTTCCTCTCCCATCACCACTAAACACAGCTCATTTCCTCTCCCATTCATTAATCAGCACCCATCTCACTCCCATCACCATTAGGCATCAACCCTCCCTATTCCATCATGATTAAACATCACCCTCCTTCTCCCACCACCATTAAATAGTCCTCACCCATCACCAATGTTTGTTGCAAAACATTGATTTGTTACCTAAAACCCTCCCTCTCCCATCACTAACACGTAGGAGAGCAACCGGATAGTGAGTGGAGAGAAAGGGGTGATGGCTGCTTAAAGAGAAACCATTGGTGGAAAATGTCCCTCCTTTTACTGCATTATATAGAACAGGGGTCTCAAACCACTGGCCCATGGACCACTTGTTGCCCCCTAGGCAATGTCTTGTTGCCCGGGCTGTAGGAAGGAAACTGCCGGTAACTCGATTTCCAGATTGTCTGATTAGAAATCGGACACCTGGAAACTGACAGTATTTTAATGGAACTGCTTACCTTCTGACCAACATTGAGAGAAGTGCCCCGAGATCTGTGTGTATGAGAGTGTCCATGAGTGTTTGTTTGTGTGAGTATCAGTAATGGAGGAATCTGTTAGTGTGTCAGGAGTACAAACCTGCGTGTGTCTGGGAGTATGGATCTGTGAGTAGAGATCCGCAGCACCCATATGAAAAGACACCTCTACCAGGGGCTCTGGTAAATTTGGGTTGACACCCCTGATATATAATGCTGTAAATGGAAATAATATAACCAAAATCACCCAAATGTTTAATTTGATAAAAAATAACAAAATAAATAAAATTTTAAAAAAGAAAAAACCATACTTACCATGAATGATCCCTTCAGGGGCTCGGTTATGTAACTGTACTTATGTGTCTGTGAATGTATGCAATTGTGTGGGAGGCTATATATCTACACATCAAGGAAGGTCCAGTCAGTGGTTCTTTATGTGTTCCAATGGCAGCCCTGATCACCCCATCACTCTCCCACCTGCATTAAGATGCTGAGTGCAGCCATTGGCTGAGTCAAGGTCAGTGCATGGCAAGTTGGCTCTCAATCTCTGGGAAGAGGACAGCGCAGTCTGAATTGAATGCGATATAGGAATGCTACACACAAAGTGGACAAACTTGATATCAGGCAGCAGAGGCGGCTCTCTAATTAGGCGGCCGCCTAAGGCCTCGCACTGGCTGGGGCCTCGCGGCCGCTTAAACCACCTGTGGGCAGACTGTGTCAGGTCCTCGGTCAGTGACCGAGGACCTGACACCAGGAAGGGGCCCGGCGGCTTGCCCGGTATGCCGCCGGGTGCGAGGCCCATCCTGGCTGCCCAGCCAGCCACCCCAGACATTGGTCTGCAGCTCCGCAGTGAGCAGAGCTGCAGACCATGTGTCTCGCGAGAACTGACCAATCATAGCGTTGCCAAGGGTTACCACGGCAACGCTCTGATGGTCTCGCGAGCTGCAGACTGAAAGCAATGGCCACTGGACCACCAGGGAGCACACTGGACCACCAGGGAAGAAAAGGTAGGTTTTCTCTCACCCCCCCCTACCACATCATCCACCCACCCCCTCACACCACACCACCCACCCCCACCACACCATCTATCCTCCCCCATCCACCCACCACCCCTACCACACCATCCACTGTGCTGTGTGTGGGGGGTAGGGGTGCTGTGTGTTGGGGTAGGGGTGCTGTGTGTGTGTGTTGTGGGGGTAAGGGGTGTTGTGCTGTGTAGGGGTAGGGGTGCTGTGTGTGGGGGGGCGGTATGGGTGCTATGTGTGTGTTGGGAGTAGGGGTGCTGTGTGTGTGTGTGTATGTTGGCGGGGTAAGGGTGCTGTGTGTGTTGTGGGGTAGAGGTGATGTGTGTATGTGGGTAGGGGTGCTTTGTGTGGGGGCGATGCTGTGTGTGGTTAGCGGTGCTGTGTGTGTGGGGGGAATGCTGTGAGGATAGGGGTGCTGTGTGTGTGGGGGGGATGCTGTGTGGATAGGGGTGCTGTGTGTGTGTGGGGGGTAGAGGTGCTTTGTGTGGGGGGGTAAGGGTGCTGTGTGTGGGAGTGATGCTGTGTGTGGGGGGGCAGAGGTGCTGTGTGGGGTGTAGGGGTGGTAAAGGTGGTAAAAAAAAAAAAGTATGCTAAAGTTGTATCCCCCCCTCCCTTCTTCTTACCTTTAATGAAGGAGGGGGGACACAGCATCCCTGGTGGTCCGGTGGTGGTAAGTATTATAGGGGGCAGCTCCTGTCCGATGCTGTGTGGAGCATTGCCATGGTAACGCGCGGCAACGCTCCACACAGATTGTTTGCGGGAGGACAGGGGAGCTGTTTCACAGATCCCTCCCCTGCCTCCCGACCCGGAAGCAGAGTAGGCGCCTGCCGTTTCGGGCAGGCAGGTGCCTACTCTGCATTGATTGCGAACCTATGGCCGCATGCCCACAAAGAGGGCCCGGCGTGCCACAGGTTCGCCATCACTGCTTTAAGTCATCATATAAGTAATATAATATTTTGTTATCACTTGTGTGGATATTATTTCTGTTTGTATATATGGTTACTCTTTTCAGCACTCTTGATACGTATTAGCTCTACTGATACACTTGGCAGCTTTATGTGTATAACTATTCATTTATTTATTTATTTTTTTGTATTTATTACCAATTCTATAAAGGACATTATTTCAAATCAGGGATCTTTACTATATCTAGTCCCAATTATAGGGATGTTTTTTTTCCACATTTCTTTATTTTAGGAGACCTCTAATAAAAGTTAAGTTTTATATCTATGTTACTTCGCTTTTGCAAAAGGGTTAGTAATCATTATAGTGTCAGGAAAACAAACCCGTTTTCCTGACACTATAGTGCCCTCAGGGTCCCCCCTCCCTTGGCGCTTTAATCCAGCGCCAGGCTCCCTCGGCGCTGGTGACCTCTCCTTCCCCGCCGACAGGAGCGGAATTCGCATGCGAGGCAAGTGCCACACGCATTCAAACAGTCCATAGGAAAGCATTTCTCAATGTATTCATATGGACATTCTGCATGCTGGATGTGAATTTCGCATCCAGCGTCGCAGATGTGCCTCTAGCGGCTGTCAGGGAAGACAGCCACTAGAGGTTGGATTAACCCTGCTTTCTCTGAAACTGCTATGTTTACATCTGAAGGGTTAAAACCTAAGGGACCTGGCACCCAGACCACTTCATTGAGCTGAAGTGGTCTGGGTGACTATAGAGTCCCTTTAAGTCATCAGAAATAATTACCCCTAAATCCCTTTCCTCAGATGTTCAAATATTCTGTACTATGCCCATTATATTGCACTTATCCACATTAAATGTCATCTGCCACAACTCTGACCATTTTTCTAGTTTACCTAAATCATTTGCCATTTGGCTTATCCCTCCTGGAACATCAGCATCAACGACATCAACGAAACATGCAATGTCATTTGGCTTCTGCGAAATCCTTTACTGTCGTCTAACCGCATCTCTGTTTATGCAGAAATAAAGAATAATAAATAAAAAAAACTAGGACTTTCTGAGATTTAAGGCAATTCCTGGTCCCAGCAAACACCACAGCAGAAGATTAATTCTTGGGATTTATCCCAAAACAAGGTACATTGCGATAGATAGAAATATATCAACATATTTTTTGCATTTTAACTCCAATTTTTTTTTTTTTTTTTTTTTTAACAGCAACTACTGAAAAATGTCAGCCAGGCAGCATAATGAACAAACAAAATAAGGAATCTGCACGCTTATCTGGTCCTGGTGCATCTGGATAATGGGGCTGGCCGACCCCACTCCAATGGAAAAACAATAAAATGTAGTCAAGGCACTCAGGATTACAGCAGCAGGAAAATCAGGAAAAACAGGGCAACATTTCTAGCTTGAAAAAGATCTCAGTTGAGATCAAAATGTTGCCCGTTTTTCCCTTAAAACTGCTGCATAAGTGATCCTGGGTGCCTGGACTACATTTATTGTTTTAGCCAGGCAGCATAAAGCAGCGTAAGAGTGTGTTTTGCTGAAATGCTGACTGTTAGCCATGGAGATCTTTCAGCTGCAGAATTGCCTGCACATTTTAGGGAGAGAGAGAGATTGCTGCATGGGGCCACATCTCTCCTCCTTATATTCTACTCAGAATTCCTTACATCACCCAGAGAACAGGAAACGGCAGCAGCTAAAAGCTCATAAAACTCGCTTTGGGTTCTGCAAGCTAAAAAGGATCACTGGGAAATAACCAGAAACAGATCTATCCAAGAAGCAGAAATGTAAGGAATTCTCCCCCAAAACAGGATAATGCAAAGGGTAAATATAAGATATACAAATATTAAACAACTTCCAGAAAAAGTAGAAGAGAAGAGTAAACAGTTTGCACAGGGGCTGCAAGATCCTAGGAAACACAGGGAAGAAAAGCCCAAAAAATAATGGTGGAAGATTATAAATCAAGTCAGAGCAAACGTTATACAGGAGCCGCGATGTGCGTGTCATCACACACCAAAGGGCTTGTTTACACATTGTACAACATCACAAACAACGGAAGCGCGTTGAGCGAGGTCCTCATCAACTTATTGTTCCTGTAACATTTTGTAATTGTCTCGTTAAAGGACCACTATAGTGCCAGGAAAACATACTCGTTTTCCTGGCACTATAGTGCCCTGAGGGTGCCCCCACCCTCAGGGTCCCCCTCCCGCCCGGCTCTGGAAGGGGGAAAGGGGTTTAAACTTACCTTTTTCCAGCGCTGGACGGGGAGCTCTCTGCTTCCTCTCCTCCTCCGTTACGCCCCGCCGGCTGAATGCGCACGCGCGGCAAGAGCTGCGCGCGCATTCAGCCGGTCTCATAGGAAAGCATTTACAATGCTTTCCTATGGACGCTGGCGTGCTCTCACTGTGAAAATCACAGTGAGAAGCACGCAAGCGCCTCTAGTGGTTGTCAATGAGACAGCCACTAGAGGCTTTGGGGGAAGGCTTAACCCATTCATAATTATAGCAGTTTCTCTGAAACTGCTATAATTATGAAAAAATGGGTTAACCCTAGAAGGACCTGGCACCCAGACCACTTCATTAAGCTGAAGTGGTCTGGGTGCCTAGAGTGGTCCTTTAACTGTTACATTTCCCCCCCCTCTATAGCATTGCAATAAGTTGGCGATATATAAATGCCAATAATGTAAATTAGTAATAACAGTAAATGGGGCTCACAGTTTGATGTAGGTAGGAAATGGCTAAGGATGGATTTATGGAAGGTAGACAAGTTATCGGCGAGTTTCGGTCACTTGATGATTGAGGTCAAAGTACTAGAGAGTTTCGAGATTTTTTTTATCTGCTATTTGGTCTTCGGTTTTGAAAGCTAAAGGTCAACTCAATGTTTAGTGAGTGCGAGTTAAAAGCATATTAGTCCAGTTGGTCTGTGCAAATAAAATCTATCGAAATCCGGCTACATGTGCTTTATTACTTTTTAAAAATTTGAAAAAGCATTGGGAAGCCATAGCATGGCAAAATGCTGCGCCCATCAGCATCTCATAGAGATGCATTGAAGTAATGCAGCTGAACGCCAATTCTGCACACTGTGCAGCACTGACTCAGGAAGCATCTCTAGTGGCCATGTGAGTGTTACTAGGCAGTAATGTAACTTTTTGTTTTCTCTAACAAAGCAGTGTTTACATTAAAAATCCTGCAGAGACTGACTATACCCACCAGAACACATTAAGCTGCCTTTAAATGTGTAATGGCAGGAGCTAGATAGAATCATGCTAGCAGTTAGAGTTAGGTGACACATTGAGTTAGGTTAAAAGGAGGAGAGGAATTAAATCAAGAAAAGCAGACTACATATTGACTGAACATAATCTGCTATTTTGAAAGACAGTGATTAGTTAATTTGTCTCCGGTAAATTGTGACACTATGGAAATTGCGCAACAGAGGGCTAAGTCAACTTCTTATACATCTTAAAAGGATCACTATAGTGTCAGGAAAACAAAGCGGTTTTCCTGACACTACAGTGGCTTAAGGGTGCCCCCTCCCTCAGGGTCCCCCTCCCTTGGCGCTGAAGAGGTTAAAACCCTTTCAGCTGCTTACCTTAATCCTGCGCCGGGCTCCCTCGGCGCTGGTGACCTCTCCTCCCCCGCCAACGTCAGCTCCCGAGTGGAGCAGAATACGCATGCGCGGCGCATTCAAACAGTCCACAGGAAAGCATTTCTCAATGCTTTCCTATGGATGTTCTGTACGCTGGATGCGAATTTCGCATCCAGCGTCGCAGATGCGCCTCTGGCGGCTGTCAGGAAGACACCCACTAGAGGCTGGATTAACACGGCTATGTAAATATAGCAGTTTCTCTGGAACTGCTATGTTTACATCTGAAGGGTTAAAACCTGGGGGACCTGGCACCCAGACCACTTCATTGAGCTGAAGTGGTCTGGGGGGACTATAGTGTCCCTTTATTTTTGCCAGTTAAAGATGACAATTAGCCATTAACTAATATTGTAAAGCGCTGCAAAATCTGTTGGTGCTATATAAATGGCAATAATAATAACTATGTGAAGTGATCACAAGCCCTACCTTTCAGATGCTTTTTAAGAACACTTACATACATACATACACACATACATACATACATACATACATACATACATACATACATACATATTATATATAAAATCAGGTAATAAAAAAAAAAGCAATCTACCTTACATTGCACATTTCCGCTTTGATTATCTCAATCCTGAAGAGTTAATGACACATAAACGGAAACCACTGGACACTTATCAAATACAACCACTAAAACAACTTGAAAAGTCATTGAAAACACTTTAACAATTAACAAATTCCTGAAAGTATTTCTAAGCATTGGCAAAGAATCAGAAAACCATCCCGTAGCTCCTCTGCAACTTATAATGTTTACAAACAACATTAAAGAGTCAGTTTAGCCTCTACATGACGAGGTAGTAGTTATGGTTCCATTAGGCTGTGAGCACAACCTCTCTGTTTCTTGGTCAAACCATTTTCAAGCAGATTGACCAGAACTCAGTGGTCCTCAAGGTACCAACAACCTGCTCTGCAGAAACACAAGATTACTGATCCTGTCGAATAATCCAAAACTTTGTGAAATTAAACTTTCCTTAAAAAAAAAACACACGGAAACAGGGGTTTTAAAAACACAGTTTAATAAAAAGATTCCAGAGTCATCGACCTCAGACATATTGATATGGGGTTACAACAGCTCAAGGTATTGTGGAAGATCAGTAAAGTGTTTTTCGCCAATGATTTTCGTCCCCAAACATAAATATCATCAAATAAATAATATAATTCCCTTAACTAGGGGCATGTTACGGATTCAGTTTAGGTTTGACAATTTAAGTTATTTTATTACAAAATCTGATAAGAAAAGAATCCCCTTAATTTGTAGCAACACCCCCCAAAAATGTCTGTGGACAAGAGAAGCAGCAGAATTACAAGTCACAAAGATGATTTAGATAAATTCAATTCCTTCATATTTAACGCTTCCGATTTTAGTCTCCGGTAATAAGACTCGACCATCCAGGAAAAAGACCGTTATGTAAGTGGCCACCTTGCCACCGTCCTCCTCGGATTTGAGAGCCACGATAATCTGGTCATCTGTGCCTGGGATGAATTTAAAGGATGAAAAGCCATGAGTGGGGACCAGTGGCCCTACGTGGGACACAGAGATATCAGAAAAGTCCCGAGTGGCACGGAGTAAGATGTTTGAGCCTCTCTGCTCATCCTCTTTCTCGCTGTAACGTTCGTGGCTGGCTCGCCGTGGCAGGAAGAACCAGCTCTGCAAAGTGTCACTCCAAGCAGCAGACTCGTGGATAAGGTATCCTGCATTGGGACGGGGAAGACAGAAAAAAGATTGTATCCAATGTTCGCATAATCAGCAATGTCATGACCACATTAAACTAAACATGTCATTTTCTATTAACTGTTACACCAGAAATACAACACAACTTGGGAGGGAGAGGGGAATAAAAAAAAAGAAAAAAAAAAGTTATATATCTAACATTGTAAAAATAAATATATCACTATGTCAACTATTACATTTATGTAAAGATCCCCAATAGAATCTTAGCATTCTTCTTGGTTACCCACAAACCCAGTAGTTGACATTGTTACATTTAGGTTTGTATATATTCATTCTATACATGCGCTGGAAAAAATGCTGGTAAATATATAGTTTAACATAGAATTCCTTTTTAATTAATGTGGAGTTCTGAAATGGATGGACGCTGTCCCTTAATGGTGAAAGCATCATCCTGCACATTTTCTATATTCAGATGCGGCTGTGTACACTAAATGCATAATCTCTACTGGTTTGTCAGCAGTGTAATGGTAATATGCCTTAAAACAGGGATAGGCAACCTTCGGCACTCCAGATGTTGTGGACTAAATCCCCCATAATGCTGGCAAAGCATCATGGGAGGTGTAATCCAAAACATCTGGAGTGCCGAAGGTTGCCTATGCCTGATCATTATTATTTAACCATGAAGTCTACAGTTAGTTTTCAGGGACAACTGGGGGTCTTGATGTTATTACTCAACAGACGCTCACCAATCTTAAACATCTGTTCCACCCCAGTAACAATACGAAGTCAGACGTACATACAGATCTACTCTCTAACTTCTGTCAAACTTATTCATTAAAGTGTCTGCAATTTAAAGTGAAGTCCAAATGTCAGGCCAAGATAGCTGAACTGACAGCACAGTTCACCTGGAGAATTTTTCCAATTCAGCTTTTTGAGCCTAAAATGGAAAATTCAGTTCGAATTTCTTAACAATTCCCCCTTTAGTGAATAACCGGTGACAGACTCTGGCTGTAAAGGCAGGCGGTTGGGTGGAGAAAATGCCCAGCTTTACTACAGGTTAGAATTTCCCCCATAGTGTGTACCGATAGGGGCACAAGAGTGGCATTAGTTCACCATCTTTCACATGTTATCACAGTTTCCTGAACTCCACGCAGACTCACCTGGAGGCTGAATGCCAGCGGCAGCACGCAGTGCGTTGTAGTTGGACACCCAGCTGTAATGCTGGACATCACCCCGTGGCCCAATTACTTTCACCCACTCTGGATTTTCGTTCAGCACCTGTCCAGATGTGGTGGTCCACTCCTTCCCCAGCCCCCCAACATACAGCTGCTCGTCTCTCACCGCTAGCCACTCCGCCTTAAACCCTGCAGCAAACGAGACACAAAGTAATGTACAACTGGGATATTCTTCTAAACACCACCAACAACAAACAAAAACACAAACAAACAAATGCACTGATGTACTTTGATAACTTTAAGATTTAAAAAACTGCCATTAATTCTCTAATTTCTAAATCAGCATAATTAGTCTTCCAACATTTAACCCTTTTAAAGCATATAAGATATTTCCCATCATGCAACTGGCCTATTTTCTGATCCTACTAATGTTAAACCAAGATCCCTTTAAATGATGGCTAACTTTGACAATGCGGAGGTTTGTTAGCAAGCTTTCCCACAATGCACTGCTAACCTGAACCACTATGCATCTTGGGAAATAAACACTGCTAAGGCAAGTCATCAATGCTTGGTATTATTTCTATGGGTTATTTGAAAACTTGATGTATTCAAAGTTTGTCATACTTTGATGGGATGTGGTATGAAAGAGTTCATGCCAGAAGAAATACCGCAAGCTGACACAGACAGAATGGTGTCTATTAATCCAAATAGACCAGGGCTTGAAAAATCCCAGGACGCCATGGCGACTAGAAATTTTGCTCCGACTCCTGGGATTTCTCTGCCTTTTAGTGGCCGGCCTGCTCAGGGAGCTTTGTAGCTGGCCGGCACGGGGAGAATTGTTTAATGATGCTGGGAGCCGGAATAGGACTTCTCCCTCGTACGCAAAAAGAGAGAGCAGCCCCACTGGACCCCAGGGAAAGATCCAGTCACCTCTCTGAAAGGTAGGGAGGCTGGGTGGATTAAAATGTAAATGTGCGTGTGTGTCAGCCTCTGTCAGTATGTGTGTAGGTCTCTGTCAGTGTTTGTGTGCGAGTCTGTTTAGGTATCTGCCCCGCTCCAATCACATGAGAGGTGTTTTTACTCACCTTTTTTCCCACGCCATGCCGGTTTCACCGCTGCTTGTCCCACCTTGACAGCGTTATGATCTCAGCTAAGCCAATGTTTTCCCATAGGAAAGCACCGGGGGGATATTGCGCACAATCTGTACGGGTAACATTCAGAACAAAGGTGCGGCCCACTGAGCAGCACTGACACAGGACTCTCTAGTTGCCATCTGAGTAACTGTCACTAGACGTGTTACTAGGCAGCAATGTAAACGCTGCCTTTTATCTGAAAAGGTTACAGGGACAGGCTATAGGCACCAGAACAACTACATTAATATGTAGTGGTTCTGGTGACTATAGTGTCCATTTAAGAATTGCATATTCCTTGTTGTAAATTAAACTTTGCTAGTCAAAAAAAAACAAAAAAACTTGCTCCTAACAAATTTGTCAAGCCTTGAAATAGACAATTTGCAAGCTCCTCCTTAAGGATCAGAAGAGGATGGCTGGAGCATTGTTATCTGATGGACATTACTGGTGGATTGGAGATCATTTCCCCCACAATTAGGGTAAGATGACAGATTTTAGAGGCATGTATGGGCTTCCAAAAATTATCCAGCAGATTAGCAGAGATTAATACTTGTTACTTTTATGTTCCTTTTAGGTCTGTCACTCGAAACGTAGCAAACCCCCTACAAAATGAGACATTTCTTTAGACATTATGAGAAACCCATGCTTTTATGATCACACACGGATTGATACTGTGCTACAAAACACTCACCCTTATCCACACTCCCATCACCATCAGTCAGTATGACCCAAGGCACGGCCCTGTTGCCTTCCACTCTGTAAACAACTCCTGTTCGATCATCCACGGTGTACAACTTCCCGTTAAAAACGATCAACTCTGACAGTTCCATCCCACGTCCTTTCTCTGCCAGGTGAGTCTCCAACTTGATATCTTCCTTTTCCCATTCAACGGTCACTTGGTCCCCAGTATTAAACAACGTCAAATGACCCCTCTTCAGGTAGCTGAACCAAGTGTTGTCTTTGGAGCTTCGAGAATCTGTGTCCAAGTCTGCAATGAGAGCAATCTGGTAGCGGAGGCCTTCGGCAGTTTTCTGGGGAAGGGTTAGTGGGTAGGTGTCATTGTAGACAACTCCAGTCATGGCCTCCACCATCCTCCAGTTGTGATTGTTTGGAGGTAGTGAGGCTCGTGGAGTCGAGGAGCGGTGAAAGCAGAGTAGCAAGAAGATCAGTGCCAGGCCAACGCCAAACAGTACAATAGCACGCCATCGCGGTCGGAAACGGGGATCTGCTGTCTTTGTCATGGATGCCAGGACAGGGAGACCACCCACACTGATCCGCAGGGGGTTCATAGACTCTTTACATTCCAGCACCGCTTCATAAGGCATTAGTAAGGACTGCCAGACCCTGGTAGAGAAACAAACATGAGAAGCAGTAACAGTATATCAGAAGGAATTATTGTGTGGCTTGTAATCACAAACTCAGTCAATAGAGGGCACCAGGAGTCTATAAATCACCATTTCCCCCCTCCATATAACAACTTTTGACTATGCTCTACTTTTAAAGTCAGCTGCTCAGCCAATGAAAAATGGAAACATCACCGTGATTTAGTCTTCCTACAAGGTTTTGATTTCTAATTCGTAACAAAAGTAAAACACTCAATACCCATAAAGCAAAAAGGTCACAAACAGAAAAAACATTACTGATCTACTATAAAAAGATCACACAACTGAATAGAAATCTTTTAAAAGGTAATGGTTACTTGGAAGGATTTTTAATATTTTATTTACTTATCTATTCTGAATAAATATGAAGGATCCACTCCACCGCATTTATCTCTATCCTGGAACTGGGTGCCTCCATCTTAACTCACTGTTAATCATTGAAATATTTTCTGCATGCTCCTGTCATTCAGCAAAGACAGGACCAAAACTGGATTGTGACCCAACTGCTTAAACTTTCATATGCATTTCAAAGGAAACTAAGCATGATAAAAAGAAACATGAAAACAAAAAGATCAACACATTCTATAGAATGTGAATGCACAAACATGTATTCCTGACCCTATAGTGTTAAAAACACAATCTAGCCCTCCTGCCCCCCTAAATATAGTAATATCTTACTTTTATTAAATTCTGCTGCTGCTGGCTCTGCCTGCTTGGCTGACATCATCTGAAGTGATGATCTGAGCCAATCAAAATGCTTTCACATAGCAAAACATTGGATCGGCTGAGATTGTCAATTCTGATTATCTCAGCCAAGGAGGCGGGGCGTGGCAAACACCGCCCTGGCCAATCAGCATCTCCTCATAGAGATGCATTGAATCAATGCATCTCTAGGAGGAAAGTTCAGTGTCTGCATGCAGAGGGAGGAGACTCTGAATGGCAGTACTGCACAGTGTGCAGCACTGCCCAAAAAACACCTTTAGCTTCCACCTGAGGAGTGGCAAGTGGAGTTATCCCTAGGCTGTAAGGTAAACACTGCTTATTTTCTGAAACAGTGTTTACTGAAAAAAGCCTGCAGGGACTGACTATACTGACCAGAACTAATAGTGTAAGCTGTAATTGCATTAAGTAAATCAGGGCCACATGCAAGGTGACATACAACACACGTACATACATCCTGGTATGTACTGTAGTACAGTTATAGTATACAGCTGCGATGGCTCATTAAGGGAAGACCCCATATTTATGAATCACACTCCCCAGCCATTACTATGCAAGTTTAGTTTTATTGTTTGTTCTCATCACATTCAGTATAGAAAATACTGTCAAACATTGCTTTAAGAATTTTTTTTTTTTTTTTTTTAAATCTGTGTCTTTGAGAAATGCCAGTCATTTTTTTTATCCAGATCATTAATCTAAGGACTATATGAAGATGCACCTCAATCCGCAGCTCTATGCAGAAATTCTCCAGGAAGCTGTGATTCTGGTTGAGACTCTGGCCATTTACATGAGACTTTCTCAAGAAGCGACGTTTCAGGTGTCACTGCCCTCAAGCTTATGTTTCAGTAAAACTGGTTAAGCAAACAGGGATCAAGCAGGACGAAGCTTAGAGCCACGTCACATACATATGGGTGTGCCACCTTTTCATGTCCTTATCGTTACTCTATGCAGTTTAACCCTTCAGAAACCCCTCAGCATGTAAAAAAAAACAAAAAAAAAACACACACACAAAAAAAAAACAAACAAAAAAAACCCACAAAAAACACACACCTCGTCCTCATGCTGGCTGCAAAAGTAAATTTTACAAGAAACGATTAGCAAACGCAGGACTTGTAAAATTGGTTTCACCTTTCTGAGGAGTGGAAGGATGCCGATAGTATGGTACATACATCAGACTCCTTTACTGTGTGGATTATTCTGCAAAACACAGGTTTCAACTGATTGTTGGGTTATTCCCAACAATGCTTTAAAGGACCACTATAGGCACCCAGACCACTTCAGCTTAATGAAGTGGTCTGGGTGCCTGGTCCAGCTAGGATTAACCCCCTTTTTTTTTTTAAATAAACATAGCAGTTTCAGTTTACACTGAGGGTTAATCCAGCCTCTAAAGCCTCTAGTGGCCGTCTCATTGACAGCCGCTAGAGGCGTTTGCGTGCTTCTCACTGTGAAAAATCACAGTGAGAAGACGCCAGCGTCCATAGGAAAGCATTGTAAATGCTTTCCTATGAGACTGGCTGAATGTGCGCGCAGCTCCTGCCGCGCATGCACATTCAGACGATGACGTCGCTAGGAAGAAGGAGAGGAGAAGGAAAGCTCCCCGCCCGGCGCTGGAGAAAGGTAAGTGTTTAACCCCTTCCTCTCCCCAGAGCCCGGCGGGAGGGGCACCCTCAGGGCACTATAGTGGTCCTTTAAGCAGGAAATGTAAGGGAAAAGAAAAGGGAAATTGCAATAGGTAAAAGGGAAACAGCAGCAAAGATTGCTTTAAGTAAGGGTAAAAAAAATAAATGAAAATATTGCTACGGGTGACGGGAGACAGCGGGAAGGATTGCTACGGGTGACAGGAGACAGCGGGAAGGATTCCAACGGGTGACAGCGGGAAGGATTGCTACGGGTGACGGGAGACAGCGGGAAGGATTGCTACGGGTGACGGGAGACAGCGGGAAGGATTGCTACGGGTGACGGGAGACAGCGGGAAGGATTGCTACGGGTGACGGGAGACAGCGGGAAGGATTGCTACGTGTGACGGGAGACAGCGGGAAGGATCCTCTTCTGCAACTATCACTAGTCTAATACTATCCTTACCTTTTTGCGTCATTTTACCCCACTCCCTCTAGCATGTAAACTCATTGAGCAGGGCCCTCATGCCCTCTGTTCCTGTGTGTCCAACTTGTCTGGTTACAACTACATGTCTGTTCGTTCACCCATTGTAAAGTGCTGCGGAATTTGATGGCGCTATATAATAATAATAATAATAATAATAATAATAATAGCCACAGGTGACGGCACACCGAGGGAAGGATTGCTATAGGTGATGACTGACAGTGTTGCACATGCCAAACATCCCATAGAGACAGACCATACATACATTGTTACAGTGTCACAGATTCCAGACAGACGTACCATACACACTATAACAGGTTCACAGATCCCATAGACACAGACTGACAAACCATACACACACTATTACAGTGTCACAGATCATATACAGACTAACAGCATACACACACTATTACAGTGATACAGATATTCAGAAAATAGAAACTCTTAATATATACTAAACATGGTTTTTGATTGTCGTCTAGCTGCAGAGGGGGATAATATAAGGATAATAGGGGTTCATGGAGAGCACAGTGACACCACCTTACAGCACTGACACATACATCGTCAATACTAGCAGAACGATAAAACAACTTTTCAGTATCAGAATATCCATAAAACAGACACAATTAGAGTATTAGGTAAACATTTAGAAACATTTTCCTTTTCAGTACTAAGGCTGCAATAAAAGCACACCTTTTCAGTACGTGGATAAAGGCACACACCTGTTCAGGAACAGCATGTATGGACACACCTACCTTTGCAGTATTAGCCCAGGAATGACTCGCACACCTTTCCAAGTAACAATGAATATTGTAACTACCTACCATTCATTGTATAGTAATGGGGGAGGAGGTATATCCATTTCTCCAGTCAGAGAAGTGTCATCAATGAGTGATTAAAGGGGGAACTATTAACACAGGGATTTAGGGAGACCCTGAGGCAGGGCTGTCATCTATGAGAGATTATTGGGTGGTCTGATAGTGTGGGGACTGGGGAGAAGGGACTGCTTTCAAAAAGTGTTTAGAGGATGTGGTTAAATAATGGGGAGATATGGGGTCACTGTCAGTAATGGGGGAGGGGGTTAGATAATGGGGAGATCTGTCAGTAATGGG
>OW240916.1:8078508-8202158 GCA_933207985.1 Pelobates cultripes | reverse complement strand
CCCCCCGGTTTCTTACCGGTACTCGGGTCCCTGGCTCCCGCCTGCTGCACACACTGAGCTCCGGTCACCCGCCCGGCTCCATCACCTCAAACTGGGGACAGAATTTCCGCCTTCCCCAACAAACTACAACTCCCGGCATTCCAGGCGGCGACTACAGCTCCCGGCATGCACCGCGACTGGCAGACCGCGTCTGCGCGAGGTGGGCGGGGCTATGCTAATTAGCTGCCAACACAGCACCTGCATAGAGACCTGTATTACACCCCATATACCCTGTATTACACCCTGTACTGTGCATTACACCCCATATACCCTGTATTACACCCTGTACTGTGTATTACACCCCATATACTCTGTATTACACCCTGTACTGTGTATTACACACCATATACCCTGTATTACACCCCATATACCCTGTATTACACCCCATATACCCTGTATTACACCCCGTACTGTGTATTACACCCCATATACCCTGTATGACACCCCGTACTGTGTATTACACACCATATACCCTGTATTACACCCTGTACTGTGTATTACACCCCATATACCCTGTATGACACCCCGTACTGTGTATTACACCCCATATACCCTGTATGACACCCCGTACTGTGTATTACACACCATATACCCTGTATTAAACCCCGTACTGTGTATTACACACCATATACCCTGTATTACACCCCGTACTGTGTATTACACACCATATACCCTGTATTACACCCCGTACTGTGTATTACACACCATATACCCTGTATTACACCCCGTACTGTGTATTACACCCCATATACCCTGTATTACACCCCGTACTGTGTATTACACCCCATATACTCTGTATTACACCCCGTACTGTGTATTACACACCATATACCCTGTATTACACCCCGTACTGTGTATTACACCCCATATACCCTGTATTACACCCCGTACTGTGTATTACACCCCATATACTCTGTATTACACCCCGTACTGTGTATTACACACCATATACCCTGTATTACACCCCATATACTCTGTATTACACCCTGTACTGTGTATTACACACCATATACCCTGTATTACACCCCATATACCCTGTATTACACCCCATATACCCTGTATGACACCCCGTACTGTGTATTACACACCATATACCCTGTATGACACCCCGTACTGTGTATTACACACCATATACCCTGTATTACACCCCGTACTGTGTATTACACACCATATACCCTGTATTACACCCCGTACTGTGTATTACACACCATATACCCTGTATTACACCCCGTACTGTGTATTACACCCCATATACCCTGTATTACACCCCGTACTGTGTATTACACCCCATATACTCTGTATTACACCCCGTACTGTGTATTACACACCATATACCCTGTATTACACCCCGTACTGTGTATTACACCCCATATACCCTGTACTGTGTATTACACCCCATATACCCTGTATTACACCCTGTACTGTGTATTACACCCCATATACCCTCTATTACACCCTATATACCCTGTATTACACCCTGTACTGTGTATTACACCCCATATACCGTCTATTACACCCTATATACCCTGTATTACACCCAGGGCCGTCTTTAATAACGAATGGACCCTGGGCAAGTGTTTGCTTGGGCCCCCTGTGCCCTGCCGCTCTCGCCCCTCACTCCCTGGTATGCAATCACGGCATCCATCCCAACGCAGTGGCGGTACTAAAGTAGAATGAATTTTATTGGGACCCCCAATTGCAAGGTTGGACTAAAGGTAGAACCTCATCTGTCGTGCAACTCCAACAATGCTTTGACAGCTGGGACTCTACCAATTTCCCATGCTTGCAGGGTTGTATTTAGCACTGAGCCATGTTAGTATGTTTGAATGTAAGCACGTGTTTGTATGGAGTATGTTTGTGTGAATGTGTTTGTATGTGGTACTGGAGTTTGAATGCAAGTGTGCATTTATGTGTAGTGTTTGTTTTTGAATGTAGGAGTGTGTTTGTATGTAGTGTTGACGTTTCAATGCAGGAGTGTGTTTTATATGTAGTGTTGAAGTTTGAATGGAGGGGTGTATTTGTATTTAAAGTTGCGGCTCAGATGCACAGGTACACACTCTGACGCACAAGCAGATACACAGATACATACACTGACTACATACAGATAAACAGGCACATACACTCACAGACACACTGACACAGGTACATATATTGACACACACACAGACACATACACTGTTAGACGTACTGACAGACATACTGACACAGGCACATATACAGACATACTGACACACAGACACATATACCGACATACTGACACACAGACACATATACCGACATACTGACACACACACACAGACACATACACTGATCAACATACTGACACACATACACTGACAGAAATACTGACACCCACACACTGACAGATATACTGACACCCATATACACTGAGAAATACTGACACACACACACAGGCACATACACTGACACACACAGACTGATATACTGACACACACACACACAGACATACTGGCACACAGACAGATATACTGACACATGCATACACATGCACTAACAGACATACTGACGCACTGACAGACATACTGACACACACATACTGACACACACACATATATACTGACACACAGACAGACATACTGACACACACACACAGACATACTGACACACACAGACAGGCATACTGACATGCACAGACAGACTGACACACACAGACATACTGAAACACACACACACAGATATACTGACACACAGACAGACATACATACTGACAAAAACACACACAGACATACTGACACACAGACAGACATACTGACACACAGACACTAACACACAAACACACACACTAACATACATACACTAACACACACTAACACACATACACTAACACACACTAACACACAAACACACATACACTAACACACACTAACACACAAACACACACTAACACACATACACTAACACACATACACTAACACACACACACACACTAACACACATACACTAACACACATACACTAACACACAAACACACACTAACACACATACACTAACACACACACACTAACACACACACACTAACACACAAACACACATTTTTTTTAAAAATTTAATCCCCCCAGCCTCCTTACCTTTTGGAGTGCCGGGGGGATTCCCTGGGGTCCAGTGGTGCTGCTGGCCCTGCTGACCCCGGCGGGCGGGTGGCCGGTCGGGCAGGAAGGCGGGCGCGTGAGGAAGCACTCACTGCTTCCTCTTCAGCTCCCTCGCGCGTCATCTTCCGGCTCCGGTATCAGTGCGGTGCGCGAGGGAGCTGAAGAGGAAGCACTGAGTGCTCCCTCGCGCGCCCGCCTTCCTGCCCGACCGGCCACCCGCCCGCCGGGGTCAGCAGGGCCAGCCTCGGGGGGCCCTGAGGTGGCCGCCTCCTGGGCCCCCCAGGGGAAGACGCTGGCCCTGTGGGTGCATACCAGGGTCGCAGCCGCGACCCTGGTATGTACGCCACTGCCCTAAGTGCATGGGCCACCCGGTGGGACTCAGAGGATGGGGAAAAAAATAAATTGATGAGGGCAGCGGGGCCCACGGGGCAGGTGCCTCGGGCCCCCCAAGAGAAACTGGGCCCGGGGCAGCTGCCCCGTTTGCCCCGCGTTAAAGACGGCCCTGATTACACCCCATATACCCTGTATTACACCCTGTACTGTGTATTACACCCCATATAGCCTGTACTGTGTATTACACATCATATACCCTGTATTACACCCTGTACTGTGTATTACACCCCATATACCCTGTACTGTGTATTACACCCCGTATACCCTGTATTACACCCCATATACCCTGTATTACACCCTGTACTGTGTATTACACACCATATACCCTGTATTACACCCTGTACTGTGTATTACACACCATATACCCTGTACTGTGTATTACACCCCATATACCCTGTATTACACCCTGTACTGTGTATTACACCCCATATACCATGTATTACACACTGTACTGTGTATTACACCCTGTACTGTGTATTACACACCATATACCCTGTATTACACCCTGTACTGTGTATTACACACCATATACCCTGTACTGTGTATTACACCCCATATACCCTGTATTACACCCTGTACTGTGTATTACACACCATATACCCTGTATTACACCCTGTACTGTGTATTACACCCCATATACCATGTATTACACACTGTACTGTGTATTACACCCTGTACTGTGTATTACACACCATATACCCTGTATTACACCCTGTACTGTGTATTACACCCCATATACCCTGTATTGTGTATTACACACCATATACTCTGTATTACACCATATACTGTAACGGACAGTTTTGCCCACAAGAGGTTAAAAACAGTTTAGGCGATATTCCCCTTTCAGATGCACAGAAAGCTACTGCAAGCACCAATCTCCCGAACTGCAAACTACATGAATTCTCCAACTCCCAAACTGGAAACACACGAACACTGGAAATATCCGAACAGGAAAAACCATACGAAAGGTTTACACTCCTGGCAGTCAGCATACAATCCAATTCCCCCAATAACGAGACGACACTTCGTTTGAGGGTTAAGCAGAATCTGTTTACTGGCACCAAAAGAACCTCATTTTATGCCGGTTTCCCTTAGATAGGACCAACCACAGGGTTTTACAAAACAACCAATCACACACGTACATTACAGAAACACTCCCAGCAATTACATACAAAAATCCTCCCCTCTGCCTGTATTACACCCTGTACTGTGTATTACACCCCATATACCCTGTATAACACCAAGTACTGTGTTTTATACCCCATATACTCTGAATTACACCCCCCTGTACTGTGTATTACACCCCATATACCCTGTATAACACCCAGTACTGTGTTTTATACCCCATATACTCTGTATTACACCCCCCTGTACTGTGTATTACACCCCATAAAATAAAGGTGAGTATAGCTCAGTGGACAGACGGTTTGTGTGCGTAGGGAATTTTCCTAAGCTGGGTTAGGGTATATTGGTCTGGATTTAGCAATTTAGGTTTCAAGATACAGCTAACTGTTAGTTAAGTTAGTGAATAAACCCTCCGTGTTTGCTTTGCACCGTGCTTTTTAAAGCTTTTCTTGGAACCTGCCCAGTTGCCCGGATAGTGTGCTCTCCGTGCTTTAACACGGGTGGTTAATCAGTTGCACAGTCATTTTCATTCGATGCCTTGGAAAAGCAGTTTCTAAATTTATAGTAGGTCCTGTAACTCCTGTGTTGGGAACAGTACGAGTGTTGCATGTGATGCATTGCCTGTTAATGTCACATGGGAGTCAAATCTTCCAAATAGGAGGCATGCCAGTCTGCCATACATGCGTGCCAATCAGCCAAGTTGACCCATCACTTTTAAGGTTGGCGGTTACCCATGTGCAAAATGCAGTTGAAGCGCTTTCTCAAGGGATGAAAATCCATGCGTTTATTTGTGCATCTAATAAGACATTTGCAATGCATTTATGCAAAACATAATCACGACTGTCCCTCCAAATCTGAGGCAGTTGGCAGTCTGGGGGTGGAGGAATACAATTATTTTAATTTTTTTTAATCTCTGTATTCCAGCCCAATGCATGGTGTTAAAGGGACACTCCAGGCACCCAGACCACTTCTGCCCATTGGAGTGGTCTGGGTGCCAACTCCCACTACCCTTAACCCTGCAAGTGTAATTATTGCAGTTTTCATAAACTGCAATAATTACCTTGCAGGGTTAACTCCTCCTCTAGTGGCTGTCTAGTAGACAGCCACTAGAGGGCACTTCTGTGATTATAGCACATGAAAAGTGTGCTATAGCGTCGCTGGACGTCCTCACGCTATGTGAGTACCTCCAGCGTCGCTAAAATCACCATAGGAAAGCATTGAAAAGCATTTTTCAATGCTTTCCTAGGTGGAGGTCTAATGCGCGCATGCGCATTAGGTCTCCCCCAGCGGCCACGCATGATTAATGGGGGATGGGAGTGTGGACCCTGACCCAGCACCTAGGGACATCGGCGCTGGATACAGGTAAGTCACTGAAGGGGTTGTAATCCCTTCAGCAACATGGGATGGGGGGTGGGAGAGGGGACCTGCAGTGCCAGGAAAACGGTTTGTCCCTTTAAAGAAGCATTGAAGTGAGATGTCTGCATAACCTGATAGTGGGTTACAAGTTAGCTGTGCATTCTATTATTTATTAATGGTATTTATATAGAGCCAGCATATTCCATAGCGCTTTACAATATTATCAGACGGGGAGATTTAACAATAAATGAGGCAATTACAAAAACTTACAGTAACGATAGGATGAAGAGGACCCTGCTCAAATGGGCTTCCCGTCTATATTTATCCTCATAGATTGCAAGCTTTAATTCTGTCATCTAATATGCTCTCTCTATAATTGTAAAGCGCTGTGCATTGTGCAATGTGTTGGCATTATATGCTAACTATAATTTTTATTTATTTTAAGTTACAGTCTACCCCTGACTGTGCTGACCCATCCAAAGCGTGCCATGCAAAGTAACTAGGTCCACCCTGTACAGGTGCATGTACAGGGTGGTCCTAAATTCAGAGTAGGATTTGGCAGGTAAATCATTTATTTGTTAGGAATTACATTTTTTTTGTTGCAGGTACATAATATAATTGTGACGAAAGCACCTTCGTCACTGGGATTTGGAGAGGCCTGTTTGCCAGTCTCTTGCCCTGTGACTATGGCCCCTGGGATATGTTGCCCTTTAAAAACACTATTTTGGCATATTGGATTTTAAATGCACTGTTTCTGCCCCTTGGACTTTTAACTGGAACAGATTCAAACTTGTGGCGGCCGCCATCTTAAATTATCCAGCACTGTTTTGCCATCAAGTGTATGGAACTGTTTTGGGCATGGGACCATGTGCACGGTGGGCCAAAAATAAGACTTCCGGGAAATTCCTGAACCCCTGAATCGATCTGGGTGATTTTGGGGGATCTTTTGTGGGGATATGTTGTATTTTGGGGTTTGTAAAAATGTATGTTTTTTCTGCTTAGAGTTAATTGAGTTAGTCCATTGTCTTAGTTAATTGTATCACAGGCAGAGTGGAGGGCTTGTGTGCTGTATGTTGGAGTGCCGGACATTGTCGCATTGTTTTGATTGGTTTGTGTCCTTGGTGTGCCTGTGTACCATCAGGTCCAGGGGTGTGCCTCGGGCCCGAGGAATTGTATACAGATGATACTCGAAAAATTAGAATATCGTGCAAAAGTTCATTTATTTCAGTAATGCAACGTAAAAGGGGAAACTAATATGGGATAGATGCATTACATGCAAAGCAAGATAGCTCAAGCCGTGATTTGTCATAAGTGCGATGATTATTGCTTACAGCTCATGAAAACCCCAAATCCACAATCTCAGTAAATTAGAATATTACATGCAATCAATAAAACAAGGAGTGTACATAGAACAATATCGGACCTCTGAAAAGTATCTGCATGCATATGGACTCTGTACTTGGTTTGGGCCCCTTTTGCAGCAATTACTGCCTCAATGCGGCGTGGCATGGAAGCTATCAGCCTGTGGCACTGCTGAGGTGTTATGGAAGACCAGGATGCTTCAATAGCGGACTTCAGCTCTTCTGCATTGTTCGGTCTCAAGTCTCTCATCTTTCTCTTGGTAATGCCCCATAGATTATCTATGGGGTTCAGGTTAGGCGAGTTTGCTGGCCAATCAAGCACAGTAATCCCACAGTAATTGAACCAGGCTTTGGTGCTTTTGGCAGTGTGGGCAGGTGGCAAGTCCTGCTGGAAAATGAAGTCAGCATCCCCATAAAGCTCGTCTGCGGAAGGAGGCATGAAGTGCTCCAAAATCTCCTGGTAGGCGGCTGCGTTGACCCTGAACATAATGAAGCACAGTGGACCAACACCAGCAGATTACATGGCTCCCCAAATCAACACAGACTGTGGAAATTTCACACTGGACTTCAAGCATCTTGCAGTGTGTGCCTCTCCATTTTTCCTCCAGACTCTGGGTCCTTGGTTTCCAAATGAGATGGAAGAGTTGCTCTCATCAAAAAAGAGGACTTTGGACCACTGAGCAACAGACCAGGTCTGTTTTTCTTTAGCCCAAGTAAGACGCTTCTGACGTTGTTTGTTGTTCAGGAGCAGCTTGACAAGAGGAATACAACATCTGAAGCCCATGTCCAGGATCCGTCTGTGTGTGGTGGCTCTTGATGCACTGACTCCACCCTCAGTCCACTCCTTGTGAAAGTCCCCAACACTTTTGAATGGCCTTTTCTTGACAATTCTCTCCAGGCTGCGGTCATCCCTGCTGGTTGTGCACCTTTTTTTCCCTTCTGTAACGGAGAAGGAGAAAGGAATGTGATTTCAGTTCCTGCATTCCTGCACATGCTCAGTACATTGATGACAGTATCTTAGCTACGTGTAACTAACTAACTGATACAACATACACATATGCTACGTGGAAATCTAAACTAAATTTATATTTCAACGAAAGTCCATCACATTCCCCCCTTTGATGCCTCTGATACAAAATTATTCCAGATGCATCACCAATCATAGTTTACCAACACCTCTCAAGTAGCCATGGACCAGAACAGACCTTGTAAGCATCTTAGCATCATCACAAACTCCTTCAGCATTCCTCATCCTGAATATGTTCTCTTAGGGCTAGGGATTCATATCTATAGACAGCCATTACATGAGCAGCTGTCTTTCTTTCTATGGTACTCTCTATGATACTACGTATAAATCTGACCACTAATGGAATTAGGCAGGGCAGAAAGAGACATAAGAATATAATAAATACTACTCCTCCTACTAACGCCTTAATCCCTCAAAGCTGCTCATACCAACTTCCAAACCAACTACTTGGGTTATACCCACTCCAGACCTGAGTAGGTACATGCGTCAGTTTAACCATGTGGCTTGTAAGTTCAGCCACTGCCCGCCCTTCATCATCTATGTGCAAACAACAGTTGCTGAGATTAAACTTTCCGCATACACCTCCCTCTACTGCTAATAGGTAGTCCAGATCTAATCTATTTTGGTAGATGGCTGATTTCATCCGAGTATTTTGCTTAGCAAGAAGATTAAGTGCTTGAGCTGTCTCATTAGTGATAATCTCAACCACCGCCTGTAGTCTTATAATGCGGTTGAGCATATACATTGGGGGTCTATATCCATAAGTACCATCTTCTGCCCAAGTAGCAGGTCCATAATAATTAATAATGCGTTGGGGAGGCCACTCATCATCTTCCCAGCTACCTATATTCAAGGATGCTCGCTTCTTTTTATGATTTACATCATAAACCTTAACTCCCAGGGTCTCTCCTGTCTCAATTGGCAACAAGAAGAAGGATGGCTTGAGCATACCTAATACACATGCCCCTTCCCAGTCTTGTGGTAACTCTGAATATGTTTTCTTACCACAGATCCAATATAAATTTGCTGGGGCTTTCCAATTGGATGTAGCAGATAAGTCAAACCATACCTCTTTTAAATGGGTGTAATTGGCAAACGGATTAGTAGGCTCTGAGACATTTGAAGCTGACCACTAAGTAGTATCTTTAGTATCGGCATTATAGGCTTTCTGTCCTAGACATATTAACTCACCAACAGGTGTGGTATACAATGGCCCTTTCCTGGCTAAACATACATGACCTATAATGGAGGTTTTTAACCGCCACTCTGATTTACCTCTAGTACTTACGTGATGATCAGACTGCGAAAGTATTTGTTCATCTGTCTCAGAACCATGGTACCATATTTCCTTTGCCTCCCATGGCCACTGGTCTCCCATATTAGTACCTCCACATACAAAGCAATTAGTTACATTAAGATCACCCGCAATACTCTAAGCCAAATCAATAAATAGGTTCTTAACATTAAGCAGAATTTTATCCTCAACACTCATCTCCTCATAGAAGGAATGAAAAACCTGATGAGTTTGAGATGCTATCGTCTCAGTTTCAAGTCCTACATATATTATGGTCCCTGGATCTACTCCTGTGCCATATATTTGGAACCCAAATAGATTTCCAAACTTATCAATAAAATGTTGTGGATTAGAGATGGTCATATGGACAGGGTTACATTCCATAGACTTACAGTGTGGTGTAGTGGGTAACCTTTGGATAATCATATCTTGATCCACTGTTTTTCCCCAGGTCGCCCACCCTACACAAGACCAATCAAGAGCAATCAGGATCAGTAGCTCTCTTACTGGGACATAAATATTTATCATTAAACCCATACGTTCGTTCCCATTTAAGATTACCACATATATTCCAAGGTTTTCCACTACCAGAGATTGCCTTACATGCATCAAATAGTAGAATGCCCATAGAATGTATAGTATTTATCACAGTCCTATTTATCAAGGTCCCCTGGGAGTTACTGTTCCAAATTACCAACCAAATTGTATGGGGTTGGAATTGGGGATTAAAACATTTAGGCTCTCCTGATATTGGTTTGCACACACTGTAATCTATATCTAAATATCTACACTTAGATACAGATCCCTTACACTCATACTGTGAGTGCCAAATGAGAGTTTGGGATATTTGGTTACCTGTTTTTGTAGTCTTAATGCAGCTAACACAACTCTGTATGTCCTCACCTTTACCTTCCTGAAAAATCACAAAAATGCCTAAACACATAATATAACATTATTTCAGAAGTCCTCATTTCTACTCTTCGACCGTGCGACGGCACCTCAGCTTCCCGATTGTGAGGGCTGCAAGGATTGTCGTTCTTCTGATCCTCACTTTTCTTCACAGAGGTCCCTTCAAGACACTCTGGCTATGACACGTAGGTAGGTGGTCAGGCTTTATTATGGCCGTCAAAACACCTACTTGACAGGGCTTTGTCTTGCATTGTTTCGAGCACACAAAACACATCTTCGAACAATAGCTTGAGTAAGATTGGATAATCTTGGTATGTAGAAATGTTTCCTGAGAGATTCTTCCATACTATCTCTTCCTGAATGTGTACCATTATGGAAGTTCTGAACAATCTCTATAGCCAGAGATGTCGGAATAACTATTCTTCCATCTTCTAACTGATACCAAGTATTTCCCAGCTTCAGTCTTCAACCACTCCATCTCTTGGGTTGTATATATCGGAGTCCATTGAGACAGAGGTGTCAGCACAAGTGCAGCAACATACCCCACATATTCCTCTTGCCCGGATTCAGTGGCATGTTTTGCTGTACTATCGGCCATGCGATTTCCCTTTACTACATCACTATCACCTTTCAGATGTGCCCTGCAATGTATACTACCGATTTCCTTCGGTTCCCATACCGCCTCTAACAGTTGGAGTATTTCTGCTGCATACGTAGGCTCACAGGATAGACCCCCAAGCTTTAGTTCAATATGTATAGGTGGAATATTACGAGCAAGCCCAGGTGGATTATTCTCTGCCCATACTCCTGGAATGTCAAATAAAGGTTCGTCACTCTTAGGGTTTACACTTGTCATTATGGAGTAGAAGCGCCATTCTTCTTCCCTTGGCACCGATACCGCCATTATGCCTGGTAATCCATTAAACCTCAGAGACGTTGATCCATTAGGTAGAAAAGTTATCTGGACTTGAAGCTTCGATAATAGATCTCATCCTAGAAGTTGAATCGGACACTCTGGCATATATAGTGTGATCCTTGTCACCAGGTAGCACGGCCCTCTAGGGTAAAAACATGCACAGTCCTTGTAATTGCATATACTCAGGCACTTTATTTGCAAATCCACACAGGATACAGCAGAAAATGAAAAACAAAAGTAACAGAAAACCCTATAAACAAACACCTAGCTCGTCTGAGCACTAACTGACATTAGTTCCCTATCTCTCAGGGTTAAACTAAACACAATATTGCACCAACCTTATTAGTTAGCAACACTCTGCTGCCTAGCCTGTTGCATTCCTTTCTGCACTCCCAGTGCTCCAAGCCAGCCCTGACTGCTTTGCTTTCTGCACTGTGCTCCAAGCCAGCCTTGCCCTTTCTGCACTCCCAGTGCTCCAAGCCAGTCTTGCCCTGACTGCTTCCTTTCTGCACTCCAAGTGCCTAGTCACCTTGACTATCTGGAGAGAACAGCCTCTCTCTCCTACCTGCTTCCTGGGAGGAAGCCAGCAATCCCTCTCCTTTACCTGTCTAAAAGGGAGGAGTTTATTCCCACTGCAACAGCTCATTAACTGCAGCTGAGCAGTGGGTTGGAGACGATCCAAAAAACCCTGGCCTGGATCCATGTCTCCCCAGAAAACCACTAAACTGTGGAGTGGAGCATTGGCCCACCCTTCTCTCCAAATGCTCCACCCCAGGGGCCCATAACTAAACAGTGTTTTGTGTTGTGCAACACACAAACTACACTTTCTTCCCCTGGGGTTAAAAGGCCTATCTGCCTTCACTTTATCACATATCCTCCCCCCCAGCTCAGACCCATCGGGTCGAGCGACCTTAGAATACAAACCATGAACAATCACGTCACCTAGGGCTGTACCAGCCCTGACTTGCTCCTCAGTTACAGGAAGTGGCCTATTGCAGATGGCTGCTACCTTGCTCCCTTGTAGTTTAAGGAACCCCCACCCAAGTGGATAACCCAAATAGTTAGCTGCCTCAAATCCGGGATAACACTTAGTGTTAGCGGTCAGACCGGCAGCCCTTACATTATTCACAACTAACTGGACCCTCATTAGGTGTGCTTCCAAGTCCACCCTGTGAATCGCCACATCACCAAGGTAGGCAGCTGCATTCTCTCTGTTGGGCCAAAGTATCCTATTCATATGCAGAAAGGGGGCTGGTGCACTATGCAACCTGAATGGCAGTACTTTATGTTGCCATAACCCCTTGGGAGTAGAAAACGCTGTCCTTCCCTTTGCTTTCTCAGTCAGGGGAACCTGCCAATACCTTATGACCAGGTCCAAGGTACTCAGAAAACTGGCCTTACTTATACGCTCTTGCGTTTGAGCTACATGTACTACAGGGCATTTAACTTTTACTACCTCTGTGACAAACTCTACCTCTGCCATGGGGTATGTGCGGGTGTCACCATGTGTACCCACAATATCGATCACTTGTCTTAAACCAAATTTTTCTGGCTGGAGCAGAACACTTTTCAAAGTAGCCTCACTCCCTGAATTAATTAGTGCTTGTGCACTCTTCCCTACCACCATCACCACTTTTAGCTGTGCTGTAACACCACCAGTCACCATACACATCTTTAAGCAAGGCAATACTATCCTATGCAGAGCCCTTATTCCTATGTCACACTGTATTGGCTCTTCACTCTCAGGACAATTATATGTAATATGTCCATGCATGTGGCAGTTGAAGCATCTGAGTTTCTCAGTCTGGTCTCGTAGTTGTAATGGGACTTTTGGGTACGTTCTACCATTATATTGTCCCAGACTCAGTATCAGATTTTGTCCTTTCTTTCCAGTTTCCCCGCTTATTTGGTTGCTAGCAGATCTAGGCTGATGATCAGTACTGTGTGGCTCTTTAGTAGCCAAGTTCCTCTGAATCATCATCTGCTTCCACATCCACAGCAGCTTCTGGTTTGATAGTCTCTCAATGTCCGAGTTACTTTCAAACGCAAACTTTACAAAAGCTTTGCGTGTAACTAACTTTTCTATATCACTTATACGTCCAGTTGTTTCATAAGACGAATTTGCTGGATGCTCAACCTCTTCAAGACCTGGTTCTGTCACCAGCTCATCCTTCACTGGAACCGGTCCCTCCATGAAGGGCTTCACAACATCCTCCATCTGTTCTGTGAATCCCTGGGAACCTTCATTGCTTTCTACGGTTAATGCTACAGGTCTCATCTCTATATCCTCAGGGGGTTGGCCAAGGAGGCTGTCTAGAGCACCCTCCTCCTGCACGAATGCAGCCTTTGATCCCAGCTCCATCCCATCATGCTCAGCCTGGCCTGGTATGTAGTGCTGTTCTTCTGCCGGAGGCCCAGACTCCCGGCTTAGCTCATCTCTCCTTAGCCTGGCTTCCTCCCCAAGGGTATCCCCTGAATGCTCTGCCTTGAGTGGCCACCTCTCACTGTCAGAAAAGCTTTCCTCTGGGCTGTCTGGCAGTCTCCCTGCTCCCTCGGGGTTATCCGGAGACGCAGTCATGGCCTCTGGCTGGGTCATGACAGCCCCGGTATCAAACAGCCGGTCAGGAATTCCGAGTTCCACCTTTGATTCCATGATTGTGTTCCCAGAGTCTGGCAGCTGTTCCAGGTAGTTAGTGCGCCCAGGCCGTGTAGCAGTAGTCTTTGCCAGCAGATCAAGTTCTACGGCTCCCGAAAATTCATTCAAAGTCTTTGTAGCAATACCAGATGTCTTTGAAATATTTAATTCTGCTACGCCAATGTCACCTACTTTGTGACGTTCGCCTTGGTCTGGCTTAGCTGCGGACGTGCCCATCTTATCATCACCGCTTGGTTCTGTAACTGTCGCTCTCTCTTGGCTTAGATCAGAAGCGGCTACTTTGCCTTTCTTTTCTCTGCCAAACTGTTCAACAGCTGGTCGACAATCTTGGGTAGCCTCGGCTACTAAACAGTGCACCGCATTGCTATACTCAGCTGGGGAGCTTTGCTTCTCTCCATTAAGCTCAGATCTTTTGCAGTTGTCTTCTCTGACTCCCCAAGTCAGTCTGCTTTTCATGCCTTTAACTTGTTCACTTGGGTGTACATCAGGGGCTCCTGCTTCGTTTTCTTTTATATGTGATCCCCCTGGAATTGCATCTATTCTCTTCTCTTCACCAGTCCTTCTGGACGCTTCACTTAGAAAATCTAGAACTCTTGTTTCCACTATAAAATCTGGGTTCCACAATAACTGGTCATCATTTTCATACACTCTTTCAGTTTCCTTGTACTTGCAGATGCCAACTGGAATCTCTGCCTGGAACATGGAACCAACCATTATTTCCTTTTGCCAGTCTTCTGAAGGAACATAATCCTCATCATCCTCTGATTCTTCTTCTGTTACCTTGGGAAGATTTATCAGTACCTTTCTGTTTTCAAATGTCTTTCCAGCATTCTCTTGAAACATGCAAGATTCAGTTTCTGAGCATGAAAATATTTTTGTTTCCAACTCTTTTCCCAAGATCGCTTTATCTGTTGTGATGCCATACAGAGCAAGTTTGAGGCTTTCATGTGAAGCTGCAACGTTTTGATTTTCAAATAAACACTTGTCAACTTCAGTAATCAGTTTGTCTCGTTCTCCCTTCTGATTCCTCTGACCTCTCTTACTTTGGCGCATGTCATCACTGTCACCATCACTGCCTCTTGACAATTCCGGGTTTTCCTTTAGATTTGCTGGTCTCGTTACTACCTTTTTCTCTTTTGCTTTTTGTTCCATGGATGATCCAACTGCCTTTTCACCATCTTCCACATTATCACTGCTTTCAGGATCAATTTTATCCTTCTTGCCTTTTAATTCCGGTTCTCTCTCTTCTGTGTGTTTCTCAACATCACGCTTTGTTGCCTCCATGCTTTTCAGCTTGCGAAAGACTTCTTCTACTGCCTCTGTCATCTTATGCAGGATGTCAGTAGCTTGGTTATGGGGTCCCTTGTCCCCACTCTCACTGCAGGGGGCAATCTGCAAAACCTCAGTAAGTGCAGCTCTGTGCTCCTGCTGAGCATCCCTCAGGTTCTTAATCTGTGCAGCCAGGAAATGGTTGGTGTTTTGTTGTATAGCAGTTGCCTCTTGTTGTACAGTGGTTGCCTGTACCAGAGCCTTCAGCAGGTCCTCCATTATAGCACCAAGCAGATAAGAGTCTTAAAGGTACAGGGCTACTAATTTGTTTTTTTTTGTTTTTTTTTTTTAAACAGGTCTGCAAAAATAAAAAGTCCTCAAGCAGACTACTGAATGACTGGCACACCCACAGATCCTCAATGTGCTACTATGCCCGCATTCTCCACCATATTGTGATCCTTGTCACCAGGTAGCACGGCCCTCTAGGGTAAAAACATGCACAGTCCTTGTAATTGCATATACTCAGGCACTTTATTTGCAAATCCACACAGGATACAGCAGAAAATGAAAAACAAAAGTAACAGAAAACCCTATAAACAAACACCTAGCTCGTCTGAGCACTAACTGACATTAGTTCCCTATCTCTCAGGGTTGAACTAAACACAATATTGCACCAACCTTATTAGTTAGCAACACTCTGCTGCCTAGCCTGTTGCATTCCTTTCTGCACTCCCAGTGCTCCAAGCCAGCCTTGCCCTGACTGCTTTGCTTTCTGCACTCCCAGTGCTCCAAGCCAGCCTTGCCCTGACTGCTTTCCTTTCTGCACTCCCAGTGCTCCAAGCCAGTCTTGCCCTGACTGCTTCCTTTCTGCACTCCAAGTGCCTAGTCTCCTTGACTATCTGGAGAGAACAGCCTCTCTCTCCTACCTGCTTCCTGGGAGGAAGCCAGCAATCCCTCTCCTTTACCTGCCTAGCAGGGAGGAGTTTATTCCCACTGCAACAGCTCATTAACTGCAGCTGAGCAGTGGGTTGGAGACGATCCAAAAAACCCTGGCCTGGATCCATGTCTCCCCAGAAAACCACTAAACTGTGGAGTGGAGCATTGGCCCACCCTTCTCTCCAAATGCTCCACCCCAGGGGCCCATAACTAAACAGTGTTTTGTGTTGTGCAACACACAAACTACACTTTCTTCCCCTGGGGTTAAAAGGCCTATCTGCCTTCACTTTATCACAATAGGAACTGGTGCTTCACCAAATGGCCTCCCAGAATGCAAGTGCGACTTTTAAGAACCGGTCTAGCTGCGTGTAACGGATCACCTGGCACCCCGACTGGGTACCTCTGTTGAAGGATGCTCCTAGCACTTCCTGAGGACTTCAAGCACTGCAGAAGACACCACAATCACCGAACCGGAGAAGCATATGAGTACTTCTAAGCATAGGAATGTTGTATACAGCCGAATAGGAAAAACCATGCGAATAGGTTTACACTCCTAGCAGTCAAACTGGAACAGCATACAATAAATCCTCCCCCAATAATGAGACGACACTTCACTTTGAGGGTTAAGCAGGAACTCACTGGACTGGCACATACAGCCTCTTTTATTCCCAATCCACAAACTTAGTACTGCCCACAGGGTTTTACAGAACAACCAATAACACGTACAATACACTCAGACACTCCCACACAAAATCCTCCCCTCTGCCTGTGATACAATTACCTTACACAATGGGTAATATAATTATCACAGACAGAGAAATACAGTTTCATAAAACACATCACAGGGACCCCAAAACATGCAATAACCCCATAAAGTATAAGTATATCCTTGGAACCGGGGGATCTGGGTGAACCACATATCCAAAATTCACCCAGATCCGTTCAGTACTTTGGAAGATACAGTTTAATGCAGATTCTGCAGAACATATACAGGCTAAATGAAAAACAATCACTGTATAATGTGTCCCTTGCTGTATAGTCCAAAACCACTGCACAATGTCTCTGTGCACCAAATACTGGCGAGATGGCACCGTGTTGAAAAGTCCAAACAGTGTCTGTGAGTTAAAATGGCCGCCATCCATTGTTCTCACCATGTGCTTCTGATACAGGAAATGGTGGCCACCCAGTAACTCCACAGTATGTCCCCAGATGGTTCTTAAAGAGCCAGCAGCAGCACAACACAAATCCCTTATGCCCAAATCATGTCTTTAAAGGGCAATACATCCCAGGGGCCATAGTCACATGGCAGGAGGCTGGCAATCAGTCTTCTCCAATGCCCAGTGGCGAGGTCGGTTTCGCCACACTGCGCTTCTACCAGTAGCATCTATCACAGTTATAGTTTTTCCTGAAGGCGGAGCCACCAGTTTAGTCACCACGGAATGTTCAGCACCAGTGTCAATCGTGAAAGAACTTCTCTTTCCCCTTATTGCTACATCGACCATAGGCTCCGCTCGGCCAAGGGGGATGGAGCCCAGTCGGTATCAATAGTCTTCCATGATAGTGTCAGCCAGACCCACAGAATCTCTATCCTCTCTATCTCTTGGTCTCTGAGTAGGAGGATAATATCTATCTCCTTGAACACTCCCTCTACTATTCCTACCGTTCCCTCCAAAACTTCCTCTTCCTCTATAACTACCACTATAACCTCCTTGTACTCTTCGCTCTCCTTGTCTATTATTTTCATAATGCTCTCTCTGTGGACACTCATTCTTCCAATGTCCTTCCTCTCTACAAAACGCACATTGATTCCTACTTAAAGGTCCCTTACTCAGCCTATTTTCGACTCCTTTATTCACTTCCCTTCCCTGTCTTTCTACACTTGTGATAGCTACCGCTAGCATATCTGCCTTCTTCCTCATTTTACGTTCTTCCTCCCGCTTTATCTCAGTTTCCCTATTCATATACACTTTATTTGCAATCTCCATTAGCTGTGATATGGATATCCCTACAAATCGCTCTAACTTTTGCAATTTTCTTTTAATATCACCTTGGGCCTGGCTGACAAATGCTGAGTTAATCATTCGAGAATTCTCAGGGGCCTCTGGATTAAGAGGAGTATACAATCTATATGACTCCAATAATCTTTCATAAAAGGCACTAGGTGACTCATCAACCTTTTGCAACACCTCAGCCGTCTTTGACATATTGATTGCGTTCTTCCCTCCTGTCTTCATGCCAGCAATAATGGCTTCCCGATAAGCCCTTAATTGGGGCATGTCAGCACCATTCACATTCCAATTTGGGTCAACATTTGGATAATGGGCTGCAGCCCATGCAGCTGGATTGGCCTGGTTTTGAGTACGGGCCGTTTCCTCAAGCACTTTAATAGCCACTTGATTAATCTGGGTCCTTTCCTCACAATTAAATAAAGTTAATAATAATTGCTGGCAATCGGCCCAGGTGGGATTGTGAGTTTGTATAATAGAGGTAACCAAATCTGTCATGACTTGAGGTTTGTCGGTATACGAAGAGTTATGACTCTTCCAATTGAATAGATCAGTTGTGGTGAAGGGGACATAGAGAAACACTGGATCTGCCCATTGTATTTGGCCATTTTCATCAACGTGTGTTGGGCCCGGTGTAAGTCGGAGGGGCATTTGGTAATGTCGGGATTGAAGGGTACCAGTCATCTGTCGGGTTAATATAGGACTGCGGCGAGGCTGTTTTATGGTAGTAAGGTAAGGAGAATGAGGCAGGTTAATTTTACCGGGCGGAGGTTCAGTCAACAGGATGTTGCGGGCCGGGCTGGGAGGAGCCTGACCAGGAACCAGAAGTGACGTTAATTCTGGATATATAGAACTAGTGGAGGTAGGTAACGGAAGGGGAGGACTCAGGGCAAGTGGGCTGGGCTCTAAACTAGATGAATGAGTGGGCAGGGACAATGGGAAAGGGGGAGTGGCAACACCAGCAGCACCTCCTCTAACCTTAGGTGTAAGGGGGTGGGGAGGGACGTTCAGACTCAGAGGGTGAGTCTAAAATAGTAACTTCATCTTTACAATCAGTGGTTATGGTATGGTTAGCAAGTGGTTATAATACAGTTTTAAAGTCACAGATTAGTTAGTAACAGTTATGGTGTTACACATATAACAAAATCTGCTTAGTCTCGCCGGCCTCCCCGACCTAGCGACCGAAATTTACACCTAGACACCGGTGTCCGGCATAATCTATTTACACCAAGATTTAGCCTGCTCTCCCGTGCTCCCGTGCTCCCGTGCTCCCGTGCTCCCGTACTCCCGTGATCTGGCCTCCCGAAAGGGGGGTGAAAGCAGATCTGACATGCCTGGTCTGAAAGGGGGGTGAAAGCAGATCTGACATGCTGGAGCAGGACTACCAACATCTGTTCTGCTCGATTCAATCTCCACATAACCTGCAGGACAGATGGATACCAGACCCATGACTGCAGCACTACAACTGGCAAGACCCAGCTGAGGTACCCCCTGCTTCCCTACCAGCAGTAGAGATAGGGGACCTCATAGACTGGTCCTGGGAGGACCCACAGTAGGCAGGTGGAGATGGGACCGAGGTCTCTCTACTGGCCCTGCAGGGATGCTGAGTAGCCAGCCAAGATCCTCAGCGGCAGTGTGTTATAAAAGGAGAAGAGACAACTGGTCTTTCTCCCCAGCGGCAGCCCGTGTCACAGAGAGAGGAGACTTTTGATCCCTCATCTCAGCAGCAGAAAGCATCAGGGAGTGGAGATGATCGCTACCACTACCCAGCATCAAGTAGCGTTACAGGGAGAGGAGACAATCGGTCTCTCTCTCCAGCGGCAATGTGTCCGACAGGGAGTGGAGACTACTGGTCTCATTCCCCAGCTGCCGTGTACTTTACAGAGAGAGGGGACAACCAGTCCCCCTCTCCAGCAGCAGCTACCCAACCGAGTCCTGGGGGTAGTGGAGGAGACGTCAATACCCGCTGACCCCTTTCCAGCAGAAGAGCTAGCATCCGGGCAGAGCGTTTTAACTGGCACTGTGGCGGACGCCATCTTAAATTGTCCGGCAGTGTTTTGCCGTCGAGTGTATGGAACTGTTTTGGGCATGGGACCATGTGCACGGTGGGGCAGAAATAAGACTTCCAGGAAATTCCTGAACAGATCTGGGTGATTTTGGGGGATGTTTTGTGGGGATATGTTGTATTTTGGGGTATTTTGGGGGGTTTGTAAAAATGTTTTTTGTTGCTTAGAATTAAGTGAGTTAGTCCATTGTCTTATTTAATTGTATCACTGGCAGAGGGATTGTGTGCTGTATGTGGGAGGGTCAAACATTGTAGTATTGTTCTGATTGGTTTGTGTGCCTGTGTTTTTATCAGGCCCAGGGGGTGTGCCTCTGGCCTGAGGAATTGTTTAAATTGTGACTGCTGGCTTGCATTAAACAGACCTGTTCTACCCTTCATGAAGTCTTGGCTCATGTTTGGGGGATTGGAGACCTACACTCTGGGGATTGCTATAATCACTATACTCCCCAGAGTATAATCACTAAGCTCTTGTAAGAGCTGTTCCTGGTTCCTGCTCTCTGGATTCTAAGAGAGGTCTGCCTACTGGAAGCTGGATCCTGGTCTTGGGTCCAGAGTGGGTGAAAGACGGCGAGACCCCAACCAAGCTGCGGCGGGTCGTGGGGTCTGCGGTGGTTATGGTGTCTAGTGGAGTGCAATAATGGAATCTTTTTCACGAAGTAACAAGTAAAAATAGTGTAATTTTATTTTCAAAAACCAAGAAAACTGTTCACCAAGCAGATAATTAAAAAGAATTCACAGAATACTTCGCCCGACCTTTCATGTCCCGATTACTTCCTGTACTTCCGTGGAAATCTGAAGGAGCGGATGTACATGAACAAACCGCGTACACCTGAGCAGCTCGGGGAGAATATTGGTGCAGAAATTCGGGCGCTCGGACCTCAAATGTTAACTAACGTTATGAAAAATGCAATCGAAAGACTTTGCAAGGCGGCAAATGGAGCTGATTTAAAAGATGTTGTGACAGAACCATCTGTCTGCTGGATTTTTGCCCGTTCGTCTGTTTGTCCCCGTTCGTATGAATGGCTGGTTTCTATAGCCCAGCCATTCGAATGACTCTTTTTCCCGAACAAAACCGCCGAACGAACGGCCACCCAAGTGAGGAGTGTGCTGCAGGTTAACGAAGTGATCACCATTATAACGTTGTGGTTAACCGCAGACACTTCTCAATTAAACCGAACTCAGGGTGGTCGTCGTTCGTATGTCGACCACGAGGCAGCGGCCATTTTAAATCATGCGAACGCTCAGCGGTGTTTGGCTCTATTTCTATGGAACGAAAAACGGACACTTTTTCTGTCGAACACCGCTGAAACAAGGGAACGCCTGGCTGCCTCCACGAAAGCATGCGAACATCGGCCGTTCGGGAGATTGAGAACACACAAAAGACTTAACCCAGATAGCCCACCCATGGAGTCATTCGTGTACCGAAAGACTGTAAGAACTTTGACTCCATGGCGATTGAACTATGTGTGTGGGATCTGAGCGCTATTCGCCAATAATATGCACTCAGATCCAGGCTATCTGGGGACATGTAATACGAATGGGAAATGTTCAGTTTTCATGTAGTTATGCATTTTTGTGTCTTTTATTATTTCATGCTTAAGATGGCGACTGTCCTTGTCCTGGAGTTAATTGAGTTACTTGGTAATTAACTCCAGGACAGAGGGGAGGGAATCAGAATGCACTGTGGGTAAAATATGTGACTGTGTGTCAGAAATGTCCTGCTATCTGTCTGTACTTTAAGTCTTCCATTTGGTCCCCTAGGGGAGTGTCCACCAGGTGGGAGACCTGCATAAATACGGGCAGGTAGCCCACAGTAAACCCAGATCTTATTTGACCCTCAATGCGGAGCTTCTGTCTCGTTATTGGGGGGATTTCTTCTTCACGTTTAGAGACTGCTGGATGGAACGAAAGCCGCTTTGGGGATATTATTGTTCGACGGTTCCTAGCAGTTCGTATATTGCCGTTCGGGAGTTTGGAGCCGTTCGTGGATTTCGATCGGGAGATTGCCGCTTCCCCTGCATTTGGTTCGTGGGTTACAGAGTAAGCGAACAGAGACTGTACTGCAGCCGGGGAAGGTTTACTAAACGGCGGTTTGGCTTAAAGACACGGGAGGTGTCTTAACAATTGGTGGCAAGCGACGGGATGAATCCTACAGCATTGGAGGTCAGCTACAAGAGATGCAGTACGAGGAATTAAGGCGTGCTACACTTAAGGACATATTGGAACGCCGAGGAAGGTCAGCAAGCAATTTAAAGAAACGGGAGATTATTGCTTTGCTACTGGAGATGGATGCAGCAACGGGAATGGAAAGAGTCAACGTGCCCAGTACCTTGGATTTAACACCCGAGGAAATACAATTCAACCGGGCAGTACAAATAAGGCTGGCACATTTTGGCCCCAACCCCTCAGCTGACATCGTGGTTCGTGTGCAGGCAGCAGTTGCAACACAACAGGCAGCCCGGGAAAGAGGAGCTGCAGCAGCAGAGGTACCGTATGACAATAATGTGGTTGCTAGAAAAAAGGTACCTTTTGCTGCGTTTAAAAATTTTGTGGAAACAGAGGGAGAGATTGATGGATTTTTGGCAGACTTTGAGAGGCAGTGTGCGCTACATCAGGTACCTGCAGATGAATGGGTCACCATCCTCTCTGGGAAATTATCTGGCCGGGCTAGTGAAGCTTTTCGGGCCATCCCAGAGGAGGAGATCACCAGCTACCGGGCTGTGAAAGAGGCGCTCCTAGCCAGGTATGCAGTGACCCCAGAGGCGTACAGGCGGAGGTTTAGAGAAACCAACAAGCTGGTTGGGGACTCTTATGTGGAATGGGCCTGCAGAGTCCATCGTACCGCAGCCCACTGGATGGCTGGATGCCAGGCGGTAACTGGGGAGGAGGTGTTACAAGTGTTCCTGCTGGAGCACTGCTTTGATAGACTACCTGCTGGGGTCCGGGAATGGGTCCGAGACAGAAAACCCTCTACCCTACCCGAGGCTGCCCGTCTGGCAGACGAATACACGGATGCCCGCAAGTTGGATGGTACAGCTGCTAAAGCCCCTGCCAGACTGGAGTATCGACCAGCAGTAACACCCGCTCCCGCAGTCTACCAACCCCCAGTACACCGTACCCCAGCCGCACCACCAGCTAACAATTATATGCAACCAGCCCGATTTAATGCCCGGGAGTACTCCCAACCCATCCGGTGCTATGGGTGCAAGCAGTTGGGGCACAAGCGTCCTGAGTGCCCCCTGAACAGTGCCAACCAGGCTCAGTCCTGGAGGAGACCAGTTAATGGAAACCAGCACCCACCTCAGCCTGCTGCTCACTGCCTAGAGCAGGAGGAATTTTGGGGCATTCTGCACGAGGCAGACCCAGTGCAAGCGGCTCACCAGGATAATCACCAGCAACATCGGCAAACTGTGAAGCTAAATGGCAGAGTGGTGAATGGGCTGAGAGACACAGGAGCCACGATGACACTGCTCCAAAAGAACTTGGTCTCAGAGCATCAACACACTGGAGACACTGTGGCAGTAAGGGTAGCAGGGGGTGCCGTGTTTCGCTTACCTGTTGCCCGAGTACATTTGGATTGGGGAGGGGGCGCTAGACATGTGGATGTGGGGGTGATGAAGGACTTGCCCGCAGATGTTCTTTTGGGAAACGATTTGGCCCCTTTGGTTTCAGCCTATGCTCCGATGGGCCCTGCAGACGTGAACCCAGTGACCACCCGTGCCCAGACCCGTGCTGCCGGAACCAGCCCACTTGCTGACGAGACCCAGGTAAGATCTCCTTCCCCGACTGATACCCCAGATCAGGTCCCCTTAAGCTGGGATTTCCCAGAGGAGTTTGGGAGGGAAACCCGGGCGGATCCGACCCTCCAAAGATACAAGGACAGGGCAGAGGCAGGGGAGGAAGGAATAGATGGGGAACGGTATGAGTGGGTGGGGGACAGGTTATATAGGATCCCTAAACCTTCCCAGAAGAGTGTTGCCTCTCCGCCGAACCGCCAGTTAGTGGTACCTGCAAAGTACCGGCAGGAGATTCTGCGGATAGGGCATGATGTTCCTTTAGCTGGACATCTAGGGTCCCGCCGCACAGCCTATAGGATTTCACAGAACTTCTTTTGGCCAAACTTTAACCAGGCTGTGCGGATGTACTGCAGCACGTGGGACACATGTCAACGGGTAGGAAAGCGGGGGGACCACCCTAAGGCCAGGCTATTATCGATGCCTATTATAGGGGAGCCCTTTGCCCGCATAGCCGTTGACATTGTGGGTCCACTGGCCAGGGCTAGTCCATCCGGTAAGAAGTATGTTCTTACCGTGGTGGACTATGCCACCCGCTATCCAGAGGCAGTAGCGCTGTCTAACATAGAGGCAGAGACGGCTGCTGATGCCCTGGTTAGAATTTTTACTAGGGTCGGGTTCCCTAAGGAGATCCTCTCCGACCAGGGAACCCAATTCACCGCTGTGCTCACCCAGCAACTGTGGAAGGTGTGCGGCATTAAGCCATTACTTAGCTCACCCTACCACCCACAGACTAACGGTCTCTGCGAGCGCTTTAACGGTACCCTCAAACAGATGCTGAGGACCTTTACGGACACTTGCAGAGACTGGGAGAGATTCCTGCCTCATCTATTATTTTCTTATAGAGAGGTGCCCCAGGAATCCACTGGGTTCTCCCCCTTTGAGCTGCTGTATGGGAGAAGGGTCCGCGGACCCCTAGATCTCATTAGAGGCCACTGGGAGGGGGAGACGGAGCAGGAAGGGACCCCCATAGTGCCATATGTTCTGAAACTCCGGGACCGCATGGAGAAACTGTCCCTGATGGTAAGGGAGAATCTCCAGGCGGCCCAGGGGAGACAGAAGAGATGGTACGATCAGGGTGCCCGACAGCGGGTCTTCCAGGTTGGGCAAAAGGTATTGGTGCTCAAACCTGTGAAGGCCAACAAGATGCAAGCATCTTGGCAGGGCCCGTACCAGGTAGTGGCGCAGATCTGCGACGCTACTTACTTGATAGCCAGCTGTGCAGATGAGAGGATCCAGCGGTCCTTTCATGTGAACATGCTGAAAGAGTACCAGGAGAGACCTGAGAATATTGCAGCAGTATGTGCCCCAGCTGCAGATGATTCTGAGAACTTACCCCTTCCAGATCTATTAGAAAGGGATTCCCAGACTGACCTTACTACCTTGGTACAGCTAGGGGACCGGTTGAACCCCACAGAAAGAGTACAGGCGCAGCAGTTGTTATGGGAGAAGCAGGCGACGTTCTCCCAGGAACCAGGTTATACCACCCTAGCTGTGCATAAGGTAGAGACCCCTGGACAGCCCCCGTTACGACAGCCCCCTTACCGTATCCCTGAAGCAGTCCGTGAAGGAATGCGGAAGGAGATACAGGAGATGACCCAACTTGGGGTTATCGAGCACTCCGACAGCCCTTGGGCCTCGCCCGTAGTCCTGGTGCCAAAGAAAGATGGGACCACCCGGATCTGTGTGGACTACAGGCGACTCAACGAGCGGACCACCACTGACGCCTACCCAATGCCCCGGGTAGACGAATTACTAGATCGTATTGCCAGGGGGCGATATCTGACCACCATAGACCTGTGTAAGGGCTACTGGCAGATCCCCCTGGCTGAGGATGCTATCCCCAAGTCGGCATTTGTCACCCCATTTGGCCTGTACCAATTTAAGGTCATGCCTTTTGGGATGAAAAATGCACCGGCTACTTTCCAACGGATGGTGGATAGACTCCTGGATGGCTTCCAAGAATTTGCCTGTGCATACTTGGACGACATTGCGATCTACAGTGGGTCCTGGGAGGGACACCTGGTACATGTAGGGGTAGTGCTGGATAAGATTAGGGCCGCTGGCCTGACGTTGAAGCCAGAAAAGTGTCATCTAGGTATGGCTGAAGTGCAGTACCTGGGTCACAGAGTGGGGTGTGGGAGCCAGAGACCAGAGCCAGCCAAGGTAGAGGCAGTGGCTAACTGGCCCACACCTACTACTAAGACCCAGGTATTGGCCTTCTTGGGGACGGCAGGGTACTACAGACGTTTTGTCCCTGACTACAGCACTATTGCTAAGCCCCTGACAGACCTGACTAAGAAGAACTTGCCTAAGCAGGTCCTGTGGTCTCCGGCTTGTGAAGCTGCATTCCAGGCACTGAAGCAGGCTCTTGTGAATGCCCCTGTCTTGGCTGCCCCAGTCCCTAACAAACGCTTTCTCGTCCATACAGATGCTTCCATGTATGGACTGGGGGCTGTGCTGAGCCAAGTCGGGGAAGATGGAGGAGAGCACCCTGTCGCATATCTCAGCAGAAAGTTGTTACCCAGAGAAGTGAGTTATGCGGCAGTGGAGAAGGAATGCTTGGCCTTGGTCTGGGCATTGAAAAAGTTAAGCCCCTATTTGTATGGGCAAGAGTTTTCCCTTGTGACTGATCACAACCCACTCGTTTGGCTTAACCGGGTCTCAGGAGACAATGGGAGACTGCTGAGATGGAGCTTGGCACTACAGCCCTACAATTTTACCATCAGCTACAGACCCGGTAAGCTAAACGGAAACGCAGATGGGTTGTCACGACAAACAGACGTTTCCATCACCTCGTAGTCCGGTCATCCCCAAGTTGACCCGCCACAGGGTCAAGCCGGGTCTGCCGGAGTGTCCCACAAGGAGGGAGCCGTGTGACAGAACCATCTGTCTGCTGGATTTTTGCCCGTTCGTCTGTTTGTCCCCGTTCGTATGAATGGCTGGTTTCTATAGCCCAGCCATTCGAATGACTCTTTTTCCCGAACAAAACCGCCGAACGAACGGCCACCCAAGTGAGGAGTGTGCTGCAGGTTAACGAAGTGATCACCATTATAACGTTGTGGTTAACCGCAGACACTTCTCAATTAAACCGAACTCAGGGTGGTCGTCGTTCGTATGTCGACCACGAGGCAGCGGCCATTTTAAATCATGCGAACGCTCAGCGGTGTTTGGCTCTATTTCTATGGAACGGAAAACGGACACTTTTTCTGTCGAACACCGCTGAAACAAGGGAACGCCTGGCTGCCTCCACGAAAGCATGCGAACATCGGCCGTTCGGGAGATTGAGAACACACAAAAGACTTAACCCAGATAGCCCACCCATGGAGTCATTCGTGTACCGAAGGACTGTAAGAACTTTGACTCCATGGCGATTGAACTATGTGTGTGGGATCTGAGCGCTATTCGCCAATAATATGCACTCAGATCCAGGCTATCTGGGGACATGTAATACGAATGGGAAATGTTCAGTTTTCATGTAGTTATGCATTTTTGTGTCTTTTATTATTTCATGCTTAAGATGGCGACTGTCCTTGTCCTGGAGTTAATTGAGTTACTTGGTAATTAACTCCAGGACAGAGGGGAGGGAATCAGAATGCACTGTGGGTAAAATATGTGACTGTGTGTCAGAAATGTCCTTCTATCTGTCTGTACTTTAAGTCTTCCATTTGGTCCCCTAGGGGAGTGTCCACCAGGTGGGAGACCTGCATAAATACGGGCAGGTAGCCCACAGTAAAACCAGATCTTATTTGACCCTCAATGCGGAGCTTCTGTCTCGTTATTGGGGGGATTTCTTCTTCACGTTTAGAGACTGCTGGATGGAACGAAAGCCGCTTTGGGGATATTATTGTTCGACGGTTCCCAGCAGTTCGTATATTGCCGTTCGGGAGTTTGGAGCCGTTCGTGGATTTCGATCGGGAGATTGCCGCTTCCCCTGCATTTGGTTCGTGGGTTACCGAGTAAGCGAACAGAGACTGTACTGCAGCCGGGGAAGGTTTACTAAACGGCGGTTTGGCTTAAAGACACGGGAGGTGTCTTAACAGATGTCATCTTCCTTAACCTGTCAAACAGATCTCCATACGTTAGGCGTTCATTGTATGTGATTTCCCTGATAAAAAGGTTATTGGCTCCTCAAACCATACTCTAAATTTCCCCCCCACCCTGTACATGACAGTATAAGGAAAGTCGGATGACACTTTTTCTGTACATGCACGTGAAAGCATGAAGCATCGCCCTGAACACAGAAATCCTGCGGCATTAAGTGCTTTTACTTATTTACTAACCTCAGTGAGCACTCGGTTAGTTGTCATTCGGTGTAGGATTGAGGAAGTGTCACTTACAAGGAAGGGTTAGTTCTGCTTTAACGCATTTTTCTAGTAGTTTGCAAACATTGCAAATCCCTTATCCTTGGCTAAAATGTAACATTTAAAAGGGAACTGTCTTTTAGCTCGTTTTAGCATGTTATACTATTGAACTTTAAAAATCACCAATAACATGTGTTAAAGGGTTAACGGTCCCCGGAGCTGCAGAAGTTGATCCAATCGCCAATCAATGATTGAGAGCATCAGCTGACTACTCTCAGCCAATAAATGGCAGACTGGGCAAATATTTATGCACAGAATTGGCATTAGCCAGCTTGGAACTCTTGTTCCGGTCCGGGACTTACACGAGGCAAACAAGGCATCTGCCTTGGGCGGCAAAAAAAGCCGCCCCCAAACGCCCAGGCAGATCCCTTGTTTGCCTCGTGTCTTGGAGGCTCAAGAGCTGGCCAGCTTGCCACTTTTGAGCTCCCCCGAGGCTGGTGGCGGGCAGCGGGCAGCAAGGAAGCATGCTCACCTGAGCTCTTCCTGCTCAGCTCCCTCCACACCGCTTAATGAAGCCGGGAGCCGGAATATGACGTCACTCCGGCTCCCAGCAACAGTAAGCGGTGCGTGAGGGAGCTAAGCAGTGAGATTAAAGCTCCCTCGCCACCTACTCAGGTTGTCCACCACCTGCCTGCCCGCCCAGCAGCCCCATTGGACTGCAGGTAAGTAATCCACTCCTGCTCTCCCAGGGAGGCTGGGTGGATTTAAAATAAAATTTTAAAAATAATAATTTGTGAGTGTTGGTGGAAATGTGTGTGTCTGTGAGGGAATGTGTGTGTCTGTAAGTGTGTGTCTTAGTGAATGTGTGTGTGTGTCTTAGTGAGTGTGTGTCTGTCAGTGAGTGCATGCATCTGTTAGTGAGAGTGTGTGTTTGTCAGTGAGTGCGAGTCTGTTAGTGTGTATCCGAGTAATACTGTGTGTCTATCAATGTGTCAAATCAGTGTGTGTGTATGTCATTGTTTGTCAGTGTATATGAGAGTGTGTGTCTGTCAGTGAGTGAGCGTTTGTCAGTCAAAGTGCGGTGTAACGGACCGTTTTGCACACAAGAGGTTAAAAACCGTTTAGGCGATAGTCCCCTTTTCAGATGCACAGGCAACTACTGCAATCACCAATCTCCCGAACTGCAAACACATGAATTCACCAATCTCCCGAACTGCAACACATGAATTCACCAATCTCCCAAACTGCAACCAGGGGAATGCTCCAAACTCCCGAACAGGAAACACACAAATTCACCAACTCCCGAACACACGAATGCTGTTAAACAGCCGTACAGGAAAAACCACACGAACAGTTTACACTCCAGGCAGTCGCACTGTAACAGCATACAATCCAATTCCCCCCAAGAACGAGACGACACTTTGTTTGAGGGTCAAGCAGAATTGTCTAAAACTCTATTTTACTTGGGACTAGCCCATATGGTCCTTACATTAACATTGCTGTGAAAACTCAATAAAATTACAAACAGTCAAATCATAGCAGGCAACATACATTGACTTATTATAACATAATTACATATTTATAAATGGGTGGGGAAGACCATAATTAACACAAAATGTCTTTCCTGCATGCAGAATTAGCGATATGCAAATCTACCCGAATATGCAAATTATCAGTCTTGCTATTTAGGTAGTGCATATTACTGTTGCTACCAACAGAGGGCACTACACAAGCTCCATAGCCAAATCCACCTAGTTGGTAGCAATCCTCAGCAGTACAGGAGAGGCAATACATCCCAGGGGCCATAGTCACATGGCAGGAGGCTGGCAGTCAGTCTTCTCCAATGCCCAGTGGCGAGGCTGGTTTCGCCACATTAGGGCAATACATCCCAGGGCCATAGTCTCAGGGCAGGAGGCTGGAAAACAGGCCCCTCCAAAAACCAGTGGCGAGGTCACTTTCGCTACATGCGGCCTTGACAGGAAGGGGTGGGGAAAATTTAAATGGAGGGGGGATGCCTGAACACCGTCCTGCCTAGGGCAGCACAAATCCTAAATACACCACTGGTTCCAGTCTGGCAACAATTTAGGCTCAGTATGTGCAGCGTTTCATAGCGAGGCACTACAACCACTTCAAATCCCTGAAGTGGTCATGGTGCTTGGAGTAACCTTTAAGGCTTACTTTTTGATGACTTGCTGTGTTTTCTTTTACATTTATATTAAAGATTTAGCAAATTACACTGTATTCCAGTTCAGGAACGTCAAAGACAGAGCTAACATTGCAAACATTTCATTCTTCTATCTCTGTATTGCTTCTTTACGCCGCCCTACCAACAACATGTTTGTTTTTTTTCGTACCTGATTCTCTGTCTGCATTTCGGATCCTGTCTGAAATATTGTAAGATAAAGAATGTCATTGAATATCTACTGCACTTCATTCCCACAATATTTCCGTAATGGATAAGAGAATAAAAAAAACAAAAAAAACGTAATTGTGCAAACTTGCAATCTGTATATGACATGGTAGCTAGATATCATATGTTTCAAATAAATTCAGTTTTTGCTATATATTTTTTTTTAACGCAAATAACTTGATACAGGAGAGTTCCGTTAACCCAACATTGTTTGAAGGTTTCTATAAGGTGTTTACTGTCCTGCATATGTGGTGTTAATGTGTTAAGAGCTGTGTAAGATCCTTTGTTATGTATGTTAGGTGTGCTGTGTTGGACAGCTGTTGATACAGTGAAAACGTGAGCGTTTCCTTTCTAAAGGGACTCTGTTCCAAAGAGGAGAAATGCAGAGTTGCCCCAGCTGTTTCTGAACATCTGTCTGAGCTTGCACAGCGCAGAGAGGGTGGGATGGGGGAGAGAGAGAGCGTTTGGGACAGTTTTGCAGAGTTCTTCTTTGTCTCATGAATGTCTAAGCATTGTACGGGAGGAGCTGAAGGCTCAAACACAATACATACACTGCTTCCAAGTTCCAGCCAGGATACACTCAGCTAATAAACACTCCATTTGATGTGAGTAAAGTCATTTATCCTGAGGATACACTTAACTCAAGCGCACTTAAATCTTAAAGAAGATCCTACATCCACTGGAAGTGTACAAATCACGGGATAGGTGAGTGTGACCATGAAAAGTTACCAGTTATTGTGAACGATGGGTTAAGAATAATTAAACAGCTACCGTAAAGGGTTATCCACTAAACAGCAACTTGTAAAGTACTGAAAACCAGATTGCAACATTGAGATAAAATATCCACGCTCTGTCTATAGCCGAGTGGGAACAGTTACAATGTAACACAATATACTGTTTAGTGAATAAGTCCTGCCATATTTTATGCTTACAGCATTTCATGAGGTTTTATTCTGTTTGCAAATATATCACATATGGCTTGAAAATCAGATGAGGTGAGGAGGAGGTGAGAGGTAGGCGTCCTGATGTCTGCGTATTAGGAGGGGGTGAGAGGTAGGTGTCCTGATGTTTGTGTATTAGGAGGGGATGAGAGGTACGTGTCCTGATATCTGTGTATTAGGAGGAGGTGAGAGGTAAGTGTCCTGCTGTCTGTGTATTAGGAGGAGGTGAGAGGTACGTGTCCTGATGTCTGTGTATTAGGAGGTGAGGGGTAGGTGTCCTGATGTCTGTCTATTAGGAGGAGGTGAGAGGTATGTGTCCTGATGTCTGTGTATTAGGAGGAGGTGAGAGGTAGGTGTCCTGATATCTGTGTATTAGGAGGGGTTGAGAGGTAGGTGTCCTGATGTCTGTGTATTAGGAGGTGAGTGGTACGTGTCCAGATGTCTGTGTATTAGGAGGAGGTGAGAGGTAGGTGTCCTGCTGTCTGTGTATTAGGAGGGGGTGAGAGGTAGGTGTCCTGATGTCTGTGTATTAGGAGGTGAGGGGTAGGTGTCCTGATGTCTGTGTATTAGGAGGAGGTGAGAGGTACGTGTCCTGATGTCTGTGTATTAGGAGGGGGTGAGAGGTAGGTGTCCTGATGTCTGTGTATTAGGAGGGGTTGAGAGGTAGGTGTCCTGATGTCTGTGTATTAGGAGGTGAGGGGTAGGTGTCCTGATGTCTGTGTATTAGGAGGGGTTGAGAGGTAGGTGTCCTGATGTCTGTGTATTAGGAGGGGCTGAGAGGTAGGTGTCCTGATATCTGTGTATTGGAAGATTGAAAATGTGTGTCCAGATGTCTGCTCTCTGTATTAGGAGTTCATAATTATGCGGTTTCCATGGCAATACGTTTACATTTTTTCCCATCTGGGAATGCAGCAGTAAATGGATTTAAATAGCCGGGTTTGCTAGTACTGGGACTGATTCCAATCCTTCCCATGTGCATGTCATGTCACTTCTGATATAAATTGTCATTACTCCTGTTTGATTTCTATGGGTTTCCCACACTCTGAGAGCACTCTGCATTAACCCTTTACTGGAACTATGCTACCATAAAGAAGATCGCTTTCTTCTAGATTGTTAGCCTTGTCGCCAATAATGCTATGAGTTGCCCTTCTTCCTATCCATCATATAGCAGCTCCCACTTTCCCCCCAGCTAAGAGTTTAGTTTTTTATGTAGCCTGTAGAAGAACCCGCTGGGTGGTCAGTCAGAAAGGAGTTGGGGGTCTCCTTGTCCTTGCTTTTTATTGACATTTTCAGCTAGAACGGCATCTCTTTTACCTACAGGTCACAGGGGGTACATCTACATGAGGGCCGCCAAAAACTATCTCAAGGGACCCAAAGCTCTGACCCCAAATATCGCTTTTAGGGGTGATCCTGGCTGATATAGAAGGTTATTATCTCTCCTTACAACAGTACAGAAGAATGGATAGTGTAGTGGGCAGTATTTAGAAAATAGAATTTCAGTTTTTATAAAATATAGGCTCAATTTCTCCTGGGTATGGCAAACCAATACAAAGGAATTAAGCCCAAAAGTTCAACCCACCTCCCCAAAAACAAAGCTCGGGATATGCTGTCAGATGTAATACTGTATTTAGGAATTAAAGCCTTAATTATCCAACTCTCATCAAGCTCAGTCAAGATGCCGCGAGGTGTGACCAACAGCAGTTGGAGGCCCAAAGTTACCTGTCCCTTTTTTAGGAGCCTCTGTAGTGGAGAAATAAAAGGAGGGCATTAACTGAATAGAAAGTAAAAAAAAATATTTAAAAAAAGCTTAAATCGAGAAAATAACAGGATTTTGAAACGTGTAAGGAAGTGGTTGAATCCCAGGGTTTGGAAAAAGGTCAGAGAGGACTTGGCAGAAGAAAAGATTTGAAGAGAAGAATGTAACAGAACCTGATCCCGGGGATGGAGACACTGAGAGACTGGTGGGGCTCGCCTGGCCTCGGGAGAGAAGTAACAAAAGGCCAAATTCTAGGGAACTGAAAATATAATGACACAATGTTCAGATACAATAGTCTAGCTGTGATTGTAGCGGAAAACATTGCCGTTTTGTAGGGTATCTCAAAGTTTTTGAGTACTTCAGAGTATTTGATAGGTACAGTGCTGCGTTTTGCTGCCCTGCGCACTAGCCTCCCAATGAGATCTTCAGGCAGAGCGTCAGCATTGAGACTAGCGTGCTGCGGGATATAAGGTAAGTTAAACCCCTGCAAGGGGCAGGGGTGGACACCTACACCCTGTTCCAATTATTATGCAAATTATATTTTTCTCATTTACCGAAATAATTGATGTAAATAACAGTCAGCATCATTCTCACGTTATCAACTATTAAGAGTACAATTCAAATTTTATTGAACCAACCTCCTAATGATAACAGTATTTTTTTTAAACATAAAAAAATTACAATGCACCAAATTATTACGCGCAGTACGCTTCAAAACACTTTATAGGTTGTAAAGAACTGAAAATTGTAATTTATTGTGTTTGCAGCATATTTACTGAAATCAAAAGCTATTTCAATCAAACTTATAACAACATTTTAATCATTTTAACAGGTCACGTTACATTTTAACATAGGACCCCTTATTTGATAGCAGCTTCACAAGTCTTGCATCCATTGAACTTGTGAGTTTTTGGACAATTTCTGCTTGAATTTGTTTGTAAGATGTCAGAATAGCCTCCCAGAGCTGCTGTTTGGATGTAAACTGCCTCCCACCCTCATAGATATTTTGCTTGAGGATGCTCCAAAGGTTCTCAATAGGATTGAGGTCAGGGGAGGATGGAGGTCACACCATGACTTTCTCTCCTTTTATCCCCATAGCAGCCATTGATGTAGATGTATTCTTTGCAGCATGAGATGGTGCATTGTCCTGCATGAAGATGATTTTATTACGGAAAGCATAGTTCTTTCTTCTGTACCAGGGAAGAAAGTGGTCAGTCAGAAACTCCACATACTTTGCAGAGGTCATCTTCACACCTTCGGGTACCCTAAAGGGGCCAACCAGGTCTCTTCCCATGATTCCGGCCCAAAACATGACTCCACCACCACCTTGCTGACGTTGCAGCCTTGTTGGAACAGGGTGGCCGTCCACCAACCATCCACCAACCATCCACTACTCCATCCATCTGGACCATCCAGGGTTGCACGGCACTCATCAGTGAACAGGACTGTTTGAAAATTCATCTTCATGTATTTTTCTGCTCAATGCAGCTGTTTCTGCTTGTGAGTATTGGTTAGTGGTGGTTGAATAGAAGGTTTATGCACAGTTGCAAGACTCTGGAGGACTCTACACCTTTGATGTCCGTGGGACTCCAGAGGCACCAGCAGCTTAAAATATCTGTTTGCTGCTGTGTAATGGTATTTTAGCAGCTGCTCTCTTGATCTGATGCATGGATCTGGCAGAAATCTTCCTCAATGTGCCTTTATCTGCACGAACCCGTCTGTGCTCTGAATCAGCCACAAATCTCTTACTTGTGCGATGATCACGCTTAAGTTTTTGTGAAATATCTAATGTTTTCATACCTCGTCCAAGGCATTGAACTATTTCACTCTCTTCGGCAGCAGAGAGATCCCTTTTCTTCCCCATATTGCATGAAAATGGTGCTCTGTTTAATAATGTGGAACACCCTCCTTTAGTAGTTTTTCCTTAAATTGGGCTCACCTGGCAATCTAATTATCACAGGTGTCCGTGATTGTTTTCAGTGATCAAAAGAGCCCTGAGACACAATGCCATCCATGAGTTAAACTGAAAAACAATATTTAATCTTTGTGACACTTAAATAGAATTTGAATAATAATTTGGAACAGGGTGTACACAGGTAGCGGAACACTATAGATTTTGTACTCCTAATGCTATATTGTTCCTTTAATATAAATAGCCGGTAAGGGGGGATTGCTAACATTAGTCTTCTATCATGTCGACCATGGTCAATTGAGGTCACTTGACCTCGTATGAAAATTAGTGAGTGGCGATCTCAGACCATAAAAACAGTGTAGAGTTAATAAGATCATATCTGGCTGGGATACTCTATCTGTGTGGCCAGAACTCGGCACATTGCACAGGGAAAGCTCTACATACTTCTATATATATAATCCTTCAAGTGGCGCTATCGCCATGATTACTATGGAATGTTATTATTATTATTATTTTAATATTTATATAGCGCCATCAGATTCCGTAGCGCTGTACAATGCGTGGACTAACAGACATGTAATTGTAACCAGACAACTGGACGTACAGGAACAGAGAGGTGGAGGGCCCTGCTTCATGAGCTTACATTCTAAAGGGAGTGGGGTATAGTGACACAAAGGGTAAAAGTAGGGGAAGCAGGGTGTTAGAAAAGTATTAATTAAGGGCTTAGTAGGTAATTTTTGACAGTTGCAGGAGAGGAGTCATGGATGGTGGGGGCTAAAAACCTGCTAACTGTTTAATCGATATGCTTTCTTGAAGGAGTTTTCAATAATTTTTTCAATGAGTGGAGACTGGGTGAAAGTCTTATGAGAAGGGAAGGGAGTTCCACATAAGAGGTGCAGCCCTGGAAAAGTCTTGGAGGCGAGCTATAGAGGTGGGAGTTCGGACAGAGGATATACGTAGGTCTTTGGCAGAGCGCAGGAGTCTCGACGGGACATATTTGTGTATTAGGGAGGATAGGTAGGTTGGAGCAGCATTATGTAGGGACTTGTAAGCAAGCACCGGAATCTTAAATTGAGCTCTATATCTAACTGGAAGCCAATGCAGGGACTGACAGAGCGGGGAGGCGTGAGCGGTGCGAGCGGACAGGAAAATGAGCCTCGCTGCCGCATTCATTATAGATTGCAGCGGTGCAATCTGGGAACACGTAAGACCACTGAGAAGATTATTGCAGTAGTCCAGGCGAGAGAGCAAGAGCATGGACCAGCACCTTAGCCGCATCTGGGGTTAAATAGGGGCAGATGTGTGCTATGTTTTTGAGATGGAAGTGACAGGATTTGACGATTGATTGGACATGAGGGGTGAAGAAGAGGTTGGAGTCAAAAGGAACACCCAGGCAGCGAGCCTGCGAGGTAGAGGTGATGGTAGAGCTGTTGACTTGGAGGGAGACCGACACAGGAGTGTCAAGGATCTTACCTGGAGTGGGAGTCCGGCACGCAGAGTTAAAGCACCCTTTGCAATTCGACACAGGCCAAGGGGACTCAGGACAGAAATCCCCAAGGTTGTGACACAGTGCACTGGGGCTGAAATAACCAGTGCTTCCTGGAACGCAGTACAGACAAAGGATATCCAGAAGAGTAGTCAGTATCAGAATCAGAAGTCAGGACAGGCGACAATCAGGCAAAAACGGTAGACGAGCAGGGGATCAAAACCAGGAGTCAGAAGAATAGCAGTGAAACCAAACAGGAACAGGAAACACGATCTGACAACGAGAACCAGCCTTGCGGGGTTTAAATAGGGAGTCTCAGCCAATCATCAAGGAACCAGGAACAGGTGTGCACATTCCAGGCGTACAGGCTCAGACTACAGGATACCAAGAACAACCAGAAACAGTCAAAGATGTGTGGAGCTCAATGCAAGGATACCGACTGGGATGCAGGAAACTCAGGTTTGATCCCAGCCAGACCCAAATACACAATATTGTGTAAAGCACAATGGTGATCCTGACATTACCCCCCCTTCAAAGACGCCGTAGGCGAGAAGAGGAACGCAACTACGACCCAAGAGGTTACTTTTTGGATTTCTTGGCTTTGGTGGTACTAGTAGGAGCAGAGGTCATAGCTTGTAGGGCCTTTTCAAATACTTGCAAGTCCTCCTTCCGGACTAGAGTCCCATTAGAGGCATAGGTACAGCCAGAAAGAGGGTCTTCCTTGACAGGACTTGTAGTGGTTGTGGTGCTTGCCTTCTTAGAAGCAGAATCTTTAGTAGAAATAGAGATCTCAGGTTCTTTAGTAACAGATTCCTGCACAACCTCAGGAGCAACGACTGTAGAAGGCTGAGGATTGGACAGAGTGTTCAAGCAAGGACAGGCAGCATGTTGGCAGACAGGTCTCATAGGATATGCCAGAGTAGTACCCAGACGGAGAACCCGAGACCTAGATGGACGAATGGGACAAAAAGATATTAAATGTCCCATCTCCCCACAATAATAACACAGTCCATGTGCCATCCTTCTTGCCCTTTCTTGAGATGACTGACGGAACCTAACCAGTCCAATCTCCATGGGTTCCTCCGCCTCCCTGCCAGATGTATACGATGTTTCGGGAGACTTGGGAGCGGTAGGGTTAGCTTTAACATCAGTCCGAGTGAAAGGAGTAGTGTAGTCCATTTCCAGTCCGGGTTGCAATATGTGTGCAGGGCCGGTGCTAGGATTTTTGACTACACAGGCGAAGATGCATTTTGACGCCCCCCCCTCAAAAAAATAAACAATGCATCTTCACCTCTGTGTCTCGTAGCCCCCTTTTGAATTTCTTACCCCCATTAGTGTTGCATATCGACTCTCTTGAATGTCTTACCCCTTTGGCCCCTTTGTGCCTTACACCCCCCTTTAGTGTGTCTCCTACAACCCCTCTTATGTATTTCTTACTTCCCCGCCAGCCCCTTTCTGTCTCTTTCTTCCCCCCAGCCCCTATCTATCTCTCTTTTTCTCCCACATAGACATAGATACAGGCAAAAATACATACATGCACAAATACACAAACATACAGACACAAAACCATACAAGCACACAGACATAATTTTTCAGGCACACAGTCACAAAGATATACAGACACACAGTCATAAAAGGCACACAAACAAACACAGTCATACAATCTACACATACAAGTACATTGTCGTACAAACACAGACATACATTCATACAGACACAGGCACTCACAGAAATACATACACAGACATAAAGAAACAGAGATAGGCATACAGAGACATACATACACAGACAAACAAAGAACCCTGCACACTGACACTGTGTAAATGCTCCGGCCATCTACAGAGGTGGATGCTCCATGTCAGGCAGACATTGCTGGATCCACCAGTAAAGTCTTCAAAAGGAATAAACGCAGGCAACACTCCAATAGTAAGGATGGTATATTTATTGGTAGGTGAACCACCCCATAGAAAGTGTGATGTTTCAGCTCATGCAATAAGGCTCTGCTGACAACGCACTTTCTTTGGGGTGGTTCACCTATCAATAAATATACCATCCTTACTATTGGAGTGTTGCCTGCGTTTATTCCTTTTGAATACATTTACACAGTCATACAGAGACATACATGGTGTATGTCTCTGTATGACGGTCTGTGTATGTACACAGGATGGCTAAAAGATAGACCCCCATCTGTCGTGCAACTTCAACAATGCTTTGAAAGCTGGGGCTCTACCGATTCCCCATGCTTGCAGTATTGTATTTAGCATGGAGCAGCATTTGTGTGTTTGACTGTAAGCATGTGTTTGTATGGAGTATGTTTGTATGATTGTAGCGGTGTGTTTGTATGTAGTGTTTGCATTTGAATGCAAGCATGCATTTATGTGTAGTGTTGGTTTTTGAACGCAGGTGTGTTTATATATAATTTTGGTGTCTGATACAGAGGTGTGTTTGTATGTAGTGTTGACATTTGAATGCAGGGGTGTGTTTGTATGTAGTGTTGACATTTGCATGCAGGTGTTTATTTGTGTGTAGTGTTGGTGTTTGAATGCTGAGATATATGCACATATACACATACACTGCCACACACGCACACACTGTGATACACATATACAAAGATACACACACTGACACATGCAGATATACATATACACAAACTGATACACATTCAGATAGACACACAGGTACACACAAACACTGACAGACATACAGATAAACACACAGTGACAGACACACATACACAATGATAGGGAAGAAGACATACTAACAGACAGACACACACACTAACAGACATTTAGATACACACAGACACACGGACAGAGACATATACACACACACACACACTGACAGACATGGATACACACACACACTGACAGACATAGATACACACACACACACTGACAGACACACACACACACTGACAGACATAGATACACACACACTCACTGACAGACATATACACACACACTGACAGACAGACATATATACACACACACACACTGACATATACACACACACACACTGACAGACATACACACACACTGACAGACATATATACACACACACACACTGACAGACAGATACACACACACTGACAGACATATACACACACAGACACACTGACAGACATAGATGCACACAGACACACTGACAGACATACACACACACACACTGACAGACATAGATACACAGACACACACACGCACACGAGCAGACATAGATACACAAGACACACTGAAGCAGACACTTACATACACACACACACTGACGAACATATACACACACTGACAGACACGCACACACAGACACACATAAGATGCACACACAGACACATGGTACATATACACACACTGACAGACATATACACACACGAACACACTGACAAGACATACACACACACAGACACACTGGCAGACGCACACACACACACACGCACTGACGGAACATGCCACGCACACAGACACGCGAGCAGACATATACACACACACTGACAGACATATACACACACAGACACGCGTGACGAACATAGATGCACACAGACACACTGACGAACAGCCGCACACACACTGACAGACGCCCTTAGATACACGGAACACGCGACAGACATATACACACACACTGACAGACATATACACACACAGACACACATAGATGCACACAGACACACTGACAGACATATACACACACAGACACACTGACAGACATACACACACACAGACACACTGACAGACATACACACACTGACAGACATATACACACACAGACACACTGACAGACAATACACACACACTGACAGACATATACACACACAGACACACTGACAGACATAGATGCACACAGACACACTGACAGACATACACACACACACACTGACAGACATAGATACACAGACACACTGACAGACATATACACACACACTGACAGACATATACATACACACACTGACAGACAGATACACACACACACACACTGACAGACATACACACACTGACAGACAGATACACACACACACACACACTGACCAGCAGGTTCAGAAGGGGGGCTTACCTGGGATCCAAAGTGCTGCCTGAGGTAGTTGGGAGTTGGAGGAGCTGGTCCTGCCCAGCCCCCTCCTCTCTGCCTTCTGCTGCCCTAGTCTTGTTGGGAGGACTTCCTCCCATGCTGATTAGAAGGGGGCCGTAGCTCCGCCCCTGCTGGGCGCCAGCCGCGCTGTGTGCTACAGAGGGAGCAGGGATATGACGTTCATATCCCCGCCCCCTCCACACAGTCCGCGGCACTGCAGGCTGGCGCTCGGCCACGCTACAAGTAGTGACCGGCAGGAGAGGGGCGCTGTGCGCTTCTCTCCTGCCGGCCACCCGGACATTTGCGCCCCCGGGCCGGTGCGCCCTAAGGCGGCCGCCTGTGCCGCCTTATGGACGCGCCGGCCCTGTATGTGTGAAGCAACAGTAGGTGATCTATGTACATATGACTTTTGTGTCTTGTTGACTTGTAAACCCAGGGACCGAATAAAGGACTCCCAGGAATCTAGGACTGGGCTTTTGGCGAGTAACAACTGGTGGGCCCAGATCTTAAGGTGCCCCGACAATAAGGTAATCGCTGTCCTCACTTTAATGACGTCTGTGGCATAGGTAAGTGGTCTCAGGGAGAACAGGACCTCGCAATCAACTTTGAAGGTATCATACCTAGACCGGATCCCAGAAAATTTCTCGGGTAGAGCAACCAGCGGTTCAGAGAGTCCAGAGTCATAGGTTACTCTCCCTTTAAGGGAAGCCAGCTCCTGCTGTAAGCCCTGCAAAGCCTGGGTGAGCTGGGAAACTTGCTGGGTCAAGGCTGCAACGGTAATCTTCAACTCTGCAGACTCCATTTGTTCAGATCGTACTGTCAAGGATCTTACCTGGAGTGGGAGTCCGGCACGCAGAGTTAAAGCACCCTTTGCAATTCGACACAGGCCAAGGGGACTCAGGACAGAAATCCCCAAGGTTGTGACACAGTGCACTGGGGCTGAAATAACCAGTGCTTCCTGGAACGCAGTACAGACAAAGGATATCCAGAAGAGTAGTCAGTATCAGAATCAGAAGTCAGGACAGGCGACAATCAGGCAAAAACGGTAGACGAGCAGGGGATCAAAACCAGGAGTCAGAAGAATAGCAGTGAAACCAAACAGGAACAGGAAACACGATCTGACAACGAGAACCAGCCTTGCGGGGTTTAAATAGGGAGTCTCAGCCAATCATCAAGGAACCAGGAACAGGTGTGCACATTCCAGGCGTACAGGCTCAGACTACAGGATACCAAGAACAACCAGAAACAGTCAAAGATGCGTGGAGCTCAATGCAAGGATACCGACTGGGATGCAGGAAACTCAGGTTTGATCCCAGCCAGACCCAAATACACAATATTGTGTAAAGCACAATGGTGATCCTGACAAGGAGTAGGAACACTTAATGGAGGAAAGACCAGAAGTTCTGTTTTGGACAGGTTGAGTTTAAGGAAGTGAGCAGCCATCCATTTGCAAATCGAAGAGAGGCAGTCAGAGACATGAGTCAAGATGGGCGGAGAGAGATCAGCAGAGGACAGGTAGATTTGTGTGTCATCTGCATAGAAATGATAACCAAAGGAGCTGATGAGTTTACCAAGGGAGGCAGTGTAGATAGAAAACAGTAGGGGACCAAGGACAGAACCTTGGGGGACGCCGAATAGAATATTCTTTTTCATATGATCCCTCACAAATAGAACATTTACTTTTCCGTTAGCAACACGTTGAAAATTTCACATTTGTGTGCGTGATGATTGGTCAGACCATGGCGAGTCCTACAGTTTTAAGATTCCTTCTATGACTCTGAGAGGTGCCTGTATGAGATTGGTTAGTGCAGGGGTGACAACAATGTCTTAGTTATAGGAAATTGGGGTTCAAATCCTGACCAGTCCACGTTACCAGTAAGTGTCTTTGGATAAGAAACCTAATGATATATATCCACATACCTCAAATAGGTAGATTTGTAGAGCGTAGATTGTAAGCGTACATGTGCAAGGTCTTATTATTAAATGTGGTCTTTCTGAAATTGTAACGCGCTGCGGAATGCGTTGGCGCTATATAAATGTAATAATAATATTCCGATGTGTGGCATTACTGAAATTATAATGGAAGGATCAGAGAGAAAATAAAAATGTTGTCACAGAATTAACAAACAAAGATGCCACTTGTATCCTAAGACAGCGAACATCATGTTGGGGTACAATACAAAGGTGTGTCCTCACATCCGGAGAAATCCACTTTGAATTCTCATTTTGGTGAATAACCCTGTTAGTATATGAGTGAAGAGAGTATTATGTAAGATACTGTATTATTATTCAGCACAAGAGGATCCGTTGCGGAAGATTGGAGCAATGCCAACCCAAACTTGAATATCAAATTGTTACAATAATCCTCCAGTTGAATTTTTCCTTTCTGGCATAGATGTGTGTGGGAGCATCTTGTTTTAGTTAAGGTCGTCCTGGCAGAGACAAGAAAGTTACAAGGCGCTGGGTGGCCTTAGTGCTACCATCTTGGATTATTATTTTTTTTTTTTATCACGGGAAAGGGTGAGGTCGATTCTATGGTTACATTCTATATGTTTATTTAAATTATTGTAAAATCATATTTCAAAAGAAGAATAGAATTTATTATTTGCACTTTAGAGCACAAGGCCTCTGTTGAATATCGCCATTCATGCTGCGTAAATAGTCGAGAAAGTCATCACCATGCATGAGCTTGAAGAGACCGTCTGGCAGAGGCTCAGTGAATAGAACATCTGGCATAGGCAGAGGTAGAGACAGGTGCCTGGTGAACCCTAGGTAAGAAACCATTAGCAAACAGTTTGATTACCTGCACTGGGGGCACCAGGGCAGTCATGGTACCATAGCCAGTAGAGCTATGTTGTAGTGGTTATGGTGCTTGGAGTATTCCTTTAATTTCCCTTATTTGTAGTAGATTCCCAAGATTTGTTCCCTCTGCGTAGTAGGTGACTTCCATTAACTTACACAAGTAGTATCATTCATGTTTTTTATGAATAAAAAACCTGCAAATATGTCCTCTGTGCATGCAAGAACACACAAGGCCCAGCGGCATAGGCACCCGTTGTGTTTTATTTTCATTGTAATATTTTAGTACACTCCCTTGATCTCGAGAGCATTTTGTCTGTTTCCTCTCTGGTGTACACCCTTCCTCCCGCAGACCCGTGTGCCCATTCCACCTTAAAAGGAGGACCTGGATCTGTAGCATGGTGGGAGGTTAAGGGGCCCCTTAAATATTTGTTTCCTGAAGCCCTGCAAACTGTAGGGTCACTGACTACCAGTGAAATTAATCTCTCCAATAATATCCCTCGGCATTGTGATATAGTGAGTATATTTGTACCACAATCACAGCATTGTGTGTGACACAATAAAATACGTGTCGATCTTTATATTGTACACTGTGTGTGAGTGTATAGTGTGTAACACTGTGTGTATAGTGTCCGCGACAGTGTATATTGTGTCACACTGTGTGTATAGTGTATAACGCTGTGTGTATATTGTCATGCATTGTATAGTGTGTAACGCTGTGTATATTGTGTAACACTTTGTGTATAGTGTATAACGCTGTGTGTATAGTGTCATGAATTGTATAGTGTGTAACGCTGTGTGTATAGTGTAACGCATTGTATAGTGTCTAACACTGTGTGTATAGTTAAATAGTTACATAGTTACACAGCTGAAAAGAGACTTGCGTCCATCAAGTTCAGCCTTCCTCACATTTGTTTTTTGCTGTTGATCCAAAAGAAGGCAAAAAAAAAAACCAGTTTAAAGCATTTCCAATTTTGCAACAAGCTAGGAAAAAAATTATTTCTTGACCCCAGAATGGTAGTCAGATTTATCCATGGATCAAGCAGTTATTACCCTACATTGAAAGAGTATATCCTTGAATATTCTGTTCTTGCAAGTATGCATCTAGTAGCCGTTTGAACATCTGGATGGACTCTGATAAAACCACTTCTTCAGGCAGAGAATTTCACATTCTTATTGTTCTTACAGTAAAAAAAAACCCTTTCCTTTGCCTTAGACGAAATCTTCTTTCTTCCAGTCTAAACGCATGGCCTCGTGTCCTATGTAAAGTCCGGTTTGTGAATAGATTTCCACACAATGGTTTGTATTGGCCCCGAATATATTTGTATAATGTTATCATATCCCCTCTCAGGCAACGTTTTTCTAAACTAAATAGGTTTAAATTTGTTAACCTTTCTTCATAGCTGATATGTTCCATTCCTTTTATTAATTTTGCCACCTCTGTCCAGCTTGAAAATTTACCATTTGTACTCTATTTCTAAGCCATTGTTCTACCCAAGAACAAGCATTTTCATCTAGACCAATTTCCTTGAGTTTGAACACTAATCTATTGTGTGGAACTGTATCAAATGCCTTGGCAAAATCCAAATAGATCACATCCACTGCAACACCTTGATCTATACTTCTACTTACTTCTTCGTAGAACGCAATCAAAGTTAGTTTGACATAACCTGTGCTTCATAAAACCATGCTGATTTTTGCTGATAACCATGTTCTTCTCAAGGAATTCTTGAATATTATCCCTTAATAACCTCTCAAATATTTTCCCAGCCACAGAAGTTAGGCTCACAGGTCTATAATTTCCAGGCAAGGATTTTGAACACTTTGTGAATATAGGAACCACATCTGCCTAACTCCAATTCTCCGAAACACTTGCTAAAAGAAAAGAATCTTGAAAGATTTAAAACAGAGGTTCAGTTATTTCTACACTTAGTTCCTTAAGTACACGTGGATGGGTACCGTCAGGCCCTGGAGCTTTGTTTATACTTTCTTTAGTTGCTGCAGCACCTTGTCTTGAGTTAACCAATTACAATTATTCTGCATGTTTTTAGTAGCAATCATTTGCACATCTATTGCCATGGGTTCTTCCTTAATATATACGGAGGAGAAATAGTTATTTAAAATTCCTGCCTTTTCCTGGTCTTCATTAACTAACACCCCCGTTTCAGTTTTTAGTGTACCTACACTTTCATTTTTGTTTTTTTTTAGAATTTATGTTCTTAAAAAAATTCTTTGGGGTTGGTTTTGCTCTCTTTAGCTATCATTATTTCATTTTGAAATTTAGCGAATCTAATCGCCTTTTGTTGCACGTATTATTGGCTTCCTTATATCTTATATAGGATGCATCTGATTTGTCCGATTTAAATGCCCTTTTCTTATTTTTAATCTCTTGTTTTACTTCTCTACTAAGCCACATTGGTTTTAATTTGTTTCTTTTATATTTATTTCCCAACGGTACATACTGAGAAATGTACCTTTGTAATATTTGTTGGAAGATGATCCATTTATCCTCAGTGTTCTTTTCACTAAAGAGTTTATGCCAGTCAATATATTGTAAAGCTTCCCTTAACTTATTGAAATTGGCCTTTTTAAAATTATATGTTTTAGTATTCCCCATGTGCTTTTGTTTTTTTGAGTTTATTTCAAAGGACACTATATTGTGATCACTATTTCCCAAGTGCTCACCTACTTGAATGTTGGTCAAAAGATCAACGTTGTTTGTTAAAACCAGGTCCAGACAAGCATCCATTCTAGTTGGTGCTTGTACAAGTTGTGACATGAAGGTGTCATTTAACAAGTTTAAAAACCTAATTCCCTTTGCTGAGCTACTAGTCCCTCTGTCCCAATTTATATCCTGGTAATTAAAATCTCCAATAATTAAAGTGTTACCCAGATTTGCAGCTTTCTCAATTTGCTCAAACAGCTGTTGTTCCTCGTCAATATTAACATTAGGTGGTTTATAACATATCCCAACCAATAGTTGGTTTCCCTTCTTTTGCCCCAGGCAGATATTTACCCATAAAGCTTCCACATTATCCTCATCGCATTCCATTTGCTTAAGATTTGGCTTTAAATCATGTTTGACATACAAACATACCCCACCACCCTTCTTGTTTTTCCTATCCTTCCTAAATAACATGTACCCATTTAAGTTAACTGCCCAGTCATGTGTCTCATCCCACCATGTTTCAGTTATGCCTATTATATCATATTGTTTAGTGTATGCTAATGCCTCTAGTTCCCTCATTTTGTTATTTAGGCTCCTTACATTAGTAAGCATACATTTAATATCATGAGTCATATTCCGGCTCCCGGCATCAATAAAAGGCGGGCGAGGGAGCAGAGCAGAGAGATCAGAGCTCCCTTGCCGCCTTGGATAGTCGGATTTCAATTCAGCCACGCCAGGGATCCAGAAAGTGGCCTGGTAGGAGGGAGCACTTCCCTCCTGCTGGTCACTGGAATTTTGCGCCCCCAGAGCCAGTGTGCCCTAAGGCAGCCGCCTGTGCCGCCTTATGGACGCGCCAGCACTGGGTGGAGTTACTGGGGTTAATTTCTGTTGTACAAAACCACCGCACATACAGACTCCAGGCACCATGACCACTTCAAAACACTGAACTTCTCATGATACTTAGAGTAATCTTTAAGTTTTAGCAACACACTGTGCCCCAAAGACGCTCATGCAGCCCACGCAGGGCACCTGTGGGTTTCATCTATTTCAAATGTCTTACAAATCTCTGAAATACTTAAAATATTGAATTTTTCTCATGTTTTATTGATGGATATTTTTAGTGACAGGGCCTTATTAATTTAACCATTCATAGATTGTGCATTCTATGAATTATCGTCTATTTCTTTCCCTACTAGATAGAACCTAGCAACCCTCTGCTCTCTGGGACCAATTAAGACGCTATAATTGATTCAAGTTTTGTCCTGAAATAACATTCTGTTTATTTCTTTGAAGAAATCTATTTAAAGATGAACCACTTTGTGCCGTTTGAAAGATCATACTGAGTTTTGTCTGGTAATGATCCAATCTGTTTAATGCCTCTTTGTTGACGTTGTTTCGGTAAAGGAAAAAGAATGGTTTCATTGCTCAATTTAGTTACAACATTTTTTCCCTAAATTCTGAAAATAATTATGTTGCTAAAATGGTCGATTACGTTGTTTCCAAGACTTAGTAACTAGGGTCAATGATAGCGATGGGCAGATGTTTTGTCAGAATTTCTGCTGGACATGTGTCCAATCAAATGTGACCAACATGTTTTGTGTTGAGTGAAAACAGCAAAGGGCTTGACCATTCCTCATCAAGAAATTATCGCCAGCTCGATTTTGTAACTACAGACCGATTGAAAACAAGACTCGGAGAATGGCTGAGACAAATATAAATTTGGGGGAATCCTACTCGTTCACTGAAAATAATGTCTACGGATTCTTGATTTATTTTTTTCCGCAACTGATCTTTGTTTGGAGGTTAAAAAAAAAAAAAAAAGATATTGGGTGAAGCACGAGATGGAGAGGAATTGTAGCAATGCTCCGGTTTCCATGGTGATTGCCCCACTATTGGAGCTGACCAGAGTTGATTATTACGATTAATCCTCTCTAGGCCGTATTTATCATTGGAAAACAGGAGCTAGTCTAACACGAAGAACAATCGCCATTGAAGCGAAGGAAACTTAGTTCTTCGGCTCAGAATTGCACCTGTCTTGCTTTGATAAATATGGAACATTGGGTTTTACATAAGACAAACACAGGCTGTGGATAAAAAAAAAAACTAAAAAAAACTGACTCCTAAAATGCATGTAATAAGGTTTATGAATAGCGTTTGCATACTAATCTGATAGGCCAGTATAAGGGGGCACGATGTGAGATTTGGGGGACGAGGACTGAGAGTGTTACGAAATTCCAGATATGATACAGTCAGAGTAGTGATTACCTGGAGCAGTCTTTCAGCTGAAGCAGTTAGGACTGGCAATATAAAAAAAATCAAATTGTGACTGACATCTGCATGATGATATCCAGAAAAACAGTTCGGTAAAATGTGAGTGAAATTCATAAACGGGTAGAATAGATCAAGTTGTTCATTGTTTTACTGGTTTCTATGGTAACTGGAGCTGCAATAATTCTGTTGCCTGGATATTGATGCTAATACAAAGTCAGCATTTTAAATTGTGAAGTTATTTATTTATTTATTTTGCAGGTGTTTTATGGACCTTGGACATCGTCCTATATAAAATATGTTTGTGTGTATGCAGATTTACAGACATGTTTTGTTTTACACAGGATGGCGGTTAATTATGGTTGTGTGTTCCTGACCTTCTCCTGCGTTATAACGTTACTGGCACAGAACCTTCATTCCTTCTCTACCAAAATACTGGAAGATAAGGACGCCACAAACCGGGACAAGCCTAGAACGGAAAGGTTGTAACACTACTGAGATACATGTTTTGATGTTGTCCCCTATGTTTTTGGACTTTAATTCCCATGATCCTTCGCTAGCACGGATGTAGGAAACAAGGGAGAGGATTTGGGTGATAAATCCCTCAGATAATCTAGTTATTGGGATGAAAACGGAAGATCCCCCTCCCCCGTCACAACGGGAAGACTTGGAGATTTGTTTTGTTATGAATTACAATTTGTCCGAATTTGGGCCGATTCGGTGATAGTTTGAATTCACAAACTCTGAGCTGGGAAAAAAATAAGAGATTGATGGTTGACAGACACCATGGACAGTCACTAAATGTTGACAGACAAGTATGAAGTGAGCAATAAGGAAAAACCAGGGAGAGCTTTAACAAATAAATAAATACATCTATATTTATATATTATATATTTAATAAATACATAATATACAAATAAATATACACTGCTCAAAAAGATAAAGGGAACACTTAAACAACACAATGTAACTCCAAAGTCAATCACACTTTAAATATATATATGCTTAAATAGATTAAAAATATTCTAGTAACAGCCTCTCAAGTGATGGTGTATTATTTTGTGTCTAGTTTTAACACATGATCACTATAGGTCTCCTAGTTTTTATGACAGATAGTGTTCCCCCTTATATTTCCTTTGGTTTCTACGCCAATTTTTGCCATCCTTTTAAAAGTTAAAGCATCCTGGAAGCTCTAGGACTAAACAGTTGAGGATATACCTTATTGGCACCCCCTGATTTTTGGTGTTCTATCCGAGACTCGTCAACCATTCAGCCATGACATTCATATATCTAGCAGACTTGCACGATTAACCTGGAGATAGTGGGTCACAGGTGCTGGAGAACCACAATGAGTCCAGCTGGCTTATTGACCCAAGATGAGCCATAGTGCATGAGTGAATGCTATTAAATAATATAAAATGATTAAATTATAATGTACAAGGAGGGGGTAGTTAGAATGAAGAATATTCTTCTCCTTCTCTGGAGACAAAGAATTATTATTATTATTATTATTATTATTGCCATTTATATAGCACCAACAGATTCCATAGCACTTTACAATATTATGAGAGGGGGATTTAACTATAAATAGGACAATTACAAATAAACTTACGGGAACAATATGTTGAAGAGGACCCTGCTCAATCGAGCTTACATTCTATAGGAGGTGGGGTGTAAAACACATTAGGACAGGAATTCTATTGTGAATGCTAGTGTTCTTCAGAAAGAACCATCCATAGATCATTGTTAAACATACTAATTTCACCTCCAGTACGGGCACAATGTCACATTATTGATATATAACTGCTTGAGAACAGTGAGCCATTTAACCTTTGTTTGTTCTGTCATTTGCAGTTTTACACAGAGCACGGTCAGCGCCCCTACGGACGCTCCATCACAATGTGTGCGATGCTGTGACCCACCGCCAGCATCCCAAGCATATGTCATGTATCAGCCTATACCCCAGGTCAATATCACCATTTTAAAAGGTAAACATTGTTTAAAAGCAGTGTGCGGGAGACTGACAAGAAAAGAGTTTGGACACTGGGGGCCCAAACAGTGTAAAATCTAACCGAAGAGGGTGTCAAACTGTCTCACAGAGAATATATTCTGGTGTATCAGGGTCTCAAGGAGCGTACAGTCAGGTCAATCAGGTTCTCAAGGAGTGTAGAGCCTGGGTGTATAGTCTGTACAATCAGGGTCACTGTATTTTATATACAATTTAATTTGGAAATTGATCATTCATGGTTATGGACCCATTGTGACAAATAGTTTTGTAGCAGTGAATTTTCCACACATTTCTCTGGTACTAAAAAGGAAATCTGATCTGGTTTTCCAGTGCATCACCGCGCATGTCTTCTACTGTGCTGAAAGTTAGCTCAATGCGTGAACAAGGTGCATGTTACATTGTTGCATGCACAAGTGCAACTGACCTTCAAGGGCACAATGCATATATTGCGAATGAATAATCTGCAAACATTGCAAACTGTGCAAAACTGGTAAGTTTCATTGAACATGTTGGGAGGGGTGGGGGGGAGCTTGGAGGTATTGGAACTATATTGTGAACATGAATTCATCAAAGTCTGAGACATAGAAATGGAAAAAAAAAAATATCGAGAGAGATATTAATCAGCCTGCCCACTGCGGGAAATAAAAAAGCAGTTGGTAAATATTTACTTAACTAAATTTGGGGTAAAATGTCATCCTTCAAAAATATCAATTTTTGCCTTAAAGGACCACTCTAGGCACCCAGACCACTTCAGCTTAATGAAGTGGTCTGGGTGCCAGGTCCCTCTAGGATTAACCCTTTTTTTTATAAACATAGCAGTTTCAGAGAAACTGCTATGTTTATAAATGGGTTAAATCCAGCCTCCAAAGCCTCTAGTGGCTGACTCATTGACAGCCGCTAGAGGCGTTTGCGTGCTTCTCACTGTGATTTTCACAGTGAGAAGACGCAAGTGTCCATAGGAAAGCATTGTAAATGCTTTCCTATGAGACCAGCTGAATGCGCGCGCAGCTCCTGCCGTACATGCGCATTCAGCCGAAGAGGAGGAGAGGAGGAGGAGAGCTCCCCGCCCAGTGCTGGAATAAAGGTAAGATTTTAACCCCTTCCTCTCCCCATAGCCGGGTGGGAGGGGGACCCTGAGGGTGAGGGCACTCTCAGGGCACTATAGTGACAGGAAAACGAGTATGTTTTCCTGCCACTATAGTGGTCCTTTAAAGAGGAGAGCTTGTATAAGTAATATATATTATTTTTGTCCCATGCCGTAACGACTTTCCATTTCTAATGGCTGTCTTTAGTGTGAGTAATTAAATGTACCACATTTAAGGTACGAAAATGACAATGATTATTTTTCATCCATATTAGGAGACAGAGGTGATATCGGTCCCAAAGGACCTCCAGGAAAATCGGGCAAAGCAGGAAATGCAGGACAACGAGGCCCTGTCGGTCCCAGAGGCTTTAAAGGGGACATTGGGGCTCCCGGAAACTCTTGCAAGAGTTACTACTCTGCCTTTTCTGTTGGTCGAAAGAAGTCTCTCCATAGCAACGATTATTACCAACCTCTTATCTTTGATACGGAGCTTGTGAATCTGTACGATCATTTTAACATGTTCAGTGGCAAGTTTTTCTGCTACGTCCCTGGAGTTTATTTCTTCAACCTGAACGTGCACACGTGGAACCAAAAAGAGACATACCTGCACGTCATGAAGAATGACAAGGAAGTGGTTATTCTATATGCCCAGCCCAGTGACCGGAGCATCATGCAGAGTCAGAGCCTGATGTTGGAACTGGAGGAACAAGACGAGGTCTGGGTTAGACTTTTTAAAGGAGAGCGTGAAAATGCTGTGTTCAGCGATGACTTTGACACTTATGTGACTTTCAATGGCTATCTTATCAAAGCAAAGGCAGAGACTTAAATCTAAAGACATTGACCAAAGAATAACAGATACTCAACTCCATGGTGTCATGATCACAATCCTTACCCTGTTCCAAACTGTTAATGTGCCCTCTTGGGTGCCATAGTACTAATTAGCTTTCATTAAGATGACTATACCACCCTTTTGCATCCATATGTTTCTGAAGATGAGTTTTTGGAGACCCATTCTTCTTTTAAAGGATCTTGTGTCTCTTCTCCCCATTTTTATAATTTATACCAAACACACTAAGCATTTTCCATATTGTGCTAGGTTTCCAGACATTCCTTCTGTTACATATTACGAACCATTCCTTCTATTTACTGCTGTTCAAAAACACGCGTTCCATATGGTACGAAACATTCATACTAGACCTTTCTTTCTCTTTCCCCATCTCTTGTTTTGCTGTGTAGTCTTTCTCTTATCAAGTTAACAATGTTTCTGGCCTAGATGTCCATCAAACCTTTCATTACACCATTACTGGTCAATCAGAGTGTCTCACAAGATAAGAACTTTGCAAGATACAATTTGGGTATTCCTGGAGTGTGGTTAAAGGACCACTATAGTGCCAGGAAAACATACTCGTTTTCCTGGCACTATAGTGCCCTGAGGATGCCCCCACCCTCAGGGACCCCCTCCCGCCCGGCTCTGGAAAGGGGTTAAAACTTACCTTTTTCCAGCGCTGGGCGGGGAGCTCTCTGCCTCCTCTCCTCCTCCGATCCTCCTCCTGGGCTGAATGCGCACGCGCGGCAAGAGCTGCGCGCGCATTCAGCCCGTCGCATAGGAAAGCATTTACAATGCTTTTCTATGGACGCTTGCGTGCTCTCACTGTGAAAATCACAGTGAGAAGCACGCAAGCGCCTCTAGTGGCTGTCAATGAGACAGCCACTAGAGGAAACAGGGGGAAGGCTTAACCCATTCATAAACATAGTTTATAAAAAAATGGGTTAACCCTAGAAGGACCTGGCACCCAGACCACTTCATTAAGCTGAAGTGGTCTGGGTGCCTAGAGTGGTCCTTTAATGATATACATATAATGGTTCTATTTCACTGCAAAATTACTGGATTTCATTGCATTTAAAATGTTTCCCCATATTATGGCCAACTTGTAAGAAAGGAGAGGGAAGTGACTCAATATCCTTTAAGGATATAACGAAGTATAAGAGAGAAATATATTTAAAAGAAAGCGGGGGAGGGCGGGGCAAAGAATAGAATAGTTTTATATTTTAAACAGAACTATAGCTTTTCAAGGAAGGCTGAGATGAAGAATTTTTAAATAAACTAGCAGTAGTAAATCAATAATCAAGAATCTATAGAAACATAGTTGACAGATTAGACAGACCACTTTGCATTTATCCGATACCAGTGAAATCACTTTAAATTCTCCATCCTTTTAATTCTAAGGATTGTCTGATCAAACTTATTGAGGGTTGTTCTCTAGCATAGTGGGTCCCAAGTTCTGAAGGCACATTGCAGGATTTAGGCATTTTCCAATCCTGTTCATATTAGGAAACTGACAAAACTGGGTTGGGGTCCTCTGTGTCACATGGCCTTTATTATCTGATTTACGAAGTAAAGTTGGACTGTCTAGTACAATCATTCTAGCAATAGTTCTGGAACACCAGGTAGCTCTCAATTTTTTTTTCCCATTGAAATGTTATAACATAATTCATGCCTGGAATTTGTGAGTTAAAACAGGAATCACAGGATTGCACATTTTTGATTTAATCTCCCACTTTGAAATGTCCCACTCCCAGCTCCCAGTTTTAATTTTAGTCAAATTTTAGTCGACTAAACGTTTCGAGATTTAGTCGACTATAACTAGAATAAAAGTAAAATAATTCAGATGGTTAATATACGACTAAAACTATAATGGCTTTTTAGTCAAAAGACTATGACTAAAAATAAAAATTGAAATTTGACACCAAAAATAAAAAAAGAACAGAGGGGCTGTGGAAGGGGCAAAAGAGACAGACCAAGGATTGGGAGAGAGACACCTAGAGGGGCTGGGAGGACATAAAGAGACACAGAGGGGCTGTGGAAGGGGCAAAAGAGACAGACCAGAGCTTGGGAGAGAGACAATTAGAGGGGCTGGGAGGATACAAAGAGACACAGAGGGCTGTGGAAGGGGCAAAAGAGACAGACCAAGTACTGGGAGAGAGACACCTAGAGGGGCTGGGAGGACACAAAGAGACACAGAGGGGCTGTGGAAGGGGCAAAAGAGACAGACCAGAGCTTGGGAGAGAGACAATTAGAGGGGCTGGGAGGACCCAAAGAGACACAGAGGGGCTGGGAAAGGGGGCAAAAGAGACAGATAGGCTTTAACTAAACCCATTAGAGTTTAGTTGTGTTGACTAAAATCTGCTGGAGATTTAGTTGACTAAAACTAGACTAAAAATAAAACAATTAAGACCAACACCCAGCATTCTAGCTTGCTGTCATCCAGATTGGTAGCAATGGGTGACGCCATGTTGTATTGTGCTGGGGGTCATTGAAAATTCATAAATGGGAATAAAAAAGTCATTAAAGAAACAAAATATTATTAAATGCGTGGGATTCTTGGTTCTATCCTTACAAAAGTCAAGTACTGGTACTCCAGCTCTGTGAACTCTGGCTAATCATCATTGGAATGCTAGTCCGCAGTAGCTGTTCCAGACCTTGCTTAGCACTGGCCCCCAACCAGCTCCCTTCTGTCGGTATCACAGCAGTCCCATAATGCAGAGCACCACATCTGTAAACCATCAGGCTGCGGAATCATGATGTCACCTGGCTAATGTTCGACTGGTTATTCCAAGGTCAATCGGCGCAGTTTAAACTATTTGCAAAGTGCAAACATCCTCTCTGTCTATCTGCAGCTGATTGTGCATCAAATCGTAAAAGTATTTTGTATAAATATATGTTTCTAATAAACTGCAAACCTTAAATACTTGTTGTTGCTAAGATACATTATTTATTGAACTGGGGATGAAGAAGGAAGATGTGCCGAGAGTGATCCAACAACGATTCTTAATGAGAATCTGCTCAGAAGTCAAAATTCCTAAAGAATGAAGCAAATGATGATCTTTGGGCTAAACATAATTTGGTTTACTGCCCTTTTACAGGCCTCTGTAGTTCATGAATCCACTGCCTCCTGGGATAGCTCTCTGTTCTGCGTTTATGCCCTGAAATGGCCTTGACTGTGGCTGTTTAATGATACGCTGAACTTTTTGGGGACTTTCTCAGATCCCCCTCAATATAAGGGCACCAGATGTAAAACCCAGGACAGCGGGACATGGGTCACTAGATCAGGACTTGCCGAATTTACGGAGGTATGAGCTGTACATATCAATATTTACATATAAATGTATCTTCTTCATTCTCAGACTCCTTCCCACTCCCCTTAAATCCGTGGGTGTCTCGTAAACACCACATGTTGCATTGCTTTTTGGCATCTGGATTTATATTGGTCCGTGGAAGAAAAAAACAGCTGGTTTTTATTACTTGGATAAAAGCAGAAAAAGGGACATAAGCGGCACTAGGAAATTAAATTTAGGGACAGTCAATGTCAATGAATTTCAGAAGCTTTATTTTTTTTCCACAATAAAATATTTCCTCTCCCACTGTTAACAAAAGCAACATCGGAAAACTCCAAATGTCATGTTTACAGAGTTCTGATACTGCTAATTGTGAATCTCTTTATCATGCTGGCTTGTGGAAGTTTAGGAATCATTAAAGTCACCCACATCTGGGTGCAGTGGCCCTGGGGTTTTTTTTTTTTTTTTTTTTCATGCATCTTAATCTGATCAGGATGGGGGCTGGTAAATGCAATGCTTTCTGTGGGAAAATGTGTGTTTTTTTATTTTTTTATTAAGTATGCAACATGTTAGCAGACATACAACAGATTTGAAAAGAGGGTGCATTGTTGCCTACACAGAGGCAGATGACGTCAAACAAACAAGAGTAAGGCTAATTACATATTTCGTAGTCGTTCCGACCTGGGTAATGATGGGCATTTCGTAACCTCTGATAGAGAGCAGTTTACCCACGCAGGGGTAGTGTTGTATACTTAGTAAATGGTTTGGGATGCAGGGTTGTGTCATCAGTAGTTTTACAGCAGTAGCCTACGCAGAGGCTTATAACACATGGTCCCTGTGGTTTTTTTTGAGGCCGGCATCTTGTTTTGTATTGTGCCTTTCTTAAGCAGATTGGGTATGTGGTCTCATAGGGCGTAGCGACTATGGTGATATTGTTTTACGATATATTGCACAGTGAATGCCATTGCGTGTCTTCCGTAAGGAATTGGTTAGCCGATGTTAGAGTGCTATATAATGTATCTAGGTCAGATTTTGTAGCGGGATAAGGCGGTCTGTCCCCATTGGTTGCCTTGTATGAGCGTCTGTGTTCAGAACCCGTGCCGTGGCGCCCTTGTGTTATTTCTCTCGGTTTGAGGCTGTCTCCGGGTTGGGGTCAGTCGGGCTATCTGTATGTCTTCGTGAGGTTGTGAGTGTGGGGGATGTGTTCTTGTGCGTGTGCCGCTGGTGGTGTTGGTTTAGTAGTTTGGGGGCGATGGTTTATGGTCCCGATCGGTGGGGGACTCGTTTGGTGGGCTTCTATAGGTAGTGTCAGCTTCCACTTATCTAGGGTGGTGCCCTGGTCCTGGAGTCCGGTCTCATTCACCCCAGATCCCGGTCTCATCCTTCCATGTCCACGGTCGGGGTTCAGTGTTGGTTCAGGGCAGGTTCGTGTCTCGACCCATGGGACAATGTGCACGTCGGGGGTGCGGAGGTGGCGTGTGGTTGTGTAGGGGGGGGAGATCTTGGGTGTCCTCCCTCCTCCTCTCCGCTTGGGCATGATGGTGTCTCTTGTGCCTTGTGAAGGTTAGGACCGTGGGGATGGGACGGGTGTTCTGTGTGGTATAGCATGGCCCTGTGGTGGTATGTCTGAGTTCGGGCCCTGGGGTTTTAACCTCGACATGTAAAACTTTTTTTTTGTAGAAACTGCGATGTTTCCTTTGAAAGGTTAACACACAAACCCTGTTTTCAATCAATTTCTGCTTCTAGAGGAGAGCTTGACTATTGGTGCAACATGCCGCACATGCGCACAAGCCTCTTAATGTTTCTCTATGGGGAAGCAATGGATTGGCTGACATCATTAACATTGATAACCTCAGCCAAGGAGTTTGGACCACTACAGACAGATCAGTGTAGGGATGGGGAAAAGGTCAGTAAAACAGCATTTTTCATGCACTCGGAGAGCCAGGTTGGTGGCGGACACATAAACTGATACAGTACACAATAGTGTTAGGTAGGTGTACATGTTTGTATTAGAGTTCCTTCAATGTGTTAATTCAGAGGGTGGAACGCTGTGAAGGTGAGTTAGCCATTTAATTCTTTGGCTTGGCCATCAGAATGTCTACACCCCACTATACAAAAAGAATACTCTTCGTCTGTATTGATAGAATTAAATGTGAGATACATTGGAGTTTATTCAATAAAGTTTGAAAGCCGAGGTCCAGATTGTGAAATGTACCCAGGTACCACCCAGGGGCATCAGACATTTGGACATCTGGACTTCGATCACAAGATTTATCAGTGTTCAAATTTTTAACAACAGCTTCTGATTAAATAGTTTTTACCCTCTTTTATTTGCTTAAGGGACAATAATTATTTGGAACTGCGTCACTTCACAGTTAAAACACACTCTCTGATAACCCACAGGTGGAAACCACGACGGGGCACTGACAAAAGGCATTTTGGGGTTTACATAACCTTAGGAAGGCAATGATTGGTCAGAATTGACATGTGACCCCAAAACATGCATACGCGTCGATGATTTGATGACACGCAAGTTCACGTCATTTATGTAATGATTGGGGACGGGATGATAATCCTTTGTGGAAGTGAAGCAGCTGGCGTCCTTCATAACGCCATTCTGGCCAGGGACTGCAATGTGAACAGATCAGGTAGCGCCATTAGTCAGGTAAGTTTATTTTAGGTAGCCCTGCCAATTGGGCACGGTCATGTGATCGTACCTGCCGGGCGTGGTTACAATTATTAATTGTACCTTATCAAAAGTGAATCCTATTAGACATAAAATAACATAATTTCTCATAAATAATTTCACAATACTTGACCGTATAAGATACACATATTATAAGTTTAACAAAAATGTATACATATTACTTATTAGACAATATATTCTTCTTTTACACTTTTCTCCCAAGAGTCCCATTTTTGACCCAATTGTGCAGACGATTGTCTTATTACCAATATGTAACCCTTATTTTCAGCAATCAGAAATACAATGTATTTTTTCATCAAAATATTTGGAGATTTCCAATGCCTTGGTGTAAACGAGGTAGTCGCAATTAATGTATGAGATACTACAATTTTCTCACTCCTATACAATATCATTGGAGTTAGCTTAACCCCTTGTAACGAAGCTCCAGTACTCCGACCGAGTACCTCCGCCAAGTGTGCTTCCTTGTAGCTATCAGGGACCCTGAAACACTTCAGACCCAGATGCAGAGGCTTGACTGGGATCATTTAGGGCCTTTTCCACCCTGGACCAACCACCAGACGACACATGGTGAAGGTTAAACAGCAACTCTTTAATGAATACAGCACACATAGTTTAAGCCCCCAACAGCCTCATTTACATACAATAGGGTACATAGATTACTATAGTACCAGGAAGGGTGGGGTCAGACAATAGCAAGGGCTGATGGGAGATTGAGGAGGGACAGAGCAGCTAGATTAAACTGGTCTGGCAGTGTCCCTGGGACAATGCCCTGCTTGGGAAACAATAGGACAGGAAAAAGTGGGGAGGGGGAGATGCACAGACCAGCAATACATTTAACATACCCTGCACAAATAATAGGCACAATGTGACAAAACACAAAAGGAATTTGGGAGCCCACCCATAGTGTCTGTCTTCCATCCCCAGTGATGGTGACTACCATGACATATCTCCCCCCCAAAGGTAGACTAACCAGGTACCAGACCTCCAATCGGTCTGTGCCTGAGTTAGTCGGGTAATAAGTCCCAAAAAGTCCATCCATCCTAGCAGCCTTCTCGACAAAGTTCCACATAGTTTGTAAGTTTGTCCCGATCGGGAGCATGGAGCCCTCATAGCCGATCAGTCTGTGGAAGTCTGGTTTGGGCAGGCCAGACTGGGCTTCTCGGTCATCCTGTGCCTCTAATAAGCACAGGGTGACTTAGACATAAGAGGGGACTTGGAAGTTGAGAAAGGGAGTTCCCAGTGAATCTGCCATGGCCCCCTTCCCAAACTCAAACCTATCCCCATATCACTCCACTCTTAGGGGGCCACTGTGACCCCAATAGACCCCAAAAGCAATTCTGGAACCCTGTATCGATAGCTCAGAATAATTTCCAGCATATTTCTCCCCCTTCAGAAGGATACCAATACAGGAGACCCCAGACGAGTTGACTCTGAAGTTAGTGACTGCATCCAGATCATCAAGGCCATCACCGAAATGGTACCCCAAACAAATTGCCCATGAAAGAGCAGTACTTACCCAGCCAACTTCTGCATCTGCTAAAGCATATACCTGGCGATACGTACCCACTCTCCTGTCTCCCTGGATCTCTCTCAGCCACTGGAGGGAAGTCAGGGTGGCTGGGCCCCCTCTGACATGGGGTTGGGGATCAGAGCTCATTGTCCAGCCTTCCTGTGGACTACAGGTAGAGACCAGAGTCCCATTTATTTGTACTGGATAGAGATCCCCCACTGCTTGCGGCAAAGGGCTGAGGTTAGCCGTGCTTTGCTCTGGGATCCGCCCTGGGACAACGCCCTGCTGGGGAAACAGGACAGGAAAAAGTGGGGAGGGGGAGATGCACAGACCAGCAATACATTCAACATACCCTGCACAAATAATAGGCACAATGTGACAAAACACAAATGGAATTTGGGAGCCCACCCATAGTGTCTGTCTTCCATCCCCAGTGATGGTGACTACCATCACACCCCTTAAGGACCAAACTTCTGGAATAAAAGGGAATCATGACATGTCACACATGTCATGTGTCCTTAAGGGGTTAAATGGGCCCAACAGGGGGGAAGGAGTCATAACATTAGGGTCAAATATTTGTAGTAAAGATTAAATATATTTCTATAGAATATAAAGAAAACAAAATAATTGTGCTTGTTTAATTGTGCTTAACTCTTAGCCCGTGTTTAATCCACCTGCGAGTGGCTGAATATCTGCGTCATGTGCTTTTCTTTATAAAAACATAAAATAAAGAAGGTGAAAAAAACATGAAAGATATTTCCTACGTCACTATTCCTCCAACATCTCTCCGACTTGCATGGGAAAGCATTTAAAATCTTAGCAAAGATTAAAAAGTACCACCTGTCCAAAATCTTAAAATGGTTTTTGAAATGGTCTGCAGACCTAGTCATCACTTAAAACGCGTTTGTAAAATTATACCATTCTGATATGTTGAAGGATAACTGCATTTCTTTGTGTGGTCAATTCTAATTCAAAACAATACATTACAAAAATCTGTCATAAGTTCCATTTAGATAACTTACTACTAGGGAGAAGGGGTTGACTCCATTGAGGGGTACATTATAACCCAATAATTAAAACATAATGTTTATATTATATGAATAATTGACTACTTTGATAAATTAAATGAATATTATTAATAATATTTTTTTTAACATTCTAAGAATGTTTGGGCAGTAAGTGGGGAAATATTGTGGATTTCTGTAGTTTCGCCTGCAAAAGGCAGGTGAATTTATCGTGTGAATTTCCCTTCGACCATATTTGTTCAAAAGGAATCCAGGTTTAAAAAAAACCCCAGTGTTTGATAAATGTGAGAATCCTATTTTTTTATATCAGACTATCATGTGAAAATCAACGATGGTACGGAATGAGATATGGTCACTCGGATAAAATAACGCCTTTACTAAATGCTAAAATTGCAATTCTGTTATTGTGAAATTATTTTGAAATTCTGCGGACCAAATTCAGCTCTTAGTGAATAGCCCCATCTTGATTTAAACAGGCACTGTGCGAGATAAGTAAATAGTGTCCAGGTGCCATTACAGGGTGTAAAGTTTAATAAAGTTTTTTTGAGTCTGTTACACTGTGTGTCGTATGACTCCTTATTCTATAATACATTTGTAATGTCGTATCCTACACAATTGCTTTGAGATCATTAGCGTTATCACTAAACCAAGCAATCATAAGGGAAATGGACATTTTAAGGCCATAACATCCAAGCTGGGAAAATAGCTGCATTGGAGCCTTTTTTTACCATTTTGGATATTTGAAATTCCATGGTCCGTTTAATTTCCAACAATTCCCTTTTTAGTAAATAAGCCAAGTTTGTGCCATTTAGTGTTTCTAAGCAACGGCAAGAAATCCCAGTACGAATGGTTGAAATGGATAAATGGGCTTGTTTTCTCTATTCCTTGTATCTCAGACTGGCAGCCCCAACCTTCTAAGATGACGACTATTTAGCATGTGTGAAATGACTGAAATAGTGTAAAGAGAGTGAAAGGTGGAGACATACCAAATAAGTGGGAGGATGCTGAAATTCACACCTTTTAAATGGGATGAACACTTGTCCCAATTATGAGGAAGTCCTCAGTATATTTGGATTTTAAGTCCGCTATGGATTCTGGGTAGTGACATTCAAATGAATGGCAATATGGCACGTCTGACCGGCAATATGATATATCACCTGAGGAATTCCACTTGGTGATCTCTGTCACAACTTCCCGAACAACCAAAGTCTTTTTATAACTTTTTTAAACTTGTAATTCCATTTAACCTATCATCCAAGTTAGAAAAATGCCTGCAAAGTTATCGATCAAAAGATAAAGTTACCAGCATGTCGTCTCGGAGTGATTGCAGCATCTCTGTTCCAAAATGATGAGCATGTCATTCCACAATTTCTAAAACTCTAGATCAGGGGTGCCCAAAAGGTAGACCCCAGGTGTTGTAGAACTACAACTCCCATGATGCTTTGCACGCCTTACGAATGCTTTATAATGACAAAGCATCATGGAAGTGATAATTCTACGACGTCTGTGGATTAGCCTCTTAGGGGGACCCCTGCTCTAGATGCTTCAAGTTCTGACATTTAGATCTGTAAAAACCAACACGGTAACATAAAGTATACAAAATAACTATCTGTTTAATAACCAGTGCATTGAGTACTTTGTTACATAGTAAGTAAAGTATTCTCTACACATAACTTGATAGGCAACATTTTACATTAAACATTTTCTGTTTGTTTGTTTTTTTAGTTATTTTTTTTTGTTGTTGTTGATTTTGACACTCCAAAGCAGAGCCCCCAGCATAAATGTTTCCACTAATTCTGCGGGCCTCAGCAGCCGGGCGTGATTAAGAGCCCCTTGGGCCTGTTGCTGACAGTTACGATGGGCCGAATTACAGAATCTTATTGATTGAAAACACTGTAACAGTCATATCTCCCAAGGTCCTGTAGCTGGTGGAGGAAAACTCACAGGATATAACTATAAGACTATACAGGCCCCCTATGCTAATCTCTCACTTTCGTCTTTCAACCAAACCCATACCCCATAACAGCAGTGAATCACGACATTAGTGTGAGGGGTAAAAAGGGTGGGCCACTGGCGTGAATCACATAACCGGGACCACCAAGCGGGCAGACATGCCAATATAGGGGGCGGGTCTGCCTAAAGAATTGGATGGTCAGCCTGGCGCGATTGCATGTCAGACTGCCCGCCCATCATACAGGCTGGCCTACTAAGGGCATACTGTGCAGACAGCGCTCTGCGTCTAACGATTCGCTCACTCTGTGCTTTTTGGGGGCTGTCCCCCAGCACTCACTTGTCCACGCCTCTCCTAACCTACTTACTAGCAGGCAAAAGCTCCTTTTACAGTATGAGACAGAGAAAAGGTGGATGTGGTAAGTGTAGCAGAAAGGGGAAATGCTACACTGTTAGCGAGGCCAAAGCAACAAGATCATTAACACAGTGCACAAATTAACCATAACTCATTTACAGTCAGCCAGTCCACGCACGGTTTGTTCCACTAAATCCCTCGCAAGTTTCCATATTTAATGCCCTCTACACAAAGCAAGAGCATGTGAAGAATAATAGATCCATTAGCCCCTTTGGTAATCAGGCCTTGAACCGCACTTTGTGGATTAAGTCTACCCAAAACCCAGAAACCAGGGAACAAAGTAAGGATGGTGGTGGACAAGATGAAATCAGGATTATTAGGAATCCTGGCTTGCAAGTACCTTTAGAAAGGGCAAAAACCCCTATGATATAAATAATCGAAAGTTCAATAGGAAACGCTTATTTGTTAGAGCGCTCTGATTGCATTCCCAAAGACGGGCCCTCTTCTAATTCCAACTAATTATTCGCTGGGTTAAACTGAGATCAGGATAATCACTGCTCTACAAAACAAAAACTAAAATGTTACGTACTCACTTTCACAATCATTTGGGGTTTTTGCCCCCTTTTCTTCCTGACAATTTTACTATTGACTTCCTCCACAAAATAACACAAATTAATAATATCACTAAGGGGGAAAAAGGGGGAAAAAGGTTAATTTGCAATTTGAAGGATTTATAAAAAGGAAGACTGTGAGCCTATTACCAAACACCCACCACTCACATTCACAGTGGCAAAAAAAAAAAGTGTTTAAAAAAAAGTGGACTTTTTCAACTCTTTCGTCGTACATTGAGAACGACACATTTCTAAACACAAAAAGAAAAAAATATTTTACCCCAAATAATGGAAAAAATTGGTACAAATAGTAACAGTGTCAAAAGCAGACTATAGAGTGCCTGTGATAGATATATAAATATACCCCAATGGGTCCCATGTGACCTGGATAATGGTGTCATTTGCTAAATCTTTAATATAAATTAATATAAATTTGAGAAAACAGAGGGTTTCATGAAAAAGGTTAACCCAAGTTATTGGTGATGTGGAATATTTTATTCAGTAAGTTCCCAGTTCAGCAGGAAGGGGTAATTAGTGCTGTATGAAGCAGCTCCCAAGTCCTGGCTGGCTGAAGGTTATGGGAGTCACAGTGAAAGCAATGCCATGCCAGTGATCCCCCAGCCTCACAGTTAGAGGAAGAAGGGGCGGGGTTTACAGGGGAAGCCGCACGTGACCCAGCAGGAGGAAGTGCAGAGCATGTGGTGGGAGCTGCTCTGGGCTGTGAGCACTGACAGATCATAAACTGCAGGTAGCCATCAATACACAGGAAGGGATACAATGTAACAGGGGGAGATTATATGGGATACAATGTAACAGGGGGAGATTATATGGGATACACTGTAACTGGGGGAGATTATATGGGATACAATGTAACATGGGGAGATTATATTGGATACAATGTAACAGGGGGAGATTATATGGGATACAATGTAAGGGGGGAGGTTATATGGGATACAATGTAACAGGGGGAGATTATATGGGATACAATGTAACTGGGGGAGATTATATGGGATACAATGTAACAGGGGAGATTATATGGGATACAATGTAAGGGGGGAGGTTATATGGGGTACAATGTAACTGGGGGAGATTATATGGGATACAATGTAACATGGGGAGATTATATTGGATACAATGTAACAGGGGGAGATTATATGGGATACAATGTAACAGGGGAGATTATATGGGATACAATGTAAGGGGGGAGGTTATATGGGATACAATGTAACAGGGGGAGATTATATGGGATACAATGTAACTGGGGGGGGAGATTATATGGGATAAAATGTAACAGGGGGAGATTATATGGAATACAATGTAATGGGGAGATTATATGGGATACAATGTAACTGGGGGAGATTATATGGGATACAATGTAACTGGGGGGAGGTTATATGGGATACAATGTAACTGGGGGGGAGATTATATGGGATACAATGTAACAGGGGGAGATTATATGGGATACACTGTAACTGGGGGGCAGATTGTATGGGATACACTGTAATTGGGGGCAGATTATATGGGATACACTGTAACTGGGGGAGAATATATATCGGATACACTGTAACTGGGGGGCAGATTGTATGGGATATACTGTAATTGGGGGGAAGGTTATATGGGATACACTGTAAATGGGGGCAGATTATATGGGATACAATGTAACTGGGGGAGAATACATATCGGATACACTGTAACTGGGGGGCAGGTGATATGGGATATACTGTAATTGGGGGAGATTATATGGGATACAATGTAACAGGGGGGCAGATTGTATGGGATACACTGTAACTGGGGGAAGATTATTTCAAATATATTGTGATCTGGGGACAAAGTTCATAGTCTGTAATAGACCCGTAACAGGAAGGGGGTGAAGGTGACACAACGCTTAATGGCTTCTTAATGGGAACTGCCTACAGGGAAAGCTTTTAGGATTGTGAGTGGGTGAATGTTACATTTATGGGTTTATTCACTCAGCAGAACCTTGTGAGTGACTAACGACCCGATTTGCTTAAATGGCTGTGTTGGTATTAATCTACAATTCAGCCCAAAACGTTCCAATCTCTGAGTAGTAAATAAACCCCTGTTGGATCTTTTTTCTTTCTATAACAGCAGTTTTATTTGTGATATTTGCGGTAATTACTACATTTCCGATGTCACCCCTTTTTAAAGTACTAATGGTTTCAACCAGGCCGGGATTCTGTTCATTGAATGTCGGCAAACTGTGAAATTGTGTGTTTTTGTTCATTCTCACCTCTAAAATCTTCCCTTGAATCCCCCCTCTCACCCGTCTTCCCCCCACCCTATAGTCACATCATTCTCCTTCCCCTTTCTCTTTTGTACGTTACTTCCATTACATTTTCCACCCCTCTCTCCTTACTTTCGCTCCCTCCCACGCTCTTTCCTCCCCATTTCCTCTCTCCCACGCTCTGTCTGTTGGATTAAAAAAATCCTCTTACTGAATGCATACCAGCGCAGAGAGAGAATGATAAAAAAAACCTTCGTGAGGAAGGAAAACCGAGCGAGCGAGCAAAACTCAGCTTCCATCGGATCGCTGACAACCTAACTCAGGTGTGAGCGTGCTACCTGTATTCACAGGTAAGATCTTCCCAGTTAGCTTCTACAGCAGATATTGTTACTATAACAGCTCGATCTTTACAGAACCATCCAAGCTGTGCTTCCCCATTTGTCAGTCTGTTATTCACATCAAGTCGTGCCTGTGGGATTTATTCACTAAACAGTGAATCGCAGGGGAACTGCATATTTTAGTCCAAAGTAGTTTTACTGGAAAGCAATAAAAACTGGAGAGGGTTTTTTTGTTTGTTTAAAATATGGAATTAATTCTGATTCTTCACAAGCATGTTTTGTGGATCCATGTATCTGTGATTGTGTAAATGTGAAAGCAGCGGAAATGTACACTTTAAATCAGCTTATGCAATATCCATTAATCTAAAATATTTATTTTTCTAAATCGTGCTGCTTTTAAGGACGATTATATGTTTTTGACGTCTGTGGTTGTCAATTCATGTGTTGAATGTACCGTGAAGAAACTGCTGGAGAGAAGGGAAGTGACGTATTGGCCAAATTTCTCATGAATTCCAACTTTATTGGCCAAAATAAAGTAAAACAAATCGATTGTCCAGCAAACAAAATATAAGGCGAAAATGCAAAGAATTGAACAGTACTAAGATATTTTGAACACTTTTCACGCCATAAAAGGCACCTAATTATACTCACTGCTTATGTTTGTAGTGTTAAACACTGGCAAATTAACGTAAGGGTTCACGAAAATGGGAATTGTCAGGGTTTTTAAGTGAATTTAAAATTCTTAGTCAAATTAGCCAAACTGGACTTCTTTGGACTTTGTCAATAGCACCTGTCCAGCTGAACAATGTCTTGTTTCTTCCCACCTAGCATGACAGCGACACATGTCTAAGTCCCCTATCCGTTTCATTTGCTATAATGTTCAGACCTGATGTGGAGTTTGTATGGCTGTAATTTGTTACATATCCATTAGATGTGATAATCCTGTGCTTGGTAAACTGACTGTAAACTATAATTGCTTTATACATCAGACATATTTACTTGGACTCTGAAGCTTTGAACTCAACAATAAAAAGTTTAAGATTAAATAGGTGCGCATGCGCTAAATTCAGAATTATACGGGAATTGTCAGAAATTCTACGTTTAGGCCAAAATAGACAAGTTGGGGAAAAAATGATTTTGTCAATTATATTTGAAAACCTTGAATTGACACTTTGTGTTTTACAGAATGTTGCACTAGATGTTACTGTGCACTATGTGTAGTTTTTCAGTAAATTTTGCTCATTGGTGTACAAAAACGATGAAACCTCCACATGTGTGGCCGTGCCACGGAGTCGTGGTACTAACCATTCCTGTTTAAATGTGTTTTTGTGTTTAATGTATAGTTATTGGAACATGAAGAAATAACCAAGTTATTTCGTTTATTTCATGTAATTTAATTCGGTAGCTGTAACTACCGAAAACCGACCACCCCCCTGGCTCATTAACTTCAAAGAGAACAGTCATAAAAGCTCTCTCCCTGTGTGGCCGCCGTTTGTATAGCCGAACACCACGTGGTTGAGAAAACGGCAGCCATCTTGTATGCACGAAAGGAGGCAGCGGGACTTGGTCGTTCAGTGTCTGGAACTAAAATCAGACACTCGACTTCACGAACACCAGTCCCACTGTACGAATGCCTGCTTCCTTTTCTCAAACAGCTGGGAGAGCGCTGTTCGGTAGTTTTGTTTCCACGAACGAGGGGAACAATGGCTACTATGAGCCAGGGGGAGCCGTTCGTGCATTTATTCGTTTTTTAGACTTTACGAACTACACCGGCAAAACCACCAAAACTTGTGGAACTGTTTTGGGCAGGAGCCTCGTGTGCGGCCGGTCACTTAAGACTTCCATGGAATTCGAAAACCCCTGAACTGATCTAGGTGATTTTTGGATATGTTGGTCACCCAGATCAGGACTATCAGGGGATATGACTATTGCAGGAATATTGTATGTCTTAGGGTACATTTTAAGTTTTGGGGAAATTGTAATTTTTCTGTCTGGAGATAATTAAGTTATTACTTTATCAGACTCCATTATCTCCAGGTAGAGAGGAGGGGATTGTATGTTTGTACTGGGAGTGTCACAGTTTTCCCCTGTATTATTATTGGCTGTATTATTTATGTTCCTGTGCCCCACAAGGTCCACATGGGAGGTCCCCTTGCATGGGGACTTGCATAAAAGCCTGTGTTGCACCATTAAAATTTAGTTCTGTTACTCCCTTCATCTAGACTTTGGCTGATGTTTGGGTACCTGTCTGCGTTACTTGGAGAATCTACTTGGATCCTGTAATTTTGTATGGAGAATCGCTTACTTTATTTCCCGAGTTATAATCTCTCATACTCTGGCCGTTCGGGAGGAAACCGACGAACGGGTATAAGAGATACCAGCGTTCTTTACAATGGGTGTATGTTGATAGCATGTGGGAATGCATCATATTATGTAGGATAAAAAAATCTCAAGTCCAATAAATTTAACGTTTCACATATTTCCATGTCTGATGTTAAAATACTCCAAGTACCGAAACCACTACAGGCCTCTTTAATGGTTGTGGTGAGAGGAGTTCCTTTGGGATGTCCCACCATAAGTAGTCAAACTGTTTACTATGGTTTGACAACTTACCTGGGTCTCCTAAGTGCCCATGTTACGTGTCTTCAAAGAATAAAAGTCAGTGCTTGTAGGCATGGCTGTGGGATCCAGGTAAGTTGTCAAACCAAAGTACTTACCGTGTGACAAAAACAAGGCACTCCTGGCAACAAATCACTATAACTGTCCAAAATAAGGGGAACGTCTGGTACCACATCCACTTGAACTGTCCAAAATAAGGTAATATACCCAGATAATTAAAAAAAATCGTAAAATCCTTCAGGACTCCAAAGTGGCAGTCGGATTTCTGTTAACATCCTGCGTAGTATCTGTTATAGCCTTGAATATCTGTCTTTGCCAAAAACCAGTCAAGATTTTTACTAGAGACCTCTACTGATTTGGATAAAATAAACCAATTTAGAGGCGGTCTGTTCTCAGTCTGGATGTAGAAAGATGGGATTTGTTTGCAGTCTGTTCTTTGTCTCTGTTGTTCAGCTCATGTTGTATTTTTCCATTCTGTTCCCACAGGTTTACTTTACTAGCAGATATGAAGGTTTATAAGGAGATGATACGATATGAATCTGCCCCACTGTCAGGTAATGATCATTCATTTTTACTTAAAGTGGTTGTCAGCCCCCAAGGACGTGTTAAAACAGATCACAATCATCGTCATGTCTTCTCTAGTATTAACACCCGTATCTCCATTCTAGCGAGACACCATGACCGAGAAACCACCGAACCCATCAGTTTCTTTCTCTCCAACCTGGAAGAGGTGATCTCCTGGAAACCCACCAGACAGGACATGTTCAACGTTGCTGTGACTCCTCTTGCTAAGAGACACCCCCCACTTGAAAGCCCGAGACCCAGGACTCTGATCTGTCATGATATGAAGGGAGGATACCAAGAAGACAGGTAATGTGTAGAGTCTTCAGGAGATAGAGCTAAGCAATGCTTGGAAGATGTGTTTGTAGATAATCTCATTAAGCTTCGTTATTAAGTATCATAATTTACCTGCTGCACTGCCACAGGCTTGTGTCTCCAGGGCTTATAGATATTGTTTGTACTGTCTATATAAGAATGGCCATGGGAAAATGGATGTCCGCTCCTAGCTTATTACTTGCTCTGTTATAGGTTTGTCCAGGGTTCCGACACAAGTGACCCCTACGTATTCTACCACTGGCAACATATCGATATATTCGTGTACTTCAGTCATCAAATGTTCACGCTGCCTCCTGTGTGTTGGACCAATGCTGCTCACAAAAATGGCGTGTGCGTCCTAGGTAAGATTCATGTAAAATGCAAGTAGTAACCTTGTAGCACCAGAGAACTCTCTGCCAAAGCGTTACTGGTCTGGCAACTAATAAACTGCAAGGATATGGTCTTCCTGCTTTCTAGCGGGTTATAATACAGTCCAATAAAACTGCATCAAAGTCAAGCAGGCGATTGACTCCGCCCGAAAATCACTGGATGTGTTTAACTAGAACTGAAAATCCACAAGACCAAGATTTAAACAGCAGGGATATAATTGGTTACTGTGATATCGGGGTGTGGTGGCTGTCCTCTCAAAAACCCTCTTTTTTTACTTGAAAAACATCTGTTTGATCATGTAGGTTCTAGAATTTGCCTTTCGTGTCCGTTTTATAATCCATGTTTTAGTGGGGAATAAAAGAGAAATGAAATATAGCACTATTACTTTCCTTTAAGTACTATTATGTGGCAGTTTTGGGGACTCTATGATATCCATAGTACCAGCACGCTTACTGTTTACCTGCCATTCATTTATATGGATCTGCACTCTTACACTTCTGATAAGCTGGACCCAACTCTCTACCACGTGACACTCTTGCCACCCTAACCACCACCCACCTGGCACTTTTGCAGTCCTCTCTTACCCAGTAACCATTTTAATCTTGCTTTGATTATTTTATTTCCCCTTGATCCCTGTGCCGGGTACAGCTTAGTTATTATTATGGCCATTTATATAGCGCCAACAGATTCCGTAGTGCTTTTAGTTCACAGTTTTACCTTTAATTCTAGGTACGTTCATCACAGAGTGGGAGAACGGAGGAAAAGCCTGTGAGTTGTTTTTGGCTGGTGAGGAATCTGCATATCGAGCAGTCGCTGATCAGATGGTACGTCTGGCAGAGTATTTTCAGTTCGATGGGTGGTTGGTCAATATCGAGAATCTGCTGAGTGTGAGTATCGGGCTCTATGTCTGCATCCTTCATTTAATACACTGTCTACCTGCTGCTTGTTTTATGTTTGTTTGTCCTGAGGCCCTTTTATTCACATATCCGCTTCTCACCCAGCCCTTAGCAGTGTCCCGTGCTCCCCTCTTTCTGCGCTATCTGACAGACCAGCTGCACCAGCGGGTACCGGGCGGCCTGATCCTGTGGTATGACAGCGTGATCCACAGCGGGGAGTTAAAATGGCAGAATGAGCTTAATGACAATAACAGGTGAGTTAATAACACCGGAGGAGAAGTCAGAACGTTGCTAACATTATTACATTACCAGGAAAGTCATGGAGCTTATATATATATATTTAAAAATATAAAGTAAAGAGGGCATGCAGGTGCTAATTTAATGTGCTATTATATTATTTATATACAATCTCCATAAGTACAGTGCTAAGTGCAAACAACAATCTGCAAATTGTTTCGATTTCTAGCGCAATTACAAATGGGCAGAACCTATAAAATTCTTCTGACATTAGAGAAACACAATATCCACAAAGAATCTCAGCATGGTGAACAAAATAACATTAAGATAATAGAATAGAATCCTTTCAAGAGCCAGTACCTAAAAATTAAAAAACAAAATACAAAATAGTGCATATCAAAACCCACACGGTCTGAATGGCTGAAGTGCTGCTCCAGGAGGATCAGACCCTTGCGGACAATGGATCCCATCTATGTTCGGCATGTAACCACAGGTCCCCCACGCATTATTCATTCATCTGGGTCGTCTGACATCATGCCTCTTGAGTCTTTCTTACTCGTATTCGTCTTTGCCTTCAATTTATACTGTGTATTTTTTCTCTGCTATAAATGTTTATTATTGTAGCCAAATGGCTATAGTATTAAATCCTTAGAAACAGTGACTTTTGTTGCAAGTTAATTTATACAAAATGGCAATGTGTTTTTACTTTTTCCCCACCTCCTGTCCAGTATATTAGAATGATGATTGATGGATGAAGTGTTGGTAAAGGTTGTACAGTTAAGGGAAGGATTGGCTCCTGATTGTTACTGGCCTCCAGACAAACGTTCTTCATAAACAAATTGTGGAGTGCGCTGCGAACAGCGAGGCGGCTAAATTAGTGTAATTAAAGGATTGAATCATGCGCTTATTAAAGCAAACCTTGTGTACTTTATTTAGTGGAAAATTTGTAGCAAGCCTAGCTTAGCAGAAAGATGTATTTTGCAGTCATGGTAACATAAAATTATCTTAATTTCATGGCTAAAGCAGATCTGTCACGTGAGATTTATGCAATTTGATGGCTAGCTATAAGGTAGATTGTGCCATTTCTTTTCTAAACATGTCATTCCTCTTTATATTGTAAGTTACACTGGCTGTCCTGGAACAACTAGAGTATATCATGCAAATTAATAAAACCCCCAAAAGGCTATAGGGACAAGCTCATCCGCATGTATAGTTGGTTAATATTGAGCTGAGAATTAAAGTTGCTAAAAGCAAAATGTCCATCCATTTCTGTATTCAACCTTTGATCTTTCTTCCTGTCCAGGGGCTGATATCGAACCTGTTTTGCCGGTATATGAATAACCTGTGTTTTCTATCTTTCGCAGGCAGTTTTTTGACGCCTGTGATGGAATTTTTACAAACTACAACTGGCGAGAGGGAAACTTGCAGGCTATGGCGGACGAGCCGCGTCGGATGGACGTGTATATCGGCGTAGACGTGTTTGCTCGAAGCGAGGTGGTGGGAGGGAAATTTGACACTTTCAAGGTTACTTCTAATTAAAAATTCTTTTCTGCTTCTCTGACACTTTCCCTATTTTACGCACTCATCATTCTAGTCCTCGTTGCACTTCATCTGCATAAGTTGAATGATGGCCTTTTTATATATTCATGGTTTACCTCACGTCAAGATTTGCTATCATTGTTCCCTGGGCCTCGCCTGTTTTCTTCCGGAATAATATAGAGTTAAAGAGGTTTATATAGGCCTCTATTTGCATGCCGTATATAGGCGAATGATTGTATAGTTATATGATCCGGCAGACTCTTCATTTACCAGAAAGAGCCTCCACCAATCAGGAGCTTTCTGGTCCATGATGTCTAAACCAGCAGAGGATTATGGGATAAGTAGTATATACCCCAGGAGCAGTTCCACTCGTCGTAAGGGGAACTGCACTAAAAAGTGATGGCAGCCATGCCCTGGCTCTCTATTTATATACAGTGTAGTTCATCTGTGTGAACCAGACTGTAGTCCTATAAATAATTTGGACTAAACTAAAATAGGCAATCTGGAAATAAGAATTATTATCCTGCTTGACAGCTCTGAGGGGCGGGCTTATAACTGATTTTTTTTTATTTTATTTTTTTTATAAATGGCAATTCTAAGCCACTCTCAGAACTGAGGGTATAGGGTACTCTGTCCACCACTAACATAACAATAAGGCAAAGTTGTGATGGTTCTTAGACTGACCATCTAAGCCAAAGTGGATTGTGGCTACATGCGTTTACTTGTTATTTATAATGTATTTTCATTTAGTCCTTGCAGATGATCCGAACGTATGGCCTGTCAGCCGCTCTGTTTGCCCCTGGCTGGGTTATGGAGTGCCTGGAAAAAGAAGAATTCCTACAGAACCAGCACAAGTGAGTAGGAAGTGGGTTTGTCCAATTTTCTGACTTTTATTTTTCTAGTTTAGGTCCGTTCTGTATAATGGTACATTGCGTTATAATATTATTATTAAAAATGTGCTATATTAGTTCTTACTCCAACATATATTTGTTAGAATGGAAAAACAGAATGACTATTGGGATAAAACAGAGACAGTCTGCGGTAAAGTCATGGGGTATTTACGTCTATATTGTAACGTACAACCCAAAACGCAGAGCAAAAACACACCAGATAAAATAGAGACAGAAAGAATTTCCATAAACCGGTCCTGAATGGCCGGATAATAGAATAAACTTCAAGGAACGTCAGAAAAAAACAAGGTCACGGGGAGCCAGAATTCACAAGGACGAGTAACAATGCCGAGTCAGGGGAACCAGAAATCAGAATAGTCGGTCAAGCCGGGTCAAAACCAATAAATACCAAAAGTATCAAAAGAACGCACTACAGGGACACTAGTGACACTAAGAGCCACAACAGGGCACTGTTCCTTGGGCAGACTGGTTTTTTTTTATGGTTGGGGGCATGGTTAGATAATAGTATGCTGAGCTCTATTGTTTAGAGCTCCTCTGATGTCATGACTGCGGAACGCGTGTCGTGCCATAAAAAGTGGCGGGTGCACAGCAGCCGGCGTCCATGAGGTTGTCTGGAGCCTCATGCTGCATGGGAGCGGCGGTTTGCCGGATCTCAGAGGTGGCGGATCGCCTGACCGCTAAGGTAAGTACAAGGGGGCTAACATATATATTGTAAACACTGTATGAAGTTCAGGGGGACTTGAGTTGGGGACCTAAATTAACATTCTTAAAAAAAATGTTCGATCTGGTACTTGAGTATAAAGCCTAATGTCGGTGCCCATCTATCTCACTAGACAGGTGGAATGTTTTTGTTTCTAGTAATCTGCACTGTAGCCACATTCATTGGAATGTTTAATGTTCCACCAGTCTGCACTGTAGCCACATTCATTGGAATGTTTAATGTTCCACCAGTCTGCACTATAGCCACATTCATTGGAATGTTTAATGTTCCACCAGTCTGCACTGTAGCCACATTCATTGGAATGTTTAATGTTCCACCAGTCTGCACTATAGCCACATTCATTGGAATGTTTAATGTTCCACCAGTCTGCACTATAGCCACATTCATTGGAATGTTTAATGTTCCACCAGTCTGCACTGTAGCCACATTCATTGGAATGTTTAATGTTCCACCAGTCTGCACTATAGCCACATTCATTGGAATGTTTAATGTTCCACCAGTCTGCACTATAGCCACATTCATTGGAATGTTTAATGTTCCACCAGTCTGCACTGTAGCCACATTCATTGGAATGTTTAATGTTCCACCAGTCTGCACTATAGCCACATTCATTGGAATGTTTAATGTTCCACCAGTCTGCACTATAGCCACATTCATTGGAATGTTTAATGTTCCACCAGTCTGCACTGTAGCCACATTCATTGGAATGTTTAATGTTCCACCAGTCTGCACTGTAGCCACATTCATTGGAATGTTTAATGTTCCACCAGTCTGCACTGTAGCCACATTCATTGGAATGTTTAATGTTCCACCAGTCTGCACTGTAGCCACACTCATTGGGATTTTTAATGTTCCACCAGTCTGCGTTACATACATCTGTTCATTTCTCAGAGCTCCTGTATCCTCCAGTATTTTGTTCAGTAAATAAAATGCACACTCTGTTGGAGTTTGGTAAAAGGACTTAATTGGCCAGTAAATTATTTAGTTGCTTGAACTGTATGTCTTAGTGAGGATGTATTTCAGTGTGTTCCTGTGCTATTCAGAATTCTTCTTGCTGCCATACTCCGCATTGTGGTGTGTTACCAAACTCTATAATTATTATGTACACATAAACATATAAACTCTGGTCCGTCTACTTAAACAAATATTAATTCAGAGACACAACAACATAAAAATAATGACCCACAATCTAACTAACCAAAACAACAACAACAGCAACCACAATCTGACTAACTCACAATAACAACTAAACCTTATAAAGTCATCAGATCCCACTCCCCATTCACCATGATAATAATTAGGCCATGTCTGCTCACGTGTCTGCTCAGTAGCACAGCCGAGAAGGAACAGGGAGGAATGGAGATAGGGGGAAGTGGTTAAAGGTATTGAATTCCCTAATTACCATTTTAAATGGTAAAGCTTATCCGCCTGTAAGAAAGGCATACATGAGCTTGGTCACACGACCCCTGGTCACCATATTAGTTTGACAAAATGTCACCACACGCATCCTGTCATTCATAAATCACCACTGGCAGCCACACATGTCCAGACCATGGTAGACCATCGACAGGTGCCACATTTAACGTGCTTAGCTTTGGATCATGCACAATTTCTTTCTTTTTTGCCATATTTTCCTATTTCCATCACTATATGCATCACATTAGTCTAATAAGAGTACTGTTAACTTGGCAATAGAGATCTACAACTAAGAAAATGTTTGAAACCAGAAGAAATAAAACATTTTCTGATATATTGTCCATTTCCTATGGCTTGTCTTTTTGTTGTTGCACTGTGTCAGTCAGTCTCTCATGATGGCGTCTTTTTCATTCCAGGTTCTGGTCTCTGCTGGAGAACTATCTATTTATACACAGCCTCTGCTCACTTCCTATTTGCTCCACTCTTTGCCTTGGATGTGGAAAGAAGAGATTCTCTTTTGGAAAGGTGAGGTCCTCATTTTGTTTTTTTTATGATGTAAATCTTTGAACCCCCATTAGCTGGGAATAGGGCCCCAGACCATGACCAAGTGATCAGTCTGCCCCTTTTTTTGCTGTCTTACATAAGAAGATGATCCCTGATGGGGCCCCGTGCTGTGTATCCTAGTAAGAGTGCTGCCATTTTTTTTTCTTTAGGATGAAGAAGTTGGCCCATGGTTTAACTTGAGTGCCCAGGAGATTCAGCCAATCTTCACAGAGGTCACGTCTCAAGACCAACAGAGTGGGTGGGTGAGGTCCCGTGTCTGCCAGAAGGATGCGTGGCAAGGAGGCAACTCGCTGCTGATTGAGGGGAAGTTACCAGCAGATACAAATGGAGTCACACTGAGGTTAGTGCCTGGGTAGGAATTCAAGCGAGTTCACTAAGAAAGTGAAAGGCAAAAGACAGGTTCATTGGAAAATACATTTGTGTAATAATCATAGTATAAAAATAATTTACATTGAAATACGTTTTACGGTGGCATTCAGGTATGACAATGTTGGTCATGCTGTATCATCACATGAATAAAACTCTCAATGACGCTGCTGTACACAATCTAGGTATGGTATGGTATGAAATGTGGTCCTGAAAATTTCCCTGGATTTATTATGAAAGACGCAAATAAACCCCAACGATCACCTTCTAATTACCATCCCCATCTCTGTGTTTTATGCCAATACCATGAGCTAGAATCTGAGTGATTCAATGTCCAGTGATGGATAATGCTGTTTTTTTGAAGCTGGTTTTGACTCCCCGATGGGGACCTCTGTAAAAAGCATTATTAAAGTTGTACTGACATCAAAAAGTGACTAAATCTTCCCACTGTTTCAGTAAAATGTCAAATGTACTGCTGTACCATAACTACACACTGTAAAGAAAATATAACTTGCCCTAGACTAGACATAGCAACTGTAATAAAATTGTTTGCACGTCTCTCCCAGAATTCCTGGCAGACAGGGCTGTGACTTTTTTTTAGCATTGTTTGCAATGACTTTCTGCTTTAGAACATGTTTTTTGAATTTCTACGCATGGCCAATGATCTGAATTAACTAAACCCCAGTAAAGAATAGTGCTGTTCTGCCTTATTGGAGCTCTGTAATGAATGAATACCGGCGGCTCTCAAGTCACTGGTCCCCATTACAGCTAGGACCTAGTTAAACCAATAATGAGCATTGATGTTCAGCAACAGAAACTGTTTCCAGTTTTGCCTGAAACCCCACCACGAGCAACACTTCAGATGACCACGCTCCACCACTCTTGGGACCACCTGGCAAGTCTAGATTATCTTGGGAAATAATTGATATTATAAAGTATTATACACGTAACACTGCAGATCTTTATCATTGGGACCTGGAATTGAAATGTATGTTTCTAATCTTTTAAGGTGTTTTTTGGTAATAAATCTAAAACTGTTCTAAACACGAGTCAGATAATGGCTTTGACGTGCCTGTCAAATGTATCTTAAAACAAAAATCCTGTAAGATATTGTTCGCTAAACTGGAAATTGAGGAGAATTAATCACAGATTTGGGAATTCTAGGCTGAAATAGACAAGTTAGGAAAATTCTCAATTTCAGCAATTTTCTAAATATGCCTTTTTGGGCAAAAGTTTGCAACTCCTTTGTCTGTTGGCTAACATTCTCTAAGATATCCAGTTCAGTGAATAGCGTCCTGCTGTAGAGGACTTTTCGTTGCCTTGATGGCCGGTCTGTTGTAAGATAGAAGGGGCACTTTTTAAAATGAAGAATTGGTCATCGCCATTAAGTCCCTTGTGTTGTGATTTAGGTTGTTGTCCCTGCATGTCGCGTCTCCACAGAATCTCTTGCTCCTCTTGGTGTACAAGTTGGAGGAACCATCCAAAGTGTCTGTGGCGCTGGAACTGGGAACGCAGGACGTGGCTTCCTGCCAGGTGGAGAGTATCACAGGAGTGAGTGGTGAGACAAGTATTATTTTATATCAGGTTTAGGCTCTCTGCCTGCCGGTAGCTGAGGATTATGGGGGTTGTAGTGCACAAACAGGAGGTTGCTTTATCAGAGAGTAAATAGTAGAAATTGTTTAAATATACAGCATATATATATACAGCATATTTCCTTCTGGTGCCACATCCACACTGTGTGTAAGGTAGTGGAAGGGAGAGGAAGAGATCTGGTCTGGAAGAATAATTTAAAGTTTGGTGGGGGTAATGCCACTGTGCTTCTGGCTTCCAATGTCTAAATCAATCTGTTTATGTTATGTAATGTACTACATCTGGTGAGTCTGACAGTATCCCTCCCAGCTCCACTGACCATGTTCTCACTGTGTCCCGCAGAGCAGGTGGAGGCACGCAAACTGCAGACGCTCTCTGATCCTCCCAGTCAATTTTCAGACATCCAGAAAGACAACAGACATGGCTGGGTGCAAAGGTGGGTGTTTGAAAACCAATGACAGGCCTTCAACTGAGGATTTAATGTGCTTAAATCAAATCCTGAATATCATACCCTAGAGGGAGTATGATCTTTATTCAAGCCAAGTATCTCTTGACCTAAACTTTCAAATTGGGCCCATGGAATCAACCAGCATGTTCCCGTACCCCTAGACATTAAAGGATCACTATAGGGTCAGGAACACAAACATGTATTCCTGACCCTATAGTGTTAAAACCACCATATAGCCCCTCTGGGCCCCTCATGCCTCTGTAAATATAGCAAAATCTTACTGTATTCAAGCCTGAAGCTGCTGGCTCTGCCCTGTCTGCCTCAGAAAAAACAAGCAGCTTGCTGACATCATCAGAAGTGGTAGCCTGATCCAATCACAATGCTTCCCATAGGATTGGCTGAGACTGACAAAGAGGCAGATCAGGGGCAGAGCCAGCATGATTCAAACACAGCCCTGGCCAATCAGTATCTCCTCATAGAGATGAACTGAATCAATGTATCTATATGAGGAAAGTTCAGTGTCTGCATGCAGAGGGAGGAGACACAGAATGTTTGGATGCATTTTAGGCAGCCATGACCCAGGAAGGATCTCTAACAGCCATATGAGGAGTGGCCAGTGAAGTTATCACTAGGCTGTAATGTAAACACTGCATTTTCTCTGAAAAGACAGTGTTTACAGCAAAAAGCCTGAAGGTAATGATTCTACTCACCAGAACAAATTCAATAAGCTGTAGTTGTTCTGGTGACTATAGTGTCCCTTTAATTCATCTGTACTCTCTCTAGTGCATTGAACTATTCACATATGTATGTACATTCTCTAGTACATATAACTCTTTATATATTTGTATATTTTCTAGTGCATAAAACCATTACTCTATCTGGCTTATTATGTGGAACTTTTCTTATCGCTGTACTCTCTCTAGCTCACGTTGTGTATCCTAGAATTTGTGTAACTTTTGCAAAGAAGTGGCAATAAAGGAAGGGGCTGTTGGTAATTAAAATAGTGATTTAATATAGCTATTTTTTATTCTAGAGAAATTAGTAATTTTTTTTTCTGTTCTGTGAAATAAAATCTGGTGTAACATAGTGGCATGTGAGGGCAGGATATTCCTCGGAGGATAATTACAGGTTTAGTATAAAATATGTGTCTGGTTCCTGATCCTCTCAAGGTATACTAGGCTCTAGACTCGCTGTCTGTGATTGCCTGTAAATGGTGTCCATTTAGTCTGAGTTTGTAATCACAGACCATGAATATCCACGGCTGACAATTTATCTCTTGGCAGGTACTATGAAGTGGAGCTCAATGACTGCTTCTTGACCAGTTTGTCCATCCACCTATCCCACCTGACGGACAGTCGGCAGGATGAATTCTTCACGTGTCGCATCGGAGAGATCAGGGTATCTTGCTTTATTCTGTGTGTGGTCCCCTCACACTTCCATTGTTCGTACTTCATTTTTAACCTAGGTTGGCAAGCTTGCATCTATTTAATTCTTGCTGAACTTTAGTCTCCATGATATGTATGTGAAAGATAAATATAAAATTAATATGGCTCATCAAAAGCTGAATAAGCTTGAGATTCTGTGCCTGTCTGACATCGTCCAACCACCTGTATCATAAATGATTGCTGATTCACCTTCTTGTATCACTGATCTGTCCAATTCCCGTCCTACAGATCTTGGATGTGTCCGAACCTCCATCTCTGCCTGCACAGCCATCAGATCTCTCAATCTCCAACCTCCGTTGGCGCAGGAATCCAGAGACAGATCAGCTGTTGGTCAGCCTTACACTGCGCTGGGCGCATCCCAAGGGCAGCGCGCGTCACTTTCGCATTTACTGCAGAGGAGTCACCTGCCTTCTTTCATCCACCTCTGATGCTCATCTTCTAGGTCTGGCGCATGCTTGCGTCTATCGGGTGGTGGACCTGGCAGTACCCAATGCCTGCCCTCCTATTTCAGGTCGGCTGGAATTCGCTGTCCAGCCAGTTAGTAAAGACGGACTTGAAACATTACCACTGGAATGGGGGCATCTGGCGCTAGAATACGCGGAGCAGACACACACAGAGGTTTGATGATGGTGGAGGTTCTCAGCCACAAACATTGACAAAGAGATTGGCTAATTAACATATCCTCAACACAAAACCAAATTTTTGACCAATGAAGCCATTCTTTTCACTAACAGCCAAGATTCTACAGGTAACAGGATGACAAACATCCACGCATTTCATATAGTCCCTTTTCTCCTACCTTGGCATTTCCTCCACCTAAAGAATCTTCCTTGGGACTACAAGCACAGCAGTTTTAGGCAGTGACAATCAAACCTCATCTATGCACACATCCATCCTAAAATGGTCGGCCTTGGAAATTTCATGTCCTTATCGTATTCTTTCCATAAAACTGATTGAAAAAACTGTCCCTGTTCAATTCACAGCTTATTATGGCCGACGTATGGAAAGGTTTTGAAGGAGCTATAACTCACAATGACCATCTCTTGAACTTTGACCAGGAGCATCTGTTATTGATGAGTCCCCAGCAGATAGTTGGGTTGCTTTTTTGAAATATTGTTCCAAACTCCAGGACAGAATCCTTCCGTGATCCATGTATCAGTAACTTCTGGTTGCGATCTTCTCCCTTCTTCCTGGAAGGCAATTAGTATTTAAAAAAAAAATAAAAAATAAAAAGAAGCCATAGGGCATTGGCTGCCCAGGATGCCTCTCTGGAGTCTCAGGTCTATCTCCTGTTTTCTCTACTTATGGGAAATTTGGGAAAGGGGTGGATAAAGGTTCATGGTAAAAGATTAGTTTTTGGGGGGCTAAAGATCAGAAATAGAAGATGGTTCGGGTATTATACACACATTGAAGGGTATACATAACTAAAACGTGCATATTTATTACAAAGAGAAATGCAAGAACATGATATAAATTGTCAGCTTTCCTTAGTGAATTGCACATGGGAAAAACATATTTGGACAGAACTTAATAAAACACGTTAATATTGTGTTTTAGAAGACTTGGCCTTGGAGGGTGTCATGGCGTCCATAAGGCACCTCTAGTGCCGTGTCATAGGCACCAAAAAAAAGAAAAACTACAGTCTTGGTAGACACGGGATTACTTGGGGCAGGAAGGTTGGGGGAGGTAATATGTTAATAGTTACTCTCAGTCAGATACCCCACTTAGGAGAGAGTTTTAAACTTCCAATGTATGACTGAGCAAGATAAGACATTTCTACACACAGCTTCAGATAGCTGCCAACAAAAGATGTATTCTGTGTAATAAATCAGTAGATGAGACAGAGGTCGGGGCACAGTTAAACACCTGCCTGATGGGCCTGTTCTCATAATTAATCCTTTATATACACCTATCTGACATTACCCAGAGCGCAGTATTGCTCCCAATCCCTATGTTTTTCCCTCTTCTAAATTACTCTTTAGAATTCGACCAAATCTCAGCCTTTGTGACTCCTTCACCATGTGAACTACACTAATTCAGGGCAACAGTCACATCTGTGAAATTCTGTATAAGTTAACGCACGTAGAGGCAAAACATTTTTTATATTAGTGACTTCTGGGTATGTGTGCAGTACTGATTGGCAGAGTATGTGTTTAATATATATTCTATATAATTATCCATTAACTAAGGTATCCTCTGTGTGAAGTTATGTCTCAATATTCACCACAATCCCTTAAAGCTAGTGGACAGGATTCTGAATATTTTGGGGTATCGAGCGATGTTTGTTTCTGTATTATAATTGTATGTGTCTTCATGCTGCTAGTATTTGTGGATTTGGGCTCCACTGCAGCAATTTGAAATATATGTGAACTGCCAGATTTAGAAAATGAACTTTAGGCTCTCGGCCATGACCTTCGTCACATGGGTGGAATTGTGCTTCACTCCTGAATCCTGACTCCCTCAGTCGATGGATCTACTTGGGGAAGGTTTTTTTTCTTCACCAGGACATTAAGGACATAGATTCCTGAAGTGATCAAAATCAATCCATGATCAATCCCTCCTATCCTTGGTAAGACTCTGTTTTACAGATGATCGTAATAAAATCATCAAATGGATTGCTAGGGAATATTACATTAGCAACGTTGGGAACTCCATAAAATGATTAAAAACATGTAGAAGAACACATTTTCTTTATACTTTATATAATTTTAGGAATGGTTTTAAAGAGACTGGCTATTAAAGTGTGTATTACTTGGGACAAGTAGGACCACACATAGTAGCAAAAGTTTTTGTCTTTTTTTGTTGTCATTTTAAAGATGCTTACAGACTGACTTCATGATCATCCAATGAAAATGTTTACAGACGCCTCATCGTGTGAAGATTATTCTGTTTTGCTACGTGTGTATCACTGAAAGAATAAAATGTAACAATGATATAAATGATGTTCTGTAATCTGTAAGCATGGCTTGGAAAAGAAATCAGGAATTGTGTATCATTCATTTATACGTCAGCCATTTCCACCGCACTAGACACAATGGGTAAATATAGTCATTTATACAGTGTTTTACTTGCAGTCTAACACAAAGCTCTTTACTGTTGTACCAGCAGAAGTCATCTCAATGAAATGATCTCGGTGCAGTGGTCCCGTTAACCCCATAATATAAAACAATGCCTGTCAAGGCAAGGGGCATAATTCATTATTGCACTATGGAATGTTGTCCTTTAATTTAAGTTGTGTAGTGCATTAGTGATCTTCCTGCCTGGTAGGGATGGATTGTCAATGTCAAAAGGGGTTAATTTGATTGTATGGAAGGTCAGAAGTTTTTTTTTTTTTTGCCTTAATTCTCATTGAAGCTGGGACCCGCCCTCCCCCCACAGAGGTCAGATGATAGAAGTGGTAATGGAAATTGCATAGGAATGTGAAAAGGGTTTTACCATATGGATGGAGCCTGTGAATTAATCAAGGCTTTGTAAGGTGTGACACATAAGTAGCCTGAATGTCTCTTCAGCCATATGGCCTGTACTTCTGAATTGATGGGTCAATCTCTTTGATAGATTAATGGCCACTAGCCTTGTTCCAGTATCATATCCAAAAGGAAATTAACATTAATATTTACCCACAGAATAATAATTAAGCCTCATTTTTGTTATATTTGGAATGTGACAATCGCCATATTCTAAATAAGCCCAAACATGAGTGGCATAACTTAACCATAGGTTAAGGAATTGTGATGTCTGCCATATTGGGTCGCAAGTCAGGGGTGTGACATATGTATAGAATGGGAAAATAATAAATTCGTAGATGCAATTATTATTTATGTGGCGGGTACATAAGAGAAGATAAAACAAAATGTTTCCATTTGGATTGATGTTGGTGTGGAACACAAGGGGGTGGTCACTCATTATCTCTATAGATACGCTTTAACTACACTTCTAGACCAGCTGTGGTAATCCACAGGGTGTATATTCAATGGTACTGAAATGTCTGTGTACTTGCTTGGGGCCAAAATCTAATTCTGAGTGAGTCACCATCTTCCTTACCAGAGACCCCCTGGGCAAAGGTTTTACTTTGAAAACCTAATTGAGTAACTGTTTAGGACTTGTGTTATTTTATCTATTTTGTTTTTATCTGTTGTTGGTGTAAATAATTAGTTTTTTCATCTATTTGTTTTTTGCTCATAATAAATATTCCTTTATTAAGTTCTGTCTTCGTCTGGTTAAGAATCACGTTACCTGAAGAGACTAATTAGTATTTTGCAATTGTTTAGATAGTGTGCTAAGTTCTTTTAGGTGGGTTTTTATTATTTTATATTAAGTTTACTTGGGGGACCACGGCACCCCATTTATAAATTGTCTTGGTGGTGGCAGTGGTAAAATAATAAGTTATCTTATTATGTTTACGTGTGGGTGGTGTTAAGGGGAATTTTGTCATTATTTCCGGTCCAGTGCAGACATAGTGAACTTTAACCCTTTCACCACCACAACTACATCACACACACACTCTTGAAGTAGGGTGCGTTTGGGACAATGTCGTTTTTGCAATTTCCACTGCAGGGTTAAACACATCTTCCAAACAGACAATAGGCTTCTGCTGCAATGACAGAGTAAAACTTGGTCATGTCAAGCTGCAGATGCTGTAGCAGAGCTCCTTGTATTCCAGCTGGGTACCTCCGCCAAGGACCGCTTCCTAGCTGGAACAGGGGAAAAACCTCAGAGCTTCTGCAATAGTTGCAGTAGCTGGACTGGTGTCCTTCTAGAGCCTCTCCATCCTGGAACAGGATAGGGGACTAGCTCTATTCCCTCCCAGGGACTGGACGACAAACAGTCCTGGGAGCTCTAGCCCTTATGAGGACTTTCCCTGCCGAATCCTCCACGAGATGGAACAAGGTGCTAAGCAGTGATTATAGCCCTTCTCCTCACAGTAACTAGATGACCCATAGATCTTGGAGTACAACCAAACACAGCCTTTTATACACCGACCCCAGCACGGGTTCTCCATTGTCTTTACCACAAGCCCCTCCCAGGAATCTCTGGGCCTGTGAGATAATTGCGTTAAAGACCGGTAAGCTAATTATCTCCCAGGAACAGAGAGGCAAACATAAAACTATAAAACATAAAAATACCCAAAACCATAATAAAAATATAAAATAACCACACAAATAATACCTCTTTAAATATCCCTGAGCTGAGCACCCAATTTCTCCAAATAACGCTCCGCTCCATGCAGTGTAGGGGAAACGCCACCGTGTTAAAGTTCTGACCGGCTGCACACGTGGCCCTATGCCCAAAATAGTTCCAGTGCGTATGGTGCTTTTGCCGGTCAACTTTCAGAAGCTCCTGCAGCTGCAATATGGGGTGCTCCGCCTGGCTCTTAGGTAGAATTTGTTCCCCTTAGTCTCACCTAGTCTTACCTTTAGTAAGTAGATCAAAACCGTGAACCAAGTTGTCCGGGAGCCGCACGGTCATCTCATGCCGAAAACAGCTCCATAACATTCATGGTTAAGTCCCGCTGAGGTGACCAGAAACCCACAAAGTCCTCATGCCAAATTTAGTTCCATAGTGGTAGCGGCTAAGTACCACTGGGACTATTTGTGGGTTTGGTTCCTGCGAACACCCGCCATAGAGCCAGCGTTCGGTTTTATTCTCATGAAGGTAAAGTCCCGAACCAGGGGCACCCAGGGAAAGCCACTAGTGGCGGCTGGGCAGGGCAATGTTGCAGACCTGAACCAACCCCCCCTTTCTATAAGTACTGCACTTTGGAATGTGTCGGTGTTATGTAAATACCAATAATAAAAAGTGATGCCCTGATTGTAGTTTGCTGTTCCATCCTACTGACTTTTTTCCTGGTGTCATCAGAAACAGGAAAATCGCAACAAAAAGCAGGAGTAGGGTAAGGATCCCAAAATTAGGACTGTCCCGCCAAACGCAGGACACTTGGGAGGCATGCTATTTCTTTTCACATTGCGGGCCCATAGCATGACCATAGAATATTCCTTTAGCAGCACCTTTCTCAGGGTAATTCAATAATGTGTAAATTGTTGAGAATTCAAAGCGAATTTAACATTTTAGGGAAAGTGAGAGTGGGGTGATTTTTGTGAATTTTTCCGTTTGTATTGTTTGCGCTAAATTTCTCTTCAAATTCCTGATAATTCCCACTTTATCGAGTAACCCTGTCAGAGTTTGACAATTGTAACACAATTCAAAGATGGCTGCGTTCACACCAAAAATAAATGGTCAGATCAGCGGGCGGCAATCGCAGCTAAACCTACCAGAAAATTATATCAATGTTTGGCAGTTTTAATAGAATTTGTGGAAAGAATATTTTCACGATTCTCTTTGTCTCTCTTGTTTCTGTTCACCATAAAGTATTTGGCCTTTTTTAGTTTTTTTTAAATTTATATTACCATTGTACAGCTCCACGGAATATGTACCTTCATTAAACAGAAGTCATGCTGTGTGTAAAACCTTTAGCCTGGAGCTTGGCGCCATCTACTGGTAGCAATGCTCATTGTCAATTTTCTCAGCAAGTGAACAATAAATGTTGCCTATTGGATACACTTACTGTGATAGTGGTTCTTAACACCAGGTGTGCCTGGGAGGTCTATTGAGGTATACCTACTAGGCAGCCCTACCCCCGGCCACCCCCACTCACACACCTAAAATTAAAGGGTCCCTCTTTGTCCATGTGAAATGTTGGGAGGTGTGTTCATGTATTAACTGAAACACAACGTGAAGGGGTTTCATTAATAAGCCTAAAGTAAATTTATTTTATACCCAAAACACCCTCAACTCCCAGTGTTACTGCAGGCTCTCTTTAATTGCTGGTAACCCCATGAGGGCTGAATCTGTAACAGACTTTCACCAATTAACTCACACGGTAGACAGCGACTAACACTGAGTCCATGGGATACACAACTCCTACAATCCTCAGCCAGTCAATGGCTGGCCAATGATGGACAGAGAGGAACTGCAAGCAAGGTAAGACATACATTTACCAGAAATACAAGGGTTTCCAAAATGTAATTGGACTACACTCCCCATAATCCATTGCGATAGCTTGGACAACTATACAATAAAATGTCTTGGGGCAACAATTATAACCACATCCATATTAAACAATCAATCTACTCACCAGGTTTTAACATAAACAGTCTTAAAGTGATCTTAAAACAATATAAACAAATCAGTGCTACCATCTAAGCTATAGTATGTTAGTTTAGTTGGAATTACCAAAGTCAATATTTCATTGGAATAAACATCATTAAATTATAATTAGCAAATCCTTTGTACTTGGCTGCAGTGTCACTTTAAGAAGACTGGCTCCCCTTTAAAAAAAAAAACCACACAAGATTCTCTCCATCTCAAATGATGCAGTATGTTTAAAGGGTATTCTGTACTTCTGATAACAATAAAGTAAATGTTTGTGTTTTGAAGAGAATAAAATTGCAGATTTGTTTGTTTTTCTCTGTTTGAATTTTGGGGTGTGTCCCCTTTCTAACATTAAATTGATTTAAAGGCTCTGAGCATGCATTACATTAAAGGGACACTACAGTTTAATGGAAGTTGAATGGCAACGTTCTCTTACTTTCATTTTGTCTTTATCTCATTTTGGTTTTTATATATGATTTGTGAGTTTCATAAATAATTTTAACACAAAGTAACACAAAACTGAAAAGGGTGCGCCTTAGAAAAGATAATAAAAATAATAATAATCCAAATGACTTATCATAAGTCCAATATGGTGCAATCCACGCTCATAGGAAGGACTCTTGAACTACAGTAAAATGGAATCAGCCTTCACGGGTATGTACTTGAAATTCAGTGAAGCATATGAGGAAAGAAAACACAGAAACGGGACTCCAATGGTACAGTATGTACATAAAATGAGATAGTAAAATAGTTGTAATAAGTACTACTCACAATCTCCAGAGCTAAAATCCAGCTCAAGGATATGTGAAGTGGTGCTGGTTGGCAGGTTTATAAGACGAATCAGTAGTCCAATATTGAGGTGATCCAGCCCAAAATAGAAGGAATAAAATATAGTGCTCACTGTGTCTTTATGAATAAAGAGATATAAAATATATGAAATGTACTCACAATATGTAGAACAGGCTATACTGCTCGATGTGAGCGTATTGGTGGTACAATCCCCACCTAACAAGTTTGTTTACGTCTATAAATGCCTTAAATGTGGAGAAAATTCATAAAAATAAATTAGATCATGATAACCTTACACAACTAGAACGTGAAGCATTACAACAATTACAAAGAGACTAAAACATTGTCATTAAACCAGCTGACAAAGGTGGGAGTATAGTAATATTATCTAAGGACATGTATGTTGGAGAGGCTATGAGACAACTTAGTGACACTAATGTTTATGAAAAATTAACACAAGACCCTACCTCAAAAATCCAACAGGTTTTAACTTCTTTTTTAATCAGTGGTCGTGATCAAAATATTTTAAGTAAACAAGAATTCAAATTTTTAAATGTTTCTCACCCTAAAATTCCTGTTATTTATTTTTTACCTAAAATCCACAAAAATGCCACAAACCCTCCCGGTAGGCCCATTGTGTCAGGGATTAATTCCATTTTATCTAATTTATCTGAATATTTAGATATTCTTTTACAGCCCTCAGTGAAGTGTATGAAATCTTACTTGAAAGACTCAATGACCCTACTTCGGTTTTTAAACAATTTTATTTGGAAAAACACATATTTTTTTAGTTACATGCGATGTACAATCTTTGCACACAATTATCCCTCATGATAAAGGGTGCTCAGCAGTTGAGAACATTTTAAGGGCCGAAAATAAAATTACAGATCAACAAATAGATTTTATAATTCACGGCATAAAAATAATTTTAAATAATAACTATTTTTGGTTTTTAGATTCTTTTTATCTACAAAAACAAGGAACCGTTAAGGGGACCAGGTTTTCCCCAAGTTATGCCAAACTTTTTATGGCAGAATGGGAATCAACTGCCATTCTGGGGCGGGCATCACTGGCAGGCAAACCTGGTCACATATTTTAGGTATATTGATGACCTATTTTTATCTGGGAGGTTACTGAGAATTCTCTTAATCAGTTTTTACAGTATTTAAATCGTAATAATAGTGGTATTGTTTTAACTTGGGAGTACAGTAAATCTCTTATCCATTTTTTAGATCTAGAAATTATTTTTATTTTTTTTCAATTCTTTATTTAGGTCGTGCATGAGCATAACAGTCAAGTGTGCATAACCACAATGGTTGTCGTACACAGATCATAAAACAAAGGATTATAAATATGTGGTGTTATAAGCTAGGCACATTTTTGTTTTATATAGAGAAGACTAAAAGATACATTCCGGTCTAGGCAAGCATTTTCATATATTTGTCATAAAAGTGACCTGCTAGAAGGCTCGTAGGGAACGTTTGAGGCTATATTCTGTGCGAGATTGCGCTAATTTACAGAAGTGTACATATGCAAATTTTGTGATTGCTTTTACTGTTCCCTGGTGAACTAAAAATATAATAAAATAAAATAAAACAAAATAACGAGGTACCATGGCCCTACTGGGGATAAACACACAATTTATTGTTTCATCCTGGTTGGGATAGCTATCGTGAGGAGCGTTACTGGCATTTATTCGCCGATGAAATGCAGCCAGGAGTTTTCTTGTGGGGCATGTTATGCCTAAATCTAGTAGTAATTACGCCTGGCTATGGCAGATTTGTGGTCTATAGGTATGCTAGGCTAGGGTTGGGCGGGGGGGGGAAGCAAAGCGGTCGATAGACCTTCCTATTAAAGGAGTGTGGCCAACAGGCAATTAACTTTAGCAGCCTAATAACTTAACCGTGGCTGTAAAACATGTAAATATATGTAACAATTGAACAATTAAGTCCAGCATATCACGGTTCAGTGTCCAACATGTTTCAGGTAGTCACATTCCCGATCAGGTCAGCCGTGGGACCGCGAGGGACGAAGGGTGTCACACTTTCTGGGTTCCACCTGTGTGTCAGTTTGGTTGTACCTTGAGTCACAGTTCCATTCAGAGCGTCCTGAGGGAGTCCCAGTGTGGGGAGTAGCGCTGTGGCTTCCCGGAGGTCTCGCACTTCGTATGTTGTATCTTCATGTAGGAACATCAATTTGTGGGTCTGGTGCCATTTATATTTTAGTCCACGTTTCTGCAGAAGTGTCGTGAGTAGTCTGAGCGACCTTCTCCATGCCAAGGTGCCCCCTGTGAGGTCCGCGTAAAAAGATAGTTCCATTGTTTCGAATTTGTAGGGGGAGTAGTTTCTGGCCACTGCCAGGACAGCAGTTTTGGCGGAATATTGCTGGAACCGGACGATCAGGTCCCGTGGCGCTGTCGCTGGAGCCGAGGCCGGCTTTGGTGCCCGGAAGAAACCATCCACGGTGAGTGCTTTTGCCTGCCGTGGTGATAGTAGGGCCGCTAGTAGGCACCTCAGGAGGTGCGGTAGTTTGGCCTGTGGGGTATTCTCCGGGATGCCCTGTACCTTAATGATATTAGCCCGGCATGCATCCTCTAACGCCGTAAAGCAGCGTTCATGTTCGACGTTCAGTTTCTTCAAACCTTGAACCTCTTGTTGTAGTGAGGCAAGTTGGTCTGAGCAGACGTTGGAGGCAATCTCTAATGCTCCCATGCGGCCTGTCAGGCCGTGTATGTCGTTGCGGAGTGAGGCAACGTCTGCATGGATGTTCTCTTGGAGGTCCGCGAGGAGCGCCTTCAGTACCTCCGTAGTTACCGGTGAGGCATCCGTCTTTTGGACAGCTGGGGTAAGTCTCTGCATGGGTGTTAAGTCCGCTGTATCGTCCCCTGAGGAGAAATCATCTGATAAGTCGGAATAGTTTTCCGGGTAGGCGACCATCTTGGGCCTAGCGGTCTCACGTGTCTGTTGCAGAATCCGCAATGTTAGGTCCCTGCCTCGGTTTTTTGGGTCTTATTTTCTTGGTCTTGCGCCCCATCTTGTTGTATTATCACCCTTGGACCTTGAGAGGAGCCCAAAGCGGGTGCAATTGTATGCAAAAGATGATTTTGGGGCCGAAAATGCCGGAGCTCTTTTGTCATGCGACTGTTCAGCTCGGCTGCTTGGCTCCGCCCCCCCTAAAAAAATTTATCAAGAAGGACAAAATAAACACACAAACTTTTTTTAAAGAAGTGTGCACGAACAATGTTATTGATGTGTCCAGCTGCCATTATAAACCTTGGCTCCATGGCATACCTAAGAGTCAGTTCCTTCGTCTTCGAAGGAACTTTTCTGTCACTCAAGATTTTGAAGAACAATCTCAGTTGCTATTGAATAAAGTAAATAATAGTAAAAACAATATCTAGACGCATTTCGCCTAAAAAGGCTTCTTCAAGTAGATAATAATAAAAAGAACATAAACCTGGCATACGTGAGTTTATATAGGGTGCATTGATACTATTGAAATTTGAATCTTCCCACACATAATGGTAATTGATTGCAGTTAATATAACTAAAAAAACGAGGCTTAAAACTTATATTATTGAAGAATAAAAACGAGTCCCGTTTCTGTGTTTTCTTTCCTCATATGCTTCACTGCATTTCAAGTACATACCCGTGAAGGCTGATTCCATTTTACCGTATTTCAAGAGTCCTTCCTATGAGCGTGGATTGCACCATTTTGGATTTATGATAAGTCATTTGGATTATTATTATTTTTATTATCTTTTCTAAGGCGCACCCTGTTTTGTGTTACTTTGTGTTATATTTATTGTCAGGGGATTAGAGGGGACTCCCCTTTTTTCCTTGAGGTGTGCAGCCTCGTACTTTTTTATAAATATTTATTTTCTGTGGCAGCTTAGCGCTGACTCTGCTCTTTGAATTCTTTTAGTCTACCTCATAAATAATTTGCCTTCTAAACCTCATCCAGCTCTTTTTTACGGTGTTTGATCTAAATGGTTAAATGTGGGGATTTGTCAATAAAAAAAAGCTGTTTTGGAGAATAATTTAGTTCCATCTGACATTATTGGCCTAAAACCAAACATTCTTGCTTCCTATTCCCAGGTTATAAAGAGTGAGTGACCGTTTGCGTACATGGCATTCTGCTCACCTGTACTCGAGCAGGGATTTTATGGCGAGAGGACGCATTGCCTTTAAACCCTTTGGCCGCTGCTTCATTTAAAATGCTTTACATTTGATGTGGTAATATTTTGGGGTGCTTGTGCCTTTTTCTGAGTCAGTTATTGATTTGCATTGTGCTTTATATTGTATCTTTCGTCACTGGTACACATTTACAAATATTCTATGGTGTTAGGAACACAAATCTGCCCTATGCAGAGCCTGATTGAAAGACACTAGAGGCAGTCTTCTAAGGGGGATTTGGACACTGTATCCAGACCACCTCAATGTGATGAACTGGTCTGGGTGCCTGTAGTGTCCTTTTAATGATCCCACGTGGGGTGCGGTACACATAATTCAGTTTATTCTGAGATTTCTGTAATGTAGCACTTTGATGTGACCAAAATGTTTTCTCTAAAATGGTGCCGTTAATGTTGTTTGACGTGGTAATCCCTCCCTACATTAATATTTTATAGATGATATTGTTAGTACAAACATACAAAATTAAGCCCTGCGCTCAAACCCCCACTACTCCTGGGCAGAGCAATGACTGTAGGACACATCAGCCCCGATACATAGAATACAAACCAAAACGAGTCTCTGCGCACTATCCCAGATCCTTACATTTAAATAACTGTTTTTCAGTATCACTTCAGTGGTCATTAAGTGCCACGTCTAGGTAAAACCTCTTATGTGAGTCCTACACAAGGATTTGGAATGGTGGGATAATGCGCAGGTACCTTTTATTTTTAGGTCAGTGTCTGTACCGTCACTCACACACAAGTACATCCGATACTGTGTCAGATGGCTCTGTTTACATCTATATAGTTTGCAGTACATGGATACTGTGATATTATATAATCTAATATTATGTTTATATTTTGCAGTACACTGATTGTTTTATATTATATAATCTAATATGTATATATTTTGCAGTACACAGATAGTGTGATATTATATAATCTAATATGTATATATTTAGCAGTACACTGATAGTGTGATATTATATAATCTAATATTATGTATATATTTTGCAGTACACAGATAGTGTGATATTATATAATCTAATATTATGTATATATTTTGCAGTACACAGATAGTGTGATATTATATAATCTAATATTATGTATATATTTTGCAGTACACAGATAGTGTGATATTATATAATCTAATATTATGTATATATTATTATGTATATATTTTGCAGTACACAGATAGTGTGATATTATATAATCTAATATTATGTATATATTTTGCAGTACACAGATAGTGTGATATTATATAATCTAATATTATGTATATATTTAGCAGTACACTGATAGTGTGATATTATATAATCTAATATTATGTATATATTTTGCAGTACACAGATAGTGTGATATTATATAATCTAATATTATGTATATATTTTGCAGTACACAGATAGTGTGATATTATATAATCTAATATTATGTATATATTATTATGTATATATTTTGCAGTACACAGATAGTGTGATATTATATAATCTAATATTATGTATATATTTTGCAGTACACGGATAGTGTACTCACAAAAGTGAGTACACCCCTCCAGTTTTTGTAAATATTTTATTATATCTTTTCATGTGACAACACTGAAGAAATGACACTCTGCTACAATGTAAAGTAGTAAGTGGTAGTAGTCCGGTAGACAGCCACTAGAGGAGGAATTAACCCTGCAAGGGTCCTACACACTAGGAAAATACACTATTTTTTATTATCGAGGATTCTTTCGACACATTAAACAATCTCATCCTAATCCTGTTTCTATAATCTCTCCCCAGCGCAATCAACAGATAGATCTTTTGGGGATAAAGCGAACAAACAATTATTTATACGCAGTGGTTGCAGCCAGCAGTGTAGAGTCTGCAGTCATATTTCAGCTGAGAATCCGCTATATAAAAAGGCAGCTTCATAAATTCTGTATGTAAACATCAGGGCCCATTGCAATGTGTCTGTATTATTCCACTGGAAAAGGACTTCATTAGGGGAGAAAGGCTTGCCTATCCCAGGGTCAATATTCTGAGCTAATCAATAAAAGCACAGGACATCAAACATATGATATGTATCCAAAGGTACCTGTGTGCTTTCATTTAGAAAAAGTAATGAATATATACCTTACATAATGACTGTGAACCCTCCGGAGCAATGGACTCTTTTGTTAAGTGAACACAGTTTGTCCCCACCTCCCTCCCCCAGGGAACCCCATGGGGTCAGTTTGGATCTTGACTTAACAAGAAATGATATAAAGAGAAATATGTTCCTGACACATACTCATGTATCACATTGCAGAGATTGGAGTTCTGAGTGTTTTTACATAGCAATACTACGTGGGCGTTTGGCAAGGGCTTCCTGTGATCTGAGTCCAACACGTGTATACACACTTCTATACGCTGTACGCATACAATGGGAAAATGCATGGACGCGCTCTCAACGCATCCCACATAATGCCGGGGTTCAAAATTACACCCCATTAGGCGGTTAAGATGGGGGTTACTCGGTACACATAAATCAGTTTGGTGAAGGTGCGAAGAGTGTGTTCTCTTATTTATTTATTTTTTTCCATTTTACCAAAAATGTAGATTTCAATATATAAATGAACCTAGTTACCCCCCCCCCACCCCCTGGCTGTCAATCAGACAACAGGTAATGTTACTTCCTGGTTTCATTAGTTCAATGCAGCTGACCTCAAAAGGCAGTAATCTATAGACTGCAAGCTGGTTTGAGCAGGGTCCTTTTCAACCTATCGTTCCTCTAAGTTTTCTTGTAATTGTCCTATTTATAGTTTAATACCCCCTCTTGTAATATTGTAAAGCGCTACGAAATCTGTTGGCGCTATATAAATGGCAATAATAATAATAATTGCCCAAAACTCCTGCCTTTCAAAGACTTCTCATTGAGCTGTATTGGGAAGTCTGTGATTGGACAGCCACAGAAAGTCTGGGTGAGGTTAGAAGGGGTGGGCTTGCAAAGGCTGCTGACAAAAGATCTGAATTTTTTGCAAGCTGTTTTAGATCCACTGATCAACCACAACATTAAAAACACCTGCCTAATATTGTGTGGGTTCTCCTCAAGTTGTCAAAACCGCTCTGATGCATTGAGGCATGGACTTCACAAGACAGTTGAATGTCTCCTATGATATCTGACCCCAAGACATTAGCAGCAGATCCTTAAGTTCTGCAAGTTGTGAGATGGGGCCTCCATGGATGGGATCAGATTTAGATCTGGAGATTTTGGAGGCCAAGGCAACACCTTGAACTCTTTGTCATGATTCAGTGAGTAGAGAGAGGCAGAGATAAGATGTAACTTCCTATCCATGCCTCTCTCTACACAGCGCAGACCCTACTGGCCGGCACTGGTAGTGCAGTCTGATGTCAGTCACTAAAGAAAAATACTGGCATTTGTAATGCTGGTATCATTACAATATCAGCACCAGCCAGAAGTCTCAAATACTGGCTGTGCTGGTAAAATACTGACCTGGTGGCAACCTTATGTATACCTGGTCTGCAACAATCTCTAGGTAGGTGGTACCTGTCAAAGTAACATCCACGTGAATGCCAGGACGCAAGAACATTGGCCAGGGCATAACACGACGTCCGCCGGCCTGCCTTTTCCTCCTTGCTGCTATCTCTTGCCACACAAACACGTAATAGAAAGAAAACATGATTCATCAGACCAGACAACTTTCTTGCATCGCTCTATGGTCCAGTTCTGACGCTCATGTCCCCACTGAAGGCACTTTTTTCTGTTAACAGGGGACATCATGGGCACGGTGACTGGTCTGCGGCTACTTGGTTACATACATAGCAATTTCAGCTGTACTGTGTCTCCTCACAGCAATTTGTGATAGCACCAGAAAGACTCCCAAAAGTGCATAATTGAGCCTTGGGTGCTACTGACTCTGATTGCTTGACCTTTCTTGCACCACTTTTGGTAAGTACTAACCACTGCTTACCGGGAACACCCCACAAGACTTGCCGTTACGTATATATTCTGACCCAGTCATCTAGTCATCACTATTTGGCCTGTATCAGTCACTCAGATCTTTTCATTTGCCCATTTTCCTGCTTCCAACACATGAAATTAAAAAACTAACTGTTCACTTGCTGCCTAATATATCCCACCCCCTGACAGGTGCCATTGTAACGATATAATCAATGTTATTCACTTCGCCTGTCAGTGGGTTTAATGTTGTCGCTGATCAGTGTAAACCCCAAAGAAATAAATGCCTAATTAAAGGACCACTATAGTGCCAGGAAAACATACTCGTTTTCCTGGCACTATAGTGCCCTGAGGGTGCCCCCACTCTCAGAGTCCCCCTCTCGCCCGGCTCTGGGGAGAGGAAAGGGGTAAAAACTTACTTTTTTCCAGAGCTGGGCGGGGAGCTCTCCTCCTCCGATCCTCCTCCGTTCCTCCCATTCGGCTGAATGCGCACGCGTGGCAATAGCTGCGCGCGCATTCAGCCAGTCGCATAGGAAAGCATTTACAATGCTTTCCTATGGACACTTGCGTCTTCTCACTGTGATTTTCACAGTGAGAATCACGCAAGCGCCTCTAGCGGCTGTCAATGAGACAGCCGCTTCCAGAGACGGAGGAAGGATTAACCCATTTGTAAACATAGCAGTTTCTCTGAAACTGCTATGTTTATAAAAAAATGGGTTAATCCTAGCTGGACCTGGCACCCAGACCACTTCATTAAGCTGAAGTGGTCTGGGTGCCTAGAGTGGTCCTTTAAATGCATGACTGTTTTCATTGGGGTATATCTACTAAATAGTCAGAATTATTTGTATTTGGGTAGTCCAGTGTCCCTTTAACGAAGGAGGGATCACAAAGATTGCTGCAGTGAGAGGGATAGCTCAGAATATGGATGAATATTCCACTCCAGCGTGCCCCCATGCCAGCACTATATTGTATAAGGCCGGGGTGGGTGGGCATGTTTCAGTGGGACACTTTCTAAGCGATGTGATGGATTTTGCTGATCATGTACATCCATAAATCTCTACAGCTGTTTAATTAAATTGACCAGTATTGGCTGTCAATCCGTCATAACAAGTCCTCTTACATGAAGGGGTTAAGCAGGCCTTCAATATGTTTATATATTTGCATTTTATTGGAATTTGAATCTGTATCATTGTATAATTGAGTAATGCTTGAGGTTTATTTGGAGTGTGCCCCATGCTCACTCTGCCCAGGGGGTACCCACTACCCTTCGCTGATGACGCCTATGAAAGCGCGTTTGTTGTTTATCTCACGCGGGGGGCAGCTGATTTTTGGGATCTGAGAGTGGCTTCGAACTGATTTGCAGATGGTAAAGGTTCCATCAGCTACAGCACAAGTGAGACTAAAACGGGGGCTAACCAGAGTACTAAATAGGTCCATTATTGGACATTCTCTGTATTTTTCAATTCAACCCATCATTTTGGAATAAATTTACTGGAAGGGTTTGATATTATTATTATTATTATTTTTTTTAAAGGCGCTATTTCACATTTAATGGCTTGTGGCCTTGTGTTGACTCTCTGTTGCCCTTTTGTGTCCATTTCCAACACATTAATTTTGGACTCACAAATCCTTTCAGTTTTATCATATAGTATCACTGGTGTGAAACCATCATTATTTAAGCTGTATACATTATGTAATTACTCACCCCAAATCTCCCCCCACCTCCCCCAAAAAATAAAAAAATATCGTCATAGTATAGTAAAAATATAGTCCATTGGGATGTGTTTCTGTAAGAGAAAATCGTGATTTGAGATCAGTGATTATTTTCTTAATATTTTCATATAGCAAAACCATACTTTTATTTTGTTTGTTCTGAGCTGTTCCTTTAAACATTATGTCCTTGAGAAATGTTTGACTTTAGCAAGGATGACTGATCTCCCGGGCTGTTTATACGCCAATTATTGTGTTTTACAGTACATCCTTATTATAGCTATTTATTAATATTTATGGTACGGCACTGTATAATGTATCAAAAAGAATAATCTAAGGGAATAAACATTGCAGGACAATAGAGATGTAAAATGTAGCATGCCCTTCTTCAGGGGGATTCATGGAAATGCGTTGGTAAGGGAAAAAACAAACAATTATAATAGCGATTCAATCCAGAATCAAGAGAACCATTTAATGGAAATATGCCTTTATACAAAACCAGGACATACGCATGCCTTGTTTCTAACTCCACATTTAACAACTTATCTGGTCTCAAAACCGGAGCCAATGAAAAGAGCGATTAGAAAATAATGCTACTGCTATTAATGAATATTGAATTACTATTGCACTCACTTGGGTACCTGGTGAATGCTCTTGCCCTCTAGTGTTCACTTCACAAACTGTCAAACCATTAATATTTGTGGCAGAAATGTCTCTGCCACGTGTTCTTGGAGGGGCATGCTTGCCAGCCTCCTGCCAAAAGACTATGGGCCCTTTAAAAACGTATGTGATTTATGTACTTTTGTACTCCATAAAGAGACACCGACCGTTGGCCCTAATTCCCTGGAACTGTTTTGGGCATAGGCAGGTCCGCCACCAGAAATTTTGGGGCCCCTAACTCAGCTCATGGTCTGGGCCCCCGGGTGCCCGCCTCCAAGCCCGCCCACAGGGACCACCTCCAAATCCCGCCCACAGGAATACACACACAAACACATTCACTGATACAAAAGGACACAGATACACACACACACACACACACTGATACATACTAACAGACACACATACTGAAACAAACATATAGGCATAAATGCTGACACACATATACTGAGACATACACACATATACAGACACACAGGCATACATAGTGACAAACAGACACATACTAACATACATACATACACACAGACATAGATTCATAATGACATACAGACAGACAGACATACATACATTCATACTGGCATACAGACACTGACATCTATACACACATACATACATACATACATTCATAATGACATACTGTAATACATTAATACTGACATACATTCATACTGACATACATACATTCATACAGACAGACATACATGCATACAGACACTGACATACATACAAACTGACATACATACACACATAATGACATACAGAGCATAAACTGAGCATGCTGTGTGTGCACTCATATTACAGTGATACTATAGATAAAAAAAGTTACTTTGGTTTTATACATATACTGGCATACAGACAGACAGACAGACATACATACATCTAATTTTTCAACCACCTTCCTCCTCCTGTTTTTACCTTTTCTTTTCAGGAGGGTGTCTTTTGTGGGGATTCCATGTGTTTTAGGGGTACTTTTGGGGTTTTTGGGAAAGGTGTGATTTTTGTGCCTGGAGGTAATTGAGTTTAGTATAGTCCCTGACTCAATTATCTCCCAGGCACAGGGGAGGGATTATCTTATTTTGTATGGGAGTGTCCAGAACCTGAGAGCCAATGTAATCGTATGTATGTTTTTACTGTAGTCTACTTTCAGGTCCTGGGGGAGTGCCCCTTGCATGGGGACTTGCATAAAAGGCCAGTTGTGGCTACCAATAAACCAGTTCTACTTCACCCTCAGCACAGAGCCTCGTCTCGTGATTGTAAGGAACAGCTATACCAGCTATAACACTAGCTCTAGGAAGAGCTATCCTGTTATACTCTCTGGAGGAGGAGAGGTCCACCCACTGGAAGCTTGATCCCTGACTTGGATCCAGGGTGGGTGGAGGATGACGAGACCCCAGCCAAGCTGTAACGCTAGAAGTGGGGACTACGGTGCTGATGGTGTCTGGTGGAGTCCTTGGAAGTACTGTGTGAGCACTAAGAAGCATCCCACCCAGTTGGGGTGCCAGGCAGTCCGCCACAATATTTATGAACCTATAACCATTTCCTACATGCCTGTTTGCATCATCGATATCTAAAGATTAATTTAACAAATTGAATTCAATAAATATTGTTTCTGTAGATGCAGTAAAATGCAAAAACCATAAATAATTTATAAATAATGTGCTCCTGCTATAAAGAGTTGGTGTACTCTATATGCGACAATCTCTCTGTAATACTTATTTTGTAATATTACTTTAATTGGAACTCAACTGCAGCATTTCTTGGTTGCAACAACAATAAGGTTCACCTCGTTTTATATTGGTATGAAAATATGGTCACTGTACCTTTAAATATCCATGTAGGTAAATTTAGGCTTTGTAGCAATCCCTTATGAGTAAGAGGAATAATTAGACAAAGTGACACTTTAGTGAGTTTTAGATACTGTGTAATATAAATAATAGTAATTGACTTGTTTGGTAAAAGTATTACTTAACTTAAAGGCAGTTCTGGCACTGGAAGGGTTAATTCACCCAATGAAGGAGAAATTAGAAGTCCGTTTCAACAAGCTGAGAACTAGGAGTGGAGAGTGGGGAAGTCCGTTTTAACAAGCCGAGGTCTGGGAGTGGAGAAGGTAGAATTCAGAGTTACAAGCCGAGGTCTAGAGTGGAGAAGGTAGAAATCCGTTTACAAGCCGAGGTCGAGAAGTGGAGAAGGTAGAAATCCGTTTACTAGCCGAGGTATAGAAGTGGAGCAGGTAGGATCAGAAGTAGAGCAGCTGATCTTCATGCAGCACCTGTGCGAATAATCCAGCCCTTTGAATCTGGCGCGGTCCTCCTAAGTATCGTGGAGGGACCGCGTCAGAGAAAGGGGCGGGGCTGAGCGCCGTGAACCCGGAAGTGGGTTCCGGCGATAAATTACATGCCATGCTATACCTGACAGTACCCCCTTCCCATGGGGCATCCTCTGGGTGCACTATTTCGGTTTGGAGGGATAGCGTTTGTGAAAGGCAGTAACTAACCTCCTAGCATGTACATTAGATGAATCTTCCCAAGTGTCTTCATCAACTCCATAACCTTTCCATCTGATAAGGTATTGTAAGGAGCCACGGTGGACACGAGAATCCAAAATTTTGTGAATTTCATATTCTTCTTCACCTTGGACAATGATAGGTTCAGGAGTTGTTACTATTTCCCTATAAAAAGGATCAGGGATGTGTGGTTTAAGTAAGGAGACATGGAATACTGGATGAAGTTTAAAACTTGGAGGAAGTTTTAGTTTAACAACGTTATCATTAATGATAGTAATTACTTGAAAGGGACCAAGAAAAAGAGAGCTCAATTTCTTTGAAGGACGGCTTGTGGTAATATTCCTTGAAGAGAGCCAGACAAGATCCCCTACCTTGTAAGGAGGGGGAATTCTTCTATTATTGTCAAAAAACTTTTTCTGGTTATTTTGGGCGAGTTGAAGATTCTCCCGTAATTTGAGAAATAGAGAAGACATAAATTCATTTTTTTGATGTAACAGTAGGATTGGATGAAGTAATGGTTTGGATGGGGAATGAAGACGGATGAAAACCATAGTTGGAGAAGAAAGGAGTCATTTTCGTACTAGAATGAATGGTATTATTGTAAGAAAATTCGGCCATAGGTAACCATGTGGTCCAGTCATCTTGGAGGTATGAACAATAACATCGAAGATATTGTTCCAAACATTGATTAACCCTTTCTGTTTGCCCATTAGTTTGGGGATGATAAGCGGAAGAGAGTTTGCGTTGAATTTGAAGGGAGAGACACATCTCTTTCCAGAATTTGGAGGTAAATTGTGTCCCCCTATCAGAAATAATTTCTTCAGGAAGACCATGAAGTTTCACAATATTGTCAATAAAGACCTTAGACAATTCTACAGAGGAGGGTAATTTTTTTAAAGAAATGAAATGGGACATTTTTGTGAAGCGATCCACAACGACAAGAATAGTGGTGAAATGTTGAGAAGGTGGAAGATCAACGATAAAATCCATAGAAATGGATTGCCAAGGTTTTTCTGGAATAGGTAAGTTAAGTAGTAATCCAAAAGGTTGATTATGTTCTGGTTTAGACCTTTGACAGATAGGACATGTTTTGACATATAATGCAATGGTTCTATCCTGGCGAGGCCACCAATAATATCGTGAAGTTAGTTCAAGTGTTTTCTTTATTCCAGGATGTCCAGCTAGGGGGGAATCATGAACCATCTTAAGTAATTTACTCCTAAGAATGGGAGGAATATAAATTCTATTTTTAAAATAAAATAGACCATCCTTTTTTGTTAGTATAGGTGTTTTGGGAAGTTCAAGATCCTTCTGATTCAAATTTTTTATGTCATCATGAAGAGAAGAGAGGATTCCTATTATTTTGGTAGAAGGATAATCATCAGTAGTAGTTTTAGAAGGAATTCGAGAAAGAGCGTCAGCCTTTTTATTTCTATTTCCAGGTCTGTATATTAATTGGAAGTTAAATCGGTTAAAGAATAGGTTCCATCTAACTTGTCTAGCTGTAAGGGTTTTGTTAGTATAGAGATATTCAAGATTTTTATGGTCAGTATAAACTATTATAGGTTGTTTTGTATCTTCCAGAAGATGACGCCAATTTTCGAAGGCAGCTTTAACACTTAATAATTCTTTTTCACCAATAGGATAATTTTTTTCAGCAGAGCTCAAGGATCTTGAAAAAAAGGCAACTGGATGAAGTGGATCTTGTGGAGTCTTTTGTTGAGAAAGAACTGCTCCGATGGCTGCATCTGATGCATCAACTTCAAGAACATATAGGAATGTTGGATTAGGTAGTTGTAGAATAGGTGCAGTTGTAAATCTTTTTTTTAATTCGTCGAAGGCTGTTTGAGCATCTTTATTCCAATTAAAAGGACGTTTACTACTGTTGAGGAGGTTAAGAGGATGTGATACATCCGAATAGTTTCTAATAAATTTTCTATAGAAGTTTGCAAATCCAAGAAAACGTTGTAATTCTTTTGTAGTAGTAGGAGCAGGCCAATCAATAATACATTTGATTTTGGAATTATCCATCTTCAAAGAATGAGGTGAAATAATGTATCCTAGAAAAGAGAATTCAGTAACCTCAAAAAGGCATTTTTCTGGTTTAGCGTATAATTTATGAGTTCTCAGTCTAGATAGAACCCATCTAACATGTTTCCTATGTTAATCCAAATTGTTAGAATATATTAAGATATCATCTAAGTAGATAATAACACATACATCCAGAAGATCTCTAAAGATATCATTGATAAAATGTTGAAACGTTGCAGGGGCATTACAGAGCCCGAAAGGCATCACTAGATATTCGTAGAGACCATATCTTGTCCGGAAGGCGGTTTTCCATTCATCATCCTGTTTTATTCTAATGAGGTTATATGCGCCTCGAAGGTCGAGTTTAGTGAATATAGTTGCAGTTCTTAACCTTTCAATTAATTCATTTATTAGTGGAAGAGGATAACGATTTTTAATAGTTATTTTATTTAAGGCTCTGTAATCTATAATAGGACGGATGGTTTGGTCTTTATTCTTCACAAAGAAAATACTAGAAGCAGCAGGAGAGGTCGAGGGTCTGATGAACCCTTTGCGTAAATTTTCATTAAGGTATTCTTTTAAAATTTCTAACTCCTTTTCAGAGAGTGGATAAATATGACCATAAGGAATAGGAGCTCCGGGTATGAGATCTATTGGGCAATCATATAGCCGATGAGGAGGAAGTGTTTCCGCTTCTTTTTTACAAAAGACATCTGCAAAATCGGAGTAGAATGGAGGTATAACTGGTTCTACAGTAGTTTGGAGAATAGGAATGTGTTGTAAGCACGTTTTTTTACAGAAATCAGAAGCAAAGGAGATGGAGAAGGGAGACCACTTAATTAAAGGATCATGGTTTTTTAACCAATTAATTCCTAGAATGACGGGATAAAGTGGAGATTTAATAATATCAAATGTAATGAATTCGAAATGTACGTTGTTGGTAATCATTCTTAGAGGGATTGTTTCATCTTTGATGGGTCCTGAGGATATAAATGAACCGTCAATAACTCTGATTGGAATAAAATTGGTTTTTTGAACACAAGGAATTTTATTTTTTGAAACAAAAGAAAAATCAAGAAAAGTTCCATTAGCACCAGAATCAATGATGGCCTCAGTCACGATTCTTTTTGTATCCCACTGTAATATGAGAGATATAGAAAAATAAGTAGATGCTTTTCTTTTTTGAAAAACGTTCAATATAGAGGTAGATGAATGAAGCTTACCACCTTTTGAATGTTTCAGTAGAGGACATTCGGAAATTAGATGTTCATTCGAAGCACAATACATACATAAGTTTAGTTGTCTCCTTCTTATTCTTTCTTCAGAAGTAAGAGGACTTTTTATTATACCTACTTCCATAGGTTCAGTTTGTGGAGGAATTTTTTCAGGTAGTTTTAGAGTAGTGAAAGGTTTTCTCCAGGTAGAATTAGTAAGAACCCTTTCAGCTTTTCTTTCTCTTAGACGTCTATCAATACTGATAGACAGTTGAATCAATGCATTTAAGGTAGGAGGAAGTTCTGTACGAGAGAGTTCATCCTTCACAGCTTCAGATAATCCGAGACGGAATTGATTGCGTAAAGTAATGTCATTCCATTGGGTTTCTGTAGCCCATCTTTTGAATTCTGCAATATAATCTTCAACAGGTCTATTCTTTTGGTGTAATGTTCTGATGGTTAAATCAGCAGTAGTTTGTTTAAAAGGATCTTCATATAATAAAGACATAGCTTCAAAGAACTCATCCAATGAATCCAATATGGGATCATCATTTTCCAAAAAGGAATGGGCCCATGCCATAGGTTCACCTCTTAAAAAAGAGATCACTGAACAGACTTTGGATCTTTCTGTGGGATAAGATCTAGGTTTTAAAGCAATTAGTAGTTTGCAAGAATTCAAAAACTCTCTGTACTTTGTTCTATCTCCATGAAATTTTTCTGGATTACAGACAGCAGGATCACCAGCCGATTGAAGAGCGGCATGAGGAAGATGACCTTGTATGTCTCTAACATAGGTTAATATTCTCTCATTTGTAATTTGCAGTTCCTGTAACCCTTGAGCAATCGTATCCACTCTATTGGTTAGGGCAGAAACTTGAGAGTTAATATCTGCTGGTTCCATTGAATAAGGCTGGATTATTCTGTAATACTTATTTTGTAATATTACTTTAATTGGAACTCAACTGCAGCATTTCTTGGTTGCAACAACAATAAGGTTCACCTCGTTTTATATTGGTATGAAAATATGGTCACTGTACCTTTAAATATCCATGTAGGTAAATTTAGGCTTTGTAGCAATCCCTTATGAGTAAGAGGAATAATTAGACAAAGTGACACTTTAGTGAGTTTTAGATACTGTGTAATATAAATAATAGTAATTGACTTGTTTGGTAAAAGTATTACTTAACTTAAAGGCAGTTCTGGCACTGGAAGGGTTAATTCACCCAATGAAGGAGAAATTAGAAGTCCGTTTCAACAAGCTGAGAACTAGGAGTGGAGAGTGGGGAAGTCCGTTTTAACAAGCCGAGGCCTGAGAAGTGGAGAAGGTAGAATCAGTTTACAAGCCGAGGTCGAGAAGTGGAGAAGGTAGAAATCCGTTTACTAGCCGAGGTATAGAAGTGGAGCAGGTAGGATCAGAAGTAGAGCAGCTGATCTTCATGCAGCACCTGTGCGAATAATCCAGCCCTTTGAATCTGGCGCGGTCCTCCTAAGTATCGTGGAGGGACCGCGTCAGAGAAAGGGGCGGGGCTGAGCGCCGTGAACCCGGAAGTGGGTTCCAGCGATAAATTACATGCCATGCTATACCTGACACTCTCACTCGTTCAATATTCCAAAACAATGTTCTCTTAGATACAAGTTTTTTAAATTAATTTATCAAAAAAAATCCTTTTGTCTGTTAACGGTTTATTCCCCAAACACCAAATTATGGTTTATTGAAAATTACCACTTCAGCCCATCTGATCCCTGAAATGGTTGCTATTGCTGAACAATGAACTTTAAGCATATTGAGGCTGAGGCCCTTGTGCAGTCCGGCTTGTAAAAATTCTGAAACTTGCAAATTCGTGACTTCTCCCAAGGAATGAACTTCCTTCTTCAGCCAGTCTGCAATTTTTGCCAAATCTTGTGATACATGTGAGAGGTAGAATCTTTCCTGGAGCACAACCGAGTAGACACCACCTGTTCTGGAATACCTTTAGAGATTAGGGATCGCATTTTAAGAGCCAGGCCTGAAGTCTGAGTTTGTGTGGTTCCTGATGTTGAAGAGGTCCCTGGAACAACAGATCCTGTGACAGAGGTATTTCCCAAGGATGGTCTACCATTAGTCTCCTCAACAGGGAGAACCAAGGACGTCAAGGCCAAAATGGTAAAATGGCTATCACCTTGCAGTTTTCCTTGGATATTTTCTTGAGGACTGTCTGGATCAAAGGAATCGGAGAAAAGATGTAGGCCAGATCGAAGTTCCATTTCACTGAGAGAGCATCCATGACCTTGGGAAGAAACCGCCTTGAGATAAAGGTTGGAACTTGGGCATTCTTTGCTGTGGCCATAAGGTCGACTTGGGAAAGTCCCCACCATTGGACCAATTGTCAGAATATTTTCCTGGAGAGTTGCCACTCCGTCTCTTCTACCTGTTGTCTGCTTTTAGAGGAAACCCCCGGGAAATGGGATTCCAAAACAGCCACCACTGGAGATCCTGCTTCAGATGCCTTGGAATAAAAAGGGCAGTTTCCCATTCCTGAGAACTGGCCTTGAAGTGGTCTAGAAGGTACTTTTGAAGTGGACGGATATTCCACTGTGCCCATCTGACAAGGCCTATCGTTGACGATAAAGTGCCCAGTAACTTCATGAAACACCTTGCTGGAGCCGAAGACTGCTGATGAAATTGCTGCATCCTGTGCAACAGAGTCATCTTCCTTTTGTTGGCTAAGGATACAACAGCAGTTTTGGTGTTGAAATGAGCCCCGAGAAAAATCCGCTCCCTGGATGGATGTAGTTGGCTTGATTTATCAACCAGCCGAAATGGGAGAGAGTATCTAAGATCAGAGACCGATGCTGAATCAACAGGCTGTATTCTGAACTGTTATCAAAATGTCGTCCAGGTAATGGAAGATTGTGACTCCCTGTTTTCTTAGCAAGGCTACAATCGTAACCAGGACCTTCGAGAAAGTTCAAACTGTCTGTCCCTGGCTAAGAGGACAGGAAAAAAAGACTGAGGAACTAGGCTGACAGACAGCCTGATATACCTGTCCTCTTAATTGTTTAATTCAGTTTTTCCTGTCCTATTGGCTAGAGGGAGGAGCTAACCCATAGGTTAAATGCTGACATGATTGGCCAGGAAAAGCCAACGTGCGAACGTGAAGAGAGCTTCAGAAGTTTCTTAATAAGAAGCATCTGGTTACTTTCCACTAAAAAATCTCTTCCAGGGAAAAGTGAGAGGTCTTGCAAGGACTGCAGTTCATAATTATTGCAGCTTTTGCTAGCTCTCAAGATTCAGATCGAGTGGTATAAGGCAATGAATGCATGCATGAAACATAAAAAGTATAAATATGTATATTTAATATATCTACTAAACAGTGATTGATTTTTGTTTTCCCATTTTTTTGACCGTGGAGTGGTCCTTGAATGCAAATACACTGGTTTACTTGTGGGGAGGGACAGATTTTTAATCAGGGTTTTCTTCCACTCTACACACGTGCTGGCATTTAATATAATTTTATTTTGCTTTAACCTATGTATTTCATGAAAGGTATACTTTGATTGCACACTAATCAATTTACGAAAAATGCAAATTGAACACAGCCAGCTCGATATCGATCAAACGGGAATAAATGAAAGCTCCACTCTACAATGAAAATGTGTCAAAACCTTTAAAATGCTTAGCCTGCTAAGTTACATCAACGTTCCCCGCTTCCCACTGTTCATAACCTTATTCAGTTACATTCCTGGGGTTAAATCACAATACCCTTTAACTCGCTGCAATTCTCTCATTTCTTGGTAGATTAATGTAATCTACATGTGAACGTCGGGACATGCGATCAATGTATGGCTAGCATGAGTTCTATGTGATCTACTGCCATCTAGAGTTCATTTTGTGCAATCACAAAATTAACATTAGATGGGAATGGTCACTTCCATGATAATATCACATGGAATAAAACATTGAAAATCACCTATAACTTGTGTTAACCTTCTTTTAAACTTACATTAAAGGACCACTCTAGGCACCCAGACCACTTCAGCTTAATGAAGTGGTCTGGGTGCCAGGTCCAACTAGGGTTAACCCATTTTTTAATAAACATAGCAGTTTCAGAGAAACTGCTATGTTTATTAATGGGTTAAGCCTTCCCCCAAAGCCTCTAGTAGCTGTCTCATTGACAGCCACTAGAGGCGCTTGCGTGCTTCTCACTGTGATTTTTCACAGTGAGAGCACGCCAGCGTCCATAGGAAAGCATTGTAAATGCTTTCCTATGCGACCGGCTGAATGCGCGCGCAGCTCTTGCCGCGCGTGCGCATTCAGCCCAGGAGGAGGAACGGAGGAGGAGAGAAGGAGGAGAGCTCCCCGCCCAGTGCTGGAAAAAGGTAAGTTTTACCCCTTTTCCCCTTCCAGAGCCGGGCGGGAGGGGGACCCTGAGGGTGGGGGCATCCTCAGGGCACTATAGTGCCAGGAAAACGAGTATGTTTTCCTGGCACTATAGTGGTCCTTTAAACATTTATCAGATTGCCTTACAATCCAGTCCGGGTAAGGCGCAGCCAAGGCACACATTATCAATGAGGAGGATAAATAGAAACATTGTTTCATTTCTCCTCCTCTCTGTAAGCTCTCTCTAGGCTGACTGCCAGGTGTAATGGGCGGAGCTTATAACCATGATTGACAGGGAGCTAAGATGGAGGTGGCTCTCTCTATACTGACTGCCAGGTGTAAAGGGCGGAGCTAATAACAATGATTGACAGGGAGCTAAGATGGAGACGGCTCTCTCTATACTGACTGCCAGGTGTAAAGGGTGGAGCTTATAACAATGATTGACAGGGAGCTAAGATGGAGGTGGCTCTCTCTATACTGACTGCCAGGTGTAAAGGGCGGAGCTTATAACAATGATTGACAGGGAGCTAAGATGGAGGTGACTCTCTCTATACTGACTGCCAGGTGTAAAGGGCGGAGCTTATAACAATGATTGACAGGGAACTAAGATGGAGGTGGCTCTCTCTATACTGACTGCCAGGTGTAAAGGGCGGAGCTTATAACAATGATTGACAGGGAGCTAAGATGGAGGCGGCTCTCTCTATACTGACTGCCAGCTGTAAAGGGCGGAGCTTATAACAATGATTGACAGGGAGCTAAGATGGAGGCGGCTCTCTCTATACTGACTGCCCGGTGTAAAGGGCGGAGCTTATAACAATGATTGACAGGGAGCTAAGATGGAGGTGGCTCTCTCTATGCTGACTGCCAGGTGTAAAGGGCGGAGCTTATAACAATGATTGACAGGGAGCTAAGATGGAGGCGGCTCTCTCTATACTGACTGCCAGGTGTAAAGGGCGGAGCTTATAACAATGATTGACAGGGAGCTAAGATGGAGGTGGCTCTCTCTCTATACTGACTGCCAGGTGTAAAAGGCGGAGCTTATAACAATGATTGACAGGGAGCTAAGATGGAGGCACCCAGTTACAGGATAAATCAGTGTGGATTTCTACATTTAGTTTTAATTCTCACACCTGGCAAATATATATGTAACGGCACCCCCCAGGCATAAAAGGGGTTAAAAGCCATTAAGAGGATATTCCCTTCCAGATACACAGGCAGCTACTCCATACACCAATCTCCCGAACTGGAAACCATACGAATGCTCCAACCCGAACCGGAACCATACGAATGCTGTAAACAGCCAAACAGGAAAAACCATACGAAAGGTTTACACTCCTAGCAGTCAAACTGTAACAGCATACAATAAATCCACCCAAGAACGAGACAAGGCTACCTGTTGAGGGTCAAGCAGTGATCTGATTTAATGAGGCAACCCGCCTGGTATTTTTGCAGGTCTCCCACCAGGTGGACACTCCCCTAGGGGACCTGGAGGAAAACTGGGACAAAAGTAGCATTGACCAATCACAGTAGTACATGGATAAACACTCCCATTCATTCCAGCAAAATCCTCCCCTCTGCCTGTGATATAATTACTGAACACAATGGGCTAACATAATTATCACAGGCAGGAAAATACACAGTTTTACACAATATTCATAACTTAAAAAGTATACATCACATTCACATAAACATTTTCAGAATCAGCATACTCCAAATACAAACATATTCAAAAATCAGACAATTCCCTCCAGTGGTTTAAAAGTTAGGTCGAAGTCTTTTGTGACCAACGGAAGCATGGCTTTTCTGCCCAAAACCAGTTCCACAGAGTCCTCTATCCTGGAGATAATTGGCTTAACTGGGTTTGGTAAGACAACTATCTCCAGGTATAGAAAATATCTCTATTCACAACAACAGCAAAAATACACAAAAATACACAATTCCTATCATACTGAACAGAACCCCCACATTCAACCTATCCCCAGATGGCTTGGATCTGAGCGCTCAATATATCCACACAGCGCTCAGATCCCACAAACACAGTCAAATCGCCATGGAGTTAAAGTTTAGCATGGGCTGATGAGATGGTCCATAGTCATGAGGCAGGAGGCTGGAAATCAGGCTTCTAACCCAGTGGCGAGGTTAGTTTCACCACAATATATTTTTAAATGCAGGAGCTAAGTAAACATATTATTACAAATCCTGGGGACTCACAGTTCCCCTTAATGTCTGAAAAAATTGAATCTAGTATCAAAGAAAACCCCCTTTTCCCCCTAAAATTACATTTTTGTTTTTTTTAAAGGAATACTATAGGAATACAAACATGTACACCTACCTAACTCTATAATGTTCTGCTACATATTTAGGTGCAGAGCATGGAAACACTGAACGTAGATCCTGCAAACATTGCAGGACCTTGTCCAGGAAGTCCCTTTAGTTGCTGTCTGAGAGAAAGTAGGCACCAGGGTTAACTTTGTTTTCTCTGAAAAGTCAGGGACAGGCTATATGCCCCAAAACCACTTCATTGAGGTGTAGTGGTTTGTGGTTTGGGGGACTATAGTGTCCTTTTTAAAGTGGCACTGTAATTGCTTCATCTTATTTAAGTGATTATAGTGTCTGAAGTCCCCTGGCATCATCCTTTTATTCAGTGTTAAACCATTTTTAATGTTTTAATGGTAAACGAGAGTCCCCAGAACCCCACCCACTGTGAGCTGTTTGGGCTTTTGAGGAAATATTAGACTGAGCAGCAATGGGCGGCTGTGATTGGCCGAGAGTGTCAGCTGACCGGTTTCAGCCTATCACAGCATCCATTGCTGGTATAAATTAATATGGCTAGGAGGAAGTTTGTAATGTTGGCCTTAGCCAAAGCATCAATGTGGGCCGGCGTGGCCAGGGATCTTTTTTTTGTGTTAAACTTTGAAAATGGTTTATACTGAATGGAGGGACCGTGCTGGGGGACTCCAGGTACTATAACAAATTCAGTGAGAGCAAATGATTAAAGTGATTACAGTGTGCTTAGTCCTGATGTGTATTTTCTCCTTCCCACTCTTCAAACTCCCCACGTGCGCTGAAATAGTAAAATAAATAATTTTACTGACCTTTTCTCCAGTGCTGAGCCTCCCTCACTCTGCCGCCAGCTCCTACTCGCGTGACATCATCCTGGAGGCGTTCCCATTCGAAATGATGGTCCAGCCCTATGAACATAAAAAAATAGCATTGGGGACCATACGTACAGGTGCGGCACTCAATGCAATCCTCAAGGATTCCAATGGCAAGCCATGATGGTACTGCGCACGAGTGCATGACATCACACTATGCCTGGGTATTATAGCCAAGAAGTAACATAAAGAAATATATATACAGAAGGCCTAGAATCGTGGTTTAAAGTCACACTTCCAAGCCTTGTAGTAATTTGTAAAAAATTTAAAAAAAAAAACATTTTGTGGGCAAATTCAAGAGGGGAACTACTGTAGGCACTTTAATAAGATGAAGTTGTTAGAGTAAGCTTGTTTGAGCAGGGTCCTCAACTACCTTTTGTTCCTGTTACATTTTGTTATTGTTTCATTTGGTAAATTTCCCTCTTATTGTAAAGCGCTGCGGAATAGGCTGGCGCTATATAAATACCAATAATAATAGTGAATACAGTGTTCCGTTAATATACCTTTATATAGTAAAGTTCTCATAGTTGGACTCAAAATTATTCTTAATTTCAGAGGTGTGGGGGTGGAAATCGCTAATATGAAAATGTATACAATAGTCATAAAAATGAGTGGAATGTGTTTTGTTAATAATGAATGGCTTGGCTTTTTTCTTTATTAATGTCTTAACTGTCCAAAATCCAGATAAAATAACTGCACCACTGTGATAAATGGTGAATGAAATGCACAAATTAAATGAAATAGAATGTTTAAAGAACATATTTTTTTTTAGTGTAAGGCCATTCAAAGCGCTAAAATAGTTCATATCATAATATATTTAGAATTTTTAGGAAATTTAAGAACTCACTTTAGTTAGTGAATTACTACGAATGCTAAATGCAAAAAAAGTAATAATTATCGGTTTAATGTTTTCATGTTTGTTTGTGTTTTAGTCTGTCTTGTCTCCATCTTCATCAACGCCTATGTAGGCTTTTACATTAGGAGGCGAACAGTAGGTACTCAAGAGCTCGAAGCAAGACATGGATTTAAAATATTTCCACCAAGGAACATTTATAGCTGTGCGATTGCTGGCAGAATACGTGGATTGGAATCGCTTGCTTGTACTGAAAGTGCCAAATGTTGTTAAACCGCCTCTTGGTACCTTCAGATCAAAGGGATTTATTGGAAGTTTAGAAAACTAATACCTTCTCGTACTGACAGACGGCCGAATCTGGGTTTACATTATCTATACTGCAAAAAATGAATAAACATGTTTCAAACATGGATATTAACGGAATCACCGTTCCACAGCACTCCCTAGATTCCATGCAGTAATATGCAAATGTATGTATATTAAATTAATGCCAGTGATTATATATGCACACAAATCCCCTCAGTGCCATATATTGTACTGCGCTACGGAATAAATAATAAAATAATAATAAGATATAATAAATACAATGCTACCAAAAGTGTAGCTATGTGTCTGTGAGATAAATATATATATATATATATATGTATGTGTGTGTGTGCGTTGTTTGCAATTATTTTCTGACTCTTGTTGCCACGGCGACGATCCTCCACCAAATTATACTTTGGGACAGAGAATTTATTAGGCCTGCAGTCCGTCCCTCAAACTGTCCTGAGGAAGGTCATAAAGAGATGACCTAAAGGTCAGTCTATTGACAGAATTCTCACTGAAGTCCCCATAATGTGTGTGTCCTGTAAGTAAGATTTGTCTCCGGTGTGGACATTATCTGGTTCACCAGGCGGCCGCTGCTCATTTTGTGGCCGAGCAGAAGCTGCGCTGTCTCTCAATCGATACATGAATGAAGAGGGAGTTAGGGAGATATTGGCTAAAAGGTTAGAGATCCCTTTATCTTGAAATTCACTTCTTTATTCTGCAGGAGATAAAAAGCCTATCTGGAGTGTGACATCTGTGAGGAGTCCCACCTTACATGTCTTCTCTTGAAATATAGGGGAGATGATAAATAGCCCTTGACGGTTGATATTGTACACTAGCAGTCAATATGATCCATTGCCCTTGATTCTGTTGTTGGACCATGTTTATGGCTCTCTACCCATCGGCCTGACAACATGTCTGAGAGTTGACCAACTTATTTAGAAATGTCGTAGAGGATTATCCTTTCTAAGCTTCCGTTAGACTGGGGTGATGGGTTATATCATAGTTCAGCCTTCCTCACATTTGTTTTTTGCTGTTGATCCAAAAGAAGGCAAAAAAAACAGTTTGAAGCACTTCCAATTTTGCAACAAGCTAGGAAAAAAATTCCTTCTTGACCCCAGAATGGCAGTCAGATTTATCCTTGGATCAAGCAGTTATTACCCTACATTGAAAGATTATATCCTTGAATATTCTGTTTTTGCAAGTATGCATCTAGTATCTGTTTGAACATCTGTATGGACTCTGATAAAACCACTTCTGCAGGCAGAGAATTCCACATCCTGATTGTTCTTACAGTAAAACAACCTTTCCTTTGCCTTAGACCTCGCAACATGTCAAATGGACAAACAGGGACGCTTTTTTGATATTAGGGGTGCGAGTGGGGGTGTAGCCGTGGGAGGAGCCATTCTTACAAATTTTAGGTGGCTTACTAAAAACTATTTATGCAACTAAAATGTGATTTATAAGAAGAACAATGTATTTTATTTACACAGACTGATTTGTAAACACATTTATTGTAGTTTAGAGACACATTACTGGACGTATTATTGCTGTGGAGCTCTGTTATACACTCAGTCACATTACTGGGAGTATTATTGCTGTGGAGCTCTGTTATACACTCAGACACATTACTGGGGGTATTATTGCTGTGGGGCTCTGTTATACACTCAGTCACATTACTGGGGGTATTATTGCTGTGGAGCTCTGTTATACACTCAGTCATATTACTGGGAGTATTATTGCTGTGGAGCTCTGTTACACACTCAGACACATTACTGGGAGTATTATTGCTGTGGAGCTCTGTTATAAACTCAGACATATTACTGGGAGTATTATTGCTGTGGAGCTCTGATATACGCGCAGACACATTACTGGGAGTATTATTGCTGTGGAGCTCTGTGATACCCTCAGACACATTACTGGGAGTATTATTACTGTGGAGCTCTGTTATACACTCAGACACATTACTGGGAGTATTATTGCTGTGGAGCTCTGTTATACACTCAGACACATTACTGGGAGTACTATTGCTGCGGAGCTCTGTTATACACTCAGACACATTATTGGGAGTATTATTGCTGTGGAGCTCTGTTATACGCACAGACACATTACTGGGAGTATTATTGCTGTGGAGCTCTGTTATACATTCAGACACACCAACAATACAGAGCTCCTAGAAAAGAGGGACGTCAGGAGGGAAAAGTGGTACTGAAAGATTAGGGCCCTAAATAGGGACTATCCCTCCTGAATATGACACTCAGGTGGTATGTTATCATCTGGTACAGTTAATGTCCTACATTGCTGTAGAAGCTCTACAGATGTTTTTGGGTAAGTATGTAAACAAAAAGACAACGAATAATGCAGATTTTTAAAAAACAGTAATACATTTGTATTTAAAAAAAATTTTTTTAGATTGTGGACTTCTAGACAATGCATACACTGCCCGTTAATGTAAAGTCATTTATTCTAGATTGAGCCAATGCTATTTTTTTTCCACAGACAAATTCTGTTCTCTGTTGCCCAAATATATCAATTCATGTAATACCCTTTTAGAATATTCCTATTTCAGTCAAAGTTTAATTCTTAAATTCATGGATATTCTAAGTGACGGGTTATATAGGGCGTATTGACCTGTCATTGGCTTGAAGAGTAAGAAAAGGTTTAATACATTTACATATTTTTAATAACATTTTAAATTAACCCAATATTATAAAGGAATTGTATTTCTAACATGTAGTTAACCAGATAGCCACAGGCAGTCCAATACCGGAACAGAATTAATATCCACTAATGATACAACACCTCAGCTACTTGGAAATCACTCCAACACTGTCCCATCACGTCCATATCACCATGTGAATAGCCATGTTCCGGACAGTATTGTAACATATGTCCTTGGTTTGGGCTATAGATTGCCCTCCAGTCAAGCTGGTTAATGTGATGTGTTAGGTCTCCAGGAGTTCTGGTTTGGTATATTTGTTGTTTAGTAAGGGACTTGTGTGTGATCCTCAGCACTGCACCTAAAATTGGTTTATGAGTGAGCCCGCTCTGCCTCGCTGTTTCTTCTTTAACAGAAATTTAGTTTGACTTATCGAGAATCTCGTTACTAAGCTCTTTCCCAACAAAGAGAGCAAGGGCAAAAAGAACGCAGTAGCACCTTAATGAGACAGTGTTGGTATAAAACTAAATTTGGCTTATATCCGTGTCCACATTTTGTCAAAAGTTGAGAATTAAAACACTTCCCCAAAGTGTGCAAACTACTACTCAATGGGGTGAAATCCCCCAAAGTGCAAATTTTATTTCTGGGAGGTTTTAATATTATTATTTAGAAAGTCTTCTTCTGTGAGTTTTTTTCTTCTAATTTTCTAGAGTGGTTTCATATCTAGAACAGTTAAAAGTTGAAAGAGAAAACAAAAAAAACTTACATATCTTTAGTAGAAAGAGGGACTTTAATTAAAAGCCTTCCTTTGGTGGTGCTTGCAATATACTTTTGTCTTTATGACCCTGTCATATATATATATATATATTTCCAAAAGTGCTACTGCGGGTAATAGAATGGCAGTTCCCGTTTTTGCCCACAAAATTAAAAGATTGATAACTTGTTGTCCTACATTTTTTTCTTGGGTATGAGGGGTATAACTACCTATTCCCTTTGAAGATCTGTTGGCTATTGATCCACCAATGTTCTCAGCTATGGTCGTAGGTTGCACCGCCCTGGACAGCCTGCTTATCAAGACAGAATAGTATCAATGTTATACAACTAATACAGTGATTAATGCAGTTAGCAAAAGGCCCCTCTCTGTGTCTGATCACAAGTTAATCTACTGTTGGTGTTTAAACCTTCACAGCCATGAAAGTGCCACCACCACCATTCTATCGGTGGAAAAACCTCTACTTTATTGGAGCTAATGTCCGTATGCTTTGTGTGTTTGCAAGATGTGGACATTAGGTCAGTTTACATACATTAGTTTATTTTTGTAGCGTTAATATGCTCGCTCCCTTTTATCAGCGTGCCTATCTTGGTCAATAAAGGAATAAATAACAGTATTTGAAGAGTCTGGAACAAAACCTTTTTAGATGCCCACTTTTTGATGCATTACTATTGCGATGCTTACATGATTATATATACCCAAATATTGGATTCCAGCACATTTGATGCTGTGTGCGCTTATTGATTAGCTCATTATATTGACTTCTCGCCTGCTGCTGATTCTGTTCTTTCCCCCTAATGAACAATTTATAACTTTTCAGCCTAGCAGAATAATATAGTGATATTCCAATGCTCTCTGATCTATTCACACACGCTTTACGAGCCTGCGGTTTATTTTCTAAAATACTGTGTATCCATGGTCTTCTCCTGGTGGCCCCCAGTCAGACCGGAGGGGCTCTGGCATGAAATATGTCTGCGGATATGCTATAGTTTGTTACCCTGTTGGATATAATGACAGTGTGTAAATAATTGTTAGAGTGATCTATTGACTCATTGCCCATGGGAGAGCACATAATATTAATGGTTGTAAGAGTCTGCATGAGCACATACACATATTTGTATGATAATGTCAAACACTTAAACAAATGGTGTAGTGTCCAATTCCATCTGTTCCACAAGCTAGAGTACTTTTTGTAATTTCTGCTAATTCTTTTTTTTTAACTCTGGTTTTTTGTTTTGTTTTGGTAAATTGAGACCTGGAATGCTTATTGTGCTTGTATAGGTGTCTCGGGTATCGTCGCCCCAGGGCATAATACCCTAGATGCTACTAAGAGATGTATAACATTGGGGTGGTATTGTGGCCATATTACATGGTGGTCTGGACAGCAGTTGCTCTGACGCAGGTAAGTAGATGTTTTATTTAACAGAACTCTTGCAACACACTAAGCCAGCAGTTGATTTAGATGACGTCAATGGACGTGCACAACGGTCTTTTGGAACATAACATGATAGGACCAAGGAATTCTGTAGACGATAGAGCCTCAGTCAGGGTATTGCACCCTAATGTTTCAAGGTCACTAAGTTGTATGCTCCCCCAGGGTTTTTTTTTATCCTAAGGATCAGTTTAAAGTCTATTGTTGGCGTGTATCAAGCCTCCATCTCCTATTTCCAACTGACTGAAGAAGGCCACCCTACACTTGTGCATCTATCGATGATGAAAGGTTTCCGGTTACATAAATTACATAATCATCCTGTTTGAGCTTTTACTTCTCCCATCAAAATCTTGTTTTAAGACTAGATTGGGTGTCTATGATAGCAGTCATGTTATCAGATAAGCAGTCAGATAACACAGACAGTGTTATCTGACTGCTTGTTCACCGTGGGTTGTTATACTACTAATTTCAATTTTGCAAAGAAAGGATTGAGGTTATAAGTACGATAGTGATCTATTTTTTTAGTTGGAGTGAGAACCTTTATTGTTGTTTTACTTGGATGGTGTTAGCAGGCCAATATGGAGGTCTATGGAGTCTAGATTAGTGCGGCTAGGAGGATTAATCTAAACATTAAGAGCAGCTGGTGGGAATTACCCTAATTTTTCTAGAGGTGGATATAATGCACCATTTGCAAATGCTGGACATGTGGCATGAATGGAGATCTGGAGCATGACAAACGTTGTTGACTGTATAACCTTAAGGGAATTCTATAATGCTAGGAATACGAAACTGTCCCCTCCCCCCCATACTGTAAGGGTTAAAAAACCCTTACTGTACTCACCCGATTCCAGCGCCAGACTCCTTCGGCACTAGGTCGGTGCTCTACCTCCTCCGAAGTCACCCGGGATGTGCTAATGTGCATGTGCGGTGAGTCCATTAAGCCCTCTCCATAGGAAAGCATTGCTGAAATGCATTCCTGTGGGAACTTTACTGAAACTGAATGCCCTCATGCAGAGAGTGAAAATGTCCAGCATCAGATGACCAAAGGTTGCCTAGCAAGCAGGAAGTGCCTCTAGTGGCTGTCTGATTGACAGCCACCAGAGGCAGTCTTAACCCTGCAATGTAATTATTGTAGTTTATCAGAAACCATTGAGTGTTAAAGGGACAGGGACATTGCACCCAGACAACTACAAGCTGAAATGGTCTGAGTGCCTACAGTGTAATTTTAACCATAGCATGTATTACAAAACTATGCTCCAATGTGACCTGTATTGATGTGGGTTTCTATAGGGGTGTCTTAATATTGTGTTAATGTTGACTGTATCAATACTGAGTTGTATAAGAAATATGACGTTATCGAAGGATTCCAATAATTCCACTAATATGTTGATATCCAAGTTGGAGTCTATTTTGATGTATGGGTACTGTCTTTCTCTCCCGACAAGTAATCTAATGCAAAACAGTGAGACACAAGCTTTGTACTGTTTTCTCCCCCCTTTCTTTTTTACCTCCTGTACCCTCCCTCCCTATCTATAAAAAAAATTAATAAAGTGCAAATTTTAAAATTAAAAAGATGGTTTCATTTTGGATATTCCCATCTTGTGATTCCTGCACTGAGAAGGATTTATCAGTAGGTCTGCCAACGTGTATTGTGCTACACAGTAACTGAAATGGCTGAATGGGGGCTCGGAGATAGGCTTTATGGCTACCAATGCTGGCTTCGATATAGATTACTGTGTTATACAGCTTGTGTTCTAATTTAATGTAGCATTACAGCTTCACACAATTGTAGTTCACACATTTTTTTAAAGTATTTTGTCTGCATTCCCAAAAATAGGCCCAGATATTTTCCAAATGCACAGATACCCCCTATCATAGGGATCTTCACTTGATGTCCTGAACACATTAATGCAAGCTCAAAGTCTTTATTCAGAATTGCGAGACAAGGTATATTGTAAAATCACCAATATTTTATGTCCCCTGACTCCCCCAAGACTTATGCTGGAAATGAACAAATTATTGAAGCAATGCCGTCTAGGGACATAAAAAAGAAATTAAAATCAATTTACAGAAAAATCAATCTATACGTGTAATTGCTATTCTGTCTTTATGTTGTGTGTTATCTGCGCATCTTGTGTTTCAAGCAGTTTGTGCACAGATAACGTTGGTACCACCATGGCACCAACCCTCTGCTGTTCTGTATTTTAGTAAAGGGCTTTGAGTTTAAGATTTTGTGCGCGCCCTTGCGTTCTGGTATTCTAAATGTGTAAAAGTGAACATTGTCCCCTTGATCCAATATAAAACAAGATGTTTAGTATGTGGGAGTGGGAGAGGTCCATAGTGTAGCACACTCAGCCAGCTCCTGTCGTGGTTCTCAGGAGAACTTTATGATAGAACCATAGTGGGGCACACACAGTATGTTTATTTATTACAATAGGAATTTCATCTATTCCTCCAGTAAAATCTGAAGGTTAATTTTGGATGGATTTACTTAATACTCTCTCTGCAGTGGGTTGCGTGTGTTTGTGTGTACACACTCTGCAATATCACCACACTAGGAGTCACCCCAAGGCTCAGGGGGTAATCCTAAATACACCAGGGGCAAATCTTCCACTGTGAGTACCTACCTGAATGGTATGGTCTAAGATGCCAATAATTACTGCCTCCTACAGTATAATTCCCCAAGTTAGCCGATAATATTACTTCTAAAACACCAACATTTTTCACAGGGCCGTACAATGTGTTCACAAGACAAAGACAAATAAGTTCAAGTTTGACTTGAACAAGAAATAATGCTTTGAGGCCTTGCTCAAAGAGCTTACAATCAAAAAGAAAGATTGATAAAACATGAGTACACATGCGACATATATGAGGGAGCTAATGAAGGACAAATTATAAGAGGGGCAGCAGACCGCATCGCTACTGGGATGATAATCCTCCTAGCAGTTATATTGTCACTGGGTGAGATATATTGTATACTGCATGTACAAGGTGTCTGTATATTCCCTTATTCTCTGGGCTTCGGTTGTGCTTAGTGTCTGTGTTCTCCATGGACCTGTCCATTAATAAACATTACTCCTGATATCACTGTATGATCTGTCCAAGAATAGTGGATCTCGTTCAGTCATTCAGCAGCGCACTAACTCCTAGAACACTCAGCCAGCCCATACCTCTTCAGCAATCCCCTCCTGCAATAAACTTGCTTAAATCTTCATTTTGTAATCTGCAGAGAACCACCATTAATTTACATTGATTGGAAGCGTTTGGGGATAATTGACTATTATTCTCGTTACAGCTTGATTTTGTCTCTCTAATTAATATAAAGATACAAGTCCGTTCTTCTCGTCTCAGGTGTCTCACTGCAGTTCTCCCTTTACCTTCATTAACTAAAATACCCAGCTTCTTCCAACCCCGGGGCCCAAAACCGCCATGGACCATCACTTGAGTACATATTTTTCGATCCGTCTGTGTGCGGTTTTAATGAACAGCAACTTATATTAAGTTATCATTGACCCTTTAAATGTGAGTCAGTAAGGGAATCAAGCCTTTTGCATGACTCCTGATTGACTCACCTGAGAGGGAGCAGGGGTGTCATTAAATCCAAACGGTTAGGGGAACCCAGAGGTCTGTTTTCACACCACTGAACTAATCAATATGAGAATAGATAAAAGTAATAGAATTGATCCTGAGGGCATGGGTAATTTAGAAATATGTGCTGCATTAAGAGTGCGTAACAGATGGGGTCTGGTGGAGTGAGCGGCGGCCGGTCGCTGCTACCATTTGTTCGGGGGAAAAAGAACTTGTTATTGTGGAGAATGAGAGAAGTGGAGAATGATATACCGAGGAGCTGAGCTTGTGTAACTTGTATTACAGGGGATACCTGCTGGGGAGACGGGGAGATCTGTGCCTCTGGTGGTCAGGTCTGTCTTCCCTGTCCATCTTTATGTCGTATCCTGATGCTCGTCTCCAAAATATAACGAGAGCATAAAGACGCAGAGAAGGAATAGCTCTGGAACGGCTGCAGATTTCTTCAGTTTCTAAATATTTATTTATTGAACTGCAATTGGAATTCTCCACTGAGCAGGGACTAACCAAAGGGCAAGGTATGGAGTTTCTCTGAACTTTTGCCCATACTCAGGGTTCATGTTTTTATTATAACAGGACTAACTTTGCATTCATTGCTGTGAATTAACAAATTTGGATCCTTTGAATTGATTCTCCAAGCACCATAACCACTCATGCTCCTTGCATTGGCTATTGTACAAGGACATCCCCTGCCCCAATTTCTCTCAGTCCTTTTTATTCACAAAATGGGCCCTTCCTGCCAGCCCCCATTCTTTCAGTGGCCTATTAGTCCCCCATCCCTTCCGTGACCTTACACAATCATGGGTGATAACTGGATAACATATAACTTCTTAGTGACTAGCATGGGCTCTCTCATTGCTTTCTATGAGAGCACCTGCAAAGCCCGCATGTTTGAGGCCTAGCTCGATTCATTAGAGAGGGCTACTTGGCAAGGAAATAGAAGATTCATTGTGCGTGCCATTTTCTTGGCATTTCGTATCAGTTGTGGGTTTTTCATTTTTTACCTTTTTTGTTACTTTTCACGAATAAACCTACTCGCAGTCACTGAACTATATAACCCACTTACAGGATATGTATAGAGCTCCCCCTAATGCAATAATGGGACTGAACTGGTATCTCCTTAATGCTTTCAAACAGGGCCTCGCCTGCAGCCACTGGGCTAAGCCTCCCATCTACCTGCTGAACTTGGTGGCCGAATCACCAGTGTGCACTCATTGAAACCATTGGATTTGATTGTATTTCCAGCAATCACTGGATGGTGATATGATTAACAATCTCGCAGACATTAAACACAATGTGAAATCCACTTTGTATTGGAAACTAAATTTTGAACCACAAAATATAAATGATCAGATTGCCACAATGTGGCAGGTGATAGATGACACACCCGTTAAAAGAAAAATTGTTGTGTAGCATTTCCATCATTTTTCATCTTTTACAGATTCTGATCTCTTTATAAGAAAGCTGCTTGACACTCTCCCATGTAATGAAGATTAGACAGTAAACTGGTACATGTGAACCTTAGCTTAAAAG